>CM077108.1:18978958-19040837 GCA_039619505.1 Cimex hemipterus
AAATAAAGATCTCAATTTAATCCACATAGCTTAGTCTGTCCCAAACGAAAATTTGACAAGAAAAAAAAAATACACGAATATAGTATTTTTTCATTAGCCTAGCTTAATTCGATGTAAACTATTATAAGCCAAACGATAAATAAAATTAATTAACCGTGAATTACAGCCAAATGATTTTTTTAAATCATTTCTAAAGAAACCCGTCTGAAGATAAGGTTCAAGTTAATGTTTTTACAATCTGAATGTTTGTAATTTAGAGAAATATAACAGTTTTTAAGTTATAATTAAAGATATATGTTAGTTTTTAATTAATTAAATCTATAAACAAAAAATTTATAAACAAGGTAAATGATTAAGATTTAAAATAAAAACCAGCAAGTGTAGACGAATCAAACGTTGTTAATCAGCAAAATTCTAAAAAATGCAGTAAATTTAAAAAAAGCGGTCTTGGACCAAACAAAATTAATTAAGAGATAAATTATTTTGTAAACTGTTCAAACAGAAAAAAAAAGGAAAATGTGATACGTTATTAACTAAATATTAAACAGTTTGTAACAAAATAAAAACCAAAAAATTATACGAATCCAAGTGTATTTGCCAAAAAAGGTCTCAAAAATTCTTACTTTAACTGATGCTCTAATTTATTAATTCAGTTATAATGTAAATGATAATCCAATATTCCAAAAAATGTTTAAATATGGAAATATACATTTTAAAAAATGTAACAATATAAAAGGGAAAATTACTCAAGAATTAAAATTATGTAAAGTAAACAAATTGCTTAAAAGAATGTTTCAAATGAATACACCTAAAAACGTTTCATTTCTCATTGCATTTTAAAATTTTAAGTTGTCACTGTAAATGATATATGTTAATATTATATAAATAATATTACAAAATAATTACATAAAAATATGTGGATCAAATTAGTAAAAATAAGAAGTATTTTGTGCATATTTAGATTAATTACATTCAGTAAATATTTTAATTAAAAATTATATAAGTGAAATATGAAAATATGTACATATACCTACATACATTTATAGAAGTGCTATTTAAATAATTGTCATGAAAAATAATTTAATGTTATAGGCATAATGGAAGAATTTTTATTCACTTAAATAAAGTATTAACTGTTTATCGATCATTAAAATCAAGCGAGCACAGACGTACCCAAGTTAAAAGTTTCCAGAATTGAGCAAAAATGATTGTTTTTTTATATTCTTGTTTAATTTTAACTATTCTGTAAAAATAATTAAATATATCTCATTAAAAACCACCCAGCTTGAACTAGTCCGCTAATTTTTTTTTTAAGATAAAACGTTTGCAATTCATGTCGAGAGACGTGGTTGTAGAAATCCTTCAGCCTGATGATGTGATAAAGGGCTCGAAATCCGGTCGTTGCAGAACAACTTACTGTGACTAGGAACTACATCAGCAGTTTCCAGATAAGCCTTGGCCTCAATCAGTGCTACGAGCTTCGCAAATTCAATTTATTTATGGTCTAATATAAATCAGAAATGTCAGTTACATATTTATGATATAATACGGCGGACCTATTTATAATAATTAAGCGAGACGGATCAGGACCGTATTATGTATGAGTTTCACATCTGGATTTCTGTCTTCATCATTATATGTGACAAGAGAAAACTCTTTACAGTGTCATAAATAATCTTTACAATTATCACTCGATAATATATTTCGGCCACCCCGCACGGAAAAGAGATCTATTGAGGGATAATCTCACTAAAACGGTTTTCGGAGGACACCACTTTTGTTGTTGTTGTTGTTCGATGATGGTGGGAGGGGGTGAGAGAAGGGAAAGAGCTCGTAAATCTGTAAAGAAGTGGCCGTGGGAAGGTTGGTCGAGTCGCCCACTCGCCGTGCCAGTACCAGTACAAATAGACGACTCGGATGAAAATGGAATGCAGCTCGCATCGCCACCCCTCGACTCCATTCCTTCCATTCCTCAATTATAAATAATTAAAAGACCGAGATTATCGCATCGACCTCTTGATAAACTCGTTTTCAGGAGAAAGTTTACAATATATAAAGAGTCTATTGAAAAATTTATTTACCTTACGTCCAATTTAACTTGGAACTAAACTAAAAAACGAATTTCGATAATCCATAGTGGATTATGTTGAAAATATTTAAAATTTCAAATCACCCAAGGGATCTTTTTCCCCAAGATCCACTAATCTCTTAGTATGTTAAACAGATCAAATCAAATTTGGCTAATGACTAAAACAAAGATGACCGACAACCGTCAGGCCTTTCCAAACAATTTATACCCCTAATACAACTTGATCGTAAAGAGATGATCACGATCATTTCCTCTCATTTGCCTATCTTTGTCGAGATGGCGCTGAACCGAAACGGGACCGGCGAGAATAGGCGGCCCGAGATCAATTTCCATCGAACTCCTGCCGTTCATCGCCTCTCTGGCCACCCACGGCAATTTGCACATCCATTAAATATCATATAAAAAAACCTAAAAGTCAAGAATTGGTTTGATTAAAATTACTTCATAAATTTGCCATATTTTTTTTAAATTTTCAATTTTATAAATCCACATCCTGAGGACCAACCAATAGTTTGAGTTCATGTAATCTATTTAATAAATTATTTACCAAAAAAATACACTCAAATTTGAAGAAAAATTCGATTTTTTTATTTTACCATGTATCTCTCCATAAGAAATTATTTGTTTCCCAAATCCTCTTTTCCTTTTTTTAAATATCTCCTGGATGACCAGCAAGATCAATTTCTTTCATATTCATTAACTAAATTACTTAATAAAAAATTGTTAAAATTAGATGTTAGCCATGTTTTAAAAAATTATTATAAATTCGGCATATTTTTTTATTGTAAATATTATAATCCACGTCCTGAGAAACAATCAACATTTTTATTTCATGTATTACATGCACAAACATTGTTTACATCTAACAATTACATTTTGGACGTGGAAAAGTGAATTTATACAACGCAAAATATATTTTTTATATATTCAATCAAAGTATTTCTGTTTGTAAATCCCAGGCCCTGAAGACGATCTCAGTGAAGATCGAAACGTAGGCACGATAAAGAAAATGTTTTTCTGTAACGTACATCACACCAGACCGCATCTCACGATTTCTAAATATTGTAATTATCGATTAACGGTCACTAATCACCACACGTATTTTTTATTGTAAATTTTATAACCGGAGGAATTGCCAACAGTTTGAATACAACGTATCCCATTGAACTAATAGAATCTTTGAAAAAATTCTGTTTGTTTTTTTTATAATCTAACCCTACGGGAACTCATTTGGTTCCAAAATCCTCTTTGACTTTTTTTGAAGTTTCTTCAAGTTCTCAACGGACTCGAAATATATTTCGATCGAACTGTTGATCTTTTAGCCAGGACAATTTAATATTCATGAGGTATAAAAAATTAAAAAATAATAGCCAGAAAAATTGTTACAAATTTGGCAGGCATACATTAACAAAAATCGATATGGAAATAAGAGTGTTTTTGTTTTTTTCAATTTTATAATACAATCCCAGACGAAGTATTACTATGTTTGAGAAGTTCTGTCTTTTTTTTTCAGGTACCTCCTATGTTTCAAGTCCAGCTTATAGGCAAGCGACCTCTCCTCGTACATACCGAAAGGGAATTGTACTCTAGGCAGATTGTATTCGCTTTAATCTACGGTCAGACATGCGATATTGTAGAAGGGCCCTTGGGGGAGGATATCAGATCTTCCCAAGCCGTTACTCAATATTCAAAGGATCCACCATCTTAATGTAAAATCTTAATAACCGGCACGGCTCGTATGTTTTCTAAAACAATCCTCGCAGGGATGTTTAACTGACACGGCAGGGAATCTACGGGGATAATCAGTTTCCGCGATAAAAGTTCAACCATCGCCTCTGCCAATAATGAAATTCGGAAAATATCTTTTCTCAACAAAGCCCCACTGATTCTGATTGCAAATATCTTTATGATTTACACGGAAATTAATTTTTTTAATATAAAATATCTCAAAGTTAAGATATAATTTTATGTCATTTCCGTGATAAAACAAAACAAAATCTCTACTGATTAAATTTATGTACAGACATGGCCTAAAGAAACTAGCTCTACGCGATTTTTTCAAAGCAATTTCGTTAAATATTAATTAATAAATTATATTCTATCGAATGGTTTTGAAAATTAGACTAACAGACTCAACTATAAATGGATAGGAAAGCTGATTATGCCAAACCGTCAAATATTTGTTGGTGTATCCGAGGTTTTGCCCATGCAACGTTTGGAAGGAAATATACATGAGATTTAATTAAGCTCGTCAAACTGCGAATCCTAACAGGACACTGCAGACTGAATGGAGATCTGAAGAAGGTGCAATCCAACACGGCACGTGCGGATTCAGCAAAGAAGCAGATGAAACATCAACACACCTGCTAACTGCGGTGCTACACTTGGCGGCAGTGCGAAATATTTTGGGGTGTATAATATAACAGTAGAAGAAATTAAAGAATAGCAGGCTGAATTACCTACAAATTAGGTACTATGATGAAGTAGGACCCACCGTTGTGCTATAAGCACAGAACGAATTACAACAGCCCATAAATGGTGTAGTATAAAACATCTAAGGTTAAATTGAAGGACATCTAACATCTAATTCCATTTTTCTAGTTCCATTTGGGTTTTCAAGTTTAATTCGCCATTATCTGTAATACTCAAAATAAGTACAATATATACAAAATATAGAATCAAATTATTGAATTGGGGGTCTGAAACAATTTTTTTTTTTAAATAAGAACATTAATTATTCAAATTATTCAGGAATCGTGAGGTGCGGTCTGGTGTGATGTAGGTTTCAGAAAAACGTTTCCTTTATCGTGCCGACGTTTCGATCTTTATTGAGATCGTCTTTAGTGCTCAAAGTGTTTTGCCTTCTGTGTAATTGTGCCATCCTTGAGTGTAGTGTTGAAAGTGCATCTCACGATTCCTGCATATTTATCGATTAACGGCCACATATAAGAACATTACACAAATACCAAAAAAAAAGAAAAACTAACGGTGTAACTCGAAATGGCAATACACAAAGGGTGATCCGGTTGGGAAATATCGAAAAGAAAATGGTCAAAGATTTAGTTTCAGAGTTTTCGGATTTCTTTCTACTTAACTTTCAGCCGGGGTGGGGTAGAAATAGAAAGAATGGGATTGATATCAAAGAAGAATTGACATCGTATGAAATCAATCTTTCTCAAATATAGAATACTACTCTACGCTCTCTCTCTCTCTCTCTCTCTCTCTCTCTCTCTCTCGCACGCACACACACACACACACACACACACACACACACACACACACACACACAGAACTGCTCAAAGGAGTGCCCTCAAGGTTCTAGTTGCGGTCCGGGTTGTTTTTGGAACCTACTCTACGACTCGCTATTAAAAAAAACCACACAACCTCAAATATTAAAACAATATCTTTTGCAGACGATCCATGATTATCTATAAGATCCAAAACAGCATCACAATTGGAAGAGAAGCTGGGGACAATAATAAAAGAAGTACAGAACTGCGCTAGTGGAAATAAAATTAATTTCAACCCGTCGAAATCCATAGCCTTTTTCATTAGCCTAAGGAGAAGAGTGGCCGTGTACTTAAGCTATAAACGATTAATTGAAATATCTTTGGGTGTATTTTCATGAAAATGTTAATAGGAATTTCCATGTGGAATACGACAAAACAATATGCACTCAAATTATTCACCGACTTTCTAGAACGACAAAACCTTTAAGATTTTCATCACTGATTGGCTCGTCAGACGCGTTTCATTTCCCCATCTTCCGTGCTGGGTTTACTTAAGCGACTCGTCCTGCTTATAACCCTGATTAAAGAGCTTCTGCTACTGGACACGATAGAACACCCAACGCTCGATAAATGTCAGACACAATACTCATACACTGATCTGTGGTTCTATCGTTTTAAACAACCCAACTAAAAGGAACAACATTGGAAAAATAATAATACTAGACCTTCTTTGAGGTGTAATTTTATTTCACTTTAATTGGTATTCGATTTGGGGGGTAGGCTTGCCCTCTGGTATGCCGGCATGTGCTAAGACCCACATGTAATTTGCCAGGGATTCAATGAAGGGGAGAAGAGTGACAGTTTAGTGAGAGGAAGGTACAATGGATCGGACAATGGACCTCACCGAAACTACCCCTCAGAGGTCGTCCCGCCCTAAAACATGCCTGTGCGGCCTCACTCCCGACAGTACGAAGAGGGGATTTCGACGAATTGCTTTGGAAAATTGTTAAATCGCGGATGAAACGGTCAAGAGGGTTATCTGTTAAAAGTTAATCGTGGTTCGTTTAGTCTCGCTCTTACGCCTGTTATTCCCTTTGAATTGAAACATCACGGGTAGATTAATCAAAGATTAATATCGATGCGTGGTGATTAATGACAGTTAATCGATAATTATTTACAAATCTTGAAATGCGGTCTGGTGTGTTGTAGGTTTCAGAAAAACATTTTCTTTATCGTGCCAACGTTTCGATCTTCATTGAGATCATCTTCAGGGCTGGGATTTGCAGACGTTGTTTATATTTAACAGTTACATTTTGGATGTGGAAAAGTGAATTTATACAATGGAAAATATATTTTTATATGTGGTAAATGTAAACACTGTTTGTAAATCCCAGGCCCTGAAGAAGATCTCAATGAAGGTCGAAACGTTGGCACGATAAAGAAAATGTTTTTCTCAAACCTAAATCATACCAGACCGCATCTCAAGATTTGTAAATAATTAATATCGATAATTAAGCTTTTCAGAATTAAAAACGATGAAATTTGAAATTGAGAATATAGTCGATTGGCCTTATTTCGGCCATAAATGGCCCCCCTAATCTCTCTTTTACAACAGAAATCTCGTTCCAATTGAAACACCAAGGGTAAATAAATCAAAAAATTAATATTGACATTTAACTCTTTCAGATTTAGTAGAAAATAAATGTTAAATTTCAAACAAAACGTATAGGCTGATAGTTTATCTTACTCCATCCGTACTGCATCAAAATAGTCCTCCTAATCTCGCGTTTTATGCCAGGAGTGTCTTTCCCAATTGAAACGTCAAGGATAAATCAATCAAAGATTACTGATAACAATTAAGTCTTGCTGATTTAATAGCAATTAAACGTTTTAAACAAAATGTAACGGGTTTATCTTACTTCAGCCATAACGTACCAAAATGGTCCCCCTGATCTCACTTTTACGCCTGGAACTTCCCAATTATACCAAGTGATACAAAGAGATAAAAAATTCATTTTAAAGTTAAAAGTAATCAAAATGTTACGTTATGAACAGGACAATACATATCGTAAGAAGAGCCGGACTTTTTATATGGGATTGTTTCAAAATATGATAAATAGGCTAATCGTGCATGTACGTAAGTAAACTCTCCCTTCCTAATTAAATTAAAATAAAAATAAAGAAACAATTGTAATATAATAAAAGTCCGTAGATTTAGAAGTATTGCGACTAGAAACAATTTTGGTTCAGTTTATTCCAGAATAGTTTTTCTTGCGTTTCTCCTGTGCGGTTGATTTTTGCCTCCTGTTCTCACAAAACAATTTCGATCTCAACACGAAACACTGACTTTCCAATGATTTATGGCCGAAATTGATCTTTGGTCATCCAGGTTTTACCACCTTTCGATTCTCATGGGAGAGAAACGGGAATGGACAATTTCCATAATTAACAGGCCGATTGGATCAAGGATGAACAATTTCGATCAAAACGGTGAACCTTCCAATGCTCCTGGGCCGCTCATCCTCGTGCAAATCTTTATCGGTCTTACGAAACAAAAGAGCCAATATCTTTTTTTTTTTTTTTTTTTTTTTGCCTCATGGATGAAAATTCGCCTAGTAATTCGACCATGGAGTGTCAAAGCACAAGAAAAGCGATTTTTTTAACCTGGTCAATATTTTTAAACGATGGACCGTTAATCAATGCTGCCTGGACTCGCTCGAGAGAATTTATAGGCGAATGATTTCGCGAAATGCTTTAACTGCCTCTACTTTTGAACTTTATGTGAAACTGGGCCTTTTTCTTCAACCTAACGTCGCATTTTTAAAGGGGGTGGGTTTAATGATTTCGTTGTAAACCGTTGCGTGATGCTCAACCATGCCTGCATTGTGTCCTACCAACGAACCATAGAATGAATTTAAAAAAACAGTCAAAACCTCTAATTCAAGTTTAAAATTATTTGCTTTAAACAGCCCTGTATCGATCTGCATGTGGTTTTCCAGGCAGTCGAAACATCTCTCTGTTAAAACCACGCAGAGTGGTTTCCAAATAACAAAAATTCAGGTAAATTTTTTTGGTTCTTAAAAAAATAAAATTTTGTAAATTCATTACTTGGGTAAAATTTTCTTACGATCTATTTTCATTAGGAAATTCAAAATTTGGCCTTTCATTTATAGAGATATTGTTAAGTTTATATCAAATTCTGGGGTTTGTCATCCGGCAGATCTTTATAGGGAAAATTCAATTGTTAAATGAATCTTAAGTTTTCTTTGTAAAAAAAAAAAAAATATATAAACTAAAAGGCTTATTCAATTATCAATATAATGTACCTGTAATTTTTTTTTATCCTTATACAGTTCTTAAAATGACCATTCATTGAAGGAAATAATTAATTATAAACACAATTAAAATTGAACAATCGTCGTGATAAATCGACTGGAAACGAATAAATGACAGGGCTGTAATTTCTTTTATTCCACCAGAAGGATCCGTTTAATCCCGCTTGTGCCCGTTCCTTTCACTCCAGGTAGCACAATGAAGTCCAATAGCTGCTCCAAAAAAGTTAGTTTTTTTTTTGTGTGTGTTAATGTTGTTAATATTAGATTAGTTGTTGAAATACTGTCAATATCCAATGTAATTATTGGCGAACAATAAGATTTTAATGATTTTCTGTGGGTGTCTATAAAAAAATTGTGATTGATGTTTTTTAACAATATTAATATTTTATTAGTCATATTAAATATAGAAATCAGTCTTCTGTCTTCATTATAATTTACAAACGTCCTAGTATATATATTTTTTAATGTCACTGAATATCTAGAAAACAGAAAATTTTCTTTTTATTTAGGTCGTTGAAGAATTTCGAAAAGATTTTTTTTTTAATAAATTGAGTGCTTAGGGGTCTTCGAAGTTGAAAGGATCACGAATTTTTCTTCATGCCGGTTTATAACGGCTATGTTCAACAAGTCCAGCGACTTTTTAAATCTATACATGTGCAAGTAAAAAATTGATTTGGTACTCACCACTGAGATCCTTGGGAACGTCCGCCGTTCCGAGACCTTTTTCTGCAAGGGTGTACTTGACGTTATCACAGTTGACAGTCTCACAAAGGACCGAACACAGGCAGCATGCTGTCGCGATGGTGAACAGTAAGAATTTTCCGCAAGACATTTTATCCAATTTTTTCAAAAAAAAATTTGGTATTAGCCAATAAGATTAAAAAGAATTAAATTAATTTTTTTAAATATATATAATAATTTATATATATTAAATCAAATTGAAAACGCGTCGAAAAACTGGTACAACACAACAGAGGAAGACGACACTTGAAAAGAACGGCTTGGAGGCATCACTCCAACCCCAGAAACGGATTGGAGGGCGAAAACGACAAAACAAAAAATAAAAGAAGGACGAACAGAACAGGGCACCTCAACGACTGAGAACGGAATGAGCGACTATGCTAGGGGTGAACGCGAACGTGAACGTGAAGTGGAGGGGACTGGGTTCGTTCCCGTTCGCTTCTACCTGAAATGTATCGAATGGGAAGCAATCGATGCATCGAATGACCTGAAATTCCTGAGTCTGGCCGGCGTCTGTCTGCGAGAATGCAGATGCATCCCAAAACCGGGCTGAGTTCCCTTTCGGGGCAACGCCTTTTCTCACACTCACAATTTCACGCTCACACACATCGCAATATTGCTTATGGGTCAATATCCAGCAAAATGTGACCCTATGCCTTGATAGCATCGACACATTTGTACCATGCACCTCTGGCCATTGGAAACCTTAAAGCATTTCGGTCACACTTTTTCATTTATTAACAAATTTCATAATCTTGCAAAAATCTTTTTTATTATAGGCGTTATTACTATAAAATTTTGAATGTATATTGAAGGATTTTCCATCTATAAGGTGATTTACTACAGCACCAATTACAGAGACTTGAAAAGTAGGATTTTGTGTGAATTTACCAAAATTTGACACTCCGCCAACAGCTAACTCTATCAGAAAAATTGAACATGGGTTACAACTATTCCCCCATAGATAATACATCGAGTTACAATTTTTTGATAAAGAATATTAATATTTTCAATTCTACTGGTGTTTTTTACGGTATTACAAAGCAAACTCCGTCTTGGAAAGTAGGATTTGTGTGCGTATACCAAAATTTGACACTCGGCCAACTGCAAATTCTAACAGAAAAATCGAACCTGGGTTTCAACTTTTCCCCTACCATTATCATAGATAACATATCGAGTTATAAATATTTTGATAAAGAATGTTGGAATTTTCAATTTTACCGTGGTTTTTTTTTACGGTATTGCATAACAAACTTCGACTTGGGAAGAATATGATTTTATACCAAAATTGGTTGCACTAGCAACAGCAAAATCTAACGGCCGACTCGCCACTTGCACTATCACTACAATGAATGAAAAAATGAATCCATAATTTTTCAAAAATATAGATGTTTTTCAAAGCATTTTGATAATCGAATTACATAATTTTGCTGAAGAAGTTTGTCATTTTCATTTTCAATAATAAACAAAGGAACGGAATTATTTAATTTTACTAAATAAGGTTGGGATTTTCAAAGTTTCTCATGATTTAGTTACGATATTGCACGAAAAGATAGTTTTTATACTTTGGAAAGTATATACTTTCTGTATGCCCAGATTGGACACTCAAGTTTAGCCAACATCAAAATTTATCATATGAATCGATACCTAGGTAACAATTATTCATTATCATTCGAATATGAATTAGCGAAAATATTTTTTTTTACCATGCTAACAAATCGAATTATTAAATTTCAACGAATACAACTAAACTTTTCACTCTGAAAAGTGTAAAATTTTCTACATACCAAGATTGGACATTGTTTTCACTATTTGAAAATACCGACCACCTTTTCACTCACGAACATAGTTCTTGAAAAAGAAAGCAAATTCAGTTGTTACTGCCAAGCGTTGACCTGTTTTAACGTCATTATTATAAGGGCAAAACAATCTTAGTTACGTCTACAGATTGACATTTTAAGTTATTTTACAGGCGATATCAAATTTCCTTGAAGGCCGACTCAGTCCCCAACATTGCGAGGACTTAGGTAGAAAGCCATGCAGTAACAACAGAATTTTTTAAAATTTGAACACTCAAGTTTAGCCAACTTCAAAATCTAACAACCAAATCGATACCCAGGCACAATCATACACTATTTCCCAGAATGAATTACATAAATTTGCGAAAATCTTTTTATTCGATTTTAATCATCAGCAATCGAATCAAGTTATATTTTGATGAGGAATATTCAATTTTTCTGGTTGTTCTGTTCTTTCTAACTCCCTCATTTTGCTAGATTTCAAAATTAACTTAGTAATTAAATACATTGCACGGCAATCGATTCGTAGATAATGCTTCCAACTCCAGGGGGTGGTTTTAGTATTCTAAACGCGAATTATCGGGTAAAAGGAAGCGGAGGGTTTGACAAACTAGCAATCTACGGGAATTCCTCCACAATCAGTTATTTATGCCCCTTTAAAATTTATTTCCATTAAAATAAACAAACAAATGTAAATTGCAAAAAAAAACAATATGCGATGTAAAATGGTTAGGGATACCCAATGGTGTTTTAATTGGTTAGGATTGAAAAAGAAGGATAACTGTTATAGAAAATAAAACTATGTAATTTTTTTTTTAAATATCATGGACAGGACCAGTTGTCTTGTGAAGTTGACGTTAATAACCTGAAATTTTAATGGCGATTTGTACCCTGTAATCTTAACAACATGGCGGCAGCACTTTTTTTCTTGGTTCAATAAGTCTGGCATTTTTCGGGTTTCACCGATGAAATCTGCCTTCTAAGAAGAGAGTACGATCAATACTAATTGCAATTGATTGTAATGGAAACATTTCAAACCAGAAAAATAAATAAGAGATGCTACAAACATCAGAAATCACTCAAGTGGCCAAGGTAAAAGTGGAAAAATTACATTTGTAAAAGTTGCGTGCTTAATGAAAATTATAAGAAAATGAACTCTATTAATGGATCTCTTTTGAAATCGTTTTATTTTATGGGCAATATTAATTAATATATAGACTAAAAAAAATCATCCCATCTGGAGTTCCTCAACTCCAAGTTTCACTACTTGTGAGGTGATTAGTGACTGTTAATCGATAATTATTAGCAATCATGACCATTTTTTTGTCCAACGTTGAACGTTAGTTTCATAACAATAAATTCTTCCTCAAGTTAAAAAATGTGAATTAATTACTTTTAATCGCTTCAATTCTATTTATGTATTGATTTTAAATTATTTGGGCTTAACATCGAACAAAATGACATACAAAATCTTGGAAATCATTTTAATCATGACATGAACTTTAAAAATTGTGATTTGGGGTCTGGTGTGATGAAGGTTTCAAAAAAACATTTCCTTAATCGTGCCGACGTTTCAATCTTTATTGAGATCATCTTCAAGCCCTGTAAGAAATGTTTGTAAATCCCAGGCCCTGAAGATGATCTCAATAAAGATTGAAACGTCGGCACGATAAAGAAAATGTTTTTCTGAAACCTTCATCACACCAGACCGCATCTCACGATTTCTAAATCTATTAACAGTCACTAATCACCACACATTTAAAAACTGTATTACATGTAATCAATAAAGCTAACCAAATCTACTATAATTTTCAGTAATTCTTACAGCTTACTTTCACTTAGTAAAGCCATTCTACGACCAACTCTTTCTTGTCTTGTGATGGTATGAATATATACATGAAACAATTAAATGATGCATTGGGGGCTGTTCATAGATGTTTTTATGTCACATTTAGTCCGAGGAGTCTGGAATATTTTATATTTCATATAATCTTCTCAATGGACGTTCTGTCTTGAAACTTTAATTATGATTCTTCTTTGTCTAGAAACCGATATGAAATCACGTCAACTAACCTGATCTCTTCCCCTTGTAACTTTTGCTTAATCATTTATAACATCATGTAACAGTTTATTTTCTCTAAAAAGTCATTCGAGCATATTTAGACTAATGGACTGTGGTATCATTCTCAAAACCTGATCTCGGATGTTTTTTTATTTGCAATGGAATGGCAGAGCACTCATAGGTACAGGATTGGGCATACCGCTGCTGCTAAACTAGTTGGTGGTTAGTTTGATTCAATAAGAATTTTAGTTGTTTAATGCAGAAATGTAATTCCTGTCAAATGGACTTGATACGGTCAGCTTTTCACGTTCTAAACAAATGTACTTCTCGGCCTTTCCTTAAGGAATGGTTTACCAATAGCTTTTATTCGTGTTCATTACTTTTGTCATTAATGTAAAATTTAGACAAAAAAATTTTAGTGTAAAAAAATTTAAGTTTTAATATTATTTTATTTTAGATTATGCATAATTATCTACATTTATATATGAAATAAGTGCAGGAGGATAACAGGGATCTATAGAATTTAAAGCTTCCTTGCATCAATTTATAAATGATTTTGTTTTCATGATGTTTGAAGGTCCTCTAATGTACTATATCTTGTTTTTCATCTTTGCCGATCACTATGCATGTCTTACCTTGTTGGATTGGTCTGTCAGACAAAAAAAATGTCAAAATGGACTGTCCAATCCAGCAAAGATCAGCAGGCCAAAATGATGGTACCTACCAAATTTCAGGCTCATCACCTCCTCAGACAGAGAAATCCGCAAGAAAATGTGAAAATTTGAAGAAAAAAAAAATTGAAAAAGTAGTGTTTTTAATTGTACTGCACCCTGTTCACCATTTTATTTTGTAAGCATTGAAAAATATAAAGACATATTGAAACAAATGAAAAAGAAAACACAAAACTTAAATAATATTGTGTATTTCGTTGTATCGTACATTTAAGGCACAATTATAACTAATTCCCTGAAAACTACACGCACAAGCCTAATATCCCTGCCAAATTTATCGTTTTGTTTTATCTAATCACTTTGTACTGCACATTTAAATCTTATTAATTTTATGATTTCTTTGTTCACTATTATAGTGACTATTCACCATATAACCTGTTCTGAAAAAAAAGTCTTTAAAAATTAACATTACACTTACCTACCCTACAAACAAGGAACTATATTATTTGTCAATTGTTTCAATTTTAAAATCCATTGAGGCATTGAGCATGGTACAATTCACATTGTGTACCGGTGGAAAAACGCTTTACATAACAAAAATGTAATCTTCAGTTCAAACAAAAAAATCTACTTGTACATTTTAAACCATGCATGTCATACTTTGCATTTTATTAACATGCTTTTTTTAGCAAAAAAAATTCATGCTGTTACATTTCGTGCGCTTAAATGCATTATTTTTTAATAGCAGCATGAGTACATATCGATGAGATATGTCTGATGAGATATCGAAAAACAAATGAGAAACAGCGCTTAATCTTGGGGATAAATTCATTTATGTTACGTGATAAGCATGAATGACCTTTTTCAAATCTTTAAATTGGAGGTAATTTTCCATAGTCTGTTTATTATTCATTTACCATGGCATTTTCTAAAAGATGTCTGAATTACATAAAACAATTGACACAAAATTTGTCCAATTTTAACATAATTAAAAAACTAACAAAATATCCATGAAACTTGGTAACAACTTGTTTTTTTTTTTAACTGTTTACGACAACGTTAATTTCACTTACAGTTCTATATTTATTGTCATTGCCAAAAAAATTTACTTCTAAAAATGATTTAAATAGTAACATAAATCATTAAAACTCCTCAAACAAACTCATGTTGAAATATTTCAGCATGTTCTTTTTAAAACGAACAGCAATATTTGATTCATGCAAATAACCTTAGAATCAATAATTATTGCTTTGTTTTAATTTGAAATTAAACAATAATGAAATGTTTGAGTATCACAATAATTTTCTAAAAAATCTATTTACTTCAAATATGAACAAAAATGTTCAATAAAATCATAATCAACAAATTTGCAGCTAAAGTACAAGTTTCATGCAGAAGAGATGGCAACATGCTTGTTCCAAAAACAAGGATTTTAATAATAAAAAATGTGTGCTGGAGGTAGACTGAAGGTTTAAAAAAAATAATAATCATAATTCCAGTACCTTTACAATTTGACTCGTTTAATCCATCAGTGTCACACTGACAACCAAATTTATAAATATTTAAGGATTAATTTTATCAACCGTTTTGTAAGATATTGATAAAAATTGTATTGTGCAAGAATGCCATATATTTTAGAGTTTTGTTAAAAATAAATCTCCCTCTTTATTGTAAATATTAAATTGCAATTTTAAGTTAAAGGCTTGACAGTTAAGAAGTACAGCTTTGAAACTGCAAATATAAAAAGAAATATATATGACGTAAGGCAAGAGAAATATGATGGCACCTAATTTACGGAGTTGGTATAAATTTCCTTGATTTAAATGTCAAATTACAAAATGCAACATATTACCAAATAAAGAAAGATAATTCATCTTGCCAGTTAAGAATTTTGAAAAATTTATTTTATAAGCCGCAATGTTAGTTGGTGTGCACTAGAAAATTGTTTACACAAAAAACTTCTGGAACTAGCCACCCAGCGGCCCCTGTGCGATTAAAGAAAAAGGCATTTTCCCAATAAACGCTGATTTTATTTCATAATGATAAAAAATTTGGTAAAATTTGTAATTTGGTGAAACCATCAGCAAACATATAGAGAGAAAATAGATATAACGCTTATCCATTCGAAATGACAGTTCATCGCATGGAAAAACATGGAAAGAAAAAGGAGAATGGAAAAAATAGAGGACATTTTCCATAGAGTGCACCTGAGATACACTGGACCACCCACTGTATTTCTGCTAAAAGAAGGACTGAAACTATTAATTTTTTTTTATAATTACATAAATATTTTATTAAAAATAAGCAGATTGATTCCTATGCATTTTTATTATACTATGTGAATATGCATGCTTTAAAAATTGAAAATAAAGTTTAAAAAAAACACAAACACCCAAAAATATTTCAACTGTTTTGATCTTTTCTACTCTTCAAAACTGGTTCACCTTGGACAATTTAATTATAAATTAATGTAGAAAAATGTGCCGATTTCTAATATAATCTTAACTTTGAATGAAGGAAATAAGGTATTTAAATTTGTTATCTAGTATTTTCCTTTTTAAAATATTAATAAATCTTTGTGTGTACCTATTGATTTATATGCGCATAGCACATCATTCACTGAAGTCACTTTATTTACACAATCATCAATTTATTTTCTATTATTTACGTTATTTATTTGAGAAAATCAACCAGTTTGTTTATACACAATTCAACTAGCATGGATCAATTTTTTTTACGCTGAATACAATATTCACGCTCAGTTTTCATTATTATTATTAGTTAGTTATTATAGTTAAAACAAAAAGAAAATGTCCTCTATTTGTAGAAAATGGAATTGAGTAGACATGCATAAATATGTCTTGTTTAAAAAAGACTAGAATTGGCAAAACTTTTATTTCTTATTTATTGCTTTACACATTTCATTTTCTGTTACAATTTTTTTTATTGAATCAATTTTATGACTATAGCTTGACACAAACACTTGTTGCAGTTATTACCTAAATCTTATCATTTGTGCAGTTTTTTTGTTTTTTTTTTTTTTTTTTTGTTAGCACAAATGTGCCCGATTTAATGCTCTCTCTTTCTCTTTTATTATTTTTTTATTATTATTGCATTTTAGGCAAAATCTACCAATTGACTATAGCTTCACATCGATCAATAACAATATTTGAATAACAATAGTTAACACATTCTAAAAAAAATGATAATAAATTAAACTTGTTTCATAAACAACCAATTTGTTTTAAACAAATATGGGCCGGTAATAATATCACGAGAATTGATGGCAATGCGAAGAGGCACAGACACCTTTAAAAAACACAGTCACAAATGCAAAGGAAATTTTTTCATTTAAGACCAAATATTTTTTTCCTCGTAAGTCAAAAGTATTATTTTTCTTTATGAAAAATAAAATGAAAATTAATTGAGCAAAAGTAATTTAAATTATTTTCAATCAGTTTTATTAAGAGAAGACATTGCATATTTTGCAGTATTTACCAGGGGGTGAAAAAAGGCAACAACAAAATATTGCAATAATTAACAACATGTTTAAAAGTAAACCTTATTTACAAAAATTTTTTCAGCCCTTCATAAGCAACATTAATAACACCCCAACTAATGCATGATCTAGTGTAATTAAGATGCACTCCACGGAAAAATGATCTGATACTTCCTCTTTCTATATAAATCTCTCCTACTGCCGAAGGCACAGATTGAAATGGCCCTCCGACTCTGCTTTGCATGTGTACTTTGAGCACGTTACAAGGATAGAATATGGTTGAACAGAAAGCACCGATCAATGCTCCGATTGCAAATTGATGGAGCATTCTCATTGGGATGGTGTTAGGTTCTGGAAAGCTGGACTTAGCTTGGTCTCGCATAAGGAAAAATACTGCATTAGAAGGGCCATTTCTAAAGAGCACCGGCACCAGGCCACGATAATATTCACTAAACCCGTGTTTTCCTAAAGTCTTTACAGCTGCTTTCATGTTTTGAACATCTCTGTGATACCTTTGGTGCTGTAACAACGTCTGTATTCTTTCAAACGGCATTAATATTGATTCTATGGTACCAGCAGCAATCGAGGCCACTATTGTAGAAAAAATTGGATTTAAGTTCTTTTCTAAAAGGGGTTTTCTACATTTATCATAAACACCAAACATTATCGACACGGAAAGAGATTTTTGAACAAGTGGTGGCAAGACACCCCGGTACAAATGAACCACTCCTTCTTCTGTTATCTGTCTCACAGCCTGCATTGTTGTTACATTGTGGAGCATCTGAAACAAGAAAAAAATCTTTGAGCTTTGATATTTTAAATATGACTTAGTTTATCTTTGCAGTTCATCAAGAATAGCTTAGGCTGGTAGTTATGCACTTTTCTGCAACATTAAACTATGTTCTTCACATAGTTTGTCATACAGTTTTTGTCACCCAGATTTCAGTAATCATAGCCAAAACTGATGAAAAAACTAAAATGGATGTAACAACTGAAAACTGAACGTAGCCTAAACACCTTCAGTTCAGATACCAATTAAAATTTTCACACAATTATTTAGTACAGATCACTGTGTGGATAAACTGAAGGTGTCTAGCCCGCTTAAAGTACAGCCCTGCAGTACTGTACAAACTTGGTATGCATTTAGTAAAGGCAAATTGTATAACATATATTTTTTAAATATAAAAATTTTAAAACATTTCTTAAGAATAACCATTTTAATTTTAGTGATTGCATGATTTTACAAACTAATTAAGAAAAAAAAATAAGTGAAAATAATGCACAAATTGCTTGTTGAAGGGCTTCAATAGGACATGTGTCAAAATAGTCTAAAATAAGTCTGTAGCTTTTTTCTTTTAAATGGTAAATTTGAAAATTTCACATACTTGTAAGTAAACTAAATTAACAGTATTTGAACCATTTTTTTAAAACAATCTTTTGCCATGTTTCAGGAAATGTTTGAATTCCAACCTCCCAGAATTTGACCAATGAACTTTGCAATGTCTTTTATACAGCCAGCGAAGTAATTTAAGTGAAGTAATTTTTAAATTTATTTTAAATATTTCTTTAAATTTATTATAAGTTTCCCCTTCAACAGCATGCTTTGAACTAATCTTAAATCATATTTTTAACATTTCATACTATTATTATATAACATCTAAACTTCATTATAATCGCTATACATACCAGCCATACCAGCTATATATCGTATAAAGATATAAAGACATATATTTATTATATCCCTTCTTTTAGCTTGCTTTATAGTAGGTCTTATACCCTCACTACACTTTTTTGGCATATTCCAACATTACCATTTAATTTTTTATTGAAATTGAATGTGAACATATACATTCCATAAAACAAACACAAAATAGTAATATAATAAAACTATGTAAATAAGTAAAGGAAGAAGAAAGTAAGACAATTTAAAAAATAATTTTTAAATATACAAAAGCACAAAATAATGAGAATTATGTCAATATTCTGTAGAGGAACCTTGTAATTATTGTCATTTGTTATAACTCTGACAAAATATTATTATTCTTTAAAAATATTATTTTCTTTATAGTGGTAGTTTTGTAAAAGACAACCCAAAAAGAATAATTGTAAATTATTAATACAGTTATCCAACAAAGAAAGTGACAATTTGACAATAAAAAGACAATTTTTTGACGAAAAAACTGCTGAACAGCTGTACCTGTCGAAATATGACTTTATTTAGAGGGAATGTGACAAGTATGTTGATGGAGGCCGCTCCCCATCCACATGCAAACTCTTTGTACTCTATTGGAGAGCCGCACAATCCACTCCCTTTGTCTCGTGAACGAGGTTCCACTCCACCCATTTTGACCATTATTTCTGGTTCTTCTAATTCTCTGGTCACTGGAAATGAAATTAAAAAGTATATATATATACATACCTAAGTTTAATTAAATTTAGTAATAATTAAGCTTTAATTTTATCATTAAATTAATTGTTTTCTAAAATATTACAACAAATTCTTTTAATTTAATTACAATATAATTGCTTGAAACTTTTATTTTTGTTGATCACTGTTGATCATTTAAGCTTATGTGAGTATTGTTCTTTGGGATTTTTTCCTATTATAAAAAGATTATTGTTCCATTGTCATGTGAATTTTTGCAAGCTAGCGAGTTAATCATCGTGACAGAAACCGATTTGTAAGCTGAAAAACTTTTCCATGTTAACTTGAAAGTTATTTACATGTCAGATAAAGGCACCCTAGATTAGTTTATCGTTTTCAGAATACCAATAGCGCTTTATCTGCATGTTCTTAAAATTCAGGTTATACATTCTTTTTGAAATATCGGTTCCCTGATTGTTGACACTAATAGAAATGAATGAATCAAACCCCTGTGTCAAAGTCAGCAGGTTTTTGTATCAGTTTTCTTGAGGTGGTAATTGAATTGGTAATGGTCGGTATAAAAGTCTATTATTTTCCTTGTCATAATATATTATCAAAACACTTTTCTTTTGAATTTTTTTTTTTTTTACATTTCGTCCTTTTCCAAAGTTTAGGTTAAGCTTAAAAACAGTCAGCCTCTTTACAAGCTTATGCACCACAATCAATATTGATCAATAGACGCAATAGTGCAATCAACAGTAGTTTCTAGAGTTTAAGACTTTATCAGGTTTACTTTAGGTTGAACTAAAGGTCAAGGGCTCTCGTGATCCTTCAGGCCTGGGCTCTTCCAATCCCAAAAGAAGGAATCGCTTGTATAAACTGCACCAACAGAGCATGGTTCTTCCTGGCAATATCTGGACAGGCTTGTTTCTTCTGTTTTGATGTCTATACTGCATTATCAGTTATTGTATACTTGTCTTTTGATTTATATAATTGAGCCAAATCAATTGTGCCTTTTAAACTGTTTTATTCACAACAGAAGATTTATTTTAGGGAGGGGTTTTCTGTTGTGAGCACGACACCAAAGTCTAGAAAATTATCAGGACACCAAATTTCTTTAAATAACTGACTACAATTAAAATAGCTTTTTAATATTCCATATATAATTTGTTTATTAATGCCTCGATTAGACATGCTAGCTTTTTTATTTTTCCTCCTTGCTCAAGCTTTATCAAACTCTTGTGTGTATTCTTCAGGCCAGGAGTTTTCATCTCAGACGAGTTGGACCAAAGAAAAGACCGTCGCATCAACAAAGGACACCCATTGTTTCTTCTTTTTCCTGGCAATATCTGTGAAGTCTTGTTTCTGCCGCTCTGATATATTTATATATGCCTTAGAGTCTAGTCAGCAGTTGATCACCATATACCTCTTTTGATTTGTATATTTTTAGCAATAAAAAATTAATAAATAAATAAAAAAAAGGGCTAGCAATTATCTATATGTATAAAACAGTTCTATGACTGAGTGACAAACAAACCACAGACCAAACCATATCAAAAAGGCCAAAATTTCAGAGCAGTTCATTCCTAAAATGACATGAAGAGCCACTATAAAATGGATTTTTTTGAAATTCCAAGGGGATCACATGTATAATTTTTTACTATGTATAGACTCAAGTAAACTGAAGAGAAGAAGAATTTGAGAAATGAGACATCACATTAGAAAGCCTATTACTACTACTCTGCATCGCATTAAGATGGTACATTAAAGTCCCACATGGACGAAGTCACAGGTAAAAGCAGTTCACAACATAGTTTTGGAGACAAACTTTCTGTTGGATTGTGAGCATGATACCCAAATTAAGAAAACAACCAGCAAACATAAGTTTCGTTAAATGTTTATGTGGAAATTGTGAAATGCGATCTGGTGTGACGCAGGTTTAGAAAAACATCTTCTTTATCTTGCCAACGTTTCGATCTTTATTGAGATCATCTTCAGGGACTGGAATTTATTTTACATTGCTTAAATTATACAAATACGTGTAGGATATTAAAAATAATGAATTTATACAATGCTAGAAATTTTAGACTCAAAATATTTATACTCACTCAAAGTATTTGTTTTCTGTGTAGATGTGTCATTATTGTATGTCGTGTTGAGAGTGAGATGTAGATATTTGATGATATGTTTGATTTTGAAGGGAGAAGGAAGTAGGGATAGAAAAAGTTTTATATGAAGAGTCGTCGGCTTCTTTGAAGTGAATGAAGAACAATAGGAAAGAATGGGTAATGGTTCGGCCTGATAATCCTTTCAGGATTATATAGACGGGAATACTTATGGAAAGGAAAGCCAAATTGTTGAAAAATAAGACTGTAGAAATTTTTGATGCGAGGAATGTAATGATTGTTTTATATGTTATATGTTTCGCGTGATGTGACGGTAAAATTTCTGTTACTGAATATTGAATTTGATTAACGTTATTGACGTAGCTGCAACTGAGTTTACATGTGTCCGTTCTGTAATTGATGCTGTGTTTATCTCTGCTGATGTACACTATTTCTAAGAAGTTACATTTATGTTTGCTTTGTGCTGTGTGTAGTATTTTTGGATGTTGATGTTGAAATTGTATTGGGGTGTAATTCCAGTATAAGTTGCCAGAAGCTTAAACAATTGATTTTGTAAATTACACCAGACTTATTTGTTACTGGTGTGGGATCTTTAATTTTTTTTTAAAAGTGTGTGAATGTTTTATATTTTTTGAAAGTTATTTTTCGAAAGAGAGAAATTTGTTTAATTTATGTGATAGGTCGTGAATGAATGGTATGGATATGTATATTGGTTTGTCTGTATTTGATAGATTTGATGTGGTAGAGATTGTTATGGAGGATCTGTTTGTACATCTTTATTTTTGTATGTTTTGTGTATGTATATGTATTGTGATGCACAGATTCATGGTTTAGGGTAATAATTCTGTGAAGTAGCCCTTCGGCCGGGGGATTCATTATTGTATGAAGGGGATGGTGTGATGTAAAGTTCAGATAGCGATCGGTTTTTTTTTTGGGTTTTTGATACCTAACTGTGATTAATGTGCCATCTGGTTGTTTTATTATGAGGATATCTCAAAATGGGATTATTTTGTTGTTTTCGATTTCGATAAACGATAAATAAAAACAGTTAATATATTATCTACGTATTTAGTGAAGAAGGGTAATGTGAAAGGAAGTTATGATATAGCTGTGTTTAATAGATATGTCATAATTGTATCTGCAAGTATCGGGTCTATGTTGCTGCTTATGGCTATGCCAAATAGTTGTTTGTAAAGATGAAGCCCTGAAGGCCTCAATAAAGATTGAAACATGGCGCAAAAAAAGAAAATGTTTTTCTTTAATCTACGTCACACCAAACTGCATCCCATGATCTCCAAATAATCATTAACTAATGGCCACTAATCACCACACATTTCTTTAAATGGTTGATTACAATTAAAGAATGAGCTCTCATTTAATATTCATTGTATAATTTGTTCAATAAATACCTTTACTAAATATTTTTTGTTTGTTTTACATTTCTTCCTTGCCTGAAGTTAAGGCTACGGTTAAAAGGCCCATTTATGACCTTATATGCCATGGCTAATATTAATCTAATGTGCAATCTAAATTATTACTAGAAACTATGCTCAAGACTTTTTATCAGATCTCAACATAACAAAGCTGTGTCAAAGACTCTTGAATCTACTCTTCAGGTCTGGGATTTTTCGAAACCGAGAATAGGAATTTCTGCTCGCAATCGCACCAACAGAGAACATTCACTGTTTTTCCTTCTTCCCGGCAATACCTGCCCAGGGTTTTTTCTGCTCCTCTGACACTGTACTTATGCCTCCAGAGACTGTAGAGTCCAGTTAATTAACACATACTGTTCTTTTGAGCACCAAAAAAAAAGTTTTCCTCTGGGTTGTGAACATGGTGCCCAAGTCTAGAAAGGAGGCCGCAGTAGCTGAGTGGTTAAGGTGTCAGACTCTCGGCCAATGGATTCCGTAGTTGTGGGTTCGATCCCCACTATCACCTTGGACTTTTTCTGACGCCTAAGAGGACCAGTGGTCACAATTGAAAAAAATGACACGGCACCCATCAATGGAAAGGGCAGGATTGGATCTCAGCGACCCTGAATTTGGTCCCAAACTCCTACGAAAATGAGTTTCTTCAATGGAAGAACACCGGTTCAACAGGGGCTCAAATTCACATTTGTGTTGCAAGGCCTCCCCAAAAATATGGAACATGGGATAAAAGCACAATAAGCTGTACAGCTCAGATGCAGTGTTCAGGAGGGAACTCCTCCAGTCCCTGGTATTCATTAAAAAGAAATAAAATAACAAATTTTAAAAAAGTCTAAAAAACTTTTGGTACACCAAAGTTTCTTTAAATGGCTGACTATCAGCTTTATCATACATGGAATTAATTTGTTTATTATGGCCTTTTTCTAGAAATTTCTAGATAAAGCACCGATTTGTTGGAAATAACTTAATGTTTTAGGAAACAAAAACCTAAAAGCTTTTAAAGAGTATTTGTTTGTTGAAAAACGGGTAGTTCGTTTGCTGTGAGATAGTGTGTTTTTAAATTGTATAAACTTATCTAAAAATTTTATATGGTTTAAAGTAAATTTTTGTAATATTATTTTTTGTAATAATAGGGACTCACCTCCTGTCCATTTATACGTGGGTTTGTCAAAATCGAACGGTCTCTCATCGGCCTCATCACCGGTGTTCGGCCTGGCATCAGAAAAAGCCGCCCTCTCGTCGGGCTAACGTTCCTGCCGAAGGCGTTTTCATGATTTCTATTTCGTTTCCCTCTTCAAAATTATAATCCAACCCCCTTTCTAAAGTCTAAATTTCAAAACAAAAAGAACTTTTTCCGGCAGGATTTTTGGCGAATTGACAATACCCGTGATAAAAAAAAACTCAATCATTGTTCACTACGCTACGCTGATAAGGGACAGGTTGAACAGTTGAAGAAGGAAAAAAGAAGATTATGGCGTTATTGGATCACACGATCGAAACGTGTTGCATCGTTCCTCTAAAATACGTAAAAGAAAGACGCAGTTCAATTTTTTCTTTATAAAAAAAAAAATAAAAAATCCACAACCTTGAATATAAAACCAAAAAATCATGGAAGGGGAGAAAGACACAATAATAATCAAATAACAATTAGGCAAAGAAACAAATCAAAACAAACTTAGATGCAAAACTATAAAGTTGAAATAATAAAAAATTAATCTAGCACAATAAAAAAAACACTAAAAATAAATACTCTTAAAATCAATTGACGGTCCTAATTAAAATAATCATAATTAAGAGTAAATCATTAAAAAAAACTTTTGTTTTTGAACCCAAAAAAATAGCAAAATTTATACTAAATCGTTGCAATAAAAAAATGAACTCAAATATTTTGTTGCAGGTCTGTACTCTGTACTCTGTAGTAATTGACAAGTAGGTTGTACTGGTGGCTATCGGTTGTTTGGTACGTGGCAGGTTTCCCATCATCTAGTACATCACCAAGCTAGTTGGCAGGAAAGCTCCGAAAACTCGACACAAGGGAAAAGACTTTTTTTTTAAATATTTACATACATATACATTAAAAAAATAGAAATCTCATAATTTTGCTTGAGGTTCAATAAGGTAAAATATAACTTTAAAAGTTTGGTGGTTGGTGCATGCACAAAAAAAATGTATTTTTCACCACATACAGTATTATGAAAGAAAAACATATGGAACAATAATTGGGTTGCAGATGCAAAAAGTGCATTCTTCCTGCGATAGAACGAATTCAGTGATGTTCAGAGTCCATTTAATAAATATAATAAATAATCCTCAGTGTATGACTTTTCTTTTATTTATTTAATTAGTATTATGCTTCAATCTTGCAAGTATTGGGTGGGTGTGTGTGAGAATATTGTTTTTTTTAATATATTTTTTTATTATTATGTAAAATAGGTTTGTGTAGAGATCAGTGACTGTTAATCAATAATTATTGAGATGTCGTGAGGTGCGTTCTGGTGTAATGTTGGCTTCAGAAAAACATTTTCTTTACCGTGCCAATGTTTTTCTGAAGCCTACATCACATCAGACCCCATCTCACGTTATGTCAATAATTATTGTCAGGTTTTGTGGTTCATACCATCAGAGTTGTCATTTTAGAAAAGTCACCTTCAAAAAAATGGGTATTTTCAATCTTTTTTCATAGAGTATAGCATAATCGAACCCACCAGAAATTATTTCAGCGCATTTGAAGTTAATTTTTTCCTTTTTCAAAACAAAAAAAAAAGACATTTCTATTCATGTTAATATGTAATTGTATTACTATGTTTACTTTTTATGTCAAAAATCGCCGAAAATTACTTTTAAATTTAAATTGCACGACCAGGATTCATCATAGAATCATTTCTTACCACAAATTTGTAGTTTCCTTTCATTCCATGATTTGACAAGGTTTCAGAGTCGTTTCCACTCCAGAGAGTAGAGCATTGTTTGACCGCGTTTACGGATATGGCCCAGGCATGCAGTTACCGGTCACGTCTTATCATCAATCGTATTTAATTGATAGCTGCTTCATTGTGCAGTGTGTCAACAAATACCCAGATATTAGACTATATCCCAAGGGAGCATTTTTGGTTCCATCCTTTATAAATCCCAATATCGTCATTACAATGTGGACATCATTCTGCTGGGATTTAAACGCAGAACCACTAATGTGGCAAAAAGGATTCTGACACCCTAGCCATTCAGTCTCTGCTGAGGGTCACTTTAGATAGATGGATAGGCATACTTTTATTGATACATGAGTACATAATTAACATAAGCATTATAGCATGGAAATCCATCTGCTAGAGGTGTTGCCAGAATATATTACTCTTCTTTATAGTGATAATGATATACTAACTAAAAGGAAAACAGAAAAATTAAGTATAAGCGGAGCACATACACTAATATTAAATTAAAATTGAAAGGTAAAAATTAACATATGAAATTGTACCAATTTATCCAAGCATACAGAGGGTATACCATGCCAGGATATGAGTATCTAATCCATTCAATATTTGAAGGAATTTTTCTCTTTTCAACATATATATACCAAAGTATGTAAAGTATATCTCATTCAATACGGAACATTTAGCCATGACGTGAAATACATCCTCAACAGCATGCGAATTGCAATGATTACACTTTCCTGAGTCTCCGTCGATCCATAATGCTGACACCCCACAGCGAATTTAAAAAACCACCTGAGGTCTGTCAGAATTAGATCTTTATAGTCATACTTCTATATGTCAAAAAAGGTCGAGTCTTATCTAAGATCCTTGTAAATTTTAAAGTATTCACTTTCACATTTTCTAAACAATTCTCTTGATGGTGGGCATCGATTGTATTTAATAAAGTTCTCAAGAATATATGTCTTGTAAAGTCTTAGATACTTCAAGATCGTGCTTCGTGAGAAGTTCATGCCAGTGGCCATGTGATTTTGCTGTTGATTACCTCAGCCGCTTTAATCCTAGAATTTTTTCCTCATGACCGAGTGGCCCCTTAGTGCTGGCCAGGCCATAGTGTCAATGTTGTGCCAAGAGCAAAAAGCATATTAACATATATTTCTAATATGTATTTTGATTTGAGCAAATTACAAACAAATTATTTATTAAGAACAAATTGAGATACAAATTTACAGCTAATTTCTCTATAGTTGCACATACTTACCATTAGACAGAGTTGAAATAATTATTAAGTCCATTTATATTTAGTTGTCTAATTGACCAAATTACTTATTTCAATTAATTATTCTTTTTATGTAAGGCCTTGGTTGAGATAAAAAAGTTAGTGACAAAGGTCATGGGTTTGAATCCCGCTTGTGGCACTAACTTTTTCAACTCAACCAAGACTTTAATAAAAATTATAAATAATTAAAGTAAATAGTAAGTTTGTTATGTAAACTTGTTTTGAAGATATTTGAATTGTGAGGAAAATATAATACAAACTTAAAAAACTAATGGGATAATATCAATTTTTTGTTATTTATATTTCTGTAATCTATACTATATTCTATTGTACAAATTGTGTTAAGAATTTTTTGTAAGTTGTACAGAGCATGTTTTCAAATATGATACTACCACGTTTAATTAATTTCCAAAATATGTTTCAGAGTTTTGAAAAAACATGAGACAGCTTAAAGGCAAGGTAAAGGAGACGAATAAACAAAAGAAGGAACGTAAAAAGGAATTCATTGAAAATAAAAAGAAAGTATTTACGATAGCACTGCCAACGTTAGGAGCCGTTTTTCTGTTCATTGGTGTATATATTTACCTTAAAACGCGACCAAAAACGATGGAGGATTATTAAAACATGCGAAACCCAGGCACTGAGAAGATTAACTTTATAAAATATTCTTTTCCTTGTTGTTTCTTGTTTTCTATCAAGTTTTTGTGTGTCAATTTAACAGATTTTTACTACTTGATGAATATTTGTACTCGCTTTTAATGAAAGTTGATATTAAATTTTAAACAATAAGAAAAAGTAATGTGATAGTAGCAAAATAAGTTGGGCACACGTAAAATATGTTTGTCTGGATGTACGATTTGTTTTCTGTATGAAAAAATTGCTTCCAGTTGTGCTATTCTTATAATTGTTTCCAACTGTTCAATATACGCAGTTTATCATTTTTATGGGAAGTGTATGTAAATAATTTTTGTATTTTCCCAATTATTGTCGCATTTGGGAACTATTTAATAAATCGGTCATTTAATGCAATGATATTTTTTAAATCCTGTAAAGTTTAAATAATTAGACATTTTATATAATTAATTACCAATGTCAATCTTTAAAATGTATGGTGCTTATTGGTAAAGTTAGTGTGTAAATCAATTATTTCCATTCCCTTGCATTTACGCTTAAAGTTCAATAATTCCAGTAATCATTGTTGAACTGATGACATTGCATTTAAGTGTGTGAAATACTTTATCATGTTTGTAAGAAATGACTGAGTAAAATATATATATTTGCATTATTATAAAGTGTTGGGGCCAAAATTGGTGGTATTGGGTTCATATCATGTTGAGTTGCAATTGTTTTTGTTTTGTGAACTTATTTTTCATGTTTGTTGCAAAGTTGATAATGTCATTATATTTTTTTAATAAATCCATGTTATAATTGTTATTAAATTATTCTTTAGCCCATTTTTCAACCAAATCGTGAGTTAACCATGTTGCAGAGATTACTGCAAAATGAGTGCAATTTACTTTACACGATTAGTAATTGTACGATAAAGAGTTCCTTGAAACGATGTTGATGTGTGTCAAATTGAATTGCAGTCAATTGTAAAATCATTTAAACTGTTTAATTTGTGGATTAAGGTTTAAATCAACCTATCTGAATCAGGTCAGTAAGTGGAAGAGAATTAAATATGTAAACCTCAAAATAGGGACTGTTGCAGCCGAGTGGTCAGTGTGAACAATTGGCTTTAGACCCCACGGTCATGGGTTCAATTCTCACTGACGTCCCTGTTCCTTTTTTCACACAACCCTTCCCCCTTAAAAAAAAATAAAATAAATAAATGAAAAACACACATCACATATGATTAATCACTAAGTTCCTTGGCCAATATGCAAAGTCCATAAGGTCATTAAAAACAATAATAATAAAGTAGAATTTTTTTTTTTAAATCAATGCAATTAAATTTGTCTGGATACAATTATACAGAATATTAGGCTGAATCCAGCTTTAATTGTCATCAATGATGTATGTATAGTTTTTTCAAGTGCGATCGACCTGACCAGCTGAATGAAAATTGCTAAACCTTCAGTCATAAGGTAAAAAACATTCCAGCAACATGAATTTCCCAATATTGTTTACTTCTTTTATATATGGAGTTTCTGATCATCCTTGTTTTACCCAATTATATTTGCTACTGATACATTTTGGGCACTCCTTTAGTGTGTGGTTCTGTGTCTTTTACCCCTCTTTTAAATGGTTTATGTGCATTATTTTTATTTTTTGTATAAAAAACATTTATAAGTGTCGGGTTCGAATCCAGTGTCCCTGCATTCGAACCCAGGACCTTTACAGTTACGAGCGCCATGCCAATTGCCAAAATCATTGCACCCCCCTCCTATTCTGTAGGGTTTCCATAATTTCCGACATAAATTTCCTGTCTCGTAAAAATCTTTGTGTATAATTATTTTCATTCCTGATTTATGTATGGTTGTTTCAAGCTTAACACGGCAACTGAAATCATTTTAAAATTAGAATGGTTTAACACAACATTCAACTGAATCTTTAGCATTCACAAGCCCTAATTTAACATACAATTGTTATCTGTAATATAGCAATGAAAATTGTTGGCAATTGTGTGGAACAGTTTAACGAATTATTGAGTCTTAACATTAGGCAAATATATTTATGTAGCGTAATTTGTATAATTTTGTGTTTTAATGTGTTTTATAATAATAATGTAAAATTAGAATGGAAATTCACTTCTCTAATATCTCTAAAATAAATATCTAATAGACCACACAACATAAAGAGTACAATTTAATAAATAAAACTAATGTTGAAATGCTAAAGAATTATTTGGATACGTAAACAAATTTCCTGTCTCGTAATAATCATTGTGTATTATTATTTGGAGATATTGAGATGAAGTGTGATGTGGGTTTAGAAAATTATGTATATTTGGTTATTTCGAGGATGAAAGCTTAATACCACTGAAATACTGGGCAAACTCGACAAATAGTTCATTGCAGCATCAGGGCCAGAACCTCCAAATAGAACAAAAACTCACGTGCTAAATCATAGAACAGTCGAACGCAGCAACGGGCAAAATCCAAAGCGTATTAATATCGTAATAGAAATAATGCGCAATACGATAGAACAGGATTAGGATCATTTTTAACAATCAAACAACGCCCAATTCAGCATGATTTTGAATTTTTCTTTTGAAAATTTTTCCTTTCTCGCTGTTACTATTTTTGAATTAGCTGCGGTTATTTCAAGCATGAATAAGATTAATACGGCAAGAGAAATTGCAGGAAGAACGGTTTAATGCATCATCGCGACTTAACAATCTATAAACACCAATGTTACAATATTTTGAAGAATTATTTTATTGGTCACTACAACTGTTGTCTATGATTTATGTTGGACTGTTTCTGTCATAAATAAGGTTAACGTAATATAAATATAATACAAATTATTTGCAAATCAGTATAACAGTTGAATTTTTTTTTTTCCTAATACAATTGTTATCTAAGATTTATTTGTGATTGTTAAAAGCACAAATAAGCCTAACAACACAATGAAAATATTTGATAATTGCAGAATTTCAGGTATCTGACTGAGTTTTATGTCATTGAACTGCTGTTGTGTTGACGTAAGTTTTGAAATATAAAAACAACAACATCGGTTTGAAAACATTTTATAATTAAAAATCACTGAATGTGTTCGCATAACATTATCAGCACTTAAAAAACAAACAAAAATGTATATTAAATCACATATACAACACAATACAAGCATTAATATATTAACAATTACATAAAGTTATCGAAAATGTACAAATTAGTCATGTTGTTAAGTACTCATTATGTATTTTCTTCTTTTTTTTTTTTTTCTATTTCCATATTCAAAACAGCGAAGTAGTATTTTAAAATGGTTAATTATCATGACTGTTTAACTCCATACGAATAGAAAATTTAAAACCATTATCAACATCCGAATTCGATAATGTTTAAAGATAAAAATTGATGACTCCTTTATACTAAAAATGTTATTACAATTATATACAATTTACTTAGGACTAGATAAAACATAAAATGTATTTTTCAAAAAATCCAATCTTTACAAAATTTTTTAGTTTTATCACAATAGAAACGTTATATTAATTTTCCAGTTCCAGAAATGGAAAAATTTGTGGATTTTCAGAGGTCTTTTTTAAAATCTATTTGAACTGTTATAAAACTGGATTAAGTAGTAAATATTTCGGCACAGTTTACAGTCTTGGTAATAATAAACCAGAAGTATCACATGGGTACAGTTAGAATTCGTGAGCTTTCATGACCTATATTACATGACTCTTAATTACAAACTTTCCAACAAATTTTAACTAAGAAAATAAGTTTTCTTAATAATTTTCTTTTCATATTTTTTTATTAAGGAGTTTTCATGTTGTGCTATTCACATAAAAATATATAATTCTACACTTATCAAAACGTTCTACTTTTCGAAATACTTATCACAATTTGGTATCGGGATAAATTGGCGTGTTAGTAGTAATTAGGTTTTCTCAATTTATAGTATTTAGTTATAATTACAATACACTGTAATAAAATACAAATAACATTTACAATAATTTTCCTATACCAAAAATGTTAAATATATCATTCAATTCAATAAAACAGACCTACTGCTTAAAAATCAATTCCTATGAACACTTATACAATCGAAAGAAATAATATGATGGAGTCCCACTAATCCGATTGTCTGTGTAATATATTTTGGTCTGTTGAGAGGAAATTTTTCAGTATAGAAAACAAATTTTTTTTGTACTTTCCAGTTAAATTTTAATGATAATTGTGAGGTATGCATAGTCATGGGTGGGTTTTTAACTGAAATCGTTGTCAAAATCATAAGAAAAATTGAAAAACAGACCAAACAGCACAAAACAGCGAGGATAATCGTGTCAAAAAATGATCAGAAACGATCTTTTTTCATTATCACACCTTTGTCCTGTTATCTCAAAACGTCACGCTAATTTTTGAAAGTTTCTTATTTCTTATCAGACTAAACCAGTTTTAATGCTTGTTTCCACATTATTGCAGTAAACCGAACAGAGCTCAAATTAGTTCAGGCTAGCGGGACTCTGTACATCTTTTTTTCTGTATTAATTATCTTTTTAAAAAAATTATTCTTAATGTATCTTGAGCATATCAAATTTTCATTAAAAAATAGGTTTAGTTCATTATTTGAGTATTGAATGTGTGTATGTATTTTATCCATTTTTATATTTGTAAATAAAAAAAAAATGTTCTGCTGTTCCAAAAAAAGATGATAATTGAAATTTTTGTAATATAATAAACTTCCTACAATAAAATTCAAAATTCTGCCTTTAACTATTAATTATAGTTTTAAAAACTTGTAAAGCAAAATTTATAATGTGTATTCAAAATCAAATTAAAAATAATTAATCATAAGGAAACATCTTAATTGTTCTATAAAACTTGTTTTAAAATACACTTAACAATCTGATCGAATTAAATAGTTTGTACGTTATAATTTACATAATATTGGAATGTCACAATTTTCGATATTTTACAGGAATTGCTCAGGAAAGCTGAATAATAATAAAAATAAATTAAATAATTTTTTTTCATACATACTTTTTAGGATGTTCCAATGGCAGTGCTATACGGTTGGCACTCCTTCGAATTAAATTAAAATTGACCATTACTTAAAGGGATAAAATTGATACAAACTTTCCGAGACCCTCATGTCTCGGGGAAAAGGGTCTCGTAAGATGGGGGAAGATCTTTATCCGATGACGGCGTGTCAGGTGGAGGAGCTGTGGGCTCGACTTGTGACAGTTCAGTCCCTCTGTCCCTGTTTTGTGAACTCTCTCGAAATACCCAACAAATCTCCATGGAACGGCAGGCGATGTAACAGCCGAGAAATATGATAAATGAGACCATGACGCTCAAAACTCCAGCTGTCACGATCATACTGTTCACCACTTGCTCACTAGCTTTGCCATCTGAAATTTATTTATTTATTTATTTATTTTTTATATAGCTCACAACAAATCCTTTTTAAAGCAAATTTAATGTTATGTCTTAAATTATTAGAGATGAGCAATAATGAAAAGTGCACCAGTGGCCAAAACGGTTAAGATGTACACATGGATGAACACAAGGTCCTGGATTCAGAATCAAAAGTACTTCCACCAACCATTTTTTAATTTCCAAACCCATGGCTATGAATGATCATCACTTTTTTTGTGCTTAAAAATTGATATTAGGACAAAGGAAAGCTAGAGTTCACAATTATCTGTCAAAACTAAACCAAACATTTGTCTTATTTTTATGAAAACATTGACTGTCTTTTAAATCACAGAAAAATGGGGGGGGGAATTCTGGCAAACTTTATTTTCCAGGGTCCATTTGACTACATTATTACAAAATATATGGTTATTTTGTCAGACATGCTATTTTATAAGTTTATAAAATAGCCTTGGTTTCTGTTTTTATTTACCTTTCCAAGATCGGTGGAATTTTGTGGAAAGACAAATTGAACAAAAAGTCTCACTATATTCCGCATCAAAGTTTGTAAAATGTGACAGTGTTGAGTCAGCATTGCGTTTGTTCTGACATCAATGTTATTTATTCAAAAATTTGTGTTTCCTACTGTGAAGAAACAATGAGCCAAAATGAATTTAAATGACAACTTTTTAATAAATAAACAAATTTTGTTGATAAATTATGCAACAGCTTCTCAATTGATCATGGATACGTTTTTAAATAAGAAGACTTACTTTTACAATTTTTATAAGTAACTAGTAAACCATTTACGGACATTTTTTTTCTACAGCAAAACCACCGTACACATTACATTTACAAAACCTGAGAACAAAAATTGCTTTTCCCCATTTTAAATTAACTAAACACCTTGGAAAAAAAAAACTTCAAATGAAACTGTCAAATAAAGACCCCTTTTCAGAGTAATTGCATTAAAGCATAAAAGGGATTATATTGAATTTTTAAAAACACTTTTGACTTATTTAACAAGTTAATAAGCCACCAAGTGCTTTAATAAATTGGATAGACTGTAATATCATTAATTAAACAAAAAATTATTAAAGTATGTGGATACGATCCTTGGATTAAACAATTATTTTTTAACCTCAATTTTTTCTTGTCTTGTCAATCTTCATATTTAATTTTCATCTTACTTGAATCATCACCTGGATCTACAGGTAAGCATTCTTCATCGATGCACTGCGTCGAAGGGCAATTAATGTATTTTCCATCATTGAAGAAATGTTTGTTTATACAGATGTCTGGGCTGCATGCCATCAAATTGGCACTTCTGTTTTTACAGCCTGAAAAGTACCAAAAAAAGTTTTAATAACACATAGGAATCAGAGTTATTAATGATAATTTACTTTGCAGTGCAGTAAAAACAATTTGGAAATCGATTTTCTCGTCAGACTTCCGTTTTCTTCCTATGTGAATTTTAACTTCGATGTAACCGTTGTTCGCGACGAAGGAGTTCATCGCGTACTTAGTATCTTCTTTGGGCGGCTCTTTTAAAGGGTCCATTTCACCGCATATCGGCAAACTCCAAGAGGTTTTCTTATGAAGGCTGAATGGTAAGATTTTCTCAAAAGTATTCATCGGTTCTGACTGTCGGAACTGTGAAGAAAACGAAACACAGGTTACAAATATTTGAAATAGAGTCTGCCTGTTGTGAAAAAAAAAAAAAAAAAATATTAAAACACTTTTCATTTTTTCTTCAAAATATTCATTGGCTAGACCCGGCAGTCATGGGTACTATTCCAACTGTTGCCCCTGATCCTTTTATTCACGAAACTCTTCCCTTATTAGCACAATGTATCATCAAAAACACACACATCTACCTTGGCTAATATGCTATGTTCACAAGGCCATTAAAAAAAATAATAATAATAAAATGTTATCAAAAACAACAGAAGAGAATAACAGCAGCAGCCAATACAAGATGTTAACATATAGTAGACAAAATATTAATTAATTATAACTTGAATAATTAAATTATATTTAACTTAATTATTCATTAGTTACTGTGCAAAAAAAAGACATTTAAAGACTATCAAGAATTAAAAATACAATAATCTAGGTGCTTTATGTAATTTAATGCCGGTTATATTTAAATAATAATTATGATAAAAAAAATAAATGCTTGAGACATCCTGATGACCACAAGAACAATAAAAAAAATATAAAAGGACAGTAATCATTGGACTGGGTCAGCAGAAAATCTTCTAGGCTATCAAGGACATAATTACAAGTTGCTATGGAAATTTATAACTCGTCCCTGATTACATAGCTGGGAAAGAAAATGGGTCCTTAACAGTTAAAAAAAAAAAATAGTCAAATGTTTTTTATTTATAAAATTAATTCAAGGTGAAACAATTATCAAAGATTCACTCTGGCTAGGCACAGCGGACATTTCGAGAGAAAAAAAATCAATTGTTGGCCAATTAAATGGTTAGGGATGTTATGGTATGGTAATGCTAAAAATTTAAGTTTCATGTAATTCAGTTATTTTGTCAATATTGTAATTATGTTTATATGGCATAATGCCACATCTTACAAGCTAAACTTGGGAAAATAGGCAGACCAGGTTGACCGGAGACGATTAAACTACAAAAATACATCCCAAGTACAAACGCGAGCCTTATGTTCTGCATTTTAAATTACAAGCTTAGCTAATTTATTAGAATCAAAGCATGGAATGAGAGGGCGATTCTTTGAACACTGAGTACCTCTGACATTTGTTAGTTGAATGTTTTCGTAATGACTGTCAAAAGTCTTAAATTGCTGGCAGTGCAGACCTAAATGTCAAAATTCCAATATTCTTGATAAAACAAAAACATCGGTTCAATTTATAATACCTACTTGAATAGAATCTATACACGATGTATCTTTAGTCCTTAGAGACATTTTTTGTATGACTGATATTATTCCCATTTTCTCCGGAGATTTGACATGGAGTATGCAGTTAAAATCGCTTTTTCCATTCCATTCTTTTGCATCATTGGGATCAAACGAGACGACAAACGCCAAATCTCCTTTTAGATCCAACGTTTTTGGCTTATATTTCTCCTCGCATATAAGGTCCTTTTGAACAGGCAGCTTACCTAAATGAACAAAATAAATGACAATACCACATAACAAAACAAAAATCTGTAAAAATATATATATATTTTTTTCAGATGTGTAATTTAAAAAAATTGAAAACAAAATAGTTCAATGATAAGCAGTCAGCAATATTTATTAATTAAGGCATGGTTTCGTCAAACTTACGGTCTTCGTAATAAGGGGAGCAACAATGATCGCCAAAAAATGTAATGAGGAAGAGGAATTTTGTACTAAAACCCATTTATGTTAATCCAGGAATGTTATTGTGACACAGTGAAAATATTGTGTACGGGCTAAAAAAGTCACTAATGACAAATGCAAAACGAAAATAAAGCAAAGCACGATATATATTCTGTGTATGTTCCATAAAAAATTCTGTTTGAATTGTGTATGAAATACAACACGGAATCAAGAAGTTATCACAACAAAACAGACTATGACTAACATCGCAGGGAAAACCTCACGATTTGGGACGTGCAGTTCGTGAACGAACTAGTTCGAATGAACTGTTCATGAAGAACTACACAGACCGGTTCCTCTTGTGGGAAAACCCAGTTACTAACAGAATATATATCACATAAATAATCTTGAAACACAAAATATTTATAAATTTTATAGAAAAGAATAAAAACTAAATGAATAAAATAAATTATAAGATAAATATTAAACAATACAAAACTATATCTACATATAATATGATACAATATAATACATACATATTTTTTAATTACCAAAATTAATTATATTATGTTCAAGTTGATTAAGAGATAAATTTTCAATTATGTCAGACTCCTCAACATCAATCATATTGTTTATTAGGGTCTTCAAAAAAAATATTCCTAAAATATTTATGCATTTGTGTGTCACGATCTGTTCTCGATTCGACAAGATGGGCCCAACTCTGATTCCTGGTTATGGGAAACAGATCCCTAGAAGTCTTGATCGAACCTGATTACAGCCGATCAGGTGCCTTTTTATAATATAATTTAATTAAAGTTTATAAAGGATTTATAAGCATATAAGCACAAGAAAATAATAATTACAATAAATAAATTTCCTTTTAAATTTTAAACATTAATTAAGATTTTTTTATAAATTTAAATGAACAGAAATTTCTTGCAAAGCATTTGCCAGACCATTTATAACAAGGGTGGATACGTACTCACTATTTTAGTCTATCTGCAGTGAACCGAAGCACTCAATTTCAGGAATACCACTCTTTTAAGGATTGTCACTTGAAAATCAATTGAAATGTGACAAAATTTCTCCCCCTTTAATGTCTGGAAAAAAGGAGTTTGTTTTCAAACTTAAAACCATTTACAATATTATCCCCACCGTATTGTAACCATTTGACCCCCCCCTTCGGATAACTAATGATGATCGATGCCATGCTGTTCGCTGCCTCTAAATGCTGAATGGGCTCCTCCTGTATGCTCATCCGATGTGTGGATTGTCGGCGTATATCCGTGGGTTTCAGATGTGGATTGAAAATATGTTGGGTGTTTGGTAAGTTGCCATTTGAATTTTAAAATCTTCTTAATGATACCACATTGCAATTGACAATGCAAATTATCCGGGTACCTTGGGAAATTTATTGGATAAAAAACAGTTAAAACTGCCTTTTATTCTTTTTATCTAAGGTTTGTGGTTGAGAGGCAAAATTAGTGTCATGAGCTGGATGCCAACCCACAAGCTTTGGCTTAATACGCTGCTTTTCTAACCACCGTTTCAACCTACAACCATTCAATGTTCCCGCTTTTGCCAAATTTCGACACTAATTCTTCATCTCAACCAAAAACCTTAGATTAAAAGTAATTAATTGGAACGATTAATTTAGTCAATTATGACCACTAAGCAAAAATAGATTGATTAAAAAACACAAAAATTTAATTAAGTTTATCCAGTCTCCTGTGAGAATTTCCCTGTCGTTAGTCTCTCGACAGTCAACCAGAATTGCCATAAGCTATGCAGCAAATCGTATTTGAATAGTAGAGGCGCATATTTTCTATAGAACACAAGCAAATGTATTACAGTTACCTCTCTGCAAATCAAGCATTAAAGTGGCAGTTCCCTCCCCATCAGGTAATGTAATCCTACAAAGACCAATTTGCAACCTAGTAGTACTGTTTCTTCCTTTCTGCATTTTCGGATTGCTGTTTTCCATATTCTAGCACTAGTTTTGATTTTGTTACCATTTTTGTTGTACCATATTGTTTGCCAGCTATTTCTTACAGTTTCTCTTATATTTTGTCGTTCACTTCATTTTATCATTAATTACAACTTACTTATTTTGTTGTAAATCAAGTTAAACAGGATCAAAAATTCTTGAGTTTAAAAAAAAAATTTAATTATGAAGGTTTGAAAAAAAAATTTATCAAAAAATCGGAAAATCATTTAGCGATAAATTATAATTTAACCGAAAATTTATTCTTTAACGTTTTTTTTTTAATTTAATGTGCCTTTTCAACTTCAAATTATGATAAAATTCAATTCCAAGATTTTTTCTGTTTCAGTTTGTTCAATGTTAAGCTTCAATAATTGATAATCATATACAGAAATAGAATCAAAGAGATAAAAAGTAACTAATTTACATTTTTTTCCTTTTTATTTTTTTAAAGTTGGGGAAGAATTCGTTGTTGTGACTCCTTTTGTCAAGGTAGTTGTTAGTAATAGTAATAACTATTTGTCTCAAAAAATTAGTAATAATAGTAATATTTATTAGCACCATTGAAGCTGCTAATAACTTCACATTATAAATTCAAAATAATTCAATCTCAACCCCTTAAAACCCTTTAAATCTGACCTAAATAAATAGAGTTAAAAAAACTCCCATAATTTTAGAATTTTTAAAGTTGTTATTGGTAAATACTTTTTTTGTTGCTACATTGTTTATTTATTTTTGGCTTTACATCTCCCCCATTTCTCCTTGTACCAATAAATAGTTAACTTTTAAAAAATTATGTATGACTACACAGGTCAATAAAAAGAACTGTTCCAAAAAGAACTATTCTTCAGAGGGAACGATTCTATTCATTCGCAATACTCATTTTAGCGCTCCAATGTATAATCCTTCCAACTATTAAAGGAAGTTGTGTAATTTCAGTATTTAAATTATTTCCCTTTAATTTAATTTCTGAATTTGTATTCGATTAGATTAAAGTATATAATACTTCCCTACTCCTAACCTATATTCTATAAGAAAATCAAGTATTATCTCTCTCAATTACAATTCCTTCTAACAATGATATTAAAAGAGAAAATTTTGTTACAAAACAGTCATTTAAAAAAGAGGACCTTGTGTTTTTATGTGTGTAATTATTAGGTATTAAGTCAGAATCTAATCTGACCTAATACCTGGTGATTATACAAGATATATAAACAAATAAGAAAAACGCTAAAAGCAAAATGTTTCTACTCCCTAAAGATCATATACTAAAACCATCATATTATTTTATGCCTTTTAGTTAAAAAAAAAAAAAAAATTAATGTAGACACATCATGGTAGAATTAAGAAAACTGAAAGTTTGACTAAATTTACCCTATAAAACTCTCTTACGACATATTAATATGATTGTACCATTAAATGATGAAAATAAAAGTACAAAAAATGTTATCATTATTTTATTATCTGATTTTTCTTAATATTATTTGTAAGAAGTTTATTTATTTATTTATTTATTTTTTATATTTCTTTTACGCCTGTTAAAGTTTTTCAGGACATAGGTTGTACTGTATCTTTTTCATCTTCAAAAAGAGATACAGCATCTGGCGGGATATGCTCGCTTGATGATGAAAAGGATAAAAGAGATGACAGGCTGAGGTCCTTGAGGTGCTTTTTTTGCGTGGTGCTAACCAACAACTTAGAAATTAACTCATCAGAAATTTGTTTATTGGGTTGGTCATCGACCTTCAAAATTCTTTGATTTCGCTTATTTTCCAGCTCTTTTGGTGTAAGAATGGCCCTTTCTCCACTCTCCAGCCCATACTTAAGCCTGCACTTCAAATCTGAATTTTGAATCCACATCTCTCTCAGTTGTATTCGTTCCCTTCGAGCATTTTTATTTGGCTCGTAAAACGTACTTATTACACTGTAATAATTTTTAAATTGATAATAAATTTTAAAGAGTGAATTTTTTTTATATTTCTTACTTGTAAGGAGAACTGGCATCTATCTTAGCAAGAACAGAATAAGCCTGGCGCCTGTCCACTGTCCACTCTCCAAATGTAGTTTTGTGCCTTACTTCATATTTAGAACAATCCTGAGCATCCATTAATAAATCCTCACGAAATGTAAACAATGGATCAAATAACGCCCTTTCCTTTCCCAAAATACCAAAAGAAAAATTCGCCTCGGTAAAATGTTCCTCGTTACAGAGCAGACCAAGTTCAACACCCAGAAGGTAGTCATCTGAACTGAAAAGTTCTTATGCTAATAAAATCACTCTTTCTGGAATAGTATTGCCTGTAATGATTTGTCTATGGATATCAAACCAAAAGAAAAATTCAGAAAAATGTTTGCCCAAGTACAAACAGAATAAAATATTAACTCTTACATGGTTTCCATCTTTTTAACACCAATATTTTTCAAGATTGGATCACGATTTGGCCTGTATAATTCCTTGACTAGTGGGGTTTTAAATTGAAGTTTTGGACAGTAGAACGGAAATTCAAGATCGACATCTAACTTGTCAAGAATACCTTTTTTCCTTTTCTTCGTACCTATAGTTCCAGTCATAAACAAGCGGTGAAACTCTTCCTGAAACAATTGTTACTCATACTCTTTTGTAAAATAAAATCATTCATACTATTCCCTTACAAATAATACTTGATTTTCTCTTTCTCCTAAAACAACTTCAAGGATCCTCAAAGAAAATAAATGCAGATTTTCATAAAGCATCCTATCCGACTCAGGCGATTGATTGTTACTGCAAAAGTGATGGAATTTTGCAGTGCCTTTCAGGCCGAGTAAAATTGAAGAGTATTCTCGAGCGACAATAAATCTTAAGTCAGAGAGTTGCTGGCGCCATTTGGTTTCATGCACTTTTGAATTAGGGTGTGCTATATGGGTTTTTTTCAGTTTACTTCGCTCCACAATAATGTAATAGAGCTGTAATTAACGTAATAATTAGTAACTAGTCTATTATATTTTGATTTACAATAGAATTGCTTAATATTTATGTAACTGTAAAAAGGCCACATTTAATCAAAACAAAGTAGTTCAATACGCAAAAAAATATTTTTTGCATTTGAATTTTATATACACAAACTCCAACTTTGTGCTTTTATTGCGCAAAGATTAACATAGACAACAGCTGTTGACAAAAATAATGCATTTTTGATAGTGTTACTTTAAAAATTATGTGTCCATTTACTCTGATGAAGTATTGAAAGTACAGGAGGAGAGCCCTTAGGAACTGATCGACTGCAATCGTGTAAAAGAAATCGATGAAATTTGGGTTCAGGTTGCCCCAGAATGTGTACAAAACGACATCTTTTACATCGTTGAGTGTAATGACATCATTCTCTTTTATTTGTTTTCTTCTAAATTTTTCGACAAAGTACTGGGTGTGAAAGTCAGAAATACCATCGAAGAAACGCAAATGGACCACTTTTGCCTGAATTTTGTCTGCATCTTTGGGTTCAGATTCTTTGATTTTTCTATCAATCCATGAAACCCTAAAAGATCAAACTTTATTTGTAATTATATTGTACACAAATAATCGTGGATATTTAAATTTTGTTTTTAAAGTTTAAAGTTGTAAAAATAAAACTTCTCGTCTTAGCGTACCTTAACATATCTTTAGAATCTGTATATCTTCTGCTCATTTTCACCCAATCTATAGTAAAAAAGAAACTATTTCAACTAAAATATTTTAATTTTTTTTTTAACTTAAAACCCAGGTGTAAGCTAAGGCTGAAAATATATAATAGCATAATTATTTATGTTGTATTGCTGTATACTAGGGTAATAACATATGTTTTCTAACTTTATTTACATGTAATCTCTTCTGCTGTCGGATTGCATTGCCCATTATTCTTGTTTTTTCTGACCACAAACTAACCAGTATAGAGCATCACTTTTTTTTTTTTTTTTTTTTTGACAATAACAAAGAAAACTAATGTAGGACTGTATTGACATATTTTTGAACAATTTAATTGCACATAAAATTTTTAGTAGTTTTAACAAAGTGCATTTGACGGTGAATCAAGATTGGTCATTTACCGGGCCTGTCTTTGGGTGATGTTCCTCACTGGCTCAATGCTGAAACATGTCTGAGTAGGACAATTAAACCCGCAAGTGAAAATGAACCTAATACAGGTTCAGTAATAATTCTCTACCGACATATTTTTTAATTACAAAAATAAACACCTTATCTAAACATCAAATGTGTCAAAGTTTTCATTTGTAAGACTTTTCTTCTACACACACACACACACAAAAAAAAAAAAAAACAATTTGCAAAATTTAATAGATCATTGTAGAAATAGTTTTTTATTATTCTTCATATCATTGAGAAGTTTTTACAAATTGCTTGTAAAATGCAGTTAACAGCAACTTGTTGGCTTGTACATTTTAAGTAAAATCAATAAACTCTTATCCTTATCTCTGTAATTAATTATAAATTATTTAAAATAAAGTGTTATGTTAAATTGCTGTTAAAACTTTCAAATTAAAAAAAAAATTAATTTTTTCATAGGACACAACAGGACAATCAGAATAATTTGTCTCAAACTGCTTCTGTTTCTAATTAAAAGCCTGGAAAAGTAGAAAGGTGATCATACAAATAAATCAAGCAGCTTACACTTTTTAATTAGCCTGCATGTTTGTTACCTTTGCTGACTTAAATAACTAATAACATATTACAATTTGCAGGGGGAAAAGCCTAGCACCCTGCTTGAGATTTTGTCTATTGTCTGTGGGGTGATGAACCTGAAATTTGGTCATTACCAATCATTTTGATCTGCCCACCTTCGCTGGGTTGGCCTGAAGCAGTTTGGTTCCCAACTTCGGTGTCTGTCAGGTCCGGCAAGGTTGGAAAGACGAAAATTAATAACTCTTTTCTGATTATTTGAAACCTAACTGCAATATTTAAAGTCAAGACAAATTTTTGAGATTTAATTGTTAAACAGAATGGCAAACTGATGACACATTAACACTATACTATGAATCTTCGCTAATCATCACAAAGTTGGCAATGTTTTGTCTTATTTCGACCTGTATCGCTTAAAAGTATTTTCTTTTAATGTAAAAATCTTCTCCTGGTTCCCAAACTGAATTAATCCTTTTGATTATGAGAAGAGGATACATAATTTAGGATAATTATATTTCCATGATAAATAAAACAAAATCTCATTAAAAATTGAATTCTAATTATTAACAAAAAAATGTTTAGATTGGTTTTTAAGACTTCATGTCATAACTTTATTAAATGACATATTATGTGATATTTTTAATTTATTATTACAACAATGGACAAATTAAATATTTTGTACATTTTGTCATAACACATGTATTCATTTAAAGTTTAAACAATGTAATAAACAACTGATATAAAATAATTTTATTTTCTTGTTTTACATAAGTAAACATTTCCACTTCCTGTCAAAGTTCTGTCCCTAAAATCCGTCATATTGAGTTTGAATGTGACCTCTTTTACTTTTTTATTTTCTAAAGGTAAAAGTGAACAACTAAAGTTATAAAAATAATAAAATATCTATTAAAAAAATAATGTTTAAAGTTAATTTTAAAAAAACCTATTCAAAGTAATTGTGAGAGTCCAAATTTGTATCACACACATTAATACTTATCACTTTTTTTTAACCACCTAATGATTATTACAAAGTTAAAGTTTCTTAATAAAAAAATTGTGAATTGTAATATTTGGACACAGTAAAAAATCTTGAATCAGAAAAACAAGCAACAAGTAAATACTGACTGGCTAAAATTAAATAAAATCAGGGGTTTTCATCATAGGAGCTTCTTTTTAACAGAACTGCACTACTGTCAAACCAAGGAAGCGAATTTTTCTTTGCTAGATCTTCCTCAAATAAATCTTTTGCTTTTGTTCCTTCTTTTAATTTCTGAAAAAGAAAAAAGAAAAAACAGAGCGAGTGTAAGAAAATCATTTTCTCTTTGTTGTATGTATTGATGTACATTTTTTAAAACTAGTTTTAAATTTTTGAAATAAATTAATTAAGGTTTTTAGTTGAGATAAAAAAGTCGGCGTATCTAGCCGAAGATTGTGGATTCGAATCCTGCTCGTACCATTGACTTTTTTATCCCAACTAAAAACCTTAATTAATTGTAATATATTAATTAAGTGAACCATGAAATTAGCAAATTTTTGAAATAGTTGGCCTAATGCATGGTATAAGTAAATATACATAGATATTATAGCAGCGATTATAGTAATTTTTGTTTTTAAAAATATTTTAAAATTTGTTAATTCAAAAATATTTTAGATCGAGTGGAAATTTCACTGTTTAATTTATTTTAAACCTTACTTGAATCAGTGGACCAGGAGTTACAATTAAATAGTAAATAGCATATCCTGGAATCCATATCATTGATGCAATGCTTATACATATTCCGATAAATTGGGCCCAGAACGGATATACGTAGTCTCCACTTTTTAACGGTGTAAACTGAACCATGTAGAATAAAAAAATTGCCTGTAACAAACAAAAGTCACTTACTTGATGAATGGAGCTGTAATTACATATTACACTTACAATCATTGTTATTGGTGCACTGTAAACCCAGCATATATACAAGAATTTGTTGGGCCTATTGCCCAGCATTTCTTTTATGCAATCTCCAACCTTCTTTGCGCCAAATAGCCAGGAGATTGCGATTGTCTGAAAAATACATACCCATAGCAAGCTGATTCCCGAGGCAGAGTAATAGTCCATTAATTTGAAAATGTAAAATCCTCCCTGAAATGATAGAAATTGAAAAATGATTTTTAGGTGCAATTGTGATTTTTTTTTTTTAGGTCTGTTAAGTGCTGAAACTGAAGTTTGATCATTTCTGATTATCCTTGCCGGAGCTAGTTTTGTCTGTCAGATTTGATACTTCACCATCTTCAATTGCTTGGTTTATAATTTGTCTGATAGACCAAACCAGTGAGGACAGGCAAACCAATATGAATGCTTATGATCAAACCAAAGGATGCAGCTGCATAATAATTGTTAATATGCTTACCCTAGTCACCATTGGAATGCCTAAAATGAAAAGCACAAAGCAAATTACAAAAGTGAATTTCCCTCTGTGTGGTCTCAGTTGCTTAGGCCAATTGTCCACCATTCCTGTAATGAATGATTCAACCAAACAGAATTCACTGTCTATCCCAAGCACCTAGAATTATATTAAAGAAATGTAATACGTAAAAAATACTACTGTTGGTTGTTTTTAATCACAATTAGCATCAAGAAGAAAATTGCTGCCCAGGCAGATGATCCAGGTAGTTTAATCACTACTTCTGGATATGTAAGAAATACAAGCCCTGGGCCTGATGTTACAACTTTGTCAACACTCAATTGGTGCTCATATGCCAGATTGCCCAAAATAGAGAAAGTAACACATCCAGCCAAAAGACTAGTTAAAGTGTTGACAATGCAAGTTATAACAGTATCCCTAGAAATGATTTTTTCTTTAAATTTCAATTAACAAAAAATATCTTAATGTATCAAACCTATAACAGTTGTGGTGGAAGTGATTAAATGATCCCAATGTGGGCAGTGCTCCAGTGCCGATGCTGTATGCAAAGAAAATCTGCGTGGCACCATCAATCCAAGGTTTAGGGTGCAAAAGTTTTTCCCACTGTGGGTATATGAAATAAGAGAGCCCTTGACCTGCACCAGGAAGAGTAAGTGCCCTCCCAAGCAGAATTATCAACACAATGTACGGAAACAGTGCAGAAAACCAAATGACCTAACATCAATGCCTCAGTTACATTAATTTAAATAAATATAAATGAAAAATGTATTTAAAAACAAACCTTTCCACTTCTGTGAATTCCTTTGCAAACAATGAGGTATACCATTAACCACCCTAAGATCAAACACAACAAAAGCTCCCATCTGATACCTCCAATTTCAGTAATCCCATTTGTCATTCCCAAAACTCTATATCTAAAGGTTATTATTTAAAAATGAGAACTTTCTCAAAATCTTTAATGTCTTATTTATTTAATTTTTTTAAATTTAAAAACAGTGTTTGCCATAAAAATAGAATTTCATATTAAACATGTCAGGTCTAAAAATGTGTTATCCAAATATCACATCTCTGCTAACTATTCTACTGATTTTCTGCTAATTTACACACAAAAATGACATCAAATGGGTGTTAATTCATCAAAGTATAAACAGACTTCTTTTTATGTTTCAGTAATGCAAATTAATAAACAATTTGTTTTCAAAAGGAAAATAATAGGTTGGCTTACTTCCAAAATTCTTCCACTGAAGACATTGTAAGATTTATTTTGTTTAACTTTCCTTCTCTGTAAGGAGAATGGCAGTTTTTAGTATTCCAGTAGTTATCTGAAAAGAGAAATATTTTTTAATCAATGTAATTTTTAAAATTACAATTTCTCAATTAAAAAACAAAATTCTTTAAAAAATCTCATAAAATCTTTTAACATTTAAATAATTGAACGGCAAAGTTTTATGATATTAAAAACGAGGAAAAAGCAAAGACATACCGCAATACTGCCAAGGAAGATCTGGGAAATAATAGAATGTGCTTATCAAATAAAATAGTGTCCAAGAAATAATTATGCAGTAGTAAACGTTGAGAAAGAACACTAAAGTCATTGTAGCATAGCCCACTCCTGAAAACAATGATTTCCTGCAGAATAAACATTCCAACTAAGAAAATTCAAGCACACGAAGAACTGGCATGTGAATTTATAAAATTTCATATCTTGGGGCAAATACAAGAATAAAATGTACCTTTGAAAATAGGGCATAATTGTCCTACCAACGTGCTCCCTCCAGATCCGAGGTACTGTCCTATTGCCACTTCTTGAAAAAATATTGGTATCCCACATATACACATAGCAATACTGTATGTGACAAGAAACACACCTAAAAAGTACAATTTATCAATAATACGATAGTTCGCTTTTTAATTTTCACCTACCCCCTCCGTTTTCATAGCATAAGTACGGAAATCGCCAAACATTGCCAAGTCCGACAGAAAGACTAATGCATGAAAATAGGAAATCAAGCTGATTTGACCATCCTCCTCTTAGTGCTCTTTCTTCATGCAGTGCAATACTTGCCCTCCACGATCCCCTCTTCATGACCTACAACAAGAATAAATATTAGTTTTAGGGTAATGTTATGTTTTGAAATGGGACCGAAGTAATATAGGAATATTACATCCTTTTTTGGGAATGTTGATGTTTTGGGAGTCTAATCATGCTGGGTATTCTTCATTTATAATACAGTACAACAATGACCCTAATTTATTTGTGAATTTTATTATTTCTCAATTACAATTTCTACCACAGAGATTTCAATTATGTTCTATGATGCCAATTTTTTCAATGTTCATTCAAGACTATTCAGTCAAGAAATTTAAAATTCTTGGTTTTCACCGCATTACTCTTAATCGTTTTTAAATTGCATTATTTTCAATGCGTATTAAGATCGTCTGAACTTGTTTGTCTTCAGCGACTTTTCACTTTTTTGTTCTAAAAATATATGCACCTATCTTGCAGAAGATCTAAGTCGTACAAGTAGTATAACAGATTCTTTATTTTTTCTTGAAGTCCTAGAACTCAAGAGAGAATGACCGTTCGGCGTTCTCGATGTGTGTAATTTGGTTTGAAAAGTCAGTACCATCTCCGATTCAATTGAACACATTCTGCTCCATGGATTCCATTCAGATTAAATCTCTTATCAGTTTGAAAAATATTTAATGCGCATTATCTTGGGTAGTTTAGTTTGGGGAGCTAGGAGGACAAAGCCCAAAAAGACCTGTAAAATTTATAATTCACAGTCCATGACTGCCAGTACACTGATTGATGCCAGTATTGCAATAATGGAAAGAACAGTTGATTCATTAAATAACACATTCCTTATATCACCCAAGGATAGTTCAGGAATGGATTCAGGATAATTGATCTTTGGAGAAGAAACTATTAAAATAATGTTTATTAAATGTGTAAATGTGATTAAATTTATTTGGATTAAACTCGCCATTAATCTGCAGTTAAGTATCCGTGCATTTTGTTAAAATAAAAGTGTGCACAAACCAAATTACTTCAAACAAAATACAATAGAAAACCTTTCCCTCAATATATATATTTAGAAATTTATAATTAAAAAAGTAATGTATTTTTAACGTAGAACATAGGTACAAAAAGAAGTTCTAATAATGCAATAACTGAGATTCATTGGTGTTTTTCGCATTTTTATGAGAAAGAATTCCCGAAATCGTAATATTTTGGGGAGAAATTCGTCAAAGCAGATAATCATCCCTGACCTTATTCTACTTTTAAAAATGGACGCACGAGGTTGGAACCCTTTCAAAATAATAGAATATTTACATTTATAATCAATGAATAAATAAATGTTCCTAACGCACAATTTAAACAAACTTATATTTAATTTTTTTTTTTTAATTGTATAGAAAACGTCCGGAATTCTGTGAAAGTAAAATGATACCGCATGATTTTTCCGCACTCGGCTCGACATTTTTTTCGAACGAAAAGAAAACTTACAATTATTGTTCGCTAGATTCGTAAGGCGTCTGAACGTATCACTCCATGGAGTTTCTGAATCCCATGGAGTCTTTTGACGGTAGATGCAGTAGTTCTGTGTCTTTGCGCCTCTACTGGCTGCATTTTCAGCCATCGCTGCTTCTGTCCCTTGTGACTTTTTGAAGCCTTTTCATATGGATCAAATCTTTGTCATGTGTTCTCGTATTTAATACTAATAAACTTTTTATTCCCTTTGTGTGTTTCTTCTTAATTTGTTGTGTCGTGAATATTTTTTTTTCAGCTTTAGCTAATGAATGGTTATGTAAATTTATGCCTCTTTGTTTTGTACTTTTAAGTATTTAATGTGTAGCAAGAGTAAATCAAAATATTAAATTTTTCGATTGTCTTAGTTTAGGTAAACTTAAAACTGGATTTTACATTCTACAACTGTAAAGTATGATAATATAGACTTCACAAAAATAAACAGATGTACCGCCTATTTAAAATTCTGATCTACCATCAAAGTTTAACAAAATTTTACATTAATTTTAACGAATTGTTCACGTTGAAATTTACCTCGGGAAGAGTAAAAACCGTTTATTCGGATGCTGGTCTCTCCACACCCATAGGCGTCGTCAATCAAGCATAATTAGTGATATTTTTTAACACAATCGCAAACAGTATCATCCAGAAGGAAATTAAATATGACAATTACACGTGACAAACACGGGTTAATAAGAAAAGATTTCTTTGTGTCCGCCTTATCTCGCTGGGCGTATTTTCCGCTGTGTGCCTTCTTCAGTGGCTCACATTTTATTAAGGTTCCTAATTTTCTATGCTTTTTTAGTTCAATGATTGTCGTGTTTGTGGTTTTGTTAAAAGAATGTTTCTTTTTCATTGAAAGTATTTTGTCTTACGCACAATTGTGTGGATGTCATCGATGTTGTTTTCCTACTTAGAGTAGTTTTTTCCGTTTATGGCTTTTCTTCTTCTACCTTGTCGCATGTCTACCCTAGACGACGAACTTGTCAAAATAGATTTTGTATTTTATTGCGGATAAATGTTGACATTGAATTACATCCCTATTTGTCTTCTGCCTTATTCGGAAATCGTGAGATGCGGTTTGGTGTGATGTAGGTTTCAGAAAAACATTTTTAACGTTTTTCGTTTCGATCATTATTGAGATCATCTTCAGGACCCGGGATTTACAAACATTGTTTACATTTAACAAATACATGTAGGCTGTGGAAAAAAGTGAATTTATACAATGCAAAAAATATTTTTTTATACTCAAAGTATTTCTACTCAGTGTTTGTTTTCTGCATAAAGTTGTTTTTGATATGAGTAGGAAATACTTTGTGTTGTCTGCATTTCAACAAAAATTATTTACAGCCGATGCGAGTTTCTTCTCATTGTTGGTAATGTCCTTCAGAATACTTTTTGTTTCGTGTCCATATGTAATTTGTTCATAGAATCCCATTTTCTTCGTTCTTCTCGTGTGGAAGATGCGTGATAATCAGTCGATGATTATTCGGAAATCGTGAGATGCGGTCTGGTGTGATGTAGGTTTGCGTGAGTTGAAATACTTTGATTGAATATAAAAAATATTTTTTGCATTGTATAAATTCACTTTTTTCCACATCCTACATGTTTTTGTTAAATTTAAATAATGTTTGTAAATCCCAGGCGCTGAAGATGATCTCACTAAAGATCGAAACATTGGCACGATAAAGAAGATATTTTTCTGAAACCTACATCACATCAAATCGCATCTCACGATTTCCGAATAATCATCGACTAACGGTCACTAATCACCACACATTTCTGCCATGTGCCACACATGTTCACTTTTAATCATGTTCATGTTTGGTTTTTTCTGAATACTCTCTTTTTTTTTTTTCTTATAGCCACCTATTTGAGTTTTGTCTCCTTGGCTGCCACTCCTAGATTATTCTGTTTTTCAGTTGTACCTTTCATTTTGAGTCCATATTTTCTTTTGTATTGTGTTTTAGCGTATTGGGTTTTGTTCGTGGGGTTAAGTCTTATGTCAAATTTATACGAGAGTTTATCTTCTACCGGGCTTTTCTAAATTATTCTGCTTTTCCTACGTACAAATTGTTGTTGTTCGACCTTTGAGTCTTTTCTGTTTGCCACCTATTGCTCATGTTTGTCTTCCAAGTTTTCTTTCGTGATTAATATACTTTTTCTGATGTGTGCAAATTGTCCTTCGACCATGTGCGTGTCCTCTTGTTCACTTTTTTGAGCAGATTTTTTTTTTATGTTTTGTGTATATATTTCGATGTTATCTTAGTTGTGGAGAATATTGTCTCGATGTCTTTTCAAGAGTTTCTATTTTTCTCTATCCTTTGTCCTTTTATTTCGTTATAACAATGAAAAATTGACTTCTAAATATCCGGCAGATGGATTTTCTGTCCATGCTGAATGTTTTTGGCAATTATTTGTTTGTTAATTACGTTCATAATTATCAATAGAAGTGTCTCTACATATATTTATCTATCTAACTTCTACAGGCTTGTTCCAGTACATTTTTGGTGGCAATAAACTAAAAATAAATATACCATGCGAATTAAACGCTAAAACCATCTAGCACATTGACCCAGAATTGGGTTAAACGTTCTGTTGTTTGTAATTTCAGAGTTCCCTTGCAGAATTGCCAATCAATACAAATTCTATTGTGTAACTAACTTTAATTTATAGAAACCCATCCGTCTGTCAGTTGTACTTGGACATTGATTTGTATTCGAATTGAGAAATTTGTACAAAAATCCAATGGGTTTTCACTTTGAAGCACCGACGTCAAGCTCAATTTTTTTAAATTTAGTTCAAGAAAGACCTAAATTGTTTAGGAAATGGAGGGTTAAGTTTCATTGTTAGACATTTAACCAAACTTTTTTTTTTTAAAGACAAATGCTTATTTTTCGTATTGTAATCTTAAGCCTGTTTATTTTATTAAATTTTTAAATAAATTTGAATGCTTTTTCAATTAATTTCTATCCGAATTTTTTTTGCAGAAAACAAAGTTATCATTTCGACTATAGCCAAACAAATTAAAAAAAAAAAAAAAAAGGGTTCTTTACGACTTCAAACTTGAACTTTAAATATCATTAAAAAAAATAATAATTTATTTCGTTGATTTGTCCCTCTTTTAAAATTCATGTTCAAAAAAACCTTTCTTTTCTTTTTTTATTTAGTTTTTTAGTTTGTTAATTTAATAATTCAAATTAATAATTTTAATTCCATTATTATTTTCCCATGCTACACGCAAAAAATATACATTTTACATAGTACCGAATATAAATTAACATTAAATTATTTTTGTTTTTCATATACAACATTTAATATTTTTTTCTTATTAAAAAAGTTTGAGCTCATCATCTTTCACAAGAAAATATACTCATATTTAATACTTTTACCTATTACATCGTCGTCTAGCCACCAGAAGTTTTCACTTATCAGGCGTTATTTCATCAGCAACATAATGATGGAGAAATAAACTGACAAGTAATAATTATAAATGTAGTGTTAAATAATTATATCTCTCTGGTATTTATATGTATATGTGTTAAAATTAAATTGATATTGATTTTTTCGACTTTATAGTTTTTTAACAGGAAATTTCTTCAAAATGAAAAATCTTCTTATATGGAAGGTTTGATCTTTAAAAGAAGAAGATTTCAGTTCATTATCGAAAATTCCATTCTTACTTTGTTTTGTAGAGGGATCACTATTCATGAGGTCCTAACACTTTTCGAACGGCGGCACTGAATAAAGTAAAGCTGGCGCTAACTTAAGACTCCCTCTGTACGTGGTGGGGACGGGACGAATTTACTCCTTGCGTCAGTAGAATTTTATTTAAAGGTATCTTTTTGCCTGTCTTTTCTTTTGACGGATTACGATTACTGAACTTGTTAGGTTTCCAATCGTTAACGACCGGCCTTGGGTTCGCCCGGCCTCGCTGGCTCGTTTGACGTTGGCAGCGAAGATATGTTGCAGATCGAACTAATGACACTAAACATAGCCCATGGTGTAATCGCTAAATATCAAACGATTATTGTCCGTTTTAATTTAAAAAAAAAACAAGAAGAGTATGTAAAGCTGCAAAGAAAAATTTAATAAATCCTCAAAGCAAATGTTTCAAAAATAGGCCTGCCTAAATAGCGTTAGATATCGTACAATGTGCACTTTATAAACGGTCTTTAAATATTAAAATAGAAATTAATTAATCTACTCTAATTAATTCAACTGCAAGTAATAAGGTGACCCACAAAAAATTGACCGTTTTTCTTGCTAATTTAACAATAATTTTATTTTGACACTTTTTTTAATGTTCAAATTTTATGCCTCTAGGCCGGGTGTTGGATTCCTTCACGATACCACTCTTTGGGTTATGAACGGAATTCTGCAACTTCATTTTAAGCCTCATCCAGAGAATTAAAAGTTTTCCGTTAAAAATAATAAGCTGTGGACTGGAAGAGATGGTAGTTGGAAGGTGCTACTGGAAGGTCTGGACTATAAGCAGGGTGACGGAGCCCAATTCCATCCAATTCTGTTTTAGTTTCATGTGTGTGGTTAGGCATTATCTTGTAGAATAGTTCCTAATAATGGCTAACGCTGGGTCCTACATGCATCTTTGTAAATGCCACAATAATTTTTGGAACATTAGTTCGACCTTCTAAAATGAACTCATAAATAGATTATGCCTTCGTAATTCCAACAAACAGAGAGTCTTTTTGTCAAATGCCATTGTTAAACGACTGGTAGAACTAGCTCATTGTTTCTTAGTCTTGGGCGTTTCTCCAATATATCCACTTTTCATTGCAAATGCGTTTTGATGTACTGAAGGTCATTTGGGTTTTTTAAAAGATGACAAATCTCTACTCGGCGTCGTGTCTGGTCAATGGTCAACTCAGGACTCTTAGAGCGATTCACTTCAACCAAGTTATGCACTTCACGATTTATGGTGGATTGAAAAACTCCAAGCTCTTTTCGTTGGGTCTGCCTCAACAGAGTCCCGAAGAGATTCCTCGTGGAAAGATGATTTTCGTCCAGAACCCTCTTTCCTATCGATGCTGATACGTCACCGACTTCAAATTTCTGGAAACATCTGCACACTGTCCGTTCAGAGAGAGTGAGAGAGAGCATCCTCCTCTTCATATTGCAGCCCCAAAGGGGTTGTTTCGGCGGCGGAAAACATACGTTTCCAATAATAGCATAACATTACCAAAATTTCAAAAACACTGCTACAACTGGAGAGGGCAAATCTCAGAGGAGTGGTAGGACTACTAACCGGCCACTGGCACCTGAGAAAACATCTACAAAACATGGGCATATATAATAGTGATCCAATTTGCAGACTATGTAATGAGGAGGAGGAAACAGCCACTCATATCATCTTCGAATGCGGAGCAACGGCTCAATGGAGATTCAATCTGACGCACAGAAATGACTCAGAGAACCACATTGAAGCAATAACAGTCAATGACTTGATAATCCTGAGAAAAAGGATCGAGTCTATTGACTAAACTAAAGAACTAGGAAGGTACAATAAGCCAGAAGGCTGCAGTGTCTGGGGCACACAAACCCCACCTCCTAGTACCTTTGCCACCCTAACCTAACCTAACCTAACCTACCAAAATTTCGAATTTTAACGTCATGTTGTTTATCCAAACGCCAAAAGAGCCAACAGTTTTCGTGTTGTCACATAACTTGGTGTAACAGAATCGGCCTTAATTTGGCTTCAATAATGCCAACTTCGGGTGCATTGCTTCAATTTGAGAGCAGTACATTTCTGCATTGATTGTTTCGCCAAAAGTTAAGAAGCTGTAGTAAATCAGCCCAAATGAAACCACCGAAAGATTCACCCCCCCCCTTTTATTATGAATTGGGGATTTGGAAAATATGGTGCTTTTTTCCTTTGTCTACTCTCCAGAACGTCTGCTGTTTATCTTAGAGAATCCACGTTTTATCGCTAGTAGGAACCTAACTTTCGAGCTTTTTCGTTTAAATAATTTTAGGTTAAATATATACACGTGTAGCCAATGGAGTCAGGCTGTTGACAACAATGTTTTTCCCAACGCTTGCACTTTATAAATCTTGACACACTCATGCTTAAATATATTATTTTCCATTTACGTAGGATTCACTCACTTAGGTTGATGGACTCGATATTCCGCCATAGACGTTCTGGTTCTAATTAAATTCACGCTTATAAATTCATTCTCACAAAGCAATTAATACAGAGTGCATCTATTTCCAAACTACACAATAATAACATGCAAATAAAAAAAATATTTTTAATTAAAAATAAAGTAGGGTCTGGAATATTCAATATTCCTCTATACCATTTCACACTGTACATTCACGCTAATAAATATATTCAAGCTTTTATTTATTATTTTTTATTATTATTCTTTGATGGCATATATTTCAGCATAAAGATTAGACACTTATTTCTTACACACTAGGCCAAAAATGTCATAAATTTATTTAGTACTTGACTGGTTCTATTTTAAATGCTACTCCTCCTCATAGAAACGTGCCAGTAGGTAAAATAATGTTGTGTATAACAATTTTCGTAGATAATCTTCAATTTGGAAATAAAGTCGGTCACAAAACAGATCCTTCCGGAACTCCAGCTTTATAGGCTACCGTTGATCTTTGTAGCGTATTTATTTGTACAGTTTTAATGGTTTTGTATGTGGAACACGCTTGCTTCCATTAATCCAATATAAAATACAGTATGATAAAAAATCACGGAATGCCAACATACGACAATCTTCAATAAGGATTTTGTCAATACGGTCATGTCGCGCGTGAAACTTCTATGCATTAATGTTTGCATTTTATTAATGAAATGCTCGTCATCTTCAGTGGTTGAGTCTACCCGTCGTATCACGCGTTAGTCCTCCCAAAGTAATGAAGATATCAACACCAGTTTAATCATTTTTATCCCTTTTTAAACTACTATGTCAGATAAATCGGCAAAGTAACACGTTTTACCAAACAAACAAACAATATCACAGAATTGTTAACAACCTTGAAGCCAATTATCGTAAAAACGAAAAGCAGGCGTTAAATGTTGTAAATTTTCCGGCAAAAATTTCAAATCAAAGTCAAGGATTATGTAGTAAAAGAAAAGCTTGACGATTAATGTACGAAAGTAATGGAAGTAATTTTTAAAAAACCAATCTTAGTAAAAACCGTTGCACTTCTAAACAAACATCATAAATGCAAGCCTTTTATCAACAACGAAATCCTCGTTTACACAAGAATAAATCGTAGATAAGTTAGATTTATAAGACATCAATTCAAACCAAAGCTCTCAAAATCTCAGTAGTAAAACTAATTAATTAAACGTTTTATCTAAGATCTTGGTTGATGTGAAAAATGTCACGAGCAGGATTCGAACCCACCACAAAATAATAAATCAGTTATGACTGCTAAATACTTACATGGATTACTAAAAATAATAATGAAACAATGTATAATTTGAGCCTGTCCTAGGAACAAATCAAGAATTAAAAATTCAGTCGTCGTGGATTGTAAAAATTTAAAATTACATAACGATTGACAACGATGTTTAATCAATCGTTTGAACAAATCGGTCCGACGTGAATAATTTTCTTCTACTTCACATTCTGAAACTGAAATGAGGGAAAAGAAAACGAAAATTTAGTGTTCAACAATATGAATTATTATACTTATATTTTATACTCTTTAGGAAAAAATAAATTAACAAATAAAAAGTTGGTGTCCGAGTGGATCGAGGCTAAGATAGCTCAAGTGGTAGAGCAGCGGCGTATCAAGCCGAAAATCGTGGGTTCGAATTCCGCTCGTGCCATTGACGTTTTTATCTCAACTGAAAACCTTAATTAACTGATTATTAACGAGAATGTTAATATTTAAAATTGTTTGTGCTATTTGCTTTTCAAGCCGTTGAAGTACCTCTTTAATTAAATGGGCTATCAAAAGATAAAATATCCCAGTTTAAACTAATAAAATCTCAATATATTAAGGCAGTTAAATTAATCCTTGATCGAATTCAGAGAGTGCCTTCAAATAAAGTTTTTCAAAGCCTGTACTTGCATTTTATCAGCCGGTCAAATTAAGGTGAAGTTTCAACTTTGTATACTTTTACTTTTCATCATTTTCATTTTATACTTTGTTGAGAAGTTCAATTTTCCTCTTAATCATGTTTTTCCATTATACATTGAACTAGTGATTAAAATTTTACGCCGTGGAATTTCTCATTTCTTGTGTGAACCTGTACTTCGGTCGTTTCCGATCATCGTGATCTATTCTATGTAGCTGTCCTAGTTCTTTTGAAACTGACAAACTAAAAATTAATGAATGTCACTATGATGATCGTTCGATCGAGTTTATAAATTGGCTCAGTTGTGTTTCATCATTTTATACATGACAATATACCATCTAACCATCAGAACTCCAGAAGTTACCACTTATCAGTTGTTATTTCATCAGCCTGCCACGTGGGCATCTCAGATGGAGAATGTTGACGTAACACACTATAAATTATTGTAGTTTCCTGATTTTATCGAACAGAGGTTGACCGAAATTCAATAAGATCTTTGATAGTTGAATTAAAATCATCCACGTATTGTGTACAAATATTCTTTGTCTTTTTTAATGAACAATTTCAGCTGCGTTGGTTACTTAAGAAAGGTCTTTAATTTTTTTGTCTTATTGTTATGATTATTACAGTCGACGTTTAGTATTTTGTCATTTACATTGTACATCTGTGCTACTTAAAATAAATCAATTATGTTTGTGCGCCTCGTCGGTATGAGCTATGCTACAAAATCTGTTATGCTCTCATAGAAAGGAAAATCATTTGTATACAGAAAAAACGGGCCATATGCTACCCTGTGGAACTGCAGAAATGGATGCCTTGGAGGCAGTGGAATTTGAAAATTTTAAGTTGTTCAAATTTCACCGTTGATGCAGTTAAAGTTTGAATGTTTACAATCCTGCTGGTTTGCCTTTTATCACTCGTTTTGTGCCAACTTAAGCTGTCTGTGAGTTACGTTTGGGAAGACAATGTACTCCTCTGTCTCTTGTCACTTCTGCATGCAAAATTTGGTAGTGCATTAAGATATATATGTTTATATAATTTAGAATTTATTTCAGCGAACTGTCATCTTCAACCACAGGTGGTTTGTTGAAGAACAATTCAAATATGTATTTTTGTAGTTCTATATATAGAGTTGATGACGGCTTTTGGTCTGCTAGTCGGTGAATTCTTGCTGAATCATTAGTTACTGGGTCTGTCTCCACTTGTCTTCCAAATCTTGGTTATTTTATCACCCTGTCACACGAACCCCAAACTTTGTATGCTTGTTCACATTTGAGCATTTATATAACTTATATTTTAGTTCATTTAACTTCCCAAATCTTCAACAACTGAAGATATTTGTTGATGAGCAACTCACAGCTAACACCAGAGAGGTTGTCCAATGGAACCTAAACCAAAATTGAAGTAGATGCTTAAAAAAAGATTATAATTTGGTTTACAGATTTGATAATGATTGTTTAATAAACAATTTTTCTTTTGAGTATGATTAGAAGATAAAATCTTTTTTTCAGAAGGTTTTTCTGAGTTGATAAATTATTTAAGTGATCAAAACTTAGTGCTGTTTCAATTATGAAAATTCTGTTAGCCGACTAATATATTTTTAAGAGCCCAAATGTCTTTTTAAATGCTATATAAAAAGTAGTACATTGTACGTTTTTTTTTAAATTATGTTATGGTAATTGTGTATGTAATATTATTTTTCATTAGATCTAAATGAAAAATTTAATTTACGATTGTGTTACTGAAAGTAATGAAACGAATGCTTCAGTAAAAATTATGGTAATACAGCAAAATTTTTAGAACTTATTACGTAATTTGTTGCTACTAATCATTTTAGTAAACCTAGTCTTGCTGGGTTGGCCTTTTATGAGTCGTTGGCTTACCCGCTTACATCCATGACGGCAGAGCAGAGCTTCTGACTTCTGGGCATTTTTGACAAAATATCAAGTACCAAAGATGGCAAAATGCCACAATGCATGTGACATACCAACCCAGCAAGGATAGTAATTGAATGATCAGAAACGACCTTACTACCAAAGCATCACCCCACAGACTCACAGAGAAATCTTACAATTTAATAATTTATCGAAAAAATTATTATATACATAGTTGCATACAGGGATTGTTCTGTATCTCTATTACTCGATGGTTTAAAGTTAATGTTAATGTAAGGTTAATGCTGTATATGTTGAGTTGGATTGTCATGCAACATGTAGAATGAATTATGAAAAGTGCAAAAAGTTTCAAAAAGGAAAACTAAGAATAAAATTAAATCTGTTTATTTTATTGAGGGTAAGCAGGTAGAGGAAGTATCTAAAATACTAGATCTCAGGGTAATTTTTAATGATTAATAAATTCTCTAATCATATTGATTCTATGATCTCCAATATCAAAAGAAATTTAGGTCATTAAAAGAATAACTGGTGATTTCTCTGACTTATTTGTTATAAGAGGTTTGTTCTAGCTCCTATGTAGAATTAGAATTACGAGACCTCCTAGGAGGCCTCTGGCCTCTCGCTGATGGATTAGGGGGAGTCACCCACCTTGGTGCCTGAGCGACTCCGAGGTTGGGCACCATCAAATTCTTAAGTCGTTTTGGCGCCCTGTATTCCTTAAAACTAGTAATTGTCACACTCACTCATACAATCAATACATGCATACTCCTAGATACAAACCCAATCACACATACATAACCTCTGCTTATAATCCGGGTACTTGATATTCTGCCCCGACCCGGCTTGGCAGAGCAGCAGTAGAGCCTGGAAGTGATATGCTGCACTACCACCAGCATACTCCTACTATAACAAACTAAATCTAAACTTTTACCTATGAATTAAATACCTCACTATATACAACCTATTATCCTAACATTTCTCCAAAACCTGAAAAGTTGTTCTTTAAACTTGCTGAGCATTCTCCTATAGTCTGGTGGTAGTCCATTTCCATCCCTATAGAGGGCCAGGCTGCAACACCCCTCCAACATGTGCAATACCGTGAGTCTGTCTTCTTGGCATGCTGGGCACCTAGGCCGACTCATGCCAATCAACAGGTACTCATGAGTCAAACATGTGTGACGGATCTGCAGTTGTTCCCCTGGAGATATCCCCTCTAGGCTCCACTGGTTGACCCTCAGCTTGACAGACGACGATTCCACTTTTCTAATATATTTTTCACTATTCTCTCAGCATCGTCTGGCTGAATCAGGGTGGTCTCAACATCATCACTGTGAGGAACGAGAGACCCTGCTTTCGCGGCCAGGTCCGCTTTCTCATTCCCCTCCAGTCCGATATGGAATCCAGGCTAAAACCACCCTTTTCCTGGCACTCACAATGTCCACATATGTTAATTGGATTTTGCCGACTAGTCGATCCCGTGTATAGGAGTCTCCCAGGACGCTTACTGTGCTGAGGGAGTCAGAGCATATGAGAACAATTTCGTCCCCCATGCCCATGGTTTAGGTATCTGTTTTAGGGTTTATATTGTCCTTCCTTGATAATTCATATGTTTATTAGTCAAAATTGTCCACATTAATTATTTCAATTAAATATTCTTTTTATCTAAAGTCTTGATTGAGATGAAAAAGTGTCACAAGTGGGATTCGAACCCATGACGTTCAGAAAATACACTGCTGCTTTAACCACTCGATCTATTGTGGCTTCGATCTGGTCATTCTGTAAAATTAAAAAATTAAAAATTTATATATTGGGATATATTCGGTAATACAAAGTATTTTTGGTAACAGAGAGAAAGAGCAGCATTTTTATAAATTGAAATGGAGCCACTTCCAACTCTTTCTAATTGCAACTTTTTCTTTGTACTATTCCTCTAAATTTCCATGTATTGTTTCCTTCCTTATGGCCTAAAATTGTTTGGAATTTTCTAGTTTATGTTCAGCGGTCAATGTTTTGTCAAATGAGTTCTCAGCACTAGTCACTTTGGAAAATCGTTTAGACAGGCCACATTGAAACAAAATCTACTTCATGAATTTTTTAATAATGCATAACAATGTTCACTTTTTCATTATTTTTACGGTGTTTTTTATATGTACAATTCAATTAATAATTGAACTCTTGATAATTTGATTTTCCGTCTTCTTGATAATTTGAATTATTTTTATTGGTCTCTTGGGCTGTTGTATCCCCTTGGCTGAATTTTAGGGTCCCTTGAATTACCAAGTGTATGGTTTTTAGTGACGGTTAATTAATGATTATTTACACATCTCACGATCTCCAAATAATGATTACATTTATAAAATAGGACATTTCTTATGTAATGACATGTCAAAACAAATACTAGAATTATATATATATATATATATATATATATATATATATATATA
>CM077108.1:19041237-19128437 GCA_039619505.1 Cimex hemipterus
ATATATATATATATATATATATATATTTGTAGTTTAGATTAATTATTTGAAGGCTTATTATATTTTAGAGGACTGCAAAGAAAATGGGAGATTTTTTTCATTCGTCCATCTCTAAAAATCCATGCGACGATTTTCATAATTATGTTGCTGTAAGTAAAATAATTTATTTAAATAATTTAAATTATTTACGTTTATTGTCTGTTATATAAATCTTAAACTGTGTTTTTAAATACATTCTTGGCTATTGTAATAATTTAAAAATAGTTGATAAATGACTTTTTGAAAAATTTATTCATTATTTAATTGTAATTGCGGAATAGAACTACGACTTTACTAATTTGGCATGAACTTTTGTTTAAAAAAAATTATATTATGTTTTTTATAAGATTTGATTGATTAGTATGCTTAATCCTGTCTATACATGTGCGTATATACCATATGCAAAATTTAACTTATAACTGGTAGGTCATTTCAGCCCAAAATGCTTGCAGATTTTAAATTTAGTAATGCTTACTACTTTCATTCATTCTTAAATGTATTCTTTCCTAATTTACCTTAACTCAAGTTGGCCGGTGGAGATATTCCTCCATCACATTACACATCCACTCTCAATAAACACAAAATGAGATAACTATAAAGTACTATATAAAATAAAACAGTATTATTTTTTCAAAAATCGAAACAGGGGATCCAAATTTTGGCCGCTTTCATCGAAAACAATTTTCATATCAGGTGGAATTCCTACTTGCTCCCTGTATAGAATAGGGAATGACGCCCTTTAATTAACCTTTCTCTACATGCTGGACGAGAACGTACGCAGTCTTTCACCCATATGGCATTTAATGCAAATTGAAACTAAAATACTTGAGAGCCAAAAGTAATTGTTATTTTTGAAACTGTCTAAATACTGTTTTCTTGATTTTTAGCCACCTATCGTCATTCAAGGGCCAATCGTCCATAGCGTTTCAAAAGACAGAATCACAACTTTAGAAAATAAATTAATTGCAGTAAAAGATGGCAAGGTGGATCTTTTCTAAATGATAAGAAAAAGCAATTAACTCAAATAAAAGTGGTTTTTTAGATTGTCGCTTTGGAAGATAGTGAGTGTATGGATGAAATTCGAAGAATGATTGGAGACGATTTTAAATTTTTAAAACTGGAACCTGGTATGTTTTTGTGCCCTGGATTTATAGACGGACACATTCATGCTCCCCAATTTCCAAATTTGGGGCTAGGCATGGATAAAAGTTTATTAGACTGGCTTAGCACATACACAATTCCACTCGAGAAAAAATACAAGGACATGAACTTTTCTGAAACTGTTTATAACTATGTTGTTGTAAGTTGCAGTTTTATTTATTTATTTTGTTTAAAAAATAATTATTTTTAATTTAAAGGATACAACCCTCAAATGTGGTACGACGACTGCTTGCTATTTCTCCACGATTTTTAAAAATAGTTCGAAGTTGCTTGCTGAAATAGTTAGAAGAAAAGGCCAGAGAGCGCTTATCGGGAAAGTTAATATGAACCAGAATTCGGTTGTAGATTATATTGAGGAAACGGATGAATCATTGAAAGAAACAGAAGAGTTTGTCAAAGATGTTTTTGAATTAAATGTAAACATAAAAAATTAATCTTTTTAAAAAATTGGCTTTTAATAACTTTCAACTTTTAGAGCTCTCTTGTTGAACCTGTAATAACTCCAAGATTTGCAATTTCATGTGACAAGTTTCTATTAAAAAAACTCGGTTCGCTTGCTGAAAAGTACAACCTATATGTTCAAGTAATTTCCCTATTCAAGATAATTTTTTTAGAACAGTTTTAAGGTATAATTGATTTAAAAATTGTTTTCAGTCACATATTTCTGAAAATTTGGAAGAAATCAAATTTACAATGGAACTATTTCCCGATTGTGCAAACTATGCTGATGTTTATGACAAAGCTGGCTTGTTGACTAACAAGGTGTCATATTGATTGAAAAAAAAATTAATAATAATAAATTAACCATGCATTTTAAAATTGAATTTTAGACTATTTTAGCCCATGGTGTTCATCTATTGGATGATGAACTGTTGCTGTTATCTAGACGAGGGACAGCTATAGTGCATTGTCCAAATTCCAATACTTACTTAAAAAGTGGACTTTGTAATGTTAAAAGATTATTGGACAACAAAATTAAAGTAGCTCTGGGAACTGGTATTAAATTATATTATTATTTTTTTTTTTTATAAATGTGAAAATTGTTTAAATATATATTTTTTTAAGATGTGGCTGGTGGAATTAGCCCGAGTATCATGGATGCAATGCGTACCACCCTTACAACATCAAATCACCTTAGCATTTTAGGCAAACAAGTGAAGCCCCTCACCTACCACGAAGCCTTTTATTTAGCCACTTTAGGAGGCACGGAGGGTAATTTTTATACCATTTTACAATAACATTTGTCTATTAAAGTTTTTTTTTTTTCTAGCTTTAAACAAAGAAAAAACTATTGGAAACTTCCAAGTCGGCAAGGATTTTGACGCACTTGTTGTTGACATGAAGGTCAAAGTTGATTCAATGAGTTGCTCCCTTGCTACTCACAACCTGCTTGAATTAGTACAAAAATTTATATATTTGGGAGACGATAGAAATATTAAGATGGTTTTTGTTCAAGGAAAACCTGTGGTCAATAAGTCAAGTCAAGCCTTCTACAATTGAAAGGGTGCTCGACCATTATTCCAACCTTGTGGCGCCTATCTGGTTGCTTTCCGACCAGAAGGTGCCTGTGTGTTATTTTTCTTTTTTTTCAGGGACCGATTCTTTCTTAATCTGCCACTGTTTGGCAGGGTTATTTTTATTTTTACGAACCCAGTGGATTTTCTATTCTCCTTTTACTGTATTTGAAATTAAAGTTTTAAAACTACTGGGCATCCAGGGTTTTAAGATGGCATCACATTGTGGGGTCTTCTGGTGGCTTCTTATATAACAATTTTAATTATTAATTAAATAATCTTTTCATTTCAGCCAATACCTTATATAAAAACATTATTTCATTAATTAAGAAAGAAATTATTTGCTCAGTGGGACCATGAAATATTAATGTCTAATGCTGTACAAATTTTACATTTTAATATTTTTTAGAGTTAATTATTTGTTATTTCGAGTGGTTAGTCGTTTGCTTCCAGTTGTTTTTGGATAAATCTATAGTAAGCATGGGTATTCTGGACCTCCCTTTACCATTTAATACAAATTCTATTTTTAAACAAAATTGTATATTTTCATTTATATGAAGGATTGTCTTGCTTATATTTTTTATTTTTCTATTTTGTTTATTAAATAAATATTTTATCATATAAGAATAGAATATATGCATGGACCTGATCCTTGGTGATGGACCTGGAATGCCAGTTGTATCAATAAATTTAATTCCCTTACACTTATAAATCTTTTTTATTATTGTAATAAGTCGTGATAAATTTTTATTTCAAAAATGTATGTACATAACAAACAAATATTCAAAACCTCTTTTCATTTTTTATGATTCATATTGTACACACCAGCTGGAGAATTTCATGTAATATACACTCCAATCCAGTGCTACCAAAGAATGAGTACCAGTTGTTGAACAAAGGGTTTAAATCTGGTTAAAAAAGATCGATATCTTTATTATTATATTTATTATATCAATAAAAAATGAAGATGAACTAAGGAGAAAAAATATAGAATTAAAAAAAAAACAGTATATAATGATAAAAATTGAATCTGGCCAGAATTACTAAAAACATTTAAACGTGTATTTAAAGAATATGTATAGGAAAGTTAAAACAAATTTGATGAAAGAAGTGCAGAGATGTCTCACTGAAGATGTGTATGCCAGTGTTGAATGCAATAGTTACTCAGATAGATTGATACTACTTGATGATGGCCAGAAGAAGTTCTTGTGTGGTATGCCTTCCAATGATATAAATTCAACAATAAAAAATGCAAATATTTTTAGAAAAATTTAATCACTTTTTAAACACCTTTGCAAAGATAGACAACCCAAATCAAACATGGCACCTATTATTATTTAGAAATCGTGAGATGTGGTTGGTCTGGTGTTATGTGGGTTCCGGAAAAACATTTTCTTTATCGTGCCGACGTTTCGACCTTTATTGAGATCATCTTCAGGGCCTGGGATTTACAAACATTGTTTACATTTAGCAAATACATTTTGGATGTGGAAAAGTGAATTTATACAATGCAAAATATATTTTTTATATAATCAACCGAAGTATTTATGTTCGTTCAAAGTGTGTCTTCTGTGTTAAGTGTTTAAATTGGCAATTAACACTGGCTTGAAATTGTACTCTAGTGTCAATACCTACTTGCTTGTTCCATGTTTAGTTTTATTAAAACCCAAACCATTTCCTACCTAAATTTATATTATTTACGTATGTACTGTATTTTTTCAGACAACGTATGTTTTTTAATTCATTCGAGCTTTGAAGATGACCTGAATACGTGTCGAAACATCAAAAAAGAAAAAAGGTTTTTTTTTCTAAAATACTTCATTCCTGATCGCTTCTCATGGTTTCAATAATCAATTTAAAACCATTTCAGATATTTTCTGATAAAAAAAAAAAAAAAAAAAAAAAAAAAAAAAAAAAAAAAAAAAACCACCATCCACCCAGTTTTATACATCTTTAATATTTCAAAGAACATTTCAAATCCGTGCTCATCTTACTCAGTTCTTTTTTATTTTGCTTTTTCTTTGCTAAGGCGTTAATTTTTTTATTTTATTTTTATTATTTTTAATCTGTTTAAAAAATATATTTTTATAAATAAATTAAATATTGTGTTAATCTTCTTTTATTGCTTTCAAGTTTCAATAAACATAAATAAATTTCTATATCAAAGTTACTCAGTTTTAGTATTTTTGAAAAATATAAAAAAATTAAATTAGCACCGAGGGAAGTTAATTAGTAATTAATTTGAATTATGGAGATAAATTAGAGTGAACAGATCTAGTTATGTAGTTTGTAGTGTGGCATTAATATTACTAAAAAAACAGTAATAATTTTTAAATGAGTTGATAATTATTTCATAATACTGAGAACTGTATATTTGTATGTATATCAAGCTCTAATAGCTTTTTAGTGTTTTTAGTTAATTTCAGGTCTGATACTATGTTACATGACAAAAGCAGTCAGTTGGCAAAAACATTAGACAATTGAGAAATCTAGGTTCTATATAATACTTTTTTTAAGTTTTAAGAAGAAGAAAGCGTTGAAAATTTTTCATAGGTCACGAACAAAAGAAAGTTTTTTTCAAACATTGAACATATGTGTCATATGAAATGTACACATGATAAAGTGTGACATCTATAGATCCCCTCCTCGGTCCTCTACGCTCACTGATCAATGCTCTGTAGACGTAGAGGTTGTTTGCAACCAGGTTATAGGACTAGTATAGTTTAAGAATTTAATTAGAAGAATAGTACTAGAATAAGGAAGAAAAGGATATATTCGCCTAGCAGATTAATATCGAATAGTCAGAATGTCACGACTCGTTAAGTAAATGCAATTGAATATTCTTAAATTCGACCTACGAATACAAAAGCGATATTTACTTTTCAGAGTTGGAACTAAGCTTGGAATAGTTGGGACTACGATTTACTACTCGGTAGAGTACGGCGTCTGGAAGGACAGTTCTAAGACCGAACAGCTTTATAAAGATTTGTACAAGCTTGCTGTCCCGTTGTTGAAAGAAGTACCCATAGAGGTATAAATATACAATCAGGGGAAACTACCTTTACCGGATAATTTCAACCATGTATTAATTGTAGACTCCGGAACTGCCCAAGGCTGCAGAAGTCTCCTTGTATGTGAAAACTGGTTGGAACCATGGAATCGTCAAGGCTACCAAGTTCGTATTGGATCTGCCTGAGCACGCAAGCACTCTCTACAGATATAGCGCGGATTGGGTGACCAATCAGCTCAACCAAGAGTCTAAAGGCAGTGAATCGTAGTTAATAAATTCTATTTGAACTAAACATCTTTTCTTGTAATTTAGTCTATGTAAATAAATGTTATTATACGACATGTACTGAATTGTTTTATATTCAAAAGTAATTATTTTAATTAATTTTTTAACGTAAGGTCTTGGTTGAGATGAAAAAGTTAGTGCCACGAGTGGGATTCGAACCCACAACTTCCTGTTCAGTATGCCGCCGCTTTAACCACTTGAGCTATCGTGACTTTTGAATTTTGTCAGATACACCACACCAGACGATTACATCTTACGATCTCTGAATAATTATTATCTAACAGTCATTAAATTACACAATAACAATAAACACTGATTTTTTTCGTCTCAAGCAAGACCTTACATTAAAAAAAAATGTATAATAATAAAAATGTAAAGATTTATTCATAGTTAGCGACAGAAATAATAATAAAACAACAATGCTATGTTTTTTGATGTTGAGCATTAAATACTTTGTCTTATTCACTATAAAACATATCGGACGAGTCAATTGGATTGAAGCATACTGAAACAAAATTTTTGATTATAATTGAATACAACTGGAATTTTCTTCTTCTGACATCAACCCTGAATTTCCAAAGCCACACTTTATTTTCATTTTGGCGCAAAATATAAAAGATAGTGGTATGTGTCTGGTTTGACCAGCAAATTTTTTTTCCACCCTCCAAGCACAAATAATTTCTCTCTCTAGTTTTATTCTATCCAATCATTGTATTCCAAATTCACCCAACTACAACGATACTTAACGAAAAATGAATTATTTAAAGCATTCTCCTCTCCTCTACTTATAATCATAAAACAAAATAATTTAAGAATTATTATTAAATAATTTGTACTTTGTAAATACCTTTTTATTATCTTTTTTGTATAACGTGCCTTCTTATATGTAACTTTTTCCATTGTTTTCTTTCTTTATTTAATTTTCTTACACTATATTCTCTGATAAGCATTACATGGTGTTTATTGTTGTTATGTTTAGATTCCTCTATTTATTAATTGCAAAATAATATGTATTAAAATTTTTAGATTAAACATGGGAAAAAGTTTTGAAGAAGAATTAAGGGTTCGTATGATAAGAGAAATGACTATGTTCATGTAGGAAGTTTTTTGTCCCAAAAGCCCCTAATGACGTATTCATTTCCTAGTTCAGTACCATCAACTCAATCTTCCTCCTAAGAAGTACTTTAGCAGTGATACGATGGTTTTTCAGGTTTTTTTGTATCCTTGCTGAGGGGTTGATTCCCATTCAAAGGTGACGGTGACTGTTCCTCCTTATTGCATAACTAACGAATGTGGTCTTCATTGAATATTCTTATGTTATGCAGATGTTTTTTCAGTTGCCAGCGACCAGTTAATATTCCTATCACTCTAAGTTTGGCCCACTCTAGCTGTAGCAGTCAGTTTGCCAGTGTTGATTTAACATAGTTTATTATGTCTAGCACTTCTAAAATTTACCCAATACTCTCTTTTTGGGTATATTCTGTTATTACTATCCCAAGAATAGGTATAAGGCAGCAGATCCTCTAGCCAGTGTGTCTACTTTTTCGTTACCCCAAATTCCCTTGTGTCTTGGTATCCATGATAAGTTATTGTTTCCCCATTTTGGATGGGATTTATTTCAGCTTGAAAGACATGTATACTTCCTTAATAAGTTTGATTGCTCTGATTTTGACCATTCTGAACAACCAAATCATTGTATATCTGATTATCATCTGAATTCTTCTCCTTTGTTGAGACGTTATCGGATAATGCAAAAAGCATCTACAGGAAAATCAGGAATAAAATTGCTCTTAGAAACCATAAAATGACATCCTTCGAAATCTTAAATGTAAAGGAGTCAACTGCAGTAAAAGCAATTTTATGTACTATCAGATCATCAACAATAGACAAACAATTTTTTTTTTGGCAGGCTGGTGGAGCAGTTTTCAATATCAGCCAATTTGTTTATATATATAAAAATAAAGATTTTTGTTAACACTTTATAGAATACCTGGGTAAAAGCTGTCCAACATAGCTTACATATACATACATACATATATATATATATACACATACAGTCACAGGTCAAAAGCTATGTTTATATATACACACACATACGTAGTCACAGGTCAAAAGCTATGTATATATATATATATATACACACACATACATAGTCACAGGTCAAAAGCTATGTTGGACAGCTTGTACCCAGGTATTGTATGAAATGTTTACTAAAAAATTTTATTCTTTCCAAATGGTTAAAATTATTATAAAGTTGGCAAACTTTGTGCGAAATGCACTTCCTACTCCATGCTACTGCAGGATGGACCATCATGCGCATGTGAATGGTACGGTACATAGCCGAAGATTGCCGAGGGACTGACAGTGGCCATCTTTCCAACCACTAAAGTAGACAATTGTGTACAGGAGTTCCTGACAAATCCTGGCGCCTGTCACACGTAGTTTTGAGTCCAACTATTCCCCTCATATACTCTTGTGGAAATAATTTATGGTCTTAAGTACATATAAACTTACACCTTACTTGATTCTTTAAAACACTTTTTTCCAAGTTTGCTATTAAATATTTTACCAAGCACAACTAACAAATTTTTAGTCTCAGGATTCATGTTCATTCTCCACAATTTAGAGTATTCAATTAGCTTGTAGTCGATGTCTCAATTCTGTACTTAAAACTTTTGAACTCCAACTAGTTTAAGGTAACTCACACCAATCATAGACAGAGTACAAGCTGTGATTGATTTTCACACCAATCACAATAAAACTTGCAAGTTATTTAAATATAACCAAAATTTGGTTTAACATATGGGTGTTTTCAATTGATAGGCGTTAATTTTGGATTTTTATTTAAAACTAGAATACTGTAGAAACCAACAATCAGGTCTTACAGTCTCCTGGATGTAACAACATATTGTAAACACATGAGAAAATTCAGTCATAGTTTTTTGTTTTTTTTTTTCATTTCAATTTTCCATATCGTCAATTTGATTTGTTTTTTTAAATTATTTATTACAAGAGTGGAAAATATTGACATGTCAAAACAAAATAAGATGTATGTATCGTCAATTTACAACATATTGTTAATCTTTTTTTTTTTTTTTTTTTGTGATTATACCTTAAAGGAATATGAACACATTTGATTTTGGCCATATAATTGTGTTTCTACATTATAAAGAAATTTTAAGTATGATATTGCTGATACTTTAGATTTTAGGTGAAACAAGGATTCTTTTGTACATCCTATTCACTTCTTTTTTTTTTTTTTTTTTTTTTTGTTAGTTTTAACTTACATATTTTTATAGCAACTGAGTCTTTACGGCACTAGAAAAACAAAATTCAAAGACAAACTGTTATTATTGCAAAACAGGCACATTTATCTAAAATGTACATAAACGTCAAAAAATCTATAAACAAAATAGAAAAAAAAAAAGAAAGTACAGTAAAAGTACCAATAAGATGTTAGCAAATCTGCATACACAGGTTGAAACAGATTTTGAAAATGTCCTCCTTCGTTTGCTACAAATTTGATGCTATTTTTTTTTTTAAATTCTATATTGACTTGAAAGAAAAGAAAAAAAATTGAGGCACTGCCAAAATTGGCAACACTTTGTGTTGACATCTCCAATTTGTTTTATATACAAAATATAATTGCGTTCTTTCTGTAATCGCCTAAAATGTTCTCTTTTGTTTTTCCCTCAACTTATCAATGCCTGGTTTACACTTCATTTCGCAGCCTGACTTCTGTAGTAGTCGCTGTTTCTTCCTTAATGGCCTTCTTCTTTTTCTTCTTACCGGATTTAGGATTAGCTGAACTTGTCAATAATGTCTGAAAAAAAAAAAAAAAAAACACGTTTACACTATACATCGATATCTATCATCCTGGATTTATTGTCAGAAACTGTTACAGTGGTTGCTGCTTTGCTTTATCATGTTAAATCCTTTGTTTTATGAACTTATTAAAATTGGAAGGAACACAATTAACCTAAATTACTCACAGACAACCACTGAAAGATGGTGAAATACTGAAAAGTGCAACAAAAATAACCAGGATGATGGAGCTGATGTGATTTTATCAGCTTAGAGGACTCAAAATACATTAAATTATCGCATAAATAAGTGAATAAAATAAAAACATGCTTGAAGTTAACCCAAATAGGAATTCATGCATGAACGAATTACCAATAATATTTCAAAAATAGTGAAAATTTCAAACCCACCTTTAGTTCACTATCTTCTATCCTGTACTCTGAGTCATATACATCACTTTCAAATGGCAGCCCGGTAATCCGGTGTGGTCCATTTGGCATTAATAATACTGTAAACTTAAATTGAACGACCACCTCATCTGAAAATAAAATTCAATAAATTATTTCGTATACGGACTAAATAAAGACAATGGTGCATACTTGGTTTCTCATACAGTACTGGGAAAGGATCTATAAGTTTGTGTGTCACGCATTCGTTAACTCCTAGTCTTGCTTTTTTCTCTTCAGTAAAACTGCGAAGAGTAAAAGGCATAGAACCGTACTTCTCCCTCACTTCTGAGTAAAACGTTCTTGCGGCTTTTAGTTTCAACTGGTAAACCTCATCAGTTTTTTTATACACTGAAACCCTCGTATTCATTTCCCTTCCCTGTAAAAGTAATTCTTAAAAATATCTATTATTTATTCGTTTATTATTTCAACTTACAACTCCTTCGCCTGTGCTAACTAGAACGTCCATCGCATAGACTTCATGAGTTTCCAACTCGAATTTTTCATGCTCTCTCTTTTGTGCATCCGTCGGGTTCTGAATGATTGTCTTCTCACCGTCTATTTTCCCCTGTTTTAACTGGTGAGACAACATACCTTCGACTGGCTTACAGTGGTACGCTTCGCACACCTTTTGTACTGAATCAGTTATGGTGTATGTCTACAATAATATACAGGATGCAATACTCGAACGGAAAATCATATATGAAATAAGACTGACTTGATTTCCTGGTTTGAGCAACCTAAGGGCAACTTCGGCTGCATAATGAGCTGCAAGCATTGCATCAGCCTTTCGCCCTGTCGCTTTGCTTTCCGAGGTAGCCCCCAGAACGACAGTATGTGCAACAACAGCAATAAAGCCATCCACGTGTGCACCAAGGTCACTAAAATATTTCACATAAATTAACAGATTAAAAAAAAAAAAAATTAAAAACACATCTAACATTGGCCAAATTCAATGCACTTACACTTTGACAACATCACCATCCTTCAAAATTAGATCCGGTTCACTCGATAGAGGTGAGAAATGGCAAATGCAATTGTTTACAGAAACACAAGTGGGAAATGCTATCCCTAAAAATTTGTATTAAAATAATATGTAAACTTGGCAAATAATGGTACATGTTTATTTAGCAATTTACCTTTACCTTTCCTGAGTTCTTTTTCTTTCTTAAAAATCTTATTTGTTTCTTCTGTAAGCAAGCTATCACCGAATTCACAAATTTGTAAAACTGAAGCTCCAGAAACACACTTCTCTATCACCTTTTTCAATACACCTGCAACATAAAGGCACTTGATTTCAGCTTTTTTTTTTTTACCATCAGTTTGAATTTTATCTTTTAACATTTTTTGATGTATCTATACATTGAGAAAGATAACACCAAACAAAAAATTCACTTAACATTGTACTACTACCAGAAATCAAATTTAGATCCTAATTATAAAACCACAAAGAAAAAAAAAACAACGCTATGTTTATACAAGATAGAATAAAGGCAAATTTGTCTTTTAATACAGTTTCATGTTTTGAAATGTAGAAATATTGAGGTAGGCCTCACCAATCAGGAAAAAATCCCAAACAATAAGATCTGATAGGAACAAACTGCCGATCTTTAAAATATTAAATGATCATTACAAAACTGCCTGCAATTTGATAATATCTTTTATTAAATTGCTTACATGAGCAACATTCAACAAAGAACAAAATTGCTAACTAGCAATAAGTCAGGACGGACTTAACGTTCTGAGATGGCTAAGGCGAATGAAACAGATCCAAATGGATAAAAAAAAAAAAAAATACACACAAACATTGGAAAAGTTTGAATAGAAAAATCATTCAAAACAATAACGCAAGTTTTATATGTATTTGTTTTTCATTTGTTGTTAAAATTTTACGCTTTTAAAATAAAAACTACCGTCTAATTTTGTATACTTTCATTTTAAAATTCTCACTTGAAGGCAAAATTTTCTTGACGAAGCATGCAGACTTATCACAAAACTGGCTTAGATGGCAATATCTGCTAGTGTTTATTTTATTTTTTATAACTTCCGTATTGAACCGTTTAATGTGCCCATTTTCAAATGAAAAATGGCCAATTGACGATTGTATATTCCTGCAGGTCGTTAGCCAACAATCTTTTGATAAAATCAACTGCTATTTCCATGCAATATTTGCGGTTAATTTTTTTTTTGTGTTGAATAAATTATTTCACTTTATATGAAATATTAAAATGAAAAAGTTTCTTTTGAAGATTATACGATCATGCAGGTCATTTGTGCTTTTTTAAATTAATTTTTGTCGTTAATTTAACTAATTTCATGGTCCGCTTGAACAATTAGTATATTACAATTAATTTAGGTTTCTATTTGAGATAAAGAAGTCAATGGCATGAGCGGGATTCAAACGCAAATTTGAAAAATGGCAAAAAAGAACAGTGCGGTTGAAATCCGAGAGGATCGAGGTAACGGTAGGTCAAGTGGTAGAGCTGCGGCGTATCAAGCCGAAGACCATGGGTTCGAATCCCATTCGTGCCATTGACTTTTTTTTATATCAACTAAAAACCTTAACTAATTGTATTTAATTTGTGTATTGAATAAATTATTTTACTTTATCTTAAATTTAAAACTGACAATTCTTTTGAAGATTAAATTATTATGCAAGTTATAAGCCAGCCATCTTATGATAAAACCAACTGCAACTTCCATGATTGTTGCAGGTCATCAGACAGCAATATTTGCTAGTATTTTGTATTTTTATTCATAAACTTTTGTATTGAATAAATTATTTTAAATAATCAAATGAAAAACTTTTTTTTGAAGATTATATGATCGTGCAGATCAAAATCCAGCAATCTTCTGATAAAACCAACTGAAACTCCCATTTGAAGATTGAACGTAGGTCATCGGACATAAATATTTTTATACATTTTTATTTCAATTAACTTCTTTTATTTAAATTATTTTACTTTATCATACGTATTCAATTGAAAAATTTTCTTTCGAAGACTATGTTCATGGAGGTGTAAGTCAGCATCTCATGATAAAGCCAGCTGCAACTTCCAAGATTGAATGCAGGTCATCAGATAGCAATATTTGCTATTTTAATTTACTTTTGTACAAATAAATTATTTTACTTTATCATAAATAGTCAAATGAAAAAGTTTCTTTTGAAGGTTATACGATCATGCAGGTCATAAGCCAGCAATCTTATGATAAAACCAACTGAAACTCCCTTTTGAAGATTAAATGCAGGTCATCAGTAAGCAATATTTGCTATTATTTATTTTTATTATTGACTTCCGTATTGGATAGCTTATCTCACCCAAACTGAAACGAAAAATTAACACTTGATGATTATATGATAATGCAGCCCGTAAGCCTTATGGTTAAACATGCTGCACTTTAATCTGATATAATAATGTAGGTCATAAGTAAGCAATGTTATGGTAAAACTACATTTTGCTCGTAACTTCATTTTAGTGCTTGTTTTTTTATAATTACGTAGAATTATTTTCTTTATAGGGTGGATTTCAACACCGAAAGTGGAGTATGTTGTGAAATAAATTCTGCTAACGTCCGGGAAAAATGTGGAATTATTCGGGAAATAATAAACTGGAAATTATCTCGACAACGTTTTCTGCTAGGTTATGTCGAAAGGAATGGACAGAGTTTGATGAGGCGGAAATCGTAGAGAGAGAAGACAAAGTCTGAAATATTACGGCCACATGGCCTTACGGTTCGACTCGGCGGAACTAGAACGGCGGGCCCATATGGGCCGTTGGCGTGTTTGGGACGAGCGGTGGCCGCGCCGACGCCGGCGGCCGCCTCGTTCAATTTATTACAACTTCCTTCTTAACTTACGGTTGACGATGTCGCCTGCCATTTTATACTTGGTGACGACCAAATCTTCAGCGATCGTCTTTTCCGAATCGTCCTTGTCCGCCATCTTTCGTCCGGGTTGGCTCAAAGTTAGAAATCCCGTCCGACAGGCCAAAGCCAACTCACACGATCACAGCTCGATCCGGGGAAAACGGACAAAACAGACAGCGCCTGAGCGGCACAAGCGCCAACACCGCAACAAGCAAGCCGTGCTTACCAACAGGGTTACAACGATACGAAAAAATATCCCTCTTTTACACGAAAAATAAGTATTATTCCATTTATGTTTAGTGATCTAATCGACCAATTATTCTTTTTATGTAGGGTCTTGGTTATACTTAGTGTCACGAGCAGGATTCGAACCCACGAGACCTTACATAAAAATAATAATTAATTGAAACTAAAGATAAATTTTATCCAATCAAATTTGACTTTTAAATTATTTATTTTCCCCAAGTACAGTAAAATCAATTTATTTCGCATCTACCACCTCAGCATAACATGACCTTAAAAGCCTCTTATAGAAGACGTGCCAAATACACTTATAGATAAATTTAACTCACCACTCAATTTATTTAAAATTAAATCCGTTATCTTTCTACATTAGTTACAGCTAATTATGTCCTATCGTAGTCAAAATAAATATAACGTGTAATATTTAGTGACCGTTATGTAATGATTATTTAGCCATAAATACCAGGCTCTGAAGATGATCTCAATAAACGTCGAAACAGCACGAAAAACAAATACGCACGATCCCTAAATAATTATAAACAATAACTAATTCTTGTTTATTTCCTTTGAGCACTTTTGTACTGCTTAATCCTATTTGCACAAAAGGTAGCATTGTCTCTTCAATTCCGCTATGCCTAAAGATCACTTTCACTTAATCTTTTTACTTCGGTGATTTCAATTGATATTATTCTTAAACTTTTTCAATGGCTCCAGTCAGGCATTTGAGTGAGTATGACAGTATCAAAGTCATAAAATTATTAGATGAAGGGTACAGTCAGGGTGAAGCCGCCAGGAGAATGTAAATCGTTCTTTCTTCCCTAACAGGGTCGAACGAGTGTACGGGTCAGATAGAAGGCTGTCTTAAGGCTCTCCTCATACCGCAGCCAAAATGAAATAAGAAATCTGATAAAACGTCCGAAATGTTTCAATTTCTTCCAGTGCTGTGAGAAGGCTCAATGAAAATAACCTTAGGGCAATCGGCAATCTTACCACAGCTCAGAAAATTTCCAGGCTCTACACAAGAAGAAGATGTGAATTGGATATGGGAAGATTGGGGACGAGTTCCTCTTTACAGATGAGAAGAGAATTGACCTCATATCCTCAGAGGGCGTGATTTCATATAGAACACGGAAAAATATGTTGCGGTAGTACACCTTAGGCGAATAAGTTGGTAAAAGTTCGAGTTGATGCCTTGCATTTTCAACAGCCCTTAAAATATCTTGACGTTTATGGATGGCACATTATCCGTGACAAGTACGCGCCATACTGTATGATTCTCAGGTGGCATTCCAAGATGGGCCATTGAAAATATGACAAAAGAGGAAAAGATGGGGAGATGGTGTCCGAGAGGACCAAAATCATGGTTAGAACAGCGGCGTATTTAGCCGAAGGTCGTGGGTTCGAATCCCGCTCATCAAACCAACTTTTTCATCTCAACCAAGACCTTAGATAAAAAGTATAATTAATTGAACTAATACTTCAAGTTTTGTAAAGTCAAGACAGAACGTATAAAATCTATTAAAATAATAGAAGGACGAGAATTGTCAAGATAGAATATTAAATGCTTGGCAAGCTTGGAAAAAGAAATTGATCTCCGACTCTTCTAGTTCTTCTTCCCACATATTTATATATGTTACAATCTCTGCAAATATCTATGCTCTTATTTTAAATGTTCGATAAATACATTAATACACAAAAATATATTATAAATGCAAGGAAAGAAGAAGAAAACTGAAAGAAGAAAACTCTAAAAGTAAAAAAGCAATGCCATAAAGATTTAACTTTTTTTTCGCAACAGGGTTCGCAACAGCAGATGTCATATAAACGCTCAGGGTGCCGGTGTTTTTGAAAACTTTGAATATTAAAATAATAATGATAATTCACTTTTTCCACATCCTACATTTATTTGTTAAATGTAAATAATGTTTGTAAACCCCAGGCCCTGAAGATGATCTTCCTTCGCGGATGGCCAACTTCCCCCAATACAAAATGCGCACATTGAACATGACAGATCAAACCATTTTATGCAACGTGTTTAACAATATATGAGGTGATGTACCTATGTTATTCCAAACCTGAGAGTAAATAAGACCGAAAATAACGAGAAACGACCGAATTAAGAGGTTCATCACCCAGCTACCACGTGGAGAACTGACACGATTTAAAGCTCTTTTGTAACAAGATAGTACCTAAGTCACATCAAAGACGTATCATAGACTAAATTCATTCTACATTAATAAGTCATATGTTAGATAAATGACACTAAAACTAGTTTTGGAATATTTACTTTAATGTTCAAATGTGAAATTTAAAGGTGAGACATAATTTGCATAGTTCAGATTCTCATCACATTATTTGTCACGCATGTCCTGAGTATTTCGTTCCACGATGTGCTCGTACAGATATGGCCAGCAGGTCAAAAGCAAAGCCCTGATCAAGTTGTTGTTTATTTTAGTTCTTAGCGATTGCTATTTGACAACTTCAGGGTCGACCGGAAAAGTAATAGGTGGAAGGAAAGCCGCCCTGGGGGAATTTCCAGCGACGGTGTGTCTCGACGGCATTGTACGATGCGGAGGTACACTTGTGACATTGGCGACAGTCATTTCAGCTGGTCATTGTTTTTTTCGCAAAGGAAGGCCCATAAATCCCAGCGGAGTCCTGATAATCGGAGGAGCAGTGGATTTATACGAAGAATCGGGTGACAGGCAAGCCTCTTACATGAAAGACTACATAGTTCACGACAAATACAAATATATATATGTTTTTAACGGCAAGTACCGTTTAAACGATATAGCGTTGGCGTTTTTGGAGACTGCTTTCATCGAAACAAAGACGCTCAAACCTGCGTTTTTCCCGGCAAATAATAGGGCGGGAATGATAGAGTACATGGATAGAATGAGGGCGTCAAACGCGACCTGCCTCGGCACTGGATACGGTGTATTCTCCATGAATCCGAAATACGCTTCTCAATATTTGAAAGTGACCGAATTAATACTATTACCTTATACAATGTTGCCTGAATTGATAGAATACGAAGCTTGTGCCATTTCAAGCAATGCCTACGATCAAACCTCATTTGGAGATTCGGGATCTACGTTCTTTTGCGGTGGACAAATCGTTGGCTTGACAAAAGCTGGTTTTAAATCTCTTGTAGACGGCAAAAATGTTACCACTTTGCTTTTTACCCTTTTCGGACCTTACTTCGAAGATTTCGGACTTGGGGGATGCGGTGGAAGGCCAAATTTCCTATTTCTTCCAGCTGTCCTTCTATGCTTCCTCTTCTCGTCATTCTACTGTTCAGAAATCTGATGCGTTTCTCACCTTAAATATGGAACAACAATAAAATTTAACATAAAAATTTCAATATGTTTCATTCATTACAATTACAAAAAAAAAAAAAAAATTATTAGCTTCTTGTAAAAACTGAAACAGCTTTATAAGTGTATCCTGATCGTACCCTAAAATTTCAGGTAGTGTATTTGGTAACGCGTACTTGTTTCTGATGCTGTCATATAGGTGACATGATGTAAGCATGTATGACAGATCGGTGGTGGCTGACGAGCCATTAGGTATCCCTTGGTGGCTCTACAGTGCCCGATTCTCAGCTTGGTTAGGATTATTCTTCTTTTCTTCTGTCTCTGGATGAGGAAGGCCACATTCAAACATTGGATTTAATTTCCCGAAGCTTGTTATTTGTAACATCTGACCAATCCTTTTGCCATTGTGTCCATACTTTAATTTCTAAAGCAGAATTTAAGTCATTTCTTGTGATTTCGCTGATTTTGACGCCATTCACTGCAGCCTCTTTGGCAGCTCTGTCCGCTAGTTCATTACCTGAAACGTTCATATGCCCAGGAATCCAAACAAAGATGACACTCTTCCCTCGCTGTGAAACGCACTTCAGAGAATAAAGGGCATCCTGGACCATAGGGTTATTTGAAAACGGGTGGTTCGAGGCCTAGGGCAGACATCGAATCAGTGCCGACCAGTGTATTGTTTGAGCAATCAACATTTAGGGATTTGGTTATAGCCGTTATCTCAGCTGTTTAATTACTCGCTATGGAGTTTAACGAAAATAAATATTTTCTATTTCCAACTATACAAGCTGCTCCTACTCCATGAGCGCCTTTATACCATCCGCATATACATATGTTGTTGAGGGTAGCTTACTCTTGATGGTTAAGATTTCTTGCTTGTATATATAGCTATGGGTGTCATTTTTATTATGCATATTCAAAGACAACATTACTTCTGGTTTTGGTAGTAGCCAGGGAGGTATGAGTGAACAAGTTTCTTTTTGCACAGGTGGTATCCTGTAACACTAACAATATTCTAGTAGAAAAAGGAGTCGGCTTGATATTGGATTTTAATTAAGTAGGAGAAAATTTTAAGAACATCTGGTTTCAAAAATATGGGGGTAAAACATTAAAAATATTGAATGATGTGATCAGAGAACACAAATGGTGAACTTGAAGAATGACTGAAATTCGTAATAATTTACGTTTAGTAGAGCCAATTTGGGGGGGGGGGATTAAAATGATAGGACAAGATTTGCAGATATGAAGATTTAAGGGTTAAAATCGTCGTTCTTGATTTTTTCTTAAATTCTTTCATATTTATTTTTGGATATATTAAACCTATCAACATTCTTCTATAGATCCACCGTATTTGAAAAGATTTGAAGATTATAGGTTTGGGAAGTTTAAGAACAAAACGGTGATGGGCTGGAAATAGTCTTTTCCACAAAAAACAATCGTGTTTCGGCCTAATGTAGGCCATATTCGGCGGGTTTTTTAATTTCATAAAGTGGTTTGATGTTTTTTTTTACATTGTAATAAATTCGAAAGTGGATGTCTGGACGATTATGAACTTGGGTAGTAGTCTGCCAAGAATGGGTTATTTGGAATGGAATTTTTCTTTTTGAACACAAGTGTCTATTTCCAACCAATCCATACGTAATTGGATGGACACCATCAAAAAAATTGGAGAATATAAATAATTTTTGATTCTTCAAGATCTTTTTCCCATTACATATACTTTAAACTTTAAATATTTCCATTTCTTCATAACGCTTTAACAGATTTAAATGTTCCATAAATTAAAGATGAAATTTTATTAAGTGTGTATTTTAAAAGTCAAGAACCAGAAATGAAATAGAAAGCCAAGAAAAATAACTTTAAAAGTGTAAAAAAAAATTATATTAAAATGAACATTTTAATGATGTTTTCATAATTTTGAAGATTAAATCTTGAACTGAAAAGATTTAGAACTTTAAGAAATAAAGCTTCAAAATTATAAAGGCAATAATGTAAAAAGCAAAGGAAATTATCAAACAAAATAACAACATTAACGATCATTATCAAGGGGGAAAATTTGACTAATAACTTTGAATAAAAATGGGATGGTTGAACATTAAAAATCATGAAAGGTGAACAAAAACCAAAAAAGGAAAATCGGCGAACTGAAGAATGGGTTGATCAGTAATAATCCAACGCTTGTAAAACTGAGAAAAAAAATTGTGATTAATGATTACAATGACACATGAACGATATTTTTATCGTCTTTCTTGACCTTTTTTGATCTTAATTCTTTTTCACCTTTGTTTATGGTGTAATATTTACGGTAAACTTATCAACATTCTTCTATAGATACTCGGTTTTAGAACGGGCTTGAATATTTAAGGTTTGACGTGGTTAGGAAGTAGAATCGAAGAATCCAATATAAATTTTGATTCCTCAAGTTGCTTCACTTCGACTTATAATTGAATCTTCGAATCTTAGCAAATCTCGGTAATGTTAATTTAAATCTTTTAAAAATATATTACAATTAATTAAGGTTTTTAGTTGAGATAAAAAAGTCAATGGTACTAGCGGGATTCGAACCCACGATCTTCGGCTTGATACGCCGCTGCTCTACCACTTGAGCTATGAACAATGGCAAAAAGGAGGGAAATTTCAAAAGGTGGGGTTGAGTTGGGAAATTAGTGTCCGAGAGGATCGAGATCAAGATAGCTCACGTAGTAGAGTAGCGGCGTATCAAATCGAAGATCGTGGGTTCGAATCCCGCTCGTGCCACTGACTTTTTTATCTTATCTAAAAAACCATAATTAATTTTAATATATTAACTGGTCAAGCGGACCACGAAATTAGTGAATCTTCTAAAAATAATTTAAATACTTTTAAGTCAAGAATTAGAAATGAAAGAAAAACCTTTTGTACAAGTTGAGAAGTTGCTAAACAGGGAGAAAATTTTAGATTAGAAACATCATTGTGTCATTAACGAGGCTTGGAAAGATTTAAAAATTCATGTCTCAGGGATGGGCAATGAAAACGAAAATTTTCATAAATTATGTGCAATCCTCGTCGGTCGATTCCGGGTCGTTGAATGCAATGTATGCTACTTCTTTTGTTGACGACCTTTCCAATGACCTTTAGGAGGATCGATCCAAAAGAATCGAATCTCTATTCTTCAATCTTCACCGCTGCACTGCATAAACGTGACAACAGACAATACCGAGTTGTAATTACGGTGCGACACCTCATCCTCTGAGCAAAAACTAAAATGTAGAACTTTTTACTTAAACAGTTGAGATTTGGCAGGATTTTAACATATTCATGAGTGAAGGAGAGACAAAATGAGGCTCGGTACTTCCCAGGGCGCTAACGATTCTCTGGTATGTGTTAAGCAATGTATTTTGACACTTTTCTTCACAAAATTTCTTCTGCGAATGCCCTGCAGAGTACCGTTTTTATTCCTGTAATGTAAGTAAAACTGCGTAAAAAAACAAAAAATGCTAAATATGATTTTTGAAGTCAAGATCGGAACTTTGACTACGAACACTTTAAACTGGGCCGGAATTGTATGGATGTAATTACGATGAGAGTTATGCTTTGTATTATTTTTTTATCTCTCTGTCTGCGAGAAAGGCATTTTACCTGATGCGTAACATTTAAAGTGGCTGAACCGTATAAAATTGGATTCAGTATATCAACTCGCTTTGTTAATTAGCTGCAAATTATCGGACCATAACAGTTATCCAATCTTCCTACATCGGGCTGCATTGTTTTTCCTTTTCTCCCTACTGCCCTGCGGAAACTTGTTGATTTTTGTACTTCACTCAGCCACTGTCATTGTAAATAGTCTGTTGTGTCCAATAATCAATTAGAACAAAAGCGAAATAATAAAAAAATAACAAGTCGTCTTTAGAGATAATTCACAAGTAGCACTAGATTAGATTATTCTACTTATCACGTACGTTCCTTTTCAATTGCACAGTTGAATGAAATTTCAAGTTTTGCATTACAAACTATTCGGGTTTTCTTGTTAAGGGAATTAGTTATAAAAACATGACAAACACGCAGGTAAAATATTTTCAGACATCGTCCGAAATGCGCTTTTTGATTCAGTTTCAATCATTTTGTCATGCAATTTCAGCTTTGGTTCCGGGGCGTGCGTAGCTCCAAGTTCCGCCATGTGTACGGACAGCCGTTGAAAAGGGAGCAGTGCTACGATAACATCAATATAACGAAGAACGCTCACGATTCGCACTTTTGCGCTGTCAATCCAAAGTTTATTGCGGTCGTTACGGAAGTTGCCGGAGGAGGTGCATTCCTCGTACTGCCCATCGGATCAGTGAGTAATATATATGCATTTTTTTGGTTAAATTTTGATTCTGCCTGTCAACTTACTGAAATGTGTCAGATATACCAATCCAGCTAGGGTAGGTAAATTTATTGGTAAGAATTAAATTTCAGGTTTTCATTGGTGTCCTCCAGTGTGGAGATAGCCAATTTAAAATTTAAAAAAAAAATTAAATGTTACCTTTTCTCCCTCGCTGCATTGGTTAGGGGCCCCCGGGCTTCATCTTTGACCAACTTAGCAGTACACATCGCAATGTATTTAATTGGACTAATTGGAAAAGCAAAATTAAAAAAAAAAAATTTTACAAATCGAATGTTTTTACATTTTTCAAAACTTAGGAAAGGACACGATTTGCAGCCTGTTATGTTATCAATTGTCTCAATTTATGAATTTCCTGCTTGCAAGCTAACCACCAAGCATAGTGTTGAAGCCACTGGTTATGCTCATCGATAGAAATAATTGAGGTGGGGTGAGTATTATCAATTCACAGATTGGAAAATATTGCTATACCCACAAACTAGTTGTAAGCAGCAAGCAGGAATCCGGATTTTGAGCATACTTTTCAACCAGTGACACACACCAATATTTTACATTCATATTTTTCTGTATAAGTAATGTACAAAAAGCAAGTGCAAAATGGTGGAACATCTGCCAAAGAGAAATAATGGACATGCATCTTTTTAAAATTATAATCAGAATACACTATTAATTAAAGAAATAATATTTTGTATTAGAGTAGACAAATTTTGAACAAAATATAATTAAAAAAACCACTATCACAAATAAAATACTTATGGTGACTGTTCAATTTTTTTTTTTAATTTGATCTCATTTACAGACAGGACGAGTTGATCCAACCTCGTACAAAGTGACAGGGCATTCAGGACCAGTTTTGGACATTAAGTGGAACCCTTTTGATGATAATGTTATTGCATCATGCAGTGATGATTGTACCGTAAGTCGGTTAAAATTGCTTTGATACTATAAGAATATATCTACCATCTTGTAAATTTTTTCAATTTGATAATTCGCACTAGAACTACTACCAAATGTAATTTTTTTGTACTTCTGTTTTCTGTTATACATTGCCCTTCTAAAATAAACCAATATTTAAAGAAATATAATTTTATAAGATTTACTTGTTAGTTTGTTTTAATACTTATTAGATTCTTTTAACTTCTTTCTTAGTTTTGTACTACTCACAACCTATTTTTTTTTTTCATTTTTGATGATTACAGCTCATATTATATTATAGTATAATATGCATACTAAGTTGCAAATTTGTATTGCGAAAGCCTATGTCCATGGTGATCAGATGTTTATCAAAACCATAGTACAGTGATTTAAATTTTTTTCTGGTTGGTTATTGCAATTTTTATTACATAAAAATAAGTGAAGCAACTAAGAACATGAGAGGGAAAAAACCTAAACTTTAATTCGAATTTCAGTACACTTGCCAGGAGCAAAGGCGTAAACATATTAGGATTCTTTTGAAATAATCAGTACTTTTTTTTCTTTTCCTGAAAAATTATTTTTTCTGAAGAAGTTGAGTTGTGGAAAAAGACCATAATTTAAAACACCAAATTAGACTAGAATTTTCTTCATATTTTCTCTTTCATATTTTCATCCTAGTCTACCTTTAGGCATTTTTTAAAACGCCTAAAGTGGGAACTCAACTTCTAAAATAACAAGTTAGATTTTTCCTTTCATCGCAAAACAGAAATTGGAAAAAAGCTTGACAAAAACACAAGATTGACTGAATTTGGGAAAATTAATAAAATGTTAAATGGAAACAGTAAAGTTGTTGTAGAGAGAGAATCGACAATCCGGTTATTTTAAGTTCCTTCAAGTATGCTCCCATGTCGGCACTGAAAAGTCTTTTGAAAGTTACCAATATGTGATGAGTGATAAACACTGTAGTTTTAACGAAACTAACTTTGAAATATATCTCAGTGTGTTTTAATTCAGATCAAAAACGTATTTATTGCTTAACTTGTAAAAATTATATGATTTTCTGCGTGGTAGATTTTTCTGTCTTATTCCCTTTCAAAAGGAATATGTTCATCAAAAAGATAATATGTCATGTCATGTCGCTGATATTCATGATGAGTAATTTTCATATTTTTAGCTGATATTGCAAATTATATGGCATATTTGAGGATTTTTGTTGCATATAAATTAGGGCTCCATTTCTCTATTCTATTTTTAAACCATTTCTCACAAATGCTTTTCTTATCTTATGTAATTTCCCAGAACCACTTTCCTTGCGTTTTGAGCTTTATATAAATTTATTTTCAAGCTTTGTGCATTTCCTCACAATTGCTTATCTAATCTTATGTAAATCTCACAAAATATTTCCATATTTTATTCATGTTTCAGTAAATTCTTGTTCTGGTTTTAGACAAATACTAACAACTGCTTTTTTTTTTTTTTTTTTTAATTGCAATTAATTATACTTTTTATCTAAGGTCTAAGGCCTGGTTGAGATGAAAAAGTGTCACAAGCGGGATTCGAACCCATATTGTAACCACTTGAGCTATCATAACTTCAATCCATTCGGACACCCACTCCTCATCTCAACCTACAACCTTTTGGATTTTCATTGTGCCATATTTTCAAATAGCTTTTCTAGTTTTATGTAGCTTTAAAATCAATAGTTATTTCTCATTTTATCAGTTTCTATCATTTCAATCAAATTATCACAGCTTTTGTCCCTTGTTTTACAAACTTCTCACAAATAGTTTTTCAGGTATTGTGTAATTTCTCACAAATGTTTTTACATTTTATGTAACTTCTCACACTTTTTTTTTTCTCTTTGTATCATTTCGATGGCAACGATTAACAAAATCCATTTGTTATTTTGAAATTTTTTTAGCCTTGTCTCTTAACTTAGAGAACATGGAATTTCTTGTTCAGGATATTTTAATAATGTTATTTAATAAATAATTCTATCAAATTACATCAATAGCTATGTAATTATTGAGAGACATTATTTAATCACTAGTCTTGTTATATTTTGTTAAGTGTATGAAATAGCAAAAAGGGCGCAGTGAAAGAAAATTGGCTCAGATAAAAATATATTTAAAATATATTAAAACTTTGTATACTTACCAATTTATTCTATACAAAGGAAAATTGGACTTTCAAATGAATTTTTTTTAAGCAAAGATTTTTTTTATTAATGTTATTTGATATTATAAAATGTTTTAATCCTTATTGGGGTATAAATTCTTTATTGACAATTGTATCTTTCTACCTTGTTTCTAGATAAAAGTATGGTATATACCAGAGGGCGGCTTAGATGGGAATTTGACTGAATGGTTAGTCGATTTGCATGGGCACAAAAGAAGGGTCGGGTACATTGAGTGGCATCCGACTGCAGAGGATGTCATCGCCAGTGTCGGATTTGACTACCTTGTAAGCCAACTGTTCCACATGAACTACTCTTTTTATATGTATAAAAATCATTGATGCATTTTCACAAAACATTTCAATACATTCACTCCATATAATGTGATGTTAAATCTTTACAATTAGGTCCCCCCCCCTCATCGATTAAACATTGTGTATTACAGGTCATCTTTTGGGACGTAGGCAAAGGTGAGGCTCTCAATGTTATAGATTGCCACCAGGATGTTGTCCAAAGTCTCTCTTTCAACAGGGACGGTTCAAGGTTTGCTACAACTTGTAAAGATAAAAAGTTAAGGGTTATCGATCCAAGGACAGGTCTAGTGATCTCGGTAAGTTTTAATATTCTATATGTGTGTGATTTTTTTAAAAATTAAACATTTTTTTACAGGAGGGTCTTTGCCACAATGGCAGTAGTCGTAGTAGTAAGGTTGTTTACCTTAAGAATGGACTTTTGGCGACTGTTGGATTTTCTCGGTACAGCGATAGAGAATTGGCGATTTGGCATGAGAACTCGCTCAACTCACCGCTCACGAATGAAGTTATCGATTCCTCCTCAGGTGTTATTTTGCCGTATTTTGACTATGACACCAATATACTCTTCCTAGCCGGAAAGGTATACTATTTAAAAAAATAATTAAGGGGAATCAATTTAATAATAAATTTATTTCAGGGGGATGGAAATATTCGTTACTATGAGATTGTTGACTCGTCACCATGGGTTCATTTCCTTAATCAGTACTTGTCAGGATTACCTCAGGTATTTATGTTTTACATATTCTTGAATGATATAAATTTATATTGTATTAGTATTTTATTATTCATCATTTAAAAAGTAATTACGTTTGGTTTTGTCGTTAATTTATTTTGTGAATTTAGAGAAGCCTGGGTTTTATGCCAAAGAGAGGATGTGATATAAGTAAATGTGAAATATTTAGATTTTATAAGTTGCATACAACCAAAGCATTATGTGAACCGATCTCAATGATTGTTCCACGAAAGGTAAGCATTATTAATTGTATAATTAATTTTTTTTTAGATAAATGGTGGTGTATTTTTTGTGTTTAGAGTGATCAGTTTCAAGACGATTTGTATCCGGATACAGCGGCACCCATGCCGGCAGTATCTGCCTCTGATTGGGTCAACGGTATCAACAGGCCACCACAACTGATGTCAATGAAAATCGGTAAAATACTTGAAAGCAAACAAAATATTTAATTTCCTAATGTGTGTGTAATTTCAGGGGCAGGAATAAGAACTCATAAGCCTAAAATCAATAACGGGAATACAACCAGTTCTAATAATAAGTATCAAATGAAATTTGCATTTTTGAGCAAATGCACTACACCTGATTACCGACCTTTGGATGTAAGTCAGTTGCTTCTAAATAAAAATAAAAAAAAATTAATCAGCATCGTTTTTATGAACTTTAATGAAAAACCAAGCTTTTTGTTAAGAATGGCCAAATTTATGGGCGACCATTACTGTCTTGTTTTTTGAAAAAAATAATATGGTTTTAGGAACCTACTCATCTGTAAATCAAAAACTAATTTATTTTTTTTAATATTTAATTAATTTACTTTGAGATTTAGTTAATTATTCTAAAAATAACCCTAAATGAAAGACAATAAAGTCAGAATTAAATATATTAAAAATAAAGAAACCTTTTTCAGTGGAAGTGGATAAATTTAGAAAATGTTTAAAGGCTTTTGTGTATTATTTAACATGAGTCAAAATAAAACAACTGCTAAAAATGTTTTGGCATGGCACCTTATAAAACTTGTTATTGTAGGCTGATTTAAAATAATTTTCCTTAAACATTTAATATATCAAAATTAATATTAGTTATAAATGCTTTATGTAATGTTATTTTTGTTTGTGTATTGTTTAGCAACGTGAAATGCCACTTGTTCCTGATGTTGTGCAGAACACGATTCCTACGCACTATATACAAACCAGCCCACCTATCATGGTATTGCATCGGTTATGTTTTAATAAATCAATAAATTATTACAAACAAATTTATTCACTAAATAGTAACTGATCTCTTAGAAAAAAAGAAAAAAAAAAGTACTTATCGTTACCATATTGTACATATATTATATAAGATGCATTTAATTTTGAAATATAATTTTTTTTGTTTTCGTTTTTCATCTCTCTCGCTTCACTTTCTCGCTCTTGTTTTTTCTTCCTCCTTTCCTCGTTTATAAGCACAAGTATGGATGTAGGATTGACTGTTTGTTCGCATGAATCATCACTATCGCTCAGAAGAATCAATTTTGCATGCTTTTTCAAACTGCAAGTTTCTTATTCTGCATCTTCCAAATATGTATATAAAAAAAAATGATATTCTTGTTTCTAAATGGAGAGGTGTTTAGTACCTTTTATTGCGACACAAGAAATCATTTTGTCATTGAAATAGAAAATTCACCAGAAATGAAAAAAAATAAAAAAAAAATATTAACAAGGTAATACAATCATTTTTGCTTGGTTTCCATCAATTTTTCTTTTATTATTTATTGTCTTTAGTAGAAAATAAACAGATACAACTGTTTTAATTTAAAAAATTGTTTCCTATTTTCAGACAAGTATAGAAAATGAAAAGAATGTAAAAACATCGACAAATCAATGCACAAAGTTCCAACAGATTCAGAGAAAATTCGGAAAGACAATTTTCAATGATGAAAAAATGAACAATAAAAACAACGAAATCGATGTGGAAATGTCGCCCAAGAGTCAGAATCAGGTGAGCTAAACAATAAAAAAAATGAAAACAATGTAGTGAATAATTTTATTAATAGCTAATTCATACATAAAAATTTCTTAAAATTTGATTTTTAAAAAAGAGTGGGAGAGAGAGAGAGAGCTGAGATTGAGTGAGTTAAAAAAAATATTGAATCCAAAATATGAATTTTTTTTTTAAAGAAAAGAAGTTACAGGAATAATGAAAAAAAATCCTTCTCTCATGAACTTGACTTGAATAATAAGATAGTAATGAAAACTTAAAAAAAAAAAAAATTAAAAATAGTTAAAATATCTTAAGAATAAGAAGAAAAGGACATATAAAAAACTTGTGTTTCACCACCTTATAAATTTAAATAACCTTGGTTCGTAAGCAGCTCAGTATAGAAGAATGTCTCGATAAAGTTCGTCATTTTACGGCCATGTCTTCCCCTCCAGCATTACCAGAAAGAATTTGAAGAAAGCTGAGCCTAATTAACATTTTATAAATAAAATAATTGTTTGGCTATTTTTATGTTTAATCAAATAATAAAATTTTGTTGTTGAGCATAAAATTATCAATTTTGATGCAGTAGTTTCAATTTGATTATTAATTATTATCGATTATTTGGTGGTCGTGAGATGCGGTCTGGTGTGGCATAGGATTTAGAAAAACATTTTCTTTATTGTGCCAACATTTCGATCTTGATTGAGATCATCTTCAGGGCTCAAAATGTATGTTTTCCGTGTAGATGTGTCATTCTTGTCTGCTGTGTTAAGTGCTAAAATTAATTTTTCAATGTTTAAGAAGTAGAGTTTATATTTTTTCTTGCTTAAGAATCAATTTCTGCTTCTAATGATCACAGTAAAATTCTAAAATTGCTTGGTAGAAAAATTGTGAGGATAAATAGTGGAGATGAGAACTAGTCAACTAGTTATATTAATTAGTCTTTTTTTTTTGTTAAGGTCTTGGTTGAGATGAAAAATCAATGTCATGAGTAGGATTTGAACCCATGACCTTTTTGGCTCGATACTCCGCTGTTCTAACCACATTGAGCTATTGTGCCTTTGATCCACTCCTCATCTCAACCTACAATTCAAATTTTCCCTCTTTTTGCCATTTTTGAAATGTTGTGTAATAGAAAGATTCAGCGACTTATAAAATTGCCATATTAGTGGCCAAAATAATTATCACAATTTAAATCTATAATAGTAAAAAAAAAGTATTGTTTATAAATGATTTTTACTCAGCAGAATAGTCACAAGCTTCTCAGTTCCATATTCTGACTTTTGGAAGAATCTTCTATCATGAATAGTTATTTACATAATATAGTTTTGTGAATTAAATATATGATGCATTGACTGATTTAAAGAATTTATTAGCATGAAACTATGGGCTACAAAAATTCCTTCTTTTTATTCAAATAAATTACACACAATACGTTAAAAACAAGCAACTTGATTTTATAATAAATTGTAACATTATAAACCAACTGGTACAGAAATATATTTATAAAAATATAAATGTTTAACAGTTGCAGAGAGCTTACGATCGGCTCTATGATGAAGTTCTTCAGTTGAGAAAACAGTTGGCAAACCGTGACAAGAGGATAGAGGATTTAGAATCACAATTGAACAAGTTAAAAGCTTCCAGCCAGGGCCTATAATTAAGCAGCCCGCTTTTAATCCCGATACAAACATGCTTTTGAGCTATAAGAAAGGTAGTAAACAACACAAAAAGCATTCGCAAATTAGGTTCAATTGTACTCTTAAGAAATTTGATGAACTAGTAGATTATATTTTTAATTGGCTTCACATGGCTATAAAAACTGCCGAGCCTTTTAAGACATTAACGTTTTGCATTGAAAAATTATAATAATGCATGCGGGGCGATTGATCTCTAATCTAAAGTCCCATATCGAATTTTATTATTCTAAAATAAATTTGCCTTGGAAATTTAAATAAATGCAAATCGTTAAGGCCAAGAAAGAAATGTTAACACCAAAGTTTGGGCAAATTATTTTTGCAATTTTTCGCGATAAATATTTTTGTAAACTAGTATTCTAAGGACCTATCACAAATTCATTTACTTTAGTTTTGCAAAAGCTTATGAATATTATTGCGTGTAAAAGACATTTTACAATTATCACAATTTAAATAGCATTACTTTTCTTTTTATATCACGATGGTGCATTTATTCTACAGATAAATACTTACAGATAAATACTTCAATGAAAATAGAAATTAATTATTTATATTTTTTAAAAACTTAATGTGTCTAAAATATTAAACATCTCTATCACTGCTTTTCATTTAAATTATCAGATTTATAATAATAATCAATCCATTGCACTAGGATTTTAATATGCAATAAATGCTATTAATAATTCAGTCATTTTTTACACATGACAACATACTTGAACATGCTGGAAGAATTTCATTTAGAATATATAGTTTTTTCTGTTTTTCTCTCTCAAGGAATAAAGTACTTTAAAGTTGAGAACATTTATCCATCTAGGACTTAAGTACTAAAGTGAAAAGTATATTCTTTATACTTTTTATTTTTTGTTTTTTTATTATTTAGGCTTAAGAGACAAGGCTTTCTTATAAAGAAATTAAATGTATTGAGAATCACATTGACATGCATTTATCCAGGTATTTTTTTTTTTTTTTTTTTTGTTATTGTTTTTGTTTTAATGACAATATAATTTAATATTATTTGTTCTATATGTAACACCATACACAAATCTTGTTATACACTAATTTTTTTGTTTTGGTATTTACATATGTTTAGCTGTAACTTTACATAATTTATTGCTTTGTACAAGGGACTGTAATTATACGTTATTTTCTTTTTGGTTTTCTACTATAACATTCTATTTTTACATTCTTCTTTATTGAAGGGCGACTTTTAGTTGGTTTTGTGTGCATTTAAGGATTTTAGTTAATAATTCTTGTTTTCTTAATTACAACATTTGTAACGTTTTTCCATTATTTGTACCTGTTTGGTGAGTACCAGTGTTTCGATGTTGTGATATTTTATACCAAATATGTATGTAAATGGTGATATGGCTTTATATTATACAGTTCAGTTCAAATATAATACATTGCGTTCATTTATTTCCTTTTTTACCCATTATCTATAAATGATTTATGTTGTGTTATACAAAACTGGTATTTTTTATTAATATTAATTTATTACATTAAAGTTAAATTTATGATTGATAAATGTTAATTTGTATAATAATATAATTAGTGTTCATTTTTATAGAAAGAATGATAATTTAATAAAATGTACAAACAGGAGTTGTACAATTATTCTTGCTTGAGATGAAAAAGTTAGTTTTAGCTGAAATTATGAAAATTAGACAATTTTTTATTATCCCGATTTCTCTACAAGTACAATAACAGATTTAAAATTTTTTTACCTGTTAATGATACTTGTTAAAAAAAATCTTCAAAAATATTTTAAAAAGCGAAAAGAAAAAAAAATGACGATATTGACATTTCTTTTCAAAGAATTGTGGTTGTTTCTGATCATTTTGATCCGTTCATCCTTGTCGGTTTGCATGTCAGACCTGTTCCACCGTTTTGCCATCATCATTGGTGGAATAGTGTCATAGACAAAATAGTAACGATGGTAATTAACCAGGCCAAAGTTGTTAGAAAAGACAAAATTATAGAAAGTAGTGAAGTAATCTATTAATTGTTTCATTTCTCATAAAAAGTTATAAATAATTCAAGTTTAGTAACTGCTATCAATTGGTAGAAATGATAGTGAAAATTGAATAAACTAGATCTGGTAACAGTCTGTAACTATAGTTCAGCTGTTACCGATCATTTTGGTCTGCCTATTTTCTATAATTGTGTCTGTCGTATGCATTTCGGCCTTTTGCCATCATCAATGGAGAGATAGTGTCATCAGAGTAAGGTAAGTAATAAAAAAAGAAATATTTTAATTACGATGTTAAATTATAATTGCCTATATTTTGGTTTTACCATGCATATTTTCATTTTTAAAAATTTTACTGTTAAATAACAGCTGTATTAGTGACTAAAAATATTCCAGTTAGGCATATTCTAATTCATGAATTATTAATAATTAAAATCAAAGTATGCAGTTCGTCAGTTAAAAATCACAATACCAAGTAATGAACCGCTAGTCAAATGTGATTATTAACAGTTAATTTTGATGATGATGTGGCGAGGTGATTCATTTGATTAATACAGTTTATTATCCAATAGACAATCAAGAAAATATTGATTTGGTTAAAAATAATTGGACAGTCGGTTTTAAAAACAGTACATAAAAAATATGGTGGAAGCTTGTTTGCTACAATAATGCAATATTCTATCTTTTTTTTTTTTAAACATATTTCAATTAATACATTTTTCTTTGACCTAACACTCTATTATGCAAATGTTCCAAGCAGGTGAATGTTTTTGAGAGATATTTCAGAAATAAGGGTGTATCATCCAGATAATCAGTAATATTGTCAATAAATTATGGCCCCTGAAATGTATTCTTAATGAAAACCCTAAAAAAAACAAATTTTGAAAAATATTCAGAATATGTAGTTTTCATATACAATAATAATTTTTTATGGATTCTGAGAACAGGAGAGATAAATCCAGAGCAAGATCTGACTTCACTATAATAACATTAAATAAATAATTTGCAACATATCGTCACTTAAAAGAAGTATATCTTTTGCAATTGAACAAAGGAATTATTTTGGCAACAAGGGGCCAAAAACAAATATAATACGTGGTACACATCATATTTATGCTTTGGTCCAATCCGCTTATCATCTGCGTTGGGGCTGAAATGATCTAGTGTTAATAGCCCCTAGAGTCCATCCTCACCCTCAGTGGCTGGATGGATAAAACCGGGGTTTGACCTCAGACTACCAACACCCAATGAGAGTTATTCTCAAAGCCTGTATTTTTATTTTTTGTAAATTACAAAGGCTAAAATTGCTGGTAAGCTGCGAAAAATGAAAGGCTACATGTGTGTATACATATACATTCGCATGCAGAGACGAGCTTATATAAATCGGTATCAATTAATGTTCTATCAATTTGAAAATTTGGTTTAATGCATTAAGGCAGGACTTCCCAAACTTTTTAGTCAGCGGACCCCCTTCAAAGAACAAAATCCTGGACGGACCCCCTGATTGAAGTATTTAAAATTATATGTTTATACTATGTAGTAAATGAAAGTTTTATAAATTATCCAGTCCATTCCTAATTGGTCACTATGCAAACAAACGTTAGATATACATACTTAACTTAGTATAAAAAAAGCTGGAAAACAGGAACAAAAATCAAATTGGGCAGAACAGAATCAATAGGTATGTAAAACTCGAGCCAATTGTAAAAGTTTAAACATTAATGGTTAATAAATTAATGTGAAGAGTAAAGTTGCATGATGGTTTTAATTTTTGATAGCTGAAGACGGATGTCTGGTTTTGCATCGAGACAGCATTAGTTTATCAATCTTCTGCATTAGGTGTTCAATCTTTTAAAAATTAAAAAGGATTCAGTTTTAGTTTAGTGGTGGCCGTATAGATATAAAATCCTGTTTTGCATAGCTAAGTTTGTGCCAAATGGAAGAACACGTTTTGATTTTTCAACAACAGGTTGAAATTTTTTTTTTCCAATGGGGCCAAAAATGGGGGGGGGGGAGTATAGAGCTCGAAAGTACATTTCTAAGTAGGGTCTGAAGTAACATCTACCAAACATTTGTAAACAGTTTGACCACCCAAGTCTTGCAGAATTGTATCTCGAACTGTTGGGAAGTAGTGGTTATGCTGAACAGACATCTCCAGATTTTAAAAGTGTTCACTTATCAGTGTTCGCTAGCTCCAGTTTGTCAAAAAAACATCAATTAACACAGAAAAACACTCTTCTCAACAGTTTCAACCGAAAAGTGGATTTTTTCTTTTGAAAGAGCAAACTTTTCATTAGCATCAACAGTTTTGATACATACAAAGAAAGATTCATCTCATTCATTTTCACAAAAATATCTGATATATGACAATATAAATAATTGAAAATATTGGCCAATTTGACATTGTGGTTCCCTTATCGGCACATAGTATTGTGGAATGGATTTTGGTTGCATTACCTGTCTAATTTTGAGGTAATTCTTTTACATGCTAATGCTTTAATAGCTGCTTGGATATGTGATCTTATCAGGATTTTTTTGTCAGTGTAACCTGTTCTAAGATTTTCCAAGGCACAAGGATTGATGGCATTTCCACTTGAAAGACCAAAGCGTATTTCCCTAATGAGTTTGAATGCATATGTTTTGGGCTGTTACAGAAAACGCCTGATCGTTTGTTTTGGAGCCATCTGTACATCATATCATTGTATCTGATGCTCTCCTGTGTTCTTCCTCTCCTTTGTAGTTTGTTGAGACTTTATAGGAAGTTGTGAAGATTGTTTCCGGTTATGTTGCGGAAAGTCTTGATTTCAATGGCTGGGACTTGATATAACTAATAATTTGACGTCTCATCCAAAACTTTCTTAAAACAGTCTGGCATTGGTTTTATAGCTGAAGCATGTCTGTGGAGTACACAATAAATGTTTTTTAATTTTAGTTTTTCATTTTACGTTTTGGGGTTTGGGACGTCTAGTAATAAGGTTTGTTGAGTTTCAAATTTAAACTCCCGCGCGCTGATTCCCGCCAGAAGTATGTTCATGTATAATACAAATTGAATAAAACATTAGAAAAATAAAGTCACGTCATCTTAAATAAATCACATGTTTTTTATGCTTATGAAATATATTAATAATATACCTAGAAAGGTTGGAAAGGGTCATATGAAACGGGCTGGCATGATGGGACGAGGAAGATCCCTCCGGCCGCTAGTCAATAAAGCCGAAACAGGGTTTGAGAATATTCTAGAACGTTCCATTCCTACACTGACCCGAAGGACGTATCCTGTTCCGCTCAGTATTGTTAAGCACTTCAAGTCGTATAAGTCTGTTCCTCTCGAAACATTGTCCAATTTCAATTGCAATTAGTCTCTTTTTCTAAGTCGAAACCAAGTGAGTATTGAACACGTTTATTTCTACCCGTTTGGGCCTTAATTTCCAACACCACGAGGGCTTCTTTTGTCTGCCCTTAAGCCCATCGGTCCGTTTCAAAAAAGCCAATTCTCAACTCTTGCGTCTTTTCTCTTCACATTTATTACTGTTCTAGTCAAATAGTAAGCTAATTTTGTCGAAAAACCTCAATAATTCAGCCAATTTCTAATTATTGCATCATTTTTTCAATTATTTCCCTTTCTCTCTTATTAAAATATAATTATACTAGGTAAATACTATTTCATATAACTGGGATTTATTTATTCCTGTATATTCTGAAGTATAAATTAATCTTTTATTGTTCAGAATATCATAAAACAGAACGTACCTCATAATTGTATTTTTATTTATTTATTTTTTAAGGTAGACATATTCATCTTACAATAGATAAATATCTTACATATAAATTAGTCTTATGTAGAGCGTTAAATGTATATTTTTCCCTTTTCAAATGAAGGGCATATCTGCGAAGAAATTGTAATGGACTCTGTGGACATAACCAAAAAAGCGATTCGCCATGGTTCCCATCAGAACTGCCATTACACATCGAATATTCCAGAAACAAAGAAATAGTAAAAGTAGCGCTAGACTTTTAGCAAAAATTTTACGATTGAATTAGCAAAGACGCTTTTGTCGCGTTGCGTCTTAGCGTTCAGATATCTATAAACAATGACTGACAAAAACACGAATGTATCAATTCAAAATTAAGTTCAATTATCCTTTTGTCTCTGGCATCGCGTGGAAGCTAGTATGAAACTATTTCTTTTTGTATTGTTCGTCATCGACCAAGGCTTGTATTATACAGAGTTGGAACGATCCCAAAGGGCCTTTTTAAACCATAAACCCTAGTTTTAAAACCTTTTCGAATTGAATATACTAAACTTGTGTTGTCTACTTTTAATACTACCATTCTTCTATTTCAAGAAAGACTTTCTAAAAAAACTATGGTGATTTTCCTCCCAATTTCCCCCACATTTTGATATTTTAAAGATTTTTTCCTTTGTACTTAATACCATATAGTTTCACTTATAACATACTAAAATAAATAAGTTTTGTAAGGGTAACAAAGATCGTTTAAAATAAATGAGAAATATATTAAATATTATTTATTATTATTATTATTATTATTATTATTATTTATTGCCTTTGTACTTAAAACCATATAGTTTCTTATAATGTTAATCAAAGAAGTAAGTTTTGTAAGGACCACAAAGATCAGTTAATTAACAATCAATCAAATCAAGGAACCTTTTTTAATTTCTTTTGAGAAAGACATTACTTTTTAAATATTATCTTTGTACTTAAAACTGTATAGTTCCTTATATAACAGTATTCAAATGAGTACGAGTTTTGTAAAGATTCAAGATCCTTTAAAGTAATAAGCTTTTTTCAAGTTGTATGAATCCTTGCAGTGTTTTTGAAAAAAAAAAAAAAAAAAAAAACCTTTCATAAAGAATCATTAAAATAATAAACCTGTCTTTTTTTTTCTTAAGAAGTAAGCGTTTTGTAAGGATCAATCTTTAAAATAATAAACTTTTTTATTTATTTATTTTTATTATATTTTTTTTAGTGAGGGATTTCAACTATAGGGTTATATTTATCCTCAGTATTATTTTATTTTATTTTATTTTTTTTTTTGTGCGTAAAAAAGCCTGTTTGGTGTCTGGTTTGAATACAGGGATTGGGTTTGAACCTGAGACCTTTACCTTTCGACCATGCCTAAGGTACTGATGCCTTGCAAAAAAACAAATTTATGCGCATTTAGAACCACCACGATTCTGTTTCATGAATGAATAAATAATTTTATACCGATTTTTCTAATAATTTAACCTGTTACATTTAACTGTGAAACTAACTACTATAACTATAAAAATAATTTGCCTGATTTTGTTCAAGTCTTGAGTTTTAACAATTCTGAATGTGATATTTCAAATATTATTGCCTTTGTACTCAACAACCATCTAGTTTCACATATGGAAAATAAATTTGTTTTGTAAGGGTCAAATAATTTTTATTTTATTTTTTAAATTTTTAATGAGGGTATTTCAACTATGAGGTTAAATGTGAGTTCAAGGTGCCAGTGTTTTTGAAAAAAAAGCCTATTTGTATGCATATGTAGTTTGAATTCACAGAAGCTGGATTCGAACCCGAGCATTTTCTGTATGACTTTATGTGCCGACGTCAAACTATTGCAGCTACCGGTCCCCCCCCCCCCAAAAAAAAGTCTAAAATCTTTTTCAATTCAATATCAAACTATATTCCATTTATTTTGTGTGCATTTAGAATCTCCATTATATTTCAGAATGACTTTCTAAGAAATTTTATGCTGATTTTTCTGCTCATTTAAATTAAATAAAAATATTTTGTTTAATTTTCTTTAATTATTTACTTTTAATAATTCACAACAGGCTATGTTAAGTACTATTGCTTTTATACTTAATAACCACATTACTCAAAGAAGCAAGTTTTAGATGGATCACAAAGGTCCATTAAAATAATAAATTCAAGTCTAAAACCCCATAGTGGTGGAGACCATGGTAGTGAATAGTTAAGGCTAGGCCCCACTTTCGCATATAGAGACTTCTTGTCCAATGCTTAAGGAGACCAGTGGTCACAATGAAAATTGACACGAAACTCCTCAGTGGAAGGTCTGGGGCAAGATTGGATCTCGGCGACTCTGAATTTGGTCCCTTTGAAAACGAGTTTCTTTCAAATTCCATCGACTTCTTTTATGTGCTTTTAGAACCACTATTCTGTTTCAAGAATTATTTCTAAGAAATTTTATGCTAATTTTTCTCATTTAACTCATTGCATTTAAATAAAATAAAATTAATATGCCTGATTTTAATTTTCTTGAATATTAACAATTCTTAACACCATATGATATTATTTTAAGAATGTTTGCCTGCTGCTTTGTTTCATATAGAATACTACTACTCAAAGTAGAAAGAGTTTTGTAAGGATCACTAAGATCATTTAAAATAAAAACATTCTTTTTTGGCTGAATAATGATTATTGTTGGTTTAAAAAGGTTAACTGTAGGTTTTTTTTTTATTGTTGAATCATTTTACAATTTATTTTAAGGAATTTACAAAAATTAATGCTCTAAAGTACAAGTTTTAAAATTATTGTTTGGAGATAGTGAGATGTGGTCTGGTGTGATGTAGGTTTTAAAAAACCTCTTTATCGTCCCGACATTTTAAACTTTATTGAGATCGTCTTCACTCTCAGCATGACAGATCTAGACAGAAAACAAACACTTTGAGCCCCGTTACACAGACCACATCTCATGATGTACAAATAATCATTAACTAAATACCACACATGTTAATTAAGTTGAATTAATTAAAAAAAATTTACCAGTTGATGACGTTGAAATGATAAATGATAGTCACACATTTTCTTTCTATCTCCATCTCTATATGTGTATTCACCCTCACTTTCCTTACACATGTCACTCTAATACACACTTCATTAATGATAAAATGGTTCACTTCTTTTTCTTACGGTTTGTAACTATTGGGTTGTCCGGAAAATAATGCAGGATTTTGGTATTAAACAAAAAAAAAAAAGAAACTAGTTACTTTAAAGCAATGTTCTTTAATCAAAATAATTTTCCATACTCTCAATACAATTCTCCCAACGTGTTGGTAACTTATTAATTCCGTCTGAGTAGAATTCAGAATTTTTAGAATTGATAAAGTCAATAAATGCATTTTCCAGTTCCGTTTGATTTTTGAATATTATGTGTTGTAAGTAGTGGTCCAGGTGTCTAAAAAAATGGTAGTCAGTAGGCGAGAGGTCCGGAGAGTAGGGTGGGTGAGGCAAAGTTTCATAGCCAAGCTCCAATAATTTTTGTGACGTTACACGTGACACATGTGGTCGAGCGTTGTCATGCAACAAAATGGGCCCTTTCCGATTGACCAAAGAGGGCTTCATTACTGCCAATTTCTGATGCATGGTATTAATTTGGTTACAGTATGATTCAGCATTGATGGTTTCGCCAGGATTTAAGAAGCTGTAGTGTATTAAACCAAATGAAGCCCACCATACCGTAACCATTACCTTTTTTTGATGAGTTGGGGGCTTTGGAAAATGTATTGGAGCTTCTCCTTTGTCGAGCCACTGTCCAGAACGTCTAGTGTTATCGTAGAGAATCCACTTTTCGTCACATTTTGGCGATGGTTTAATGAGTGTGGAACCCAATTTTTGAGTTTTTTCACTTTTCCAATCGCCTTGAGGTGGTCAGCGACGGTCGTTTTACTGACTTTGAGTTGCTCTGCAAGTTCTCGAACAGTTGTTTTGGGGTTTTCTTCCACCACTGATCGCAGAACATCATCATTAAGAGAGGAAGGCCTTCCACGACCTTCTTCATCTTCAAGGCTGAAATCTCCCTCCCGAAATTTTTTAAACCACCTTTGCACAGTGCACTCATTAACACAACCTTCGCCTCAGACTTGGTTAATGTTTCTAGCCGTTTGGGCTCCGCTTCGGCAGAGTTTAAACTCGTAAAAGAAAATCGTACGAAATTCTCGCTTTGACATTATAAGGATGACTGAATTATTTCCAAGTAGCGGAATGCTACAGAGGTAAACAAACAATATCATTTGGAAGAGGATTAATAAGTGTTGACATTCATACAAATGAGTAATCCTGTAAACGTAAACAGAATATTTTATATATATTTTTTTAAATGAAAACTTAAAATCCTGCATTATTTTCCGGACAACCCAATACAACAAGGTATCTTTCTTTACCTTTGTAATAAATCATTTGCAAAAGAGTGTACATACTCCACCTCCGTCATCTAGATTAATTTATATCGTGAGATTTCCTCTTGTGGACTAGGAGGTGGTCCTGTTAATTTGTCATTATCAACCATTCAGTCTGTCTTGACACACTGAACCCACAAGGATAGATAGACCAAATTACAAGGCAGTAGAATCATTGAAAATTTTGGTTTTTAAAAATCAATATCTGGCTGAAAATGACAACAGTATTAAAACAAACTGCAAACATAACAATCTGAAGCTTGACTTTTTTGTTTTGGAAATGTTCAGTATACGTACATAGCTGTATGAAAAGATGAATGTTTTATGTTTTATAATAGTTAAAAAGTGTATATGCGTTGCTTCAAAAATATTAACAACATTTTTGTTTTCTTTTGTAGTTTTGAACAACTAAAATGGTGAAAGAGACAACTTATTATGATATCTTGGGCGTAAAGCCTAATTGCTCTACAGAAGAACTAAAAAAGGCTTATAGGAAGCTTGCTCTTAAATATCACCCTGACAAAAATCCAAATGAGGGAGAAAAGGTATTGCTTTTTACAAAAAAAGTTAATTATAAATATTAATTTTTTGATTATTTTTAATTATAATTTGTGATTTTTAGTTTAAAATGATTTCACAAGCTTATGAAGTATTATCAACACCAGAAAAACGTCAGATTTATGATGAGGGTGGAGAACAAGCGTTGAAGGAGGGTGCATCAAGAGGTGGTTCCATGTTTTCGAACCCGATGGACATTTACGATATTTTCTTTGGTAAATCGTTCGGCAGGAGGAGAGAGAGAAGGGGAAAGAACATAGTTTACCCCCTTTCGGTCACCCTCGAAGAGCTTTACAACGGCGGTGTCAGGAACGTCCAGGTCGGGAAGAATGTGATCTGTGAGAAATGTGAAGGACGGGGCGGTAAGAAAGGCGCGATTCAAAACTGCGGGAACTGCGGCGGTACCGGAATGCAAGTACAAATACAACAGTATGGAGCAGGGATCATCCAACAAATCCAATCTGTCTGTGTGGAATGTAGAGGTGAAGGGAAAATTATCAAGCCGCAAGATTGTTGTACAGTTTGCAAAGGAAAGAAAGTTAGTATTTCAAATTAAATCTTCTGTTATAAAAACTTGAGTAAATGTAATCCTAATTTTATTTTTCCTCTAGGTCGTACATCAGAAAAAGATAATTGAATTTCCCATTGACAAAGGAATGCACAATGAACAGAAAGTTGTTTTCACTGGAGAAGGCAACCAAGAACCTGATCTCGAGCCTGGTGATATACTCATCATTTTAGAAGAAGAGGAACATCCAATTTTTAAGTGAGTTGAAGCATCCATTGAGAATTGTTATCATTTTTTAATCTTTCTTCTAATATTCATACTGGGGTCTCTGGTACATTTATCGTGGTTTTAATATTCTTATCTGCCACAAAATCCTGAGGATGTTTAAGCTTTGAAATCATAGAAATTTTGACATTTTTTAGATTAACAGCCTTTTTTGTCAAATACCTTTGTTTTCTTGCAAATAAAACTTTGTTGAACCAAACAAAACCCTTGCTGCTCAGTGTGTTAAAAAAATAAGTGGCTGTAAATTGTACAAAATATTTCTTCAGTATTACAAAGTTCATACTATTTTTATTTTCTCAAGTGACTAACAAATCTTCATTTTCATTGGTATTAAATAACAACTTGCATGGAAAGAAAATTAATTAATATTACATTTTGTTAAAAAATTAAGAAATTGTTTGGTTTTGCACTTTTTTAAAATTACTTTTGACATTCATTAGTTTTTACGGTCCGCTTGACCAGTTAATATCTTTCAGTTAATTAAGGTTTTTAGTAGGTTTAAAAATATCAGTGTCACAATCCGGATTCGAACCATGTTCAAATTTTGGTTAGATACACTGCTGCTCTACCACCTGAGCTATCATGATTTCAGTCCACTTAGACGTTAACTTCCCGTCCCAACCCCACCTTTTTGAATGTTTTTTTTGCTATTTTTAAAATGTCGTTAATCTATTTGATTTTCGGCTACAAATGAAACGGCCACAGAGAGCTTTAGTGAAGATATACTTCATTTTATATTATTAAATTCACTAGTTATCGTGTTCCACTTGACCAATTAATGCCTTCAATTAATTAAGGTTTGTAGTTGAGATGGCCATTTCATTTGTCGCCAAGATTCGAATGGATTACACATTTGAAAATTGGTAAAAAAAAAGAAGGAAAATTCAAAAGGTGGGGTTGAGATGGAAAGTCTTAGAGAATCAAAGTCATGATAGCTCAAGTGGTAGAGTAACTCGCGGTGTATCTAGCCAAAATTTTGGTCATGGTTCGAATCCTGCTTGTGACCCTGACATTTTCATCTTAACTAAAATCCTTAATTAATTACTTTTTACCTTGCTTGGAATAAATTGCACTTTTATGTAAGACAGTTTTTATTTAACAAACTGAATAAAGCCTTGATTTGATTTGGAAAATTTGGAAGCAAGACTCAATTTATTTGAAAAAGAGCTAAAATATAATTGACAGTCATTTTATTTATTTTTAGACGTTATGTACCAGAAGATGTCCCATATGGGTGAGCAAATTTTCGTTGGCGCTTTATTCACATTTAATTTATATTTAAACATTTCTATAAATGATTGTTTTGATATTAATTTGTTTATTTTTATTTCAATAGACGATCTGGAAATGATTTAATTATGATGATGAAATTAGAACTGGTTGAGGCACTTTGCGGATTCCAGAAGACTATACGAACACTAGACGGGAGACATCTTCTTATTACGTCTATTCCTGGTAATTTTGATTAAAATTATTTTTCAAATATTTTATAAATTACACATTATTTATTTTTAAGGTGAGGTCATCAAGCACAAGGAATTAAAGTGTATCATCGGCGAGGGGATGCCTCAGTACAAAAACCCTTTCGAAAAAGGACGTCTAATAATTCAATTTCTTGTGAATTTCCCTTTACATCTTCCTCCAGAGGTAGTGCCCAAGCTAGAATCCTGCTTGCCAGGAAGGTTCGTCTCGCCCTTTTTTCCTCATTCCCCTACAAACTTTTTCGCCTATTATTAACATATTTATGCTTTACAACACAGGGTTGAGCAAATTATTCCGGATAACGCTGAGGAAGTGAACATGGTCGAAATGATCCCTGAAGAAGAAGCGATGAAACAATCTAAAGGATACAGGAATAGTACAAGTGACGAATACTTGAATGAACCAAGAACACTTCAATGTAACCCAACATAAACTTAAATTAATTGGTTGTAACTTTTAAAATACGTTAGTTTAAAAAATGTGATCCGTTTTCTTTTTAAAGAAGATTATTGTATTTTTCCTTCATTTTTTTATATATTATTTTTCAAAGGCCTGCAATATATACTTTTATTTATTTGTACCTTTTGAGTTGAACAATAAACTAAATATTCTCATTAACGCAATGTTATAATAAATTTGTGATGGTGGTACAATGGATTTTAATGTTTTTTTTTTTGTTTTTTTTTTTTAATTATTATTAGTTTTGTATTGATTATAGTGTAATAATTATTGCAGTTTCTAAACTTAGCACAAGAATACTTTCATTGTTTTGTTGAATGGTTTCTTCAAATAGGTGAAAACAAGAAATGTATTATTACTTGCGGAAATTCTTGTTTTTGCTTTATCGATATGCAAATTCGTAAGATAGCATTTTGCTTTTCTTCTCTCCCTTTTCATTTCTTTTTTTACTTAGATCACTTGATTCATTATTTATTGTAAACATGTTACTTGAGCAAAACTGTCACTAAAATGAAATAATCTAACTTATTTACAACATAAATGTAAATTAAAACAGTACATCTTTCCTATTCGGTCTTGTTTGTATTGCCCAATGTCCAACAATATTAGTTTTATTCAAAATTTAATGGTTCGTAGATAATCCTTAACACATTCAATGCGGGCGACTTTACTGTAAAGACAAGCCACGCTCTCCAGATACTTGTGTTCCCGTTGAGGAATCAAGCTAGGTGTAGGGAAACAATTTAGAACAGGGCTTCCCCCTCAAATTTAATTATTTAACCCAACGACATAGCAGCGTTAAAAATGGCTGTGTGTCTGAGGACTACCTGGGCAAGAAACTTAACAGCCAAGCAGGTCAGGGTTTGGGGCTGTAAGAGCTCTAGGTACTTCAATTAAGAATAGGTACTTTGAAAAATGGACTGTCCTCAAAACGTGAAAACCAAAGCACCGAGGTATGGCTCATGGCAACAGTGCCTACCATCCACCTTAATTAAATAAAATAAAAAAAAAGGTAAAGACCGAGCTGAGGGAGCTTCAAGCAAACCTCCGGTATAAAGTGGTTTGTTGTGTGGCCAAAGAGAACAAATATAGCCCTTTTCCATGAAACCTGGCTAATAGGCTAATTAATAAGAGTAGCTGGAAGATAAGGGAAGAAATATATGATCTCATCCGACAAAACACAAGAACATGTATTTCAATTAAAAATGAACTACAATGTATAATCACTTATCTGTTCCAGTAGTTCTGAACTGTCATTCGTAACCAATAGAAGACAATCGTTTTATGGGAATCGAAACTCCCAAAAACACAAACTGGGAGAAAGCAGTGATTTACTGGGGGAAGAAATCATATCAAAAACTACTGACAACATGGATGCAAGGAACAATCATGGGTTTGAATCCTTTTTTATCTCAACCAAAAACTAAATATTAATTGAAGAAAGTTTAATAGCCCAATTGGACCACGAACCGTAATGGATTTAATAAGGAACAATACTGAGCCTGTCAAAGCCAACAGGGAAGATCGGTAAATAGCCAAAACCAAAACAGTAAAAACATCAAGAAAATATTGACCTATTGACAACTTCAGCCCATTCAAATCTCCAGGAACAGACAGGACTTACTCAGTACACCTACAAAACGGTGAAACAGTAATCCCTCTGCTTGTAAAAATATACAGAAGCTGCCTGGCACCTGGCAGAGGGGGATACATACCAATCACGTAGAGAACTGTAAAAGATTTTTATTCCAAAGGTTGTACAGAAAAATTACACAGATGCAAAATCATTTAGACAGATCTTTTTTACTCTTATGTACTTGAAAGGCTAGTTAAAAAAATTTAAGGTACAGCTCACAAGAAGAAAAACCCCTTCATAAACGAACAACATGCCTATGAAAAAGGATAATCCTGTGACACCAAATAAAGAAACATGTAGAGGATTCACTGAACAACCAAGAAATTAGTATTAGGAACCTGTTGCACATTTTATAAAACTCCTTTTGAAGCAACGGTCGCATCATTCAAACAAGACACTGAAAAAAACCTGCTGCAGATGGATAGAATCTAAAAGGCAGAAAAGTGCAGGTCTCTATGTTCAACGAAAAAGTAGAAGCAATGGTGGCAAGAGGAAGAATACTCTCTCATCCACTGTGGAATGTGGTATTGGATGATCTATAGGATTTATATCAAAGACTACGCAGATGATATCATACTAGCCAGGTCTACTCAACATTTCAAGAGCTCACCCGAAGCACTCCATATTTAGTGAAATGTGTTCACAACAGGGACTTAAAGCAAATCCCTCAAAAAACACCCTAATCGCTTTCACCAAGAAAAGAAACAGAATAATAGGTGAATGAAATGCTGCAGTTAAAACAACTAATCATTGATAAAAAGTTGACCTGGAACCCCACCTGCAGCATACCATAGCAGAAAGCCAGACCCAAAATAACCTATGGATCATTAATCTGGTGGTTTCAATAAAAAGAAGCTATCAATCACTAGGCAGCATACAAAGATTAGTAAGCCTAGATGTGCATTGAAAACAACCCTTATAAGTGTAGAAGAAACCACTGGACACATTTAAAAAATGACAAGGAAAAGCTCATGTTGGCTCCAAAAACATTCAGAGCGCACAACCATAATTAACAAAATCAGGCACCCATTCTTAGAAATGATCCCGGAAACATGTTTTACAATACCTTATAAAGTCTCAACAGACTATAAAGGAAATGAAATCAGAAGAGCATCAGACATAATGATGAAGTATCCATATGGTTAAAAAAAAACAAAAAAAAACGATCGATTTTTTTTTGTACAAGATGAGCAATGCAATTCATCAGGGAAGTACACTTCACCTTTCAAGGAGAAATACATCTAGGCTGGTGCCCTAGAAAAACTTAAAAGAAATTTCACTGGTAACGAAATCCTTATAAGATCTGATAGCCAGAAAACTATTGAATCATTAACATATAAAAAATCACATCAAATTTAGTCAGAGAATGCATCCAAAATCTACGAAAAATCAGGAAATGGATACCAAGGCACAAAGGAATTTTGGGTAACGAAAAAGCAGACACTTTGGCCAGAGGAGGATCTGCAAGACCATATGTAGGCCCTGAACTTATACCTGCGATAACAAAAACAAACACAGAATCCTCCATCGCAGAATGGAAAAAAAAAAAAAAAAAGTGGTAAACTTATGTTAAAACAACCTTCACAAAGAATGGCAAAATCACATTTCTAAAATTATAAGTGATGCTGAGAAAACTACTACCCCCCCCCTGGCAGAGATTTGCTTAGTGTGTACATACCACATATGTTCTAAATTAAAAATAAGATTTGTCAGTTTGCGCCTCCAATTTTGTTTTGACTTACTTTATTATCGAAGCAGTATATATGTGACTGATTCAATTTTACCTTTAGTTTTCATGTAGTGGAAGGAAGCCAGGATGATCCAGGTAAATTTTTTTTTTTTCAAAATTCATCAACTGCATGTCAACTTTTAGAAATTATAATTTATATTTTCATTTTCCTAGAATGTGCAATAATAATATGTCTTCCAAAATCACCACAGCACGGGGCCGTTTGGATCTAAGCATACTGAATGGGGTGCAGCGACGAGCCAAGCCGGTACTGCGTAACAACTTGTTTTGTTAGAATTTAACAAAAATATTTTTTTTTAATCATTCAAGCAATGAAAAAAATTATTATTTTTTTATTGTAAATAGTTTTTTTAATATTAAAAAAAATTAATGACTATTATTCGTATTCTTGCTTTTTTAACAATAATTAAATCTTTTTTTTACTTTTAAACAATTGAAAAGAGTGAAAAAAATTTAATTTCAAAATATAATTTTATTGTAAATATGCTTTTTTTACAATTTTTTTATTCATTTTTTAAAAATTAAAATAAAAACTATAAGAGAAAAATGAATTGTTCTAAAAATGTTCTTTTTTTTTTCTTTACCGTCTAACATGGAAATATTTTCCCTCATTAACACCCTTGAAGAAAAAGTCATAAAGTTGTCGTTTTGAAATGATTTAGAATACGAAAATTCTAAATTATTCATGACTCAACAAATTGAGTCACGCCAAGGGTATTAGTCAAATGTATTTGCATGCTCAGATTTTCCCCGGTTATGGTCGACTCCAGAGTGGAGCCACGGTCTAAAAGCCTAAAAATGCACTTGCAAATTGTAAAACATTTTTTGCTATTAATCAGAACTTAAATATAAGATCAACCTCTCAAATATCACGAAAAAAAAAAATTTGCAGCTGGGTGATGGTCTGTGATTTCCATCTGCATTGAATGGACTAAAAGTTTTCAAGCTTTTGGTAAAAGATTGGTCAACTAGAATATAGATTATTCCCTTTCAGCTACATCAGGTCAAAATGGGCAGTAAATACCTAGATTTGGTACTCAATCAAAATTAGTTCAATTTCTTTGGACAAACTCATGACTTATTGCATGTCCCAAATCTGTATTGTAGTTTGTCTTGATACCTGGTATGTCAACTTCAATGGTTAGATCATTTTAGCGGTCCTGCCATTTTACAAGTATGTAATACGTACAGGGGTGGGTAAAGTTACACAAAATTATAAAAGTACAGGGGTTGCAAAATGCCAAAAGTTTCCCTGCGCATAGTACATCAACTTCAGTTCTGCTTCCAAGAGTTGGACAAAGAATAAAACTGGAATCAGAACATACAACTAGAACATCAAGACCAAAAGGGATGCTACAGTCTACTTCACAAACTTGTAAGATGATAATCCAAGCCTATGACAGAAAACAAATTTACAATTTACAAAACACTGGTGTTAGGCTGGACTTTGGGAAATGATTAACTGCGAATTAACTAACATTTTATTCCCCTTCCCAATTTACATGAATGAAGGTGTCCCTTGTTAATTTACATTAAGTGTTTTAAGTGTTTATCACTTTCCACAAAACCAATGGCAACGAGAAAGCGGACACCCTTGCAAAGAAACGGGCAGCTACACCGCTGACAGGACCCGAACCCTTCTGTGGCATAGGAATCCACACTATCAATGAACATCTCAGACAGAAGGACAAAAAGAAAATAAGGGAACATTGGAATTCGCTTATTGGACACAGGCAATCCAAGAATCTTCTAACCAATTTTGGGAAGAAAGAAATCACAGAATGTGTCAAAGGAGGCAGGAATAAACTGCGAATCCTAACAGGATTCCTAACTGGACACTGTAGATTAAATAGGCATCTAAAGAAAATTGGAATAATCCAGGATGGCACATGCAGATTCTGCAAAGAAGCAGAAGAGACACCAAAACATCTGCTAACAAACTGCGGAGCAACATTAGCCCGTAGGAGGAAGTGTTTTGGGAAGTACAATGTGACCATAGAAGAACTTCAACCAATAAAACCGGGCCTATTAATAAAATTCCTTGATGAAATAGGACTCACCGATGTGCTTTAGGCAAAGAACGGGGGATACAATAGCTCTTAAAGGGCGCAGTATACAACACCCTGAAATATCATCATCATTCCACAAAACCAACATGTCACCACAAGAATTGCACCACACATAGATGAAAAAAGGTCGAAAAAAAAACAAAAAAAGGTGTTTTTCTAAACCTCCTCATTTTAGAACGCCCCTCACGACTTAAAAAGTTATGAAACAACAGGTCATTAAGAAACGCAAAAATCATTAAGAATTTTATTTTCTTCAAGTACTTGAAGAGTAACTTTTGAATTGAAATTCCCGCCAGCGCGCACAGTGAGGCCAACGTATAAAAATTAGAGTGACTAGATTTCTTTACTTTCACAACGACTTTTCCACAATAAAAAAATCAAGTCGATCCTATCTATTTCTACAAATAGGCTAGACTAGCTGGTAAAAAGGTGAAAAATAGAAAAGGTCTTGAATAATTAATCCGTCGTATTTATTATTTAAAAAGCGAGGTAGTCTGATGTAAAGAGGGTTTTAGCGTTTTGTTGTTTTTGTCCGACTGCATCCATGGATCTTAACATCCGCAAATGACGCAAAGGATCCTGGTACCTAGGCACCATATTTTTCTAACATTATTGCGAATATCGTAGTGGAGTAAAAGTGCGTGTCGTTCAGCATACCATCGCCGGAATCGAAACTAACCCGCGTCCGACGTTCGACACCGCGGATAACTCGTCCAGGTGGCCAGAAGCCGTTTTCTTCCGTTTAAACCGACTTGAATGTGTTAATCGCTGTTAAAACACAAGTGAAATCTGCTCCAGGTGTTGAGTTCAGTGTTGACATCGCGGCTATCGGGCTTTCAAGGCGGATATCGCATTTTTACACAGTTTTTTTACGTTTCGGCACAGATTCTGATTTATGGATCGACAACCGGATCTAGTTTCAGTCTTATAAATGTGATGTAAGAGGAGAATATTGTGGGACTCACTTGTTTATATGATTTATTTACGACAAGGTAAATACATTTTTTTTTCCTTTTTAAATTTGTTTTTGTCATTTCAATGCTTCTTCTGTGCGAAACTCAAACGTAAACAAGTGAAAATGAAAGTTTTTACTTTAAATTTATCCCATGGAAAAAAACTTGGCTGATAAAACTTTCAATAATCCTCCGTTAGATATGGAGTAATCATTTAAAGTAATTAAACATAAAAATAAATCAGTCCTTAACATTCCTTATATAAAAAAAATTAAACGTTTTAATAAAAATAATAGTTTCACAAATAAGAAAGAAAATTGTGATGAACAAAAATCAATGAAATATATCCCTCGTTTTATTTTATTTTATGTTATTTCTTCTGTGTTACAACCTAACGTTACAAATTATGTTTTAATTATTAATTTTTTAAAAATTAATTTAGTATTATAGTTCATATTTGATTGAAATTGACGATGTTGCCTCTTTTTTCCTGCTGATCCAAGGTTTTCGTATTCTTGCTTTTTTTTAAATCCAAAAATATGTTTATTTATAGGAGAACAATTGCAAAATAGAACTAGAATCATTTTAGGCCAAAGTTGTTTCACTGATTTGAGCATTATGAGCTTTTATGGTTGTTTATTATAATATGAAAATAATGATCTGTAAAATTTTTTTTAAAGTAAGTTTTCTGTCAATATGTTTGTTTGTAGGGGGAAAAAACTGATATTATCCATCCAGTTGACCAGTTTGATCTGATTTTCTAGGTTTTTTTTTCTGTTTTTTTTTTTTTTTTTTATAATGGTGCAATATGTTTTACTTTCGTTGTTCTTCTAGAGATGAAATATAATATTAAAATTGATTGAAAATTTAAGCAATATTGCTGGTCCGATGGCCAGTTTTGTCGGTAAGCAGTGCGCTAATTTTAGTTCAGTTTGAGCAGATTGTGGACAAATTGATTGATAGTCAAAAGTTTTTACATCAATATGATATTCAGGGATGTTCGAAGATACAATGTTTTTCCTTTCGCTTCATTTTTATACAATTTTGTTGTTATTTTTAGGTGGGGAAAACGCAGAACAGTTGAGTAATGTTGGACAATTTTCCGTCGTCAAAAAAACACGAACAGTTTAAAAATTTAGTTGATTTTTTCATGGCAGTGTGGAGAAAATAACAGAAACGATCATAAAATTGAAGCGATATTGAGGGTCTGATGGCTAGTTTCGGTCAAGTGTGATCAAACTGAAAACAAATTGATTGTCAATTATTTTTACTGACATAAATTATTCTGTTTCTGTAGAAATGTGTTTTTTTGTTTGTTTTTTTTAGACGGGAGAAAGCAGAAAATTAAATTGTGCAAGGATTTCATCTATCGTTATCTAGATTAAGGGTTGTACGATGATCCTACGTTTTCCTTTCACTTCATTTTTACCCATTTTTGTATCAAGTTATTATTTTTAGGTGGGGAAAGCACATATAATAGAAACAGTTGTCTAATATTGGACAATTTTGATCTTCCTTCATAAAAGCTATTTGATCTAATATTAGTCCATCCAAAAGAAACGGTGTTTAAATAATTAATTGATTTTTCATTACAGTGTGAAGAAAATAACAGAAATTTAATCATAAAATGAAATAAAAATTTAAGCGATATTGCTGGTGTGACGGTTGGTTTGTCTGTAATCAGTGTGCTAATTTTAGGTCGTTTGATCAGCCTGTAAACTAATTGATGATTTTACTGCCATTTTGGATTGTTTTAGTTTGATCATTTTGGTTCGGGTTTGGTCTGATAATCAGTCTGTGATATATTTCCATAAAAAAAGAACAATTAAAAATTATTTGATTTTTTATGACAGTATGAAGAAAATAAAATAAATGTTAATTTTTCTCTCAAAATAAGCTTGATTTAGAGGGGGAAATTGAACATTAAATTGAGTAAGGCTTTTAGCTGTCGTTATCTAGCCTAATTTGACCTTCACGGTTGCACAATGGTCCAATATGTTTTTCTTTCATTTCATTTCAATTATTATGGCAAATCTTTAGTTTATCATAGAGTAGTTTGCTCTGTTCATGTCTGTTAATCTGCCTGAGATCCATTTTATTAATCAGAAAATGATTTTTATGTGGCAAATACAAGGATAACCATGGATGATTAATTTTTTTTTTTTTTTAGAGCTGAAATCGTAGAATTGAATAAAATGTAAGCGATATTGCTGAGCTGATGGCTTGTTTTGTACGCTAAAAGTGTGCTAATTTTTGCTCTTGGTCTCAGACCCTAAAATTTTTTTACTCAGATGTGTTTTATTCACACAAATATATTTATTTTTGCACAGGATGTTTTTTTAAAGAGGCAAAAGTTAAAAATGAAATGGAGCAATGGTTTTTAGCTTTCGCTGTCTAGATTAATCTGATGTTCAGGGCTATTCGATCACCCAGTATGTTTACATTTCACCTCATTTCTATCCATTCTTGTTCTGATGTATTATTTGTAGGTGGGGGAAACATATTGAGATAGAACAATTGGAAAATACTGAACAATTGTGATGTTCATATTTAATCTATAAGGATTAAAGGGGATATTCAATCTCACAGTCAGAAAAAAATTATGATCCGATAAACATTTATTTCAATTTATATTAATTGTTCGTGTTGAATCCGTTGTTTTATTGTAGGTATAACAGTTTGTTCTTTTCAGATCATCTGTCTGTTAATCAGCCTGTGATCCATTTTATCCTATTTAGGTCAGAAAATGTTTTCAAGTGGCAAGTCAAAAGGCAACCATGGACATTTCGAATTTTTCGTTGGAGATGAGAATATAAAATAATCAAATAAATAATATTCCAGTTTGATCGTTTCGGATCAGGTTTGGTTTGAAAATCACTCTCTGAATGTGATTTTTATGTGGTGAATGTCCCAAACCACAAAGAAAAACCATAGTTTAATTTTTCTATGGCAGCGTGGAAAAAATAGCAGAGATAAAATCATAAAATTGAATAACAATTTTTTTTTAAACCATTGGCCAAATGGCTAATTTTGTGAGGTATGATTAGGCTGTAAGGTAGTAAATATATGGTAGAATAAGTTTTGTTGCCAAAAATTTATTCATTTTTGCAAAAAAAAAATTTTTTTCTTCTTCTTTTTAGAAAGGAGAAAGCTGAACATTATATTGATTATGGATTTTGGCTGTCATTAACTAGCTTAATTTGATATTCAAGGTTGTGCAATGTGCCAATATGCAAATCAAAAAATAAAAATAAACTTTAATTTAGGTTTTTAAATTAATTATTTTATATTATTCCTTGTATTTTACAAACTAACACTATAAAGTATTTTTTCCTTAATTATTTTTCTTTAAATTAACTAATCTAATCCATTGCTATTCAGTGCTTATGTTGCATCTTTTCCTGCTGATCCAATTTTTTTTTTGTACTAAAATATTAGCTTCTATAAATATTATCTATTTATGAAACAGAAGTAGTGAAATAAATTTTTGCCTTCAATGATTCAAGCAGTTTGAGCTTTTATGATAAAAAAATGTTTAATTAATTATTATGAAGTATAGTTTTTGGTGAGTATTAGCCAGTTTGAAATTAAGATCTTCAGGATCCAGTACGCTCTTCCTTCTATTCATTTTTGTTTTGAGGTATTATTTTTAAGTTGGGAAAGACAGGCTAGAACAAACAATTGGATCTTATTGGGGTTTTAATATAATATTCAGAAAACATTGATTGTCTGATAAATTTTCCTTTCATTATTGAGACCATGATCCTTCTTATCAATTGTTCATGTCGAATCTGTTTTTTTTTCTGCATCAGTTCGTTGTTTTTTTCCTTTAAATCAGGTTTAGCCTGATAAGCAGGCTGGGATGAATTTACATTGTCATTTTATTCTTTCTAGCCCAGAATGGATTTTTTTAAAGTAGGGCATGCAAGAAAAGAAAACCATGGATATTTCAATTCTTTATAGTTGGGTGAAAAAACAATTCAAATTCATTAAACATTTAAGGGAAATCAATGTCACCACTGATTGATGGCCCCATATGATTTTTAAGAGAAGAGAAAGACGAAGATTGAATTGAGATTTTAGCTGTCGTTATTTAGTTTTATTTGATCCTCCGGATGAAATAAAGATCCAATATATTAGTTCTTCACTTTTGTCCATTTTAAGATAGGATTTTTGGATTATCAATTACATTATGATTATTATTCTCAGTACCTCTTTATTAATAATTCTTAGCTGGGAGGGATACTGGAATAAAAAAATGGAAAGTGATGGACAATTTTGATCTTCTCTTATAAGGGTTTCTATTTTAATATTTAGATAAACTAGATGATCTGATAGGGTTTTATTTCATTTTGGTCAAAATTGTTCAACTTTAGGACAATGATTTTTGGAGTGATACGATCTATAGTAATATTTAATTGTCTAATGCTTCCCTTTATCACTTTTGGCCAGAATACTGATATTAATTTTAAGAGTGAGGAAAAGTAATAATAAAATTGCGCAAGAATTTTAGGAAAAGGTTGGTGTGATGTTGTCAGTTTGATCTGATCTGTTGTCAATTGCTATGTACAATAATTTCTGGTCCAAATTGATCAGAGGGATAATTAATTTATGATCCAGTGTATTTTATCTGCATTAATTTTTTCTTTTTCATTTCTGCTAAAAACTTTTTAAAAACGAAAAAGCGTTTAAATTAGATAGTGTTGTAGAGAAAGCTGTGATGTTACGGTATGATATTCTCCACTGATGGACATGTCAATTGTGAAATTTTCTTCATTTGCGCCCACAATGTAATCTTAGAGGGGAACCTAACTCGATCTCTAAACAACATACTCATCAAAAATTTAGGGTAGCTGTAGTCAAATTATTAGTTTTGTTTGATCGGTTCTAATCAGGGTCATCACATGTGTTCATTTTAAATAACTTGATAGTTTTATTATTTCTCTCACAGTGTTATTTTTTACACAATTCATTAAAATCTCTAATTCCGTGATCCGCTTGAACAATTAATACATTACAATAATTTAAGTTGAAATGAAAAAAAAAGTCAATGGCACGAGCGGGATTCGAACCCACGATCTTCAGCTAGATACGCCGCTGCTCTACCACTTGAGCTATTGTGACCTCGATCCATTCGGACACTAACTTCCCATCTCAACCCCACCTTTTGAATTTTCCCTCCTTTTTGCCATTTTTCATAGCCCATGTGGTAGAATGTGGCGTATCTTGCTGAAGGTCGTGGGTTCGAATCCCGCTCGTGCCATTGACTTTTTTTCATTTCAACTAAAAACCTTAATTAATTGTTATTTCTTACATATAAAAAATGATTTAAAAACAGGTTTTAGAGAGAAATGATACTTTCTGACGTTTTGTTCTAATCATCAGTAATTCAATGATAGTTTTCTTTCTGTGTTTTATTAATTTTTGGCCAGGTTTTTTTTTAATAGAATAAAGACAAAAGAAAACAATTGTAAATCTCAATTTTAATAATGTGTTAGGGTTAGTCAAATAATTAGATACGTTGGGAGTGTGATTAATTCTTATCATGTTTGATTTAATATTCTGATTATTTTATTTATTAATTGTTTGTAAATTATTATTATAGAAAGAAAGAGAAAAAAGACCCTATAAATACTAAATAAAATAATGACTTGCAATTCTGGTGTTATCAGGTTAGAATTGCCAGTCAATTTAATGGAACAAAACCATAAAAATCGACCATCATGGACAAGTGTTTAATTGTTTGTGTTGTTAGGCTAAAAACTTAGATATTTGCCTAATGTGGGTGGTTTTGAATTGAATACGGTCATAGAATAAATTTTCCTTTTATTTTTTGAATTGAATATGGCCATGGAATCATCAGACGGGTAGAAAGAAAGTTTTATGGCCCAATGTTTCCTCCAAGGTTTTGGTCAGAATATGTTATTTAGAGAAATAAAAACAAATTATAAATATTAAACAGAATTATGCCTTTTTAGAAATTGGTGTTTGTTCAAGATTTTCACGGGTTCTTTCCATAAACCATTTTTTTTTTTTTTCAATATAATCTTATTATATATTTTATTTTTTATTTTTACTAAAGAAATTCCCTTAAATTTAAGCTCTTTTTGTCACACATGTAAAACAAATATGATTTTGTCTTTGTTATCACAACATAGGTCAACAAGCTATGACTAAATTCGACATTCTTGTAAATTTATTAATCATTAAAGAACCAGGACATTTGAGGTAAATAAATTGTTGTTTCATATTTGATTTCTTTGTTTTTTTTAAAATTTTTTTTCTTCCATAGTTTATGTTTATACTGAGCTAATTTTATAACTGAAACAAGTTTGTTGTTTGTTTTAAATAAATGTTCAAAATTTGTTTTATGCTAACCTGCATACGATTATTTATTTTATATTGACTATTTATTATTCAGGCACCATGCAAAAAAGTTTACAAGCAGCCTCAAATTTGATGACATTAATTATATCTATAATTTTTTTTTAAATATTAAGAAAATTTTCAAATAAAAACATTCGGAATTGCCTGTGGGTAAAATAAAAATTTATGTTGACGAAAGCCACCCAGTTTTTGATAAGATTTTTATTGGACCTTCAATAGACGTTCTTGACAGAAATTTGCCTGACGAGATAAAACAGCGAAAACAGGCGGACTGTTTTATTGGATGATTTCCAACAGAGTCGGCAAAAATTCTGATGGCAACCCTCCCATCATCACATCATTAACAACCTGACACGTGTCAATTTTCGGTTTTGTCGACTATAATGTAATGCAATGCAATATCTATTTTTTTTTTTAATCGAAGTTATTTATTCATTATTAATGTAGGGTTTTACAAAAATTTCTAAGTCGGTTAGAAGTTAAAAAAACACAATTTAAAAATATGTAATTAATTTTTCAATCAATTACTGACTTAAGGTTGAGGCAAACAATACATATATATTAATATAAAATGTAAATAATTGGTTCAAAAGTAATATTATTTACATCTATTTTGTATAATTATTGTTCCACTCGACTTGTGTTTAATTCCACCCAGGCCTGAAGATGCCCCGAATAAAGGTCGAAACGTTGGCAAAAATATGAAAATTCTGTTTATCTAAAATAATTCATTCCTGACCGCTCCTTACTATTTCAACAAATTATAAAACATAAATAAATTAGGAATTGGTTTAAAAGTTTTTTCTTCTTCTTTTGGGTCACTGGTCATCAAAGTCTCCCTTTCTTCAGTGCGACCTAAAAGATCTATTGTGAAATAGACCCACCCTTCTTTATTTTCAAAGAAAACTACCCTTTAGTATTTTTTACCTTTGTCAAGAGACTGAACCGTTTCCGGTCTAATTCTTTGCACTCATGTTGATATGTTGCTGCTTCTTCAGGACAGTCGGCCGGTTTCTGTACCTGTTTTTCCATTGAAGTGGAAATTAAATGGGCGATGGCTAGTATAGAGTCCTATTATTTACCTTAATTCTTGCCAATTGAGAGAGAGGTAGATTTTCTAATTGAGGAACTTCTTGTATCGTGTTGCATATGGTGATGTAATTTCTAACTCTATTCATTCGTTCACTTTGTCTTTTCGGGGCGAGCTGATTTGGTTCAAAGAGTGTGAGGTCTGCTCCTCCTTTTGGTAGTTTGTCAGCTTGTTTCCCCCCTTGTGACCCCTCATCAAAGTTTACGTTTATCCTGAAATTTATACTATAATTTAACAGTTTTGATGCTTAGTCATACTGAAAGTTAATGCAATAATTTAACGGTTTTGATGTCTAGTCATACTGAAATTTAGTATAACAATTTACCAGTTTTGATGCTTAATCATACTGAAATTTAATACAATTTACTCAGTTTGATGCTAGGTCATACCGTAATTTAATGCAATAATTTAACAGTTTTGATGCTTAGACATACTGAAATTTAGTACAGCAATTTAACAGTTTAGATTCTTAATCATACTCAAATTTATTAATGCAATAATTTAACAGTTTTAATGCTTAGTCATGCTGAAATTTAGTACAACAATTTACCAGTTTTGATGGGTAGTCATACTGAAATTTAATGCAATATTTAACGGTTTTGATGGGTAGTCATACTGAAATTTAGTACAATTTACCATTTTTGACGCTTAGTCATACTGAAATTTAGTACAACATTTAACCAGTTTTGATGCTTAGTCATACTGAAATTTAATGCAACATTTAACGGTTTTGGTGCTTAGTCATGCTGAAATTTAGTACAACATTTAACCAGTTTTGATGGGTAGTAATACTGAAATTTAGTACAATTTACCATTTTTGATGCTTAATCATACTGAAATTTAATGCAACAATTTACCAGTTACGGTGCTTAGTCATGCTGAAATTTAGTACAACAATTTACCAGTTATGATGCTTAGTCATGCTGAAATTTAGTATAACAATTTACCAGTTTTGATGCTTAGTCGTGCTGAAATTTTTATAAAAGTGTTTATGATTATTGGAGATAGTTAATTTGGAACGTCATAGACACTAGAATGCTTTGTGTTTTTATAGTTATATTATTTTTATCCCCTTTTTAACAAGCCCCATATTAAAGAAAGGATTTTTTAAGAAAGAAACGTGAACTATAAAATGTAGTCGTTTCAGATCATCCTGGTCGTCCTATCCACTTTTTTTGGTTGTTGATTAACGACAGACCAAAAAAGAGGATGGTTGCAGGCCTCATATCAAGACCCCAAGAAAAATATCACAATTCATTAAATTTATGTTATTGTTTTTTTTTTCTTTTCCAGGAAGTTGTTATGAGAAGGTGTTACAACAGTGATGGTAACGTTGGCTGTCCCATCGGAATATGGCCGACAAGCCACCACCGCATGACCAAAACATCTTAGTGTACGTCCCGGACTATCAGAATGCTGCGATACAAGCCTCCGTAAACCCGAGGAAAGGACAGCCAGTGAGAAGCAGCTACCGCGGTTATGAGAGTCCCGCGAGTTGTGATTCGATGCGTTTAGAGACTGTCGAATTGAATTGCAATAGTTCGAATTCTTCTGAAAATTTGGACACCGAACTCGCAGAGTTCGACCAATCCATTGCACCTCCTTGTGGCTGGAAGAGGCTCAACACAAACGGTGTCATTATTTATGTTAGGTGAGTCTTTTTTATTTTTTTATTTTTTTAATTTTAAACCTGATACACACATTTAATTATCAACTATCCAGGAAATAATCTAAGCAACTAACAGGATAAATTCTATGAAAGATTACTAAGAAAGAAAACTATCTCTAGAAATATATTCAAAACAAGTATGACAATAACTGGCAAGATCAAGGATAGTAATCAAAGATGTGCATATATATAAAAAAAAAAGAATCTTCTAAAAATACCTCTTCTTTCATTTAACCTAGTTATTTTTTGAAATTATGTTCATACATTGAATCGCCCATAAAGTTTTGAGGAAAATGAAAGACTTTAAGCATTACTTTTCTCTCAGTTTATAGTTATAAAAAAGCGAGCTTTTCATCAGAAGCTATAAAATTTAATTAATACGTTGAAAAGTTAAAGGAAAAACTGCGGTCCTTCGTTGAGCTTTTCATCAGAAACTAATATTTAATTAATGCGTTAAAAAGTTAACAACTTCTATTCAATATTTTGAAATTAAGGGTTTTTATAGTAAGTGTTTTTATTTGCTCCATAAAAGTGTATTATTTTGTGGATCTGGAGACAGATCTATAAGCTTTCGAACTATCTATACAATTTTTTATTGTAATATTAATTTCATTGTATTCGAAATATTTTGCTTTTCAAGTTATTACAACTTTTCACAACTTTGTTCCATTAACCCCCCAGTATCTCATGAAATGTTAATCCTACTTAAATTAAATTTCTCCAGTATAAAGAACATTGAAAACCATATGAGAGTGCGTTTTTATTGTAACGTTTTAAAATAACAATTACTAGTTTCTAAAGTTTTTGTCTGCAGTATAAGTAAATATTGGTAGATTTGGCGCTTACAGAAACGTTGCCCCTACTAACGAGCATGGAATTAAAGATCTGTTATCACAAATGTAAAATTAAAGTTTAATTGCTAAAGAAATTATTTTTTAATTGCACACTGCTTATAAAAAAGCCTAATCATTAATTTCGAAACTTGTGTAAACTGAAAGTAAATTAAAATATTTTCTTTATCGTGCTAACGTTTCGATCTTTATTGAGATCATCTTCAGGGCCTGGGATTTACATTGTTTACTTTTATCATATACATGTAGGAAGTGGGGAAAAGAGTGAATTTTTTAAGAGGGCACTCTCAACACGACACGCAATAATGGCACAATTACACAGAAGACAAACACTTTGGGAAGATGTTCTCAATAAAGGTCGAAACGTTGGCACGATAATGTTTTTCTGAAACCTACATCACAACAGACCGCGTTTCACGACTTCTGAATAATTACTTAAACCTTTAACAATTTACACAAGAAATTGGAAGCTCTTAAAAGTGTGTCTTTGAGCGATTTTGCACTTTGTTTGGTTAAGATTAAAATAAAAATACAAGGTTTTTTATGCTCGTTTACCTGAGGGAAATTAGCAGCATTAACATCATAAGATAGAGGGATTTTATGGAAGTAAAATTGTGAAAGATGAAAAAACCTAAGTTAAGTATCTCTCCAAACGTAGAAATTGTACAATATAGTCATTTTAGTCCAATTTGACATGTAGGATAACCTTGTGAAATATAACGTCAGTTCATGAGACATCCTGTACACAATTTCGATTTTAAAAATAAAACCCTTCAAATAAAACACCGTAATATAAAAGTGTAAGGATTTTAGGTTATGGCAAAAGCAGTAGGACGAGTCAGGTCGCCTTGTAGTAGTCCCTCGCCGTTTAGAAATTGTTATTTTGAAACAGTTTTATATTCACATCCATTTAAAGCCGTAAAGGGGTTTTAAGAACAGAGGAATTGGACTTATAACGTCTCCTTATAGTCATCCAAGTAAATAGTTCGACGGATAAAGTCGCCTTGCAATTGTTTATGAACAATTGTTTTCAGTTTAGAACTTTTCATTTTAGAACATTTTGATATATCTTTTACATCTTTTCTGATTGAAAAGGACATAAAAAACTATATATTCTTAAATAATTAGTCGTGGAACTTTGGAAATATTTGAAGATCTTTTTTAGTCTACAAGCAAGGATCTAGGGATAATAAAATGAAGAGAATTGAACTTTTAAAGTTTCTATTGCTCGTATGTTTGCATTTGTTCAGTTGTGTATTATATTTAATTATATTTAAGCGGAAGAGATAAATGAGATAAACTTCCGACAATACTATCTTTTTTCTTTTTTTCCATGGTACAAGCACCTTATGGTATTCTGATCAATAGTTTGATACTCTGCTCATGTTGTCACTCGTAAAACGGAAAAGAATAAACGAAAATTGTGCTCTCCTGAAAATTATGGTGCTTCCAACTAATTCTAGCTCCTTCCTGCGTTTAAAATTAATTCTCACCGTCTGCAAGGTCTGTAATCTAAAAGGGCATTATTGAAATGACCGGGTTTGCACGGATTTGTTTTCATCCTGGGTTCATTCTCTCAAGGCTTAGCCAAACAGTCTTAGGAATAGTAATAATTTAATTTGCAAATCGTTAAAACCGTCCAAACTGCACGGTGCAAGAAGAATGGAAAAAATAATCAAGGACAGGACCTTGTAAAAATTGAATACCATGAAAATAATGTTTCCTGTATTATTTTCATGCCCCCCCCAAAAAAAAAAAATTGGCAATAATTTCCTATTAATTTATTTATTATGCCAGAGAAAAACTGTCATGAAACACTTATGTCAATAAAAAAAAAGTAAAATAATAAAAGCATTTTTCCTTCATTTACTTTCTTAAAAATTAAGCACAATGATTTTCTTCTAGTACATACTATTTCGTACAATATGCCTAAAAATAATTTAAAAATCAGTTAGTATTCATCGAAAACAAATTGTTTTCCGTGCATGATGCCCATCTTTTATCCAGCTTTTAGTTGGCCATGGGCGATTTGTCGAGGTGAAATTGGTAAAGTGTATAGATTAGAAAGTTACACTCGGACGTCAAGTGAAATCCGTTTGTTAAAATTCTGTCCCCCTCATCCAGTCTTTTGTTCCATAGAAAAAGAAAGTTCCCATTCAATTTTTGTTTGTTATTATTTAAAACGTTCCTGTAAATCTGAAACTTACTTCCACTTAGTGTTATAAAACTCTTGGAAGTTTTGAACTTTCACTCAACTGGAAAGTCGGTTGACCGAGATTTACGTCTCTTTTTTTTCTGGGTCTGTCGTCTATTCAAGTATTAAGGCTAGCTCCAATTTTTTAATAACGGATTCTTTGTTTAAATTTTCCGATTAAAATATTAAATTAAATACTGAAACTTTTAAAATTTAAATATTGTTATTTTATGTAGTTTGCAATATATATACTATTTCATGTTTCTAAATTAAATTTTGTTCTTTATGGGTCAAACAATACAAAACAACTTCGTCAGAAAAAGGTATGAGAAAATAGAAAAACAATTTAAAGCTTTAATAGAAAAAACTTGTTCGTCTCGACAGCGTTTCTGTTCGTGTTAAATTGAAAAAATTTAAATCATTGTCCTACGAAAGAACAATTGAATCTAAATTACCTAATTTTGAGTAGATAATTCGCTACAGACAAAAACTTAATTTAAGTCAATGAAGATCAACTTTAACAGGGTTAGGAGAAAAATATTAGTTAGAAACTTGGGTCATCTCCATATTTGCTTGGGTGTACTCGACGTTAGTAAAGAAGAAAGAATAATTGAATCTGATTGCCAAATTTCGACTGGTCTTTAAAAGGCAAAAAAAGTGATAGATCGATGACTACCAATTCCCAAATATAATTCCCTGTTGGGTCGTCTTGATACTTGAGTATGTGCAAAGGAGTCAAAGATTTCACATAACAGCGTTTCTGTTTGTTCAAGTGCTTTAGGTTGTTAAAATTTTAACTGATTGTCCAACGAAGAGAGAACATTTGAATCTGATTCGCCAAATTTGTATTATTTCTTTAAAAGGCAAAAAAAAAACGTTAGGTCGATGAGAACCAATGCCAAAATATTCGTTAGAATCTTGGGTCATCTAGATATTTGGGTATACTCAAAATTAGACAGAGTTCACATAACAGAGTTTGTTCAAGTGCTTTATTTATTGTCCAACGGGGAAAGAACATTTGAATACGATTTGCCAAATTTGATGTAAATTTTTATTTAAAGGAAAACATAAGCTAATAGAAGCTCGATTAAGACCAATTGAAACAGCTTTAATAGAAAAATATAATTAATTATAAAAACTTCAGCATAACAGATTTTCTGGGTATGAAAATTGGTTAGGTTGATCAAATTTAACTTGTCCAATGAAGTAAGAACAAGGAAATCTATTTGGTCAAATTTGGAGTCAATTTTTGTTCGAAAGACAAAAATATAATAGACGATTGATGACCAGTTCAAAGCTTTCATAGAAAAATATTGGATGGAAACTTGGGTGGTCTCGATATTTGGGTGTACTAATTACTTATTTATTTAGAAATCGTGAGATGCTGTCTGTGTGATGTCAATTTCAGGAAAACGTTTTCTTTATTGTACCAAAGTTTCGATCTTTATTGAAATCTTCTTGAAAACCTCAAAGTGTTTCTCTTCTGTTTAATTGTGCCATTCTTGCGTGTCGGGTCGAAAGTGCCGTGAGCCCTGAAGATGATCTCAGTAAAGATCGAAACGTTGGCTCGATAAAGAAAATGTTTTTCTGAAGCCTACATCACAACAGACCGCATCTCACGATTTCTAAATAAATGTCGATTAATTACTACTGTCACTAATTACAAAATACAATTACTGTTCTAAAAGAAAATATTGACAAAAACTTTTATTTTCCTGCTGGTACAGTGCAGAATTTTAAGAAAACATCCAAACATGAAAAAAAGGCTATTTTATTCAACTTTTGTGTTTATCCTTCTTGAGAAGTCCAAATCTATTACAATGCCGACGAATTAATTATGAGTTAGGTCAACGCTTGGGTCGTCACGATAATTTTAATGACAGCTATATTGCCAGGCATTTCGGGTTTTTACTACCTTTCCGTTAATAAAAATTTAAAACTTATGCCCCACAAGAAAGATGATTTAAAAATAAATGAGTATTTTTGTTTCTTCTGATCAAAGTTATTCAGACCGTTTTGTATTGACCATAAATTAGATAATTTATTCAGAAGAAAAACAAGTCGTGTTATTTTAATAGAGTTAACATGCAAATTGCTGTAAGAATTCACAGTAAAACCAAAAGCAGAATTATATATGCTAAACAAGTTGAATTTAAATATTGATTATGCTATAATTGGACCCAATTCAGAAAAACTGTCGATCGTAAAGAACAATTTTTCAAAATTTATTTTTTGTTATCCGTGTTTTTTTTTTTAAATTATAACAAAGGATTAACAAGGACGAAACGGTAAGTCTAATAATCGTGGAGGGATTGAAGGAAGTCCTTCACGTGCCGTTTATATCCTATACTATTTATATACATTTACAGTTTTTCTTGGCAGAGGGGTCAGGAAAAAAATTGTACTTTATATCTTTTCTCGAAAAGGAAACATTCCTAGCTGAACAAAAAGTTGTTTGTTAAAATAAATCCAACCGTGATGCAATCATCACTTCAGGAAGTGGAACATTGAAATAATATTTGAGAGAGCTTTGGAAGTAGGACAGATGTTTGAAGTCTATCTTAGCTTTCTAGGTCATGACCTCCCCCCAAACCGTACTCAGCAAAACTGGGCGAAGCCCCTCGTTTCGATATATCAAGTCTTTTCCTTTCACGAATCGTGATATCATACTCAGAGACTATATTCGAAACAGTTCCGATTCAATAGAGACGATTGGAAAACGATTTTTCACCATTATTAAGAATTTAACTTTAAAAAAATCCTTTTTGTTCGGTAGCAGTTATAAATTAAGTTAATAAATTATTCTAGTCTTTATCAAAAAAAAAAAAAAAAAATTGTTAAATTGTTCAAAATATAATAAAGAGGTCTTATAATAAAGAAGCACGAGTGAGTTTGGGCAAGGATAAATTAAATACTGAGTAAACACAAACCCTTTTACTTAGGTGCTTAGGTCATGCAGAAGGCCCGTCTTAGATCAATAAATAAAATGAGCCCTGAAATAAGTTGCCCGTTTCGTTGAATAAACATCGCATTTAGACAACACGTAATAAAATAACTAATTTATGCTAAAATTATGAAAATTAATATATTTTTCTGCGACGTTGTTTTAACTCACTGAAATCATTACACGTTTTATGAAAATGTTGAGTAATATGATTTACATAAATTTAAATTGCTTTTAGTTAGTCATTATACCTTGGTTATGGCTAACAGGAGAGCCGAGAAATAAATATGCATAGTGATATTTGTTCATTTTTAAACCCGATTAGTAATGAATTGCCATTGTTGTTTTGGTTAATTCTTCGTATTGGAAAAAAAAACTTAGTTTTTAAAGCTGCAATTGAGAAAATATAAGATTAAGATAAATATTGAGGGCTTTATAGCCAGGTTTATAAAAACACTATATTTATCTGGAAAAATATATTTCAATTTTCCAATGTCTTGTTATTTTTGATTTGAGAATATATTTTTATTGTAGTAACCTTTGTTTTTGTTATTTGTTTTTTAAAACATGTTGAGATCGAAATTAAAACTTATTTGCCAAACAAGAAAATTTAGCCCACTTATATACCTGTTTTGCTACGATTGGAAGACACTAGTAGATCGAAGAATAGAAGAAACGAAAAAAAAAATCTTACGATAAAACTTGGTTAGGTAGGCACGACACTCTGAATTTTAGATTATATTTTATTTGAAACGATTTCTTTGTCACAAACGAAAATTAGTCTTTGGGGTCAAGTTTTGTAAATAGATTTGCCTACTGATGACGACCAATACGTCAAATATATATAGGAAAGTCTAACGGCCAAATATTAAACGAAAATTGTGTTATTTATGTAAAATCGGGTCGATTTGATACTTAAAACTTAAAAAACGTGAGATGCAGTCTGGTGTGATGTAGGTTTTAGAAAAACCTTTTTTTTTTATCGTGCCAACGTTTCGATCTTTATTGAGATCATCTTCAGGGCATGTGATTTACAAACGTTGTTTAAATTTAACAAATACATGTGGGATGTGGAAAAAAAATGAGTAAAAATACTTTGATTGAAAATAAAAATAGAATAAAAATATTTTTGCATTGTATAAATTCACTTTTTTTTCACATCCCACATGTATTTGTTAAATTTAAACAATATTTGTAAATCCCATGCTCTGAAGATGACCTCAGTAAAGATCGGAACGTAGCACGAAAAGAAAATGTTTTTCTGAAACCTCCATCAATCTAGACAGCATCTCACGATTTCTAAATAATTATCGATTAACGGTCACTAATCACCACACACTTAAAACTTAGCTTGGCTTAATTCAGTATTTTTGGTAAATAAAATCATTATTCACCGATATATATTTTAAAAAGCTAATCATAGATTACATTTTATCAACAGGAAGTCAGAAAGTTTTAAAGAAATACTTATTACTAGAAACTTCGGACGTCTTGATACTTGGGCGCACTTGATAAACGATAAACAGAAATTTAACCCAACAGTTTGTAAGAGAATAGGTTAAATTTTCTTTGAATTTTTTTATTTTTTTTATTTTCAATTTAAACATTTCCTGTGAAAGAATAACGAAAACCAATGTAAAGCTTTTAACCGAAAGTATTTACTGAAACGGGTCCTCTCGACACTTGGCAAACGACAGAAATTTTACCCAATTGTATTTCTATTCCTGAAAAGTAAGAAAATCTATTAGAAAATAGATGACGAACGATTTAAAAGAGAAAGTACTTGTAGAAACTTGGGTCGTGTGGATTACCTGAGTGAATTTGACATGCGATATAAATTTTGCCTAACTGCATTTCAGTTTGGTAGACCGTCCGACCTCTAAACAGTACTAATATTCTTTATTATACTTTTTAAATAAGACATTGCAGATGCTGATGATGCGTGTGTAATCCCGAACGTCAAAAAATTCAATATAAAAATAAAACAGAAATGGGGAAAAAACACATGGACAAGTTTAAAAAACCCAACCAAAATTATTGACATAAAAAAGACCATGAGTCTTTTTAAAAAATTCATGTTACCTAATAAACATTACAAATTGCATTTTTTTTTTTTTTTTTTGAAAGCCAGAAATTTATTAGAAAGTCGAAGATATTTGGGTGTACTTGCTAAATTATAACAGTTTTGCTCTCCTGCATTTCTCAGTTTAGATATAAGAGTATAAATTAAATTTTCCTAGGGAATTAATAGAAAGTTGACAATATTTTAACCTCAAATACTCATTAAAAGAAATTTGGTTCAAGACGGTACTCGGGTGTCTTTGTCAAATGGCTGAAATTTTGCTCAACTGCATTTCGTTTATTAGAGCACAGAGTAAATTTTTAGGGAAGTCGGTAATTTATATAGAAAGTTTGCGACAAACTGAAAATGCTCTTTGATAAAAACTTCCTCTATACTTGGGGGAGCTTATTCGGCAAAAAATAAAAATAATTTTTTTTCTTCGCTCAGATATAGATCGATATATTAATTACGGATGTTTAGAGATGAAACCTGGAATTTTTTTGTATAAGTATACAGCCCGACAGCAATCATGGGGAAAGGCAAATGAACGTTTATTACACACAAAGGCAGGACTTGATCCAATAGAAGACCGTCTATGCATTTAGCCGGATTGGAGAGAATCTTTTGCCATGGACTGTTTCCCGAGGACGATACTGACAATTACATTAAAGGCTATTTCCAATTCCACCGAGGAAACCGTATCTAACAAGGGAAAAAGGCCAGAATTAGTGAATAGAAATCGAACAGTTTGACATGACAACGCAAGGACTCTCGCATTTAGTGACGCGGCAAAAATTATTCCAGCTGGACTGGACGGATAATATTCACCAGATAAGATTACCATCGGTTCCGGTCAGTGAAATATAATTTAAACAAAACCGAAAAAGCGATACAAATCTGTAAAACCTTTCGAGAGAGAAAAAGAAAATTAAATTGCATGAAATAAGGCAGGAAGTTCTCTATAAAACAAAATCCTTGGCACTACACGAAACATGATTAATTGACCATGTTATTAAATTAATTCTGAACAAATTTAATAAACAGGTATTTTATTCACTAAATGTATTTATGTTTTAAATTTTCAAATGTGACTTAGTAACTTTATACCTCGAAGATGACCAGAATAAAGGTCGAACGTGTGCAATAATTTGAAAAAAAGGTGTTTTTCTGAAATACATTTGACATCTCACTACTTCAGCAATTTATTGTGTACGCAGCTGAACTGTACGGATCCGTTAGGCCCGCTGGATGATCGTAGGTCTTATATTTGCTATCTGTGTATTCTTAGAAATGTAATCTAAAATCATCGGATTAAAAAAAAAAATGTCAAGTTAAAAGATAGGAAATGGTAAAATATTACATTTTCAAAACCTCTTGCAAAATTATTTAAAACATGTTCTTTCTTCTCTGTTATTATTTGCCTCACTCAGCTTCTGCTGTATTTGAATTTCTCAACGCGGTGAGCAACGGGATAATCTGTTCTTTAGATAAATCAGATTAGTTTATTTCCGCTTACGCTAATCCCCTCCATGATCCTATTCGATCTGAGATTTACAAAACGAATCCATAGTTTAATGATGAAATATAACTCTTTGCGCCTTACAATCCAGTATCAATCATATATATAATTCAGGGAATAATCGGTACTTTGTAAAAAGAAGAAAACAAGGTAGTTAAAATTAGACAGAGAAGAAAAAAAGTTTACTACTAAAGTTTTTACTTTATAAATTACAGAGTAATTATATAGGAAAGTGATCACTGCATTGCAGATTCTAAGTTAAAAGTTTATTCGATGGAGTTTTTTTTTTCGCTTTCAATTTTTTCTCTCCTTTAAGCATATTTGCATTTGAAAGGCTGTAGTGAAGATTGCGTCCACGTGCCCAACCTTGGGACACCAAAGGACTTCACATAAAATCAATTCATCCTGTCCATTAAAAAGTCCCTTAAATGGAATCGAGTGAACACAAACAAATCGCCTTCTGCGCTGAGTCGCTGTTTCGCCTTAGGCAGTCCTCGTGCGCTATTTTTAAAACAAAATTACGTCATAACTCATTCGGACAGTATTTTTCGTGCCCCATTTCCTTGTGTTTAATGGATTGAAGGATTTGCCGGTGAAAGGTGGAAAAGAGAATGTCATATGAAGTTAGAAAGATAATTAGCTTTAAGGAGTGAGGGGGGGGATACATGAGAAACAGCGGGATCATAAGCTTTGGACTTGTAGGATTTGACCTTCAGAGGAATTCCTGAACTGAAAGTATTGTCGAATGAGATCTTACAACAACTTTTCTGTTATTATCTAAAGTAGCCCAACAACTTTTTAACGAGGGCGTTCATTTGAACAGTTACTTTTTGAGTTATAGCCTTATTTTTTCGTATTTAGGATTTTAAATTCATCTGCCGACTCAGCCTCGTTGCCGATATCTAATCTTACGAATAAAACAAACATTCTACATAATAAATGGGCCAGAGGAAGATTTTCGGAAGCCTTTTAGCAGCATTAAGTCAATAGACTTTCAAATAATTTGGAATAACTAATTTTTTCAATATTCTAAAGCTAAACTGTTATTAATTAAATATTTTAAAACGGCAGCACAAAATATAAAAGAATCTAGCCATTTTTTCTTCTTTTTTTTTCCTTGCTGCTTTCATTTAATCCAGTACTTTGTTTTTGACGTAAATCCGTGATAACTCATGCCACTTGGGGATTTGACGAAACTGCTTTTTACTTAAAAGCTTTTTAAAAAATGTTGAGGTAATCGGAAATGCTCCTAAGAGATTTGTTCAAAGATGGAATATATTATTTAAACCCCAACACAAAATTGAATAAAACAGTTCAATTCAAACAAATTCGTCAATCTTAAAAAAAAAAAAAAATGAGCGTACTGATGAAGTTTTCTGGTAGAAAAACGCGAGAACACGCGGACCAGAGGTGATCATTCCGTCGGTTTGCCAGACTGTGAGCACTAGTAGTAGTAAATCAACAAGACAAACAAGTTCTTATGCATTATTTACAAGCAGAATTTGGATTAGAAGTTGATTATATGCACATACATTATGCGCACATATTCACACACTTCACAACAATTAGCAACACAGCACATGCGCGCATCCTTTAAAATACATTCACTCATTCTAGGCATGTCTCAAGCTCTATCTATATATCTGTCTGTCGTCTCACTTTTTATTTTTTGCTCGTTGTCTTTTTGTCTATCCTCCGTACTTATCCTCCCTCTCTCTTTCTATTTTCTCTCTTTCCACTCTCTTTTTTTTCTCTTTCCACTCCTATTTTTTCTCTCTTTCAACTCCTATCTTTTCTCTCTTTCAACTCCTCTTTTTTTCTCTTTCCACTCTCTCTTTTTCTCCCTTTCCATTCTCTCTTTCTTCTATCTCTACTCTCTTTCCACTTTTTTGCGCTCTCCACTCTCTCTTTCTTCTCTCTCTACTCTCTTTTTCTATCTTTCCGCGTTCTTTCTCCCCCTCTCTCTCTTTCTCTCTGTCAAACTGTCTCTTTATTTTTTTTCTCTCGGAACCCTTTTTCTCTCTAGTTATGAAGTTTTTTTAATTGAATTGATAATTTTTATCCCTTTATTCTCTCCACTTCGTTTATATATTTCCCTCCTTTTCTTTCAGGTTCTTACGATATTTTTTTAACCTATCGCCATCTACCTTCCATTTTATCATTATCGTTTTTCTCTCTAGATATCCCTTTCTTTGACCCTATCTATTTCTTTCTACTTTGTTCCCTGTGTTTCTTTTTTTCTTCCTGTATCTCTCTAAAACACCCACATGTACAAAATAGGTGTCCTTTTGATTCAAAGCAGGTTTTTGTGCAGCTAAATGTAAAGGCATATTTAATTATTTTTATGTGACTTAAAGTATTGACGGTAATATTTAAAAAAAATGAAAATGTACTATAATTTTAAACGATATTTCCCTCGCCGCTTTTGTACGAGTGGGGAATTTTTCTTACCTTAAGCCAAGACCCAGAGTAGGTGCATTATTTTTTCAGCCCGGGGCTTTTTTTTTTAAATGCGATTGCCTAGGGGGGCTTAAAGTTAACGAGGTTGCTTTTTGAGGGGTATAAAGTCGCCTGGGGGAAAATCGGTAAAACTGAATTGCTGTTTAAATCGTTTTGTGATTGAAAATAAATCACTCTTCAAATTTTAGGTGTCTATTAGGGAATTCTTTACTTTTTTTTTTTCTTTTCAAATTTTCGATTTTCGTGTTTTTAATCTTTGTACATGAGGTTGTTTGAGTCAGAATAAAAACTGATTATTTATATCGAAAGAAAATTATTTTGTGTAATTACGATTTTCTTTTAAATATTAGACTTGTTTGATTCGACTTCGCCCTTCAGCCATACCGAAACGATTGTCAGTACCGGTAGATATAACAAAGGGGGGAACGTAATAAGCCTCAACAAGGTTAGCTCTTAAGTTAATTAGGGCAATTGACGTTTAGGTGGTTGAGTCAAGCTGAAGCTTTTTTTTTATATATAGGGGATTAAGGGTTCTAAGTAAAAGAGGGCTTTACGGAGTCGGGGGAAGAGCGCCTGCCCACATAGTCTCTCTCTCTGTTGACTTATTGATCACACACCCATTACCTTACCACTTACATATTTCAACTACATATTTATTCAGATTAATCAAAACAAGCACAATGAGGATTGGTGGCCCTTTGGCCATTTTTAATTTTTTTTTTCAATTAACTTCATTAAATGTAAGGTTTATTCACTATTGAAATTTCGGTTTTCGTTGAGTAGATTTTAGATCATAAATCATCTTTCGTAAAGCATTCAGGGCAAATTAATACCAACCAACCTGCTAAAAGATAAGCCGTGTATTTTTTGCTGACTTTAAATCATAATATCAAATAATATCATAATAAATATCATAATATCAAATAATATCAAAATTGCCATAAAGAATAAAATCCCAAATAAACAAATTTATATATATTTGAACTGCTCTTAGAAAAGCGGAAAAAACCGTTTGCGAGCATTGTGTGGTAACTACAATGATAATATTAATGAGTGAGATTAGCATATTATGCTAATATAACATAAATTATATCTAGAAAATGATCTCATCTCGCTTCTCTGGTTATTTGTTAATTATCCTTTCTGCCCATTATAATAACAATTTCTGTTAAACCTTGTCAATTCTTTTTTGTTTTTAAGTAAAAAAAAAGTATATTTTCTTTGTTTCATTGTATTTTACTTTAATTTAATTTTAATTGCCTGGAGGGCGATGATTCATTTGTGCACCTTTGATAATCATGAACATGGAGTAGCCATTTGATTATACTAAATATACGATGATTTTTAAACTGTAATATAAAACCTTTTAACCTAAAAAATTTATGAATAGTTCGAAACCGTCTTGTCTATTTCACCAGCATTGACAAAACCTAATTATGTTATTGCAAGTATTTATGTTTATTAATTTTTGTAGAAAAAGGCAAGTTTCAACGAAACAGTTTTTCCTGAAGCCATATCAATGAAATATCAACATACAATTAAAAACGTTAATTGTGATAGGTGAGGATTCTAAATGGCATATAATCTGTGTTGTTTGTATTGCAGGAGATTGGTAATGGCTTCCCACTCCTTGTTCACTCTTGTGTAATCTTGTTTCAAGGTGAACAAGTATCAAAACCTTTTACTAAGTTGTAATCTGCTTCAACTTTATGTGATTTAATTGAATATCTTATAATCCAGGCTACACTTTTTCATTCACGCTTTGAAAAATTTTCAAATTAGATCTGTATTGAATTGTTGTTGTTTTTGTCTCTCCTTTCACATAATTGTTGTTTATTTTTATTTTTCCTCTTTTCTCTTTTTCAGCCCGAGCAATACGGCTTTGACGTCGACGGAACAGGTCAAAGCTTATTTGCAGACGGAAGGAACTTGTAAATGTGGCCTCGAATGCCCTGTAAACTGTGATGTTACATTCAACTTTAGTCCCAAGGTAAGGTTTTTTTTTTACAGAATATCGGATTAAAAATTATTTAAAACAAGTCTCTAAGGCTAAAATAGTATACTGTACTACTGTATACTAAAGATTTGTTTTACTTTCTTTACTTTACTAAATCAGAGATCGTGAGATGCGGTCTGTGACGTAGGTTTCAGAAAAACCTTTTCTTTATCGTACCAACGTTTCGATCTTTATTGAGATCATCTTCAGGCCCTGGGGGTTTATAAACATTGTTTCAATTTTACATATACATGAAAGATGAGAAAACTAATTTAATAAATAATATAATAAAATTTATACAATTCTAGAAAATTTTCAATTAACAAATGAATTCATACAATTTTAGAAAAAAATGAATTTATATAATGCTAGAAAATTTTAGATAAAAAAATGAATTTATACAATACTAGTTAATTTTAGATTATAAAAATGAATTTATACAATACTAGTTAATTTTAGATTAAAAAAATGAATTTATACAATGCTAGTTAATTTTAGATTAAAAAAATTGATTTATACAATAATAAAAAAATTTAAATTAAAAAAATGAATTTATACAATGCTAGTTAATTTTAATTTAAAAAAATGCATTCATACAATTCTAGAAAATTTTAATTAAAAAAATGAATTTATATAATACTAGAAAAGTTTAGATAAAAAAATGAATTTATACAATGCTAGTTAATTTTAGATTAAAAAAATGGATTTATACAATTCTAAAAATTAAAAAAATGAATTTATACAATGCTAGTTAATTTTAGATTACAAAAATGAATTTATACAATGCTAGAAAATTTTAGATTAAAAAAATGAATTTAAATAATGATAGAAAATTTTAGATTAAAAAAAAGAATAAAATTAATCTAAAATTTTCTATCATTATATAAATTCATTTTTTTAATATAAAATCATTATATAAATTCTTTATCTAAAATTTTCTATCATATATATTCTTTTTTTCTCATATTACACTCTTGTAAATGTCACGTGTGTCAAACGTTATAATGCGTTTAGAAAATGATCAGAAAATGGGGGACAAAAGTAGGAAGAGGCAAAACTCGCTCATTCTTCGAATTTACCTTGTGTCAAAGGCAAACTGTCACAATAGGTCTGCTGTAGGTGATGAGCATGCGGGGATAAATAAAAGTTCGGCGAGGACAGACCCTTCTAACTTGAAAGTAAGTTAAGTAACTTTTCTTAAGTTACCTTCCTTGTGGATTTCACTTATGTCTTAGGAAAGCGTGACAGTACGTTGCTTAGCAGATTATAAAATCTGGGTTATAAACAGGGAGAGGCAAGACTTAGTAGATTCTTGTGAATTTCGCCAGTGCCTAAGGAAAACGTGATAATAGGTTTTCAGTAGATGCACAAATCGGGGATATAGGCACTAAGAAGACAGACACGATTCCATTCTTGTGAATTACACATGTGTGAAGAGGATGAAGGATAAAAGCAGGGAGTAGCAAGACTTGTGAATTTCCCCAGGACCATGATAGGAAGTTAGCTATAACAGATGAACAAATCGGATATACAAGAAAAGAAAGACACTGACTCATTCCTTTCTTGGGAATTTTGCCTGTTTCATACGCAGCCGTTTGCTACGGCAGATGATTAAGTCGGGGTACATTAATCTTTCTTAATGAGGTAGCTCTCCATCTTTAGCAGAATTTTATTTAGATCATTCTTTTTGTAGTTTGTATGTAATAACTAATAGCAAATTAAATAATGAGGTACGTAGTTAAAAGGCACCTTAAGTATAAAAAACCAGATTTAAATAAAATGTTAATATTTAATTGGCGGATTTTTCAATTTCAAGGATTTTTTTTGCAACAACCTAGTGTTTTAATTAAAAAGAAAAGAAAGACCTTTTGAAAGAATTGTATGACAAGTAATTTTAAACAATGCACACAAAAGAAAGAAAGGGAACTTAACTGAACCGTGACAACGCACGGCCACATGTCTTCTTGATGACCCTAAGCAATTTCCAACTCAGTTGGGAGGTACGCTGGGAAATTCACCTTTGTATGCCGTTTTCCAACTTCTCTTTTATAAAAAGTCCTAGACTACAAGATTATAAAATTCATAGATGGATAAATAATTACTTTTTTTTATCAACTCGTAAATGGAATCGCCTATATGATATTTCTTTGATGTAAAATAATACTTAACTTTTATAGTTCACCTATAAAAAGGCTATTTTCGTTCTGATAAAGATCTGAAGCGGTTTAAAATCTTTTTAAAAAAATGGCCATATCTCATGTTTCAACAATGGTTAAATCTTTTAACCACTAACAGCTTTTTGTTTGCCAATCTCGACGGCCATCAATCTACATCAGCCCTATAATTTAAAACGTAACCGCTGGGACATCTTTAATTCTTTAAAGTTACATTGTTTTCTTTTTTTCTTTCTTTCTAAAATGGATGTTTATATAACGATTGAAACAATACGGCGACGAACAAAAAGATGTTACGTTTAGCAGTAAATTACCTGTTTGCTGTGAAATAATCAGCGATTCGAAAGTACTTTGTAGTTGCACTTTCACTTCATTATTGCCTACAGTACTGAACGTTGTCAGAAATACTTTCTAAAACAGTTAAGCATTGCAATTTGATGACTTCGTTATTAGTTTGAATTAACTTACGAAGTAACTTATTATCAAAAGAAACAATATTTTGAGCAACAAAGCAGCTTTTTTATTTCAAAGTACGATTGTGGAATATCTAAACCCTTTTTATGAGAAGAAATGAGTTAATCATATCATGGCAGTTGGCTTTCCAGGATCTGAAGAAATCAAATGAATAAAATGAACAATTTAAAAAAGTAAATGTTTGGGTATTTTTATGGTTGGTTTTACTTTTAAACATGGATTAGAGATTATCCAAAATATATTAACTGTAACAACACTTCTTTTTTTTTTTTATCGATCTTGTCACTGGATGCCGTTATAATTTTTGCTGGTATGTTAAGAACTCAGAAAAATAAAGTTGCTAATTGTAAAAAGCAAATACTCTGGTTTGGTTGCGTGGTTTCTTCTTGTGGTCTGCGCGGTGATAAACCTATTGCTGATAGTTATATACTATACCTTCTTTATCCTCGCCGATTTTTGTTGGTTAAGACGCGTTTTGCCATTTCATCATGAGTGATCGGTTGATTTCTGAGGAGACTCAACTAAACACGACGAAATGCCGAACGCGTCTGAACAAAAAATAATATAAAAAATCATCAGCAGATAACCATTAAACAGTAGATTGTAGGTTGGCTTGTTTTGGATTATTTCTCCCTTGAAAGGATGACTAAAGATTATCCTTTTTTTTTTAAATTTCAACTCATTTAATTTGCTTGAGTTGCTTTTTAGTATGCTGGTTGCCACGATCTTAAGAAATCAAACGAATAAAATTACAATTGTAAAGGTTGTTTTTGGTTTTATGCTTTGAAATGACGATTGTTGATAATAATTATTCTATTAGTATAGATAATAAGTGGGCACTCACAACACGACACGCAAGAATGGCACAAGTACACAGAAGACAAACACTTTGTGCCCTGAAGATGATCTCAATAAAGATCGAAACGTTGGCACGATAAAGAAAATGTTTTTCTGAAACCTACATCACACCGACCGCATCTCACGATTTCTGAATAAGCCTTTTTAATCTCAAATTACATTTTTTAAAGCATAAAAAGTTAGGGTATGATTAGAAATGTTAGCATGTACAGTAAAAGTAAAGAGATCATCTTCAGGGCCTGGGAATTACAAACATTGTTTAAATTTAACAAATACACGTAGGGTGAGGAAAAAAGTGAATTTGTACAATACAATTTTTTTAAATAATTTTTATATTCAATCAAAGTATTTCTACTCACTCATTTGTCAAACACAAGATTAACACTTTGAACTCTGAAGATGATCTCAATAAAGGTCGAAACACTGGCACGATAAAGAAAATGTTTTTCTGAAACCTACATCACACCGACCGCATCTCACGATCTCTGAATAATTACTGTTATTTAAGGTTATTTATATTTTTCAAATTTAAGAGTATCAGTAACGATTTTTCTTTTATTCCAAGGCTCCTATCATGATATAATCTGGCTGCTTGGTGTCAAGTCCTTGTCATAGTTTTAAGAATTCAAAGGGGATAAATTTGAAAAATAAATAAAAATTATACACTGTACTTTGTACTTTTAAAAGCTTGATTTTTATGGTTGTTCGATTTTGTTACGTCTACACTGAACGTAGACGAAACGAAATGAACTTTTACATGATATTAATGTGTATGTTTTTTCACGTTTTTTAAATGTAAAAACCTAAATTATCATTTAATTGTTGTTAATCTCTGTTCATTTACATTGTTACATTCATGTTTATTAATATGGTTAATTATTAATAAATGAGCATGGGTTTGGGTGGATGTTAACTTTACGAGAGGATTCATCCACTGTTTGAGGGTTAATATGGCAACTCGTCTTTATAACAGGTTGAAATGGGTTTAACAGTTTATTGTCCTTATTGGTTAATGGTTTTAGTTGAACGATTGTTTCAAACCGGTGCATAATCGGCCGAAGGGAGGAATAAACTTGCCGCCCCGTGCCTCATGAAATTGCAGTCACGATGCCCACCAGTTCATGAATAGTCGAAGTTCATACAATTATGACCAAATGTTGGACAGGTGTTTTTGCTGTTAATTAGCGTGTTTCGACGGTGAAGGAAGTGACGGAAGGCCACCTGCCCCAACGGGGGAAGCCGAACCACCCGCCCGTAGATACCTCTTCGGATTAAACTTAATAAATTATATAAACCTTGTAATTTTCCCTTTCGTACAAAGCTGAAATCTTGGCCGTTACCGACAGGCTCGGTGTAAATAGCAATTATCAATGCCCAGCGGTCTCCTTTCACTTCGACCTTTACGCAGTCATAAATCAACCTTAGGGCGCTGAAACGTTTTTTGACATAGTTTCAAATGAGAAACATTTGTTACACATCGAAAAAAAATCCCAAGTCGACCGGATAAGCTTTCTTTCTGTACTTAATTTAATTTTTTTGTGAGGGATGACAAATGATTGTTATTTGCAACGTTAATGAAAAGTTTATAACCACCCCTCTGTCTCTAGACCACGAATCTGACCATTTTGTTTCTTTTAAAGACTTTTATTAATAATAAAACAATATTACGTTTTAAAAGTCTTAATATGAGTTTGATTAATTCTAGTATATTTACGACTTCTGGCGGTTTCTCTGTTTTACGATGTAGAGTGGTAAATTGTAAAAGTTTACGAGGCAATTCAATCCATTGACATATTTATACCGTCCCAGGCCAGATAAATTTTCCTCGGTTTTTACCCTTATAACATGGTGTTAAGGACAATATCATAAAAAGAAGTTTTACACCGCCGGATCAATTAACGCTTGTTCTCGTCGAATAAATAAACACTCATGGTCGGAAATTGTTATTCCAAAGGTTCAAAATTGATATTCTCTCTCAGTGCTGTTATTAAAAGTCAATAGGGAGAAAAATACACGGGAGAATTGTGTAGGTTGTTGTTCGAGGGGGGGTGCGTCGTAGTTATCGATCATCAAGCAAAACTGTTCTATTAAAATAACATTGAATGCTTAAAGGTTAAAAGGCCTAATTGAATCAGGCTAAATCGCATTTAAAATAAGCATTGTCCCAATTACAAAGGAGTAGTTTAACAATTTTTTAAACAAATTTACATGGCCGTTCTAGATCTTTTCTCAAAAATTTACGATTTAATCTTTAAAAAAAAAAAAATTAGAAAACATTGTTTTTAAATCTTTTCAACATTTATGGAATGAAAGTCCGTCTAATTATTTGTTTATGTTAATAAAAAATAACAATATTTAACCTTGAAAAATTAAATTATCCGTTTGTTTGGTGTTTTTATATTGTTAATGAAAAACACATTAAAAACAGTAAACAAATAAAAGAAAAACAACCAGAAAATTAAGAAGACATTTTAAATTATCTATTGTATATTATGCATTACCTTATAACCTGGTGTTGCCCAGGGGGATAATAAAAAGTGTTATTTAACATATTATTTTGAGTGTATATAATGTTATTGATAGACAGAAGTATATACAGGGTGGCCCCAATTGATTCAGCCACACTTCCAGATTTTATAGGAAATTGAACGCTGAGTAAAAAAGGTCCTATAAACCTGTGTCCGCAAACCCTTCAGTTCCGAGCTGCAGGCAAAAAACAACCTTACAACAGCTCGAAACAACATCTGTACTGTGTCAAATGAGATTAAAACCAGCCTGATTGGTCAAAAAATTCATTTTTGGCGATTTTTCGAAAATTAGGAGGTGAAGGAGTAAACAAAATTCACCATTTCTGACATTTTTATCGAAAATTCACAACTCGAACACTCCTATCAAAAAATTCTCCGTTACAAACCTAGTTTGTCGGTGATCGAAATCTTCGTCACATTAGAACCACCCCAGTCCGATTCGAGAAATATTCTAATTTTGGCTATTTTACTGCTTTTCCCCCAAATCGAGTAATTTTTGATGGGTAAGCAGTTCAGATTTTTCGTACATTATTTCATTCAGTAGGGACGGAGACTAGGCTTAGTAGTTTGCTTTAGTAGCAGACCAGCACTGAGGAGAGTCAGAAACTGAAATAAGCTCGACAGACCACATCAGTGAGGATAAGCATACCTGGTGCGTAAAATCACCAATCCACAAAGTTGAAATTTGTTAACTGTCCACATGGGTTCAGTTCTTTTCAATTAAGAAAATTAAAAACTAAATTTTCCAAGTATATTTTAAAATTTTCATTTCATTTTATCAGTCTCAGTGTTGTATGCCAAGTTGGATGGTCTGATTCTTCTTGAATAAAAAGCATAAATTTGGAAATCTTTGTTATCTCGACTAATAAACCTCAAATGAAGATTTCAAAATGTATTTTGTGATTTCAGGATTTCTATTTGATTTGATCATATTGTTGAATGCCAAATTGGTTTGTTTGTTTCTTAAGAAGCAGGGCAAAATATTTAAAATTAGAAAAACATTGTCACTGGCGTCATTGTTCTGCTTGGTTGTTTTTTGCTTTTAAACTTTTTAAAGCTTGATTGAAAGTTATAAAAATCCTTTTCTAAATATGGATCCCCAATTATGAAGATGCTAGATATCAAGTAACATTTCTGGAATGAATTTAGAAAGGCTAATTTGAAAATATAGAGGTATTATTTTATTTAATTGCACTATATGACTAGATTTTATTCCGCACATAGTTTGATAAAGATCTAACGTTGACTATCTCAGACCGTGTCATGATGACTCTTCAGGTTTGATCTAAATTTCCAAAGCAAATAAATATTGCAACATAAATAATGTTCTATAATTTGAAAATAAGTTCATCGTTAAGACTGGTTTTCTTAGCCACGTCCACTTTAGAATTGGAGATTTTCCAAATCCATCTTTTTATTTCAACATCCTTTTTGAATTTGTTTTCTAATTTTTAATTTTTTTTTTAATCTTAGTAAGTAAAGCATGTGATAATGATAAACGTTATTTAAAAATAAAGAAACAATTTATAGAATGTCAAAATTGTAGCAATTGAAGAAACCTTCTGCGAAACAATAATTATAGAGATCAAAATTGACTAAATGCATGGTACGAAAATACGAAATGAGGTCAAAATAAGCCTCTCTTTAAACTTAATTCTCACAAACCTTTATATTCAATTTCCAATTCATCTTCAATGCCTATAATTAATTTACCTGTGTATAAATTATCACTGTTATTAAATATTTAACAAATTGTACTGGACTATTTAATTATAAGGTGCTATTAAAAGACATTAGGGAACCTCTATTATATGCACACAGAATTTAAAGTAACATTATTATTTTTCCCATTCAACTCATGAGCAAAAAAGAAAAGAAGAGTTGAATTGAACCATTTTAAGGGATAATGCCCCAATATTGAACATTTTTAGCATTGTGTTTGTAATCTTTGCAATATTTCGCTGCTGTCCTGCACCAGTTTTGTAACTGCTAAAATGCTTTAATTTTTTAGAAGTTTGAAACATTTTAATTGATCTTAACTCTCTTTTTCCAGGTTTCGACCAGACCATGGACAGCTCCTGTGATAGGGCCTGGCGACCTGACTAAATTATGCAACCATAAGAGGAAACTTTTAACACAGCCTTCTACAGAAAGTGTAGATAGTAGATATGGTATTACACAGTTTTTTCCCACCCAAAAAAAGTTTTCAATACAAATTTTTATTTTCTTATTTCCCTGAGCTTTTAATGACTTTTACAAAATTAATTTTTCTTTGTTTGTGCCTAAAATTAGTGAAGAAAAGGTTTGAGTATTAGACAGTACTTATCTAACTAGCTTATACAGTTTCCCTTACTAAGTAGGAAGTGGTACAGCTTTTATTTTAAATTTTAGTAAAGGTTGTTATTATATAATTTCAGGCGATGGAATTGCTAGGAAGAAAAGGAAAGTCTGTGTACCTCAGCCGTCTGTTTCTCAGCTTTTGTCTCAAAGAGAACAAGCTGCAAAGGAACAACTGTCTTTTAATGGCCTAGTAAGACTCAATATTTTCTGGAAAACAGTATTTTTTTTTTTTTTAATTTCAATGTATTTATAATAATAATTATTATTCTAGCCATGGAGGGAAAATAGTCAGCAATTTGTTAAAACGACACTTACTAATGGTTACCAAGAAGAGTACAGGTATCAGGATTCAAATTCGGTCCAATACCAAAGACTTCATGAAGGGCAGAGATGCCCACCGCAACAGATCGGCATGGCTCCTGTAGTAAACGACCACCTTCTTCAAACAGCACAATCAAATAGTATACAACAGGTGAATTAAAAATTACTTGATTGAATCCGTGTTATACTATTTAGTACATTTGCTTTCTTGATACAGGTGAATTTTGAACAGAGGCTGGCATATACTCAGGGTATCCAAACTTATGAAGGAAAATTCAATAAAAGCACCAGGGGAGACTTTTCACAACTTCAAGAAGTTATAAACAATGTGATTCCTGCAGGCACTCAAAACCTGAATGTAAATCGAACGCCTCCTTGGCAGCAGAACAAACAGCAGCAAAACAATGTTTATGAAAGGGTGCCTCCTCTTCATCCCAATTCCACAGTCCCTGCATGGAATCAAGATTTCAAAAGGAAACAGCAACGTATAATTAAAAAGAGATATTCTGATGATTGTCCAAACGGAGAAAACAGAAGTTCCTCTGAACAGCCTAGTTTCATGGAAGATCCTAGTGGATATTTGGCACAACAGACAGCACTATTAAACAGCACTATATCTAGGCAGAATGCCAACAGCCCGTCTGTTGAAGGCATCCCACTCGCTAGTAATATAAATAAGTCATATTCTCGACCAAAGTCAAGAAATACTGTTACTAGTCGTTTTCCAGATTCTTCTTTAGAAAGGAAGAAAGTCGAAGAGCCGAGCTCGACACTACCTGAAAAACAAGATGACCGTGGTCCCATTCAAGGGGCTACAGTCAGTACAAGCAATAGGAGTCCTCCAGAATCTACCTCGCCTGACACTGTCACTACCATTGTCACCACAATGGCATCAGGTCACACAGCGAGTAGTAACACAATTACTTCCGTTCTGGCTGGCAGGGCGAATACAGCAACTGTCACAGTTAATAATCAGACTGCACCACCACAAAAACAAAACTCTGTAGACCAGCCCTCCGCATCCCCTAATAGTTTAATGCAAAATTCTATACCACAAGAAGTAATTAAAAATTCAGGGCATATTCTTGTTTCAAGTAACGGGCAGCTTATTGTTACAAATTCAATGTTGTCGCCACAACCCGCTGTCCAAAAAATCAATACGACAAGCCCTGGGACCAACCAGATTGGGGTGACTTCTCAAGTTTTAAACCACCCCACAGTTCTTGTCAATACACTTCCCGGTCCACTACTCCTTCAACCCAGTGTTGTTGTTGATGGTTTGAATACTATGCAGATACCTCAGCTTGTCAGTAATGTGGCCATGCAGCAAAATCAAGTTATTGAGGAAACAAATTTGCTTTCCCCTGATTCTAAGAGGAAGGCAGTTTACAAGAAAAGAAAAATGTCTCCGACTGTCGGTTCTATGTTATTGTCTCCTCAAGGCACAAATAACGTAATGGTACAGCAGCAACAGCTGAATGCGCCAGTCTTACAAGCTGTGACCCTCGTACCCAGTAAAACCAATTTTGCCAGTACTCAGCAGTTAATAGCAGCTAATATGTTACAACCTTTAAATTTAGTTCAGAACTTTCCAATCCAACAGTTCATCGTCCCAGCGGGAGTTAGTGGGATGGTCATGTCTGATGGCACAATTCTTCAAGATGCTGTTCAACTCAATCTCCTCACGCCGGTTCAAAACACCGGAGTGTACACAAGTGGGCAGAATCTCATTACTCCAGGAATGGTGATCAGGGCTCCAAGTAATCAAACAGCAAACAAAGTTGTACCTAACAACCAATTTCTAAGTTCGTCGAATCAGTATTTGGTGAACAACACTTTCAGCGGACAGTTGAGTCCAATGCTTAGTGTCAGCCCTAATCCATGCTCTAGAAATCAAGAATTCATACCACAGAATGTAGTTGTACAACAGCCCAATACTTCAAATACAACAGTTGTTCAACAGAATACAACAATTGTTCAACAAACAACAATGGTGTCGAATCAGCAGACTCAGCCCACTCCAACACTCAACTTGAACCACCAGAACTTCATATTGAATGAAAAACCGAATTTCATATTAACTTCAGAAAAGCAGAATTTTATTCTCAGCCCCAACAGTGACAAGATTTTGATAAACTCTGAAAACATGAGAGGAAATTTTGTCTTGGGCAATATTGACAAACAGAATTTTGTCCTTAATAACGTCGACAAACAAAATTTAATAATCAACAACATAGATAAAGGTTTCATTATAGATAAGAAGAATTCAGTTTCGACCCAGACACAGAACCAGGTCTTGCAAATATCATCAACTCCGGCCTTGGTAGTTGCAACGAACAACACACTTTGCCAGAAGCCGGCTTTTTCAGAAAGTCCTCCTGATACGACTACACTCAGCCCAGTTGATCAGGAAGTCACCACTTCTCTACAGCCGACCTCTCCAGACGAACCATCGTCCCAATCCTTGCCGATGGTCCACTGCATTTCAAGCAGTAGTCAACAAGCTGAAGGATTCCTCGATAACTACAATGGTGTGTACTGTTACCAACTTATTAATTTTATTTTCAAAATAATTAAGTATAATCTGTGCATATTTGTATATTTGGTTCCAAAGACTGGAAAAACTGAAAATTAAATTTTACAATCATAATTTTAAATATTTTACTACCATTGTTAAATTTATAAATATGCACATGTATACAATCTAGTTGCAAGTCGGTCATGAGTAAATTATTCGGCAATTAGAACATTTCGGTTTCAATGATTATCAATGAAAAGTAAAATATAGTGCTTCTATATTTATGTATTATTAAGAAATCGACTATTATTATCCATGAATTGTTTAAAAATGTGCATGAAAATATTTTTTTTATTATATGAAAGTTGTGAGGAGCTGTTAAGAATGAGGCAATTTAGAAAACAACCCTTTTCATTTTTTTGCTGTTTCAACCCTTATTTGTGTCATCTTCAGGACATAAAGTGCGGTGCTATTCTTGTGGTGTCATATTGGTTTTGTATGAAAGTGTGGACAATTTGCAAGTGGTCTAAGGCCAATTCTGTGAAAATGGGAACCACAGATGCCATGATTCATTCTTAACCATATTGTTGAGAAATCGTTTTTGCAATTATGGACTTGAAACTTTGGAAAACCAGGAACAATACTGGATCTTGGAAATAATGATCGGTAAAGTCATCCCACCAAACTGCTGTTATACCACTCCTCCCAGTCCTCTACCCATTTATGCGTTTGGTGTCTCATTTTTGCAGTTTAATGTTAATGAAGGCTCCACCTCTTGTTGCTCATTTTGCCAAATGGTCAACAAACTCATGTTTTTTTTATGCCACAATGTCCTCTTCTCCAGCAGAAAACAACTGTTTCATTTTGCATTTTAAGGTCGAATGCTCTTACTGTCCTTTACTAGGCAAAATTTTGTGCTGTCCAATTTCATCAAATATTCCAAGGCTCCGATTAAGGTGTGCAGTTCGATGGTGAAAATGGTGACCGAGTCAGGCGAGCGGTAGAGTTTTGTGATATTTAGTGCAGGATCAAACAGTGCACTTACTTTTCTTGAGATGATCTTTGATCTTTTAAAATGAGGTGATGTCCAGGGAATGATAGATGCTCATCTTCGAAGAATATAGCATTCACAAGTGGAGATTGAAATTCTGAAGTCTTTAAAATAGAACGTAGAAAATGTTTGTAAAGGTATGCTGTACTCAAGCTGGAGGGAAGTGGGTGCTTGTAGAGTATATTGAATTGAATATACCAGGAACCACCGACAATAATGCTGAAACTACAGTTCATATTTTATACTTATTACATACACGTTTTATAATTATATGAGCAATGAAAAAAAGTGTTATTTTAGATAAAATTAATTTGCAACAAATTATTTCACAAAATGGAAATATAACTCATTGTATTCGCAGTAAAAAAAGAAAAAATTTACTCCAGTTTTTATGTGAATGCCCTCTATTTCTCGGATTAGATTGGTGTTTACGTTGTCAATTCAATCTCAATCAATAATTTTTTTGCTTTGGCTGGGCCTTTTGTTCAAATAAAATTTTACTCTTATTAATCAGCAAAATCAGCAGGTGTCATTTCTACAAAAGCTTAAAAATTGACCAAACACTCACCAAACTCATTGTTGATATCATCATTCAAAATCAAAAATAACTTCCATTGTCCTAAAGTGGTAGAACCGATAATGTTCATGAATCGTTCACCATATGGGTTTTCAAGAAGAATGAATTAAATAATGCCTAGAACTTTTTTACTTTCCATTTGCTTTTCTTGGCTTGTTGGCTGATCTTTTTGTATGTTCAATCTGGTTTTGCTCTTAGCCTTTTTTTTGCTTACTATTTTCTTTCTAATTTTTCAAACAACCTTCAGTATATACAATGAATTTGCTTTGATTTTGCAAAAAACATGCCAAAGGATTAAAATGATATGAATAGCATTAATATTTTTAAAAAGTTCAAATCGGTCTTTTTCTATTACTCCAACCCTACATTTGTCCAAAAGATCCCAACAAAATGATAAAATAATGCTGTCTCTAGTATATGGTTTTTCTGTAAATAAGAAAATTTCACTTAAGTTAAATTCTCTTTCTTCCACTGGCGTGATAATTTAATAAAATTTATGTTTGATCTGTTAAAATGCGTTTATCGCTCAAAATCAAAAACAAAAATGTAACACAATGTTTGCTCATTTAGTCTGACAGACCCACTTGCAACTAAGACATTTGACTATTGTTCATATTTTGCTGTTAATATACTAACGATTACATTTTTTTCCCCTAGTGTGCCTTATATAGAGGCAATAGGTTTGTACTATACACTAGATTCTATTAAAAAGTGCCGTTTATCCAATTCTTTCAATTACTCGCTTGACAAAGTCAGGGGATTTTTATGTGTCTCTACGATTTACAGGTGGAACAGGAAAAATAGGAAATTTTGCAGAGTCTACTTGCATACCAGTTCACTCTCTGCAGGGTAAAAATGTAAGAATCTCAGTCATTATTTGTCAAAATATTGTATTTTAATGTTTTGTTTTTCTTTTAATTTTTAGAATTTTAATAGCAAGATGAGCTTACTCAATGTTCCTGATAGTGTACATATTCCTAACAATGAAAATGTGAGTTTGTTTTAAACGCTGGTTTGAATACCTGTTTTGAAAATTTAAGAAATTTAAGAAGCGTGATCTTTTATTTATTAAATAATCTATTATTGAAATTGTGTTTCAGGAGATGTACTTGAAAGAAAGTGATTAATGACTTTTTCTACTGAGGCCATACATAATTTAGGAGATGTCACTTTTTCATTTGATATTTGAATCATTTTAAATTTTGTTAGAGCAAAAGCTTTTTAAGAAGCAAAACAACTTTTTTAAAAGCAAACGAATACAGGAATTTCCTATTCTGAATGGAATTCAAACAATAACAAACCAGTGGATTTTATTGCTACTAAGTTTTATTTTTTTATTGTATTAATGTTTATAAAATAACATTATTCTTGATCTAATACTATTTAATTGCGGTAGTGGATGAAATCTGTGATGGAGCAAGCACATCAGATATAAAGTTGATTACTTTTTAATTTGAGATGCATCACATTCCCCCCCCCCC
>CM077108.1:19128837-19140625 GCA_039619505.1 Cimex hemipterus
ATTTATTATTGTATATAAATTATATATATACAAATCTATTTATACCTGTTGGTTATTGTTTCTTAAGTAAAATAAAAAACAAAGAAATTAAAATTTAAACAATAATTAGTAACCAAAATTGTAAAAAATCGCTTAGGAGTTTGTTCGAAGAAAACAAATGAAATTCTTTCCTACTAATACTAAATTTATAAATATATAGGAATATATATACACACGTACAAAAGTCTTTATAATTACATTGTCATATTCAAAATAATAAATTTAGAAAAGTCAAGATTATATTTGTAATTTATAATTAAACAAAAAAATCTGTAAATAGTTATTTACAATAAAATAATCCTTAATATAAATTTGATATTCAGTTAACTTATGATATTGGTATTATTATTAACATTATTATTATTTATTCATAAATACTTCCAAATGTAATTTGTAAATTGCAGGTGTTGTTAAGATAAATATTTTTTGTACTCTTATCCCAGTGATTCAGACACCAGTGAGCAATAAATTTATTGTTTTAATTATTAAGCGTTAATATTTTCAATTGTTGTTAGATTATGTTACTAATATTAATGTTAATTAATAATTATATTTAATTATTAAAATATTAAAAAAATGAGTATCATTAAAAACATCACAATTTCTTTGGATTTGTACCAATGTGAGGAAACAAATGTGTTTCTCTTCTTCTTTAAAAAAAAAAAAAAATTTTTTTAGACAACTTTGTTAAAAACAGTTTATCGAAAGTTGGGATTTAAATTCTATGAAGATACATAGTGGCCCTAATTTTTGAAAATACATTACGGATCTAGGTAAGTGTAAAAATTCAAATAATCGTAATTTAAATACAGAATATCGTAAGATGATTTGTTCCTTCACCTCATGGTTTTCCCGGGAATTCCATTCAGGAAATCGTGCATAGGAAAAACTTTATGTTCATACTGATGAATGTTTATGAAGTCAAGTGTGCAGAATGTAGGTCGAATTAAACTGTGACCACTTTACAAGCTAAAATTAACCTCAAAGGTTTTTATCATGTTTGAACATCAAATTAAAATATATTACATGTAATCGTCCCCTATCTGTTTTATTATTTTATTTTTGTTTTATAGAGTGCTAGTTATATGCCCAGTATTAAAAATATTTTGTGTTTCCTTTGTTTTAGCATTTTGTATTCTGATTTTACACACACTAGTCATCTAAAGCAAAGGAAAAATAATTCAGTTTAATGGTAACTACAATAAATCTCGTGGTGTAATTGGATTTGTATAATGATATAACAGTTAGGTGTTTTTTAGACAAAATTTTCACAACAATAGCAATATAATTTTTTAAAATTCCACTTTGATTAATTAAAGATATGTTTTTATACATGAGAAGCACATTTACCTGGCACATTGGTTTTATTTCCACAAAGATGATTTATTTAAACTTAAAAGAAACAATATCGGTGTTGATATCAACATGAGATAAATTTGTGATATAAAATTTTATATATTGTGGGCCCATATATTGTATAAATATATATATATTTAATTAACTTCTTTCAATGTATGTCTTTGGAGGTGTATGAGTTTAAACTAAAAAAAAATTTGCCTAATGAAATTTTGTATTCTCTAGCTTTTTTTTTGAGGGTATGGGGTAAAAACTGTGGATAAACATTTCTCGGCCTTGCAACGGCCGTATGAACATCTTACTTTCATTAGTTATAGTTTCGCATCATGGTATGTTATTGCATATTTATATTATACGCTTTAAATGGAAAAATAAGAAAGAAAGAAAAAGATAATGAAAGAAAAAGGAAAAACATAAAATGTTGTCTATATGATTAGTTCCTTTTTTTTGACTTTTCTTTTTTCCTTTTTTTTTCTTTTAACAAGGAACTTAATATTTTTAACAAAGTGTTAAATGGATGGAATTTATATGTAATATAGTTTTGTAAAACATTGTTTAAAGAATTAGGAAGTATTTTTTTAGCCTTTACAGCATAAATGTACAGTAATGTATATAAGAGTACGGGGTGTAACAACTGTTGTGTCGACGACAGTGATTTTTAAAACAAATGAACTACAAATTCGTACTTTACGATTAGTACTTGTTCCTAAAAAGAAAATAATGTAACAATTAAAATTATGTTAGGACAATATCTTTTATCTACAAATTTTGTATTTTTAAAATACATTATGCTCGCACCATTAATTTTATGGTGTTTAATCGTTCCAATTTTGAATTCTCCACCAAATTGGTTTACTTCCTTCAAAGTAAAAAAAAAGAAAGTCATATCAGATTATTTAAAAGCACATGTATATTAATCATTTTCATAAATTATAAAAACAAATATTAATTTTTTAGAAGTTTCTTATGCTTAGAAAAATCAAAATCCATCCAGCATTCTTGAATTTTTTGTTTTGTTTTGTATTTTTGGTGAAATTCCCGATTTGCCATATTTAAAAGTCGTTCTTATTTAATAATTATTTTTTAGTAAAGTGTAAAAAAAAAGAAAAATAAATCAGTTGTTGATTATAGATAAATGGAAATTTGTACATTTCCAACTTCCTATAGTTGTTAGAAAATTTATGTCTATTATAATTAGCATTGTATAAATTATATAGATGTGTAAATATATTTTAATAATTATCTTAAAGAGATAACACTGTTGTAAGAGTTGTACTATACATATAATAAATATATATTGCAAGTATTAACAGCTTATTTTAATCGAACCTTTTGCCGAATGTCGGATCAAAATTGTACGATGTTTCATACAAAAAATGACGTTAAAATTTAGTTTTCTTTTAACTAACTACCAACAAATATTTTAATTGTAAGCTAATAAACTGTTAAAACATAAATGAACATTTTCCACGAGTTTGGAAAATTTTGAAACATTGAGAAAATAAAATAAAAATAAAAGAGATAAACTATATATTATATAATTACTTGAAGTGTTTATTTTGGATGTTTAGTATCAATAAAAAGTTTTAAGTAAAAAAGTTAAAAATAAATTAGTTTCATTAATATAGCTCACCATGACCAATATATTGGTTTTTTGTACAAAATTTTACCATTGTCGAGAGCTGTTCATTTAATTTAAGCTTTTCACTAGACACCAAATCTTTATTATTTTTTATATAGGGGTTTGCAACAGCAGATATATATCAACAGTGTTTTTGAAAAAGCCCATCTGTCAAGTTTAAGTACCCGGGATCTTTACCTTAAAGGGACGAGTGTCATATCAACGCCTAAATTGTAGTGGCCACTGCCCCAATCAAATCTTTAATAAAGGTTTTTGTGTATCCTTCAGGCCTGGATTGCTGCTTCTTCCAGGCAGTAAGCTTGTTTCTGCTACTTTGATTCTATACGCTTACGCTCATTCTATGCTGATGCTAGTTTCTATGATGGTTTTGGATGCTTTTTTTATGCATCTATCCTGGCATATATTACTGTTGAAACAAGGGCTTACAAGCATTACCTGCCTGATGGGTTGTTTTTTTGGTATGGCATGAAAGGGTGTCCTGATCAAACTTTCCTTGGCCAATTTATTAGCCTCCTTGTTCCCGTTTGTCTGATACAGGCTGGATGCAATCAGAGTACTACCAATGAGGTACTTTACTTTAGAGCCGCCTGGCTGTCTGAGTAAATGGCTATTCTTTTTGCTGATAATACGTAGCCTTTTGATCAACAGCCAGTTTCAGCCTGAAATACAGTAGCATATTGTAACACTGGTTCCGTGTCAGCCAACTCGGGTTGGGAGAGCCAGTAACTCGGTGCAGAATTTTGTGGGGCTGTACAAATGAATTCACAACTGAAAAAAAAAAAAAAAACCTTTCCTCTTCGATGAATTAACCAGCCTGGTTGGCAACAAAAACTAAGGCTTGAATCAATTCAAAATACAAAATAAAATAAACTAAAAAGAAACTTGTACTAACTAAATCAAAACTAGAAATTAACTCATTCGTAACTTGAAAATTATAAATCTGTTGGTCAACTCACTTAAAAAATAAAATAATTATAATAATAAAATAATACAGCTCTCTTTCAAAAATAAAACTTCAGTTTAAAAAAAAATTAAATAAAATTCTGCCTTGATTTTCACAGTCGCTCAGATTCCTCTGGCACTCCTCTCTCATTTCCTCTAGTTTTCTACATTCCCCTGATGTCCTCTGGGTGCTCGCTACCCGATGAAGAAGTGCTTAAAAAATTCGGAAAACAATCTTTTTTTCCTGTTGTAAGCTTGCACCATGTCTCCGAGCCTGGCCTGCTTTTTGTTGCCGGCTGGGGGCCCCTGCTGTCCTCCCCACTATGCTCTCTCCTACACTTCCCCAACCACCCAATGTTTTAGGACCTTCACTGTCACTGCCCAGCTTTCTTGAAGAGTCCTTTGTCTTCAGCTGGATACATTATACCAACCCGTGGGGAAAAAAAGGAAAATAAATAAATTTAGAATCCTTGGTTTATTTCCCATCAGATACCTATACTCAGTTTTTCTCCCGGTCCACTCCAAATTTTGGGATCATGACGGGAAGCATCCCTAGAACTCTCTTGTACTAATCTATTTAAGCATCTATAATATGTTTTACTCCAAAAACATAATTTTAAATGTGTTTAACATTATTTAAAAGATGTGTAAAACGATAATTTTTTATATATTGTATGTACTTATTGATATACTTAAGTTGGTAGACATTTTGTATTAATAAAGCATTATTATTATAGAATAAAACAAAATTGTTATTTATTTAAAATTTGTCGCAAAACTAATTAGGAAAAAATCTAACAACAGAAAGTTTTTATCTGTATAGGTTTATTTTATAAAAATGTACACGTTTATAATTTTTATTTAGTCTTCATCATCTGACTCGATTACAAACCGTTTCTTTCTCTTCATTTGAACATCATTATCCGCTTCATCATCAGAAACAATCCTGTCCCTTTTCCCTAGGTTGGTCTGTGAGTTTGAATCGGAAGACTGTGAAGATAGAACTTTGCTTGCTGAAAATGAAGTTGTGTCTGGCTGGCTTTCACAGCTTTCTTGCGAAGCCTTGCTTCCGTTGATTCTTTCATTATTCTCCTCTTGACACGCCTCATTTTGTAAAATATCATTTGACTTTTGTACAATAACATTTTCTACTTCACTCTCTAAAGGTTTTGAAAGAGAAACTGGATCACGATCGTCATCACTGCTGTCGGATAAAATTCGCTTTCTGACTGAAAACACTTGGGCGTGTTCTAATTCATCTTCAGATTCGTCGCTTGATTTACTTGAAATACTGGTTTTCCTGAATCGTGATGATTTCAGTTTATGAACAGTATTCTCATCGGAACTTTCAGATTCCGATCCACTTGAATGTAGTTCTCTTCTAAGAGTGTCTTTGCAGTGTTTACTTATGAGACTGTCAAAATCTAATTCTTTATCTTTTACATCGTCGACCAGCACATCTTGCACTTCGCCGGTGATTTTTCTAAAATAAACAAAGTAGGTAATTAACAAATTTTTCAAATGTTAAACATGAAAATAATTACAGTATTAAACAGTTGATCTCCTCGGCACAAGATGGTAGATAATTTTCATAATTATACGCCATATAATTTATTAATGCTTTTCGGTCGTTGAAATCTTGCATATTCCAACCAGATGGTATTCTCCAGTATACTTCCTACAAATATATTTAGTCAAATAAAATAATAAAGTGTAATGACATTTTCACCTGATTAAATTTCTTAATTTCCTTGTTTTTATATACACAGTTTTTATGAAATACGACATACAAGGTATGAAAATAATTATGAAAAAAAAAATTAAATGCTACTTCATGAGGTGATTGTATCATCTATGTGATATGTCTGCCAATTATGACATGATATGAAAATGTTTAGTTATTCCATTGTATTTTACGGCTGCTTAAACATCATTCTAATCTGATGCAGATTACTGAACTGTCAAGAATTGTATAACATGTGAAATATCTCATGTCACCTTGATTAAAGATAATCGTCAATTAGATTGTTTTTGAAAAAAAAAAAAAAAAAAAGAGGTATCCAATCAGGCTGAAAAACAGGAAATTCTGATGTACGAACCATTCAGCCATCACAATCTCCAAAAAATTAAATGTTAATACTCTAGGCATTTGACATCATCAGATTATAGTGAGCATACCTGTTGTTGAAATGGTTTTTGAAAATTCAACGACCAAAGTAGATTTTGAAAATTGACATTTTCTATCGAAAGCATCGAATCCTCAAGTAACGGAAGCAAAGGGACATCTGTATCAAGTTTATCGTCAAGATCTTCTAAACATTCGTCGATACAAGAGCTGATCCATTTTAAACCTTCGATTAAAACTAAAAGAAAACAACATTTTTCAAAAGTTTTTCCCCCAATTTTTAAATAAGCAGAAATCACATTTATTCTCTGGAATAGCCTTGAGAATATTTTTTATAGAAGAGGCCAGTTTTGGAGCGTTTTCTTTTACTTCCTCCTCTTTCTCCTCCTCCTCCTCATCATCATCATCATCATCACTTGAATCTTCCACTTCTGTATCAAGATCTTGTTCAGGTATTGAATCGTTGATCAATTCTAGGGAGGAATAAGAAAAAATTAGAACTGAAATTAGAATGACAAAAATGAAAACTTACTGGGTTTATTCTTCTTCCGTTTTTTAACAATTTCTTTTCTATCCTGGATCAAACCGAGTCTCAATAGAGTGGCTACTATGACCCTATTTGATTTCTCTTCGCTTAATCTCTCAGAGATATTCACCAAGGGATCTTCAAAAAACATTTTAATTAGTACAATAATATACTAGATTTTCACTAAACTTTTTTTTTAAGTACCCTCAGTGTCTTTGAATTCATTGTACAATTTTGTCAACTCTTGCTCAAGCTCTTCTGTCCATTTATTGTTCCTCTTTTTCTGTAAATAATCAAAGTTAAGTAATTTTAATGAGAAAATATAAATTAAAAAAAAATTATAAAAATAGTCGTGTTCTTTACTTTGTTGTCCACGAGTAAAAACATTTCTTTAAGTTTCTTGATAACTGTTTTCTTCGATCTATCTTTTCTTATCATATTGTCCATTATCCAATCAACCATCGCTAAAACAAAACCTAGTGTTAAATTTGGTCAAATAAAATACAAAATCAATTTACGTTCGGAAGGCTTTTTCATGTCATATTCCAATGATAAAGTACGAAGTTCTTCCTCCTCGTGTTCTTCCCAAAATCCTTTTAGTTTGGCCCTTAAACAAATAAAATAATAAATTACTGAAAATAAACTATGAGGTTTTTTCCTAATAAACAGATATTGAGATTAGCTTGGGATGATTACTTTTCTTTATTAGAAGATCCATATCCTTCCTCAATTTCGTAAGCATCTTTGGTAGTTTTCAGAAACAACAATTCAGCAAAGACTAGCTGATTTTTCTGAGCTACTTGAACGAATTTCCTTGTAATGAAAACAGCCAGTTTTGCCAATTCCTAATTTGTGAATAAAAAACAAACAAACATTAAAACATAATGATGAGTAAAACCAAATTGTACATTACATTATACTTAGGGTTGTTGGCCCTGAGGATCTTCTGGAACTTGATGAATAGCGAAGCCTGGAATAGCAAAACGTGCATTTTACAGTCCCATGCAATCCGGTGGAGCATTCTCACGATGCACCAATTCGTGAAATTTGTGTTTGTTTCAAAATCAGATAAAAGTTGGCAGCAAATGTGTATAATCTTGGGTGAGGCAAACCTATCAAAACATACAAATAAAAAATAATATAAACTACCATACATTTTTAAGTGAATCGATATACCTTTTTAATAAATCCATAACTTCGAAATTTTGCTCTACAACCTCAGGATAAACCTCGTTTTCCTCGTCATCACTTTCTAAAACGAACAATTAATATGTTTAAAAATAAAAAATTAAACAGCAAAAAATAACATTTACCATCTTCCATCTCTTCGGCCAAATGAGCTTTATCTGAAAAATAAGTTTAACATTAATGCAAACCCAAGGTACAAATTTAGCAGAATATAATTTAAGATCAAATTCTTTCAATCAGGAGGAAATGATTGAGGAATTGAATATTCATCAGATTGTGCAAAGGAAGAATACAATTTTTTTTTTTTGTCAAAATTTAAATAACTGACATGGCTATATCTCCAACTTATCAGATAAAATTCTAGGCTTAAAAAAATTCAACTTATTATTGAAAAGAGCAAAATAGAAAAATAAAAACCCGAGATCTTCTGTGATCTTGAGATGGCTCAAAGATGGGAAATGGTGGGCACAAAGAGGCCTAACTAAACAAGGCTCGACCTCATCACGACTGTCTTAAAAAATGAACGATGAATGATGATGAAAAAGCTCAAGAGTGCAACAATAAGAATACTGTAATATAGCCAGGTAGCTCTAAAGGTTTAAGGCTACAAGATCAACACAAAATCTACGTATTAAAAAAAAAAAAAGAAAAGGAATTTCAGGCAATGAGGTAGCAGATATACTATATAAAACAAAAGCCATGGAATCTAAACCCAAATCAATTTTGTGGCATAAACTATAGCCAGATTCTTGGGGTTAAACTAGAATACTATAAATGTATGCCAGGCATGAGGTAAGCAAATACTATCAAAACATCAACCCAACGGGAAAAAAAGAAAATCCTAACAGACAAGAACTAAAAAGAAAAGACATTAGCACAGATAAGACATAATCGATAAAATATTAAGTGTTAAACAGTAAAATCCCTTTGGCTACAAATAGTGGGTGGGGGTCAAATTTTTCCAGGGACATTACTTTTTATCTTTTTGTGTTCTAAAAAAATAAATTACTGCTTTTACATGCAAAAAAAGAGAGTTCCTACTCATAGTAAGTTGTTTTCCAAAAATCTGAATTTCCAGCCCTTAGCTCATCGTCAGGTTGAAGGATTTCTACAATCATGGCTCTTGATGCGAATTGCGTGATTCTTCCTTTCAACCTGATGATGAGCTAAGGGCTGGAAATTCAGATTTTTGGAAAACAACTTACTATGAGTAGGAACTCTTCTCTTTTTTTAAAAAGGATTGAACACCACACTCACTCCATCATTCATCATTTCTCTCCAAATAATCTGTTAACAATGCTTAAACATTGCAAAGGGATGAAACAAAGGACTAAAATCTTAATGATCTCATCCACTGTGGCTTTATATTTGTAGTTTTTTTTTTCAATTTATTTTTTTAATTTTATTTTTAAGTGTGTATTTAATACAATTAATAAAAGTTTTGGGTTGAGATAAAAAATTCAATGACACAAGCGGGATTCGAACCGATGATCTTCAGCTAGATATGCTACTGCTCTACCACTTGAGCTATCGTGACCTCGATCCACTTAAAATGGCAAAAAGGAGGGAAAAGTCAAAAGTTAGTGTTGAGATGGCAAGTTAGTGTCCGAGTGCACTAATTAATTAATTAGAAAGCTAATAATAATTGGTCAAGCAGACCACGAAATTGGTGAATTTAATGTCTATTTAATTTTTAGTCAACATTTTAATTTTCTCTCTATCACTTAATTTCTCACAATATCAATGCTTTCTCACTTTCTCTCTAAATTTCAAAATAAAAGGTTTAGAATTTTTGTATTAAACCCCAAGAAAAAATAATAAAACTGTTATTATAAATCAATATTAATTTCATTTTATATAATTTTTTTAAAAACAATTGTAAGTTTTGAGTCTTGTGGTTGAAAATTAAATAGTTCATCAACATTAAAAATTTCAATGTTGCATTTCAATTCTGAACATTTTCTGTGAGACGGCAATTTTAATTTGTTTCATTTAAAGGTGCAACACTGAACTGAATCCACAGATTCAATGGTTGAGAGTGTACTCTCAGCGTGAATATGGTGGAATCTGCACATGCTCAGGTCTGAAATCTGGGCCCAGCTTCCTGTATCCCAAAGGCTCATCTTGGTTTGCTCTTCCCAGTGCAGTTTTCTCATCTTTGTGCTCCGGTTTTTAACCAAGAATGAAAATATGAACGTCTGAGAAAAGGCCGGATAAGTGAGACATGACATCAACCCAATGAAATGTGAGTAGAAATTAAAAGAGAGATAGAAAAAATAATTCAATGGTGCATTTTTGTTCACCATTTTAATACTACAAGATCAAAGAATTATTTAACCTTTTAAATAATTTTTTATAAATATTTATTCTTTTAATAATTCTACTTTAATTTAAAAAATAAAATATTGTAAGATATAAAATTTTAAATTAACAATTTTTTTTCTCAATAGAATAACATACTACAGAAAATTAAAGATCAAGAAACTAATAGTATCATTAAAATTAATAAATTATCAAATTTTTAACAATTTAAGTATAAGTGTAATTACTTAACAAAGGGTTTAAACAAATTATTTTTATTTTGAAGTTTTATTTTATTTTTGTTAATAATAGTTTTAAAAGTGAAAGCAGGAACAATTTACAAAAGTTAGTTACAAAGTAATAATATAACGAGTAACGAGGCTATTTAGCCAAATTTAATCTTAGAAGTTAAAACTATTATGCACAGTTACACCATTAAATAGATAAATATACATTAACACATAATTGAACATTTATGAGCTAAATGGCACGAAAATGAATGAAAATCATGTTAATTTATATCTCGAAGGGTGAAATCAATAGGAAGGGTGGGACACTCTGAGGCAAAAGTAGGGCCAGAAGATGAAATCAATATCTAAATTTGTGTGTATCTGAGTAGTAAACAAACTCCTTTGGTAAAATTGGAGGTAATTTGTTTTCATTTTAAAAGTAATAATTAATTATAACTAAGGGAAAATCTGGAATATTGACATTCCATCAAATAGGATATATGCAATCGAATGTTGTAAAGTTCAACTTAAAGTGGTACAAAGATGTGATAAATTAAAAAAAAGGATAGATAATTTAATTGACTAAAATTTTTACTTTAATTATAATAAACCACCGGTTTAAAGTTTATTAAAAATTAATCATAATTTTCCTTTAAGTTTAATTTTTTTTTTAATTTACGTGCGCATGTATAATAATTAACACTGCATATACACATGCCATTCAATTTTTATAATTTGCATTGGATTTTGTGTTTATGGTATTGTTTTAACAATTTTATTTCATATTTTCTTTGTAATTGTGTGTTTGTGTGTATGTGTATGTGATTAATAAGTGTAAAATTGTACAGTTTATTATTTTTTTTATGTATAATTTTTAAGAATTAGTTTTTTTTTAATAACTTGGTGAATGCTTAATTATTTAATATTTCATATTGCACTGGCACACAGCCACTTCTGGGTCTGTCTTCACTCGCGGGTTTTTTGTTTGTTATTCAAATGCGTTTCGGCATTGCGCCATCTTCAGTGAAGAGTTTCTCAAACAAAAAACCCGCAGGGGAAGACGGACCCAGTAGTGGCCATGCGCCAGTTCATGAGTTCACCGACTCGCAGACCAAAACCCATCATCTACTATTTAATATTTCTTCTTCTAACCCTGTTTATTGATGTATATACTTTTTTCTTACTATTTATAGTAAATTTGTAAAAAAAATATTATGATTGAAAGTTGAAATTGGCATGTGAGAATGAATATTTTGCGTATGCAAAGGCATCTTTGGTAGAAAATTAATCTACTACTTAAAAACTAAAAGCATACAATGGTATTAGTTAGGGAGTAAGTGGAAGTGATTAGTGATCAAAGGTGGAAGGGAGGACAGAGAGAGAGAGAAAGAAAGAGAGAGAGAGAGAGAGAGAGAGAGAGAGAGAGAGAGAGAGAGAGA
>CM077108.1:19140635-19166532 GCA_039619505.1 Cimex hemipterus
AGAGAGAGAGAGAGAGAGAGAGAGAGAGAGAGAGAGAGAGAGAGAGAGAGAGAGCCATAGAACAGATAAATGGTATGGTCAATTTGTGCAAAAAGTTAAAAACACTTTTTCTTTGTTTTCAGCTGTGCCAAAACATGGATTCTTTTTAAACGCAAATCCACACAGAAGAAATGTAATTAATTGAAACAGGAGAAATGGCTCACTGGCAGCTAGGTGCGATCATCTTCTTCCTTCGGTTCTTCCTATCTCATCCGCAGTGCATCTTCTGCACGGATGAGTGTAATCAGCTTAAAAGCACAAGCATTGACTTTGTAAATATTTCAATAATCTGTGATCACGATGCGAACATAACCGAGTTTGTTGAGGCTAAAAACCTAACGAATACGAACAGTATTAAATTATTATATTCGTCTTTATTGAAGTCCGGTCTAAGCAATCTGTCTTCAGCCAAAATTGTAGATTTATCAGGTAACGGCTTGACTGTTATTAATGTAAGCATTTTTCACAATGTCCAGAGTTTATGTCTTTCTCACAACAACCTAACGCAGATCAAGGGGAACCTGATGAAACTGAAATTTGTCGATTTATCTCATAATTCGATCAGCAATATCTCAAAATGTCCAATTTTGTCTGGCAATGTTTCATATATAAGTCTGAACAATAATTTAATATCTTCCTTGAACAATTTTTCAAGTGATTCTTTAGAACATTTTGACTTAAAAAACAACAAAATTAATTTATTGAATTTAAACAAATTTAAAAAACTGAAGATATTAGACTTGAGTAATAATCTAATTGCTCAGATCAGTGCCAACATCTCTCACCAAGTACCAAAATTAGAGATATTAAATCTTTCATCAAATGCTATCAAGACCCTGGATAACTACAGTTTTAATTTAACAAATCTGTTAAAACTAGATTTAAAAAATAACAAATTAAAACACTTGTCACCGAAATGCTTTGTAGGACTGAATAAACTACAGTTTTTAGATATTTCGCAAAATAAATTAAAAACAGTGTTTCCCAGTACACTACAATATCTTTCTGGTCTCATACAACTGATTATTTCTGAAAATAAAGACTTTTCAACTCAAGACTTTGGGCTTCTACTTGCATCAAAGAGATTAAAAAGTGTCAACGCTTCAAATACAAACCAGAAAAAGATTCCGTCGAGTCTGATCCGATCTGTACGATACTTATTCCTTTCATTTAATAATATAACTCAAATACAATGTGGCGATCTAGACAGCTATCCTTTACTGAACAGCCTCGATTTATCACACAATAACATTAGTTACATTGAGGATGACGCGTTAGGCAGGTTAGAATTGCTTAAGACCATAATTCTTAGTTACAACTTTCTCATATCGATACCATATACGTTGCCAAATAATTTAAAAACTTTGCTAATTAACAATAATGTTGTTAAGAAAATAACGACAACGGATTTTTCAAGTATTATCCAGTTGAAACAATTAGACCTCTCTAACAACAGAATAACAACAATCGCTGAAGGATCGTTTGCTCAACTTACTCTTCTTCAGACACTGAACTTATCAGGAAACAACATTAATATTTTGTCAAGCAGTATTTTTACAAATCAAAGAAATTTGAAAACTTTGGATTTGAGTAATCTAAACAATGTGATGAAATGTGATCAAGTGCTTTGTTTTCCTGTCCCTGAATCAAACGAACTACAAGAACTCATACTTATGAATAGTCCTGTTCTTGTAAACCGGCTCGTCAATGACGCCGCAGCATTAAAAACGTTCAAGCAGCTGACTATTTTAAATCTTGCTTATGCAAACTTGACAGAACTGCGAAACGACTTGTTGAACTATTTTCCAAGGCTTAGGCAGTTATATTTGCAGGGTAACGATTTGAACTGTACTTTATTACAATCGACATATTTATGGCTAGAAATTAAAGAAATAGACGATTGTATTTTTAAGATGAATGAAATCGAAGTAACAACTACGATGATGACTGTTGCAGTAAAAAATAAAATAAGCAAAGTATCGACTGTACCTTCTCCAGTGGAGACGAACTTAAAATTGCCAAATACAACAAAAACTGATATATTTGCTTCAACTACTAAAGATTTCTTCATGGACTTTCAGTTTAAGAACATTTCCGAATTTCCTGTACCTCAACAAAATGAAGCTTCTAATAAAGTCGACATTTGGTACAAAGAATCCGATCTGGGCGTTGTAGACGCTTTTGCTGATAACACTCCAACCTCCCATCCAGGGCTTTTTATTTTATTAGTTCTTCCGATAGCTTTGGTATCGACGTACCTTTGCTGGGCGATGCATTACTCAAGATCTAAGAGGCAGTTAGCCAATGAAATAAGTCACGAAATGGACATTGAAATATCAAATATATCGAGTGAACTTTGGTGACCCTTACTGTCAACATATAACAATTAAAAAATATTTCATTGTTAATTAAGCAAACAAGGATTGTGCGAAACAAACCAATATTGGAAATGTTATTAAGAAAGATAAATTTTAAAAGAGAAGAAATACCTAATATGTCCGTAATGAATCATTGTAATAAGGCAAGACAATCATGCCCTACAAAAGAAAATACAAATCTATATATTTTTATTAAACAAGAAAATATAAACAAGAGCCAATTTTTCTAAAATTTTAAGCAAATAGAATGTAAGTTTAACATTCCCCCCCTCTAATTTTAAACTGATGTGACAAATTGGTTTTATTGATCTATTAATCATTGTTTGACAATAGCTAATTGTAAAAGTCTAGTAAAAAATTATAAAAGTACTATTATATATAACAGAGAAAAAAAAAAGTGCGCAAAGAAATAATGCTTTATTATCTAAAAACATCCAATTTAATGTTGATATTGTATGTTTTCTATTTGTTTATATACATACAAACAGTTTGTAAATATTTGTTTTGTTATAGTACTCAAAATGTAAATAGTATTTATAAGTCCTAGCGTGTTTTATATACATTTTAATATGTAAATATTGGTATGGGATGAGTGATATTTTCAGATTAAGAATAAACGAAAAAAATTAATTTATATTTGCTTTTTTAATTGACTGACCTGAGCCCAAATCAGCAAGAAAGACTTCTTTGAGGCACATCAGCTCTTCCTCCTGACTTATATTTTCTGAGCCGAATGTTTCGTTTTCAGGCCAGACTTCCCTGTTTAAAATAAGTATTAAAAATCAACAGTCATTTAAATCGATGTAATTAATTACCTCGATGCTCTAAATAAAGCGACAGCTTCATCAAAACTTCCCGATTTCAGCAAAACGTTAATCCGCTTTACAGCTTCAAACCTAATTCAAAAAAATCAATAGTCTCAAAATAGTCGATAAGTCATTGGATTAAAAAAGTTGAAAAATCATACTTTTGCTGTTCCATATCCATTTCCAAGGTTGCATCAAAAGGAATTACAACTTTATCGATTTCTGTTGAAAGAGTTTTCAAAATTTCATTTCTATTTTGCTCCCATATTTCTTCTAAATTCGCTGTCAATTGAGGAGTAGATTCTGCAAAGAAATTTGTTTTCAAATCAAGTAATAAAATTAATTTAATTTGATGTGCGTTACTTTTTTTATTCTTCTTGCTTTTTCTCTTAGTCTGTTTTTTCTTCTGCACCATTATTTTCTTATTTTTACAAAAATCACAAACTAGTTTTAAAAATATGTGGATAGTTTCTATCAAATCTACTAAATACTGCCTACAATTGAAGAACCATTAATTGAAAAGAAAAAAAGAAAAAGAAAAAAAAAATATAAAAAAAATGAAAACACCACTGTACTTTGAGAAATGCTGTTTTTTATAAGTGTTCGCTAAGATCAAAAGAAGTTCACGGTATTCAACTACATAGAAAATATTGCTTTTTATCACTTTAGATGATTCTCTAACTCCAGAATCTTCATTCTTATCCATTAACATAAGATTTTGTAAAAGTTCCTGGAGACAATAAAAAAAAACCCATGTGAATAGCAATAAATAAATTTAACAAAGCGTTTGATTATTTTTTAAAAACCTTATAAGCTTTTAGAGCGAGATGCATGCGGAAGGACCACAGCTTTATCTTCTTTTTGTCAGTGGTCATAATTTCGTACCATGTCTCCAAACATTTTTGGACAAAGTGGAATGTTTCAACTGCCATCGTTTCACTGAAATTGATAAGACATTATTTCAATTTCTTTACAACAAGGATTTCAAAACACGGATACCTGACAAATTTGACCTGAAATCTATAAAATCTATTGAATTCCATAAAAAATTTTAAAGCTGTAAGATAATAAGACTCGTCGTTGTCTTGAGTCTTCCCCCTTGCCAAACATTCCTAGAGCATTGTCAGAAAAAGTTAACAACGAAAATTGAAATTAAAAGAGAATTAAAAGAAATATTTACCCTAACGTGCTGCATGAGGGGGTTGTAAGCAGCATGCAGTATTTCTATGCAGAACTGTTTTAATATGAGGCGGACGCTCAGGGCTGAACGGCGCTCCGTACTGTTACACTTCAAAGGTTGTTTATTTTTTGGAATCCTTGCCTTTTGCTAATGATCACGAATAATACACATACACAATTTTTTTTTATTTTTTAAAAGTAGATTTAGTATATTAATTTCACCTTTTCCTGGTCAAACGTGATATACTTGGCTTCTTGAATCCGCTTATGGTATATCATATCTTTATCACTGGTAGATTTCATATTTTTGACAACAAAAGTGCCACCAAAGTTTGAGTGCCTAAAATTGATTTTTTTAATTTTAATTTTTTATTTTTTTTTTAATCGAGGGGTTAAATTGAGTTGTTAAGTACAAATGTGTGATGAAATGTGTTTTTTACTATGAAAATTTTCAATGATATCAACAGTAGTTTTGGGCCACGAGTGATATTTGCTTGATTGAACTTTGAAATTTGACCTGCTGTTCAATCTTAAAGAGATTTACCTTGTGCCAAAATATTTTTTTTGTTTTTTAAGCTTTTCTTGTATTTCCGTCTGCCTTATTTGTAACAATTCTTGTTCATCCCTGTATTTTTCATCTTCACTTCTTTGCGCTGTCGTATTCGCCAAAAGTGCTGGCGGCTGTTCTCTCACCATGAGGCATATTATCTGTAAATTTTTTTTTTTTTTAAACAGTGCCCAATGACAAAATTTAATGTTACAATTCACCTCTAACAAATGCATGTAAAAGTTGGCTTCCTTCTCTGAGCTGGACATGTATAAAAGAATGTCAATCATTCCAGATTGATGGAGGGCCCATAAAACCTTTCAAAAAAATTTTTTTTTTTAGTTAAATTGATTATTTGTAATTAAATAAACGATAATACCTGATCGTGAATACTGGCATCGTTATCAGGCCTCCAGTCGGAAACTGTGTTGGCTGGTACATGCAAGATATTACGGATAAGTATAAGGATTCTTTCAATTGACCTCTGGTCGTCGTCATCCCGTTCTTCACTCGGCTGACAAATACGACAGAATATAGTGTAAAATTACATTTTGTTTAAAAGTCGATTTACCTTACTGAGAAGTGTGCTGAGCCTGTCTGTAAAAGAGGACCAGACCCTGTAGTCGTTGAAGGCTTCTTTGTAAAATTGCAAGTGCGAAACAAGCTCCAGGTACTGATTGTGCTCACATTTATCAGCGGGAATTATATCGTTATATACGAGGAGGGCGGGGTTTGTAAGATTTACTATAAGCCTATTAATATAATTAATATAAAAATTAACTTTTAACCTGATTTCAGTCAATTAAGCCAAGAAAATTAAATCTATAATGAAATATTGGTCTTTTAATAAAATTTTTTTTAAAGGCAGTATTCTTATATCATATATTTGCAAGTATTAGGGAGGCCATCAAAGAAAATTCATCAAAGAAAAAATTGTAGTCAAGTTTCTATTTAAAACCTTTGTCAGGATGGCAATCTATATAACTTAAAAGAAACAAACTACATCAAAATAATTTTTTTGCCCTTGAGGACCTCAGAGATGAAAAAAAAATTCTTGTAGTCCTGTTGAAGGTATTAAAAAAAGGCTGAAAGTTTGACTAAATTTTTTACATTTTCTTTGATGTCCTCCTCCCCAATAATCGTTTAGCATATGTAAAATACTGAAATAGGTAACAAATTTATGCTTAAAAGCATCAAAAATTTTTCAGTTTATTACTTATTGACAAATTTGCTTTGACAGATATTTGCAAAAGTGAAATTAATTTTTAATAAGATTTTACATAAATTAAAATACCTTATTGCAACATCAAACAAATCAAGCTCTTTATAATGGCACTGAACTATCGGTAAGAGATCAGTTTTAAGAAGTTTGGCATTGCCGAGGTAACGCCGGATCTCATGCGATTCCCCGTCCTTCTTAAGATACCTTATGAGATCCCTGAGAGTCTCTGAAATAAGAGATGAAAATTAATATTTAGATCGTACTAAGAACGAATTGTCAAATTTGATAAGCACGAACCTCTGCAATGTGGTTCCAAATGGTACTTCTTGCCGTCGTAATAGCCGAGTGCGTTGCAAGTGGCGGCGAGCTCCGCTGACAAATATCCAGATATTTTTGCCATCTAGAAACAAACTAGAACATACTTTAAATTAAATCATAGCTTGCTAAAACGTAAAAATAAACTAAACTTGAATCTTGCAGAAAGACAGTGGTAAGTAAAAGGGATCAGGAAAGACAATATAAATGTCAAAGTATGCATAAGAAATATTATTTTTGTAATTTATTTATTTGTTTAATAGCAAGGGCTGTTGACGAGGACATTCCCACCCCTTATGCATGCAGAATTTAATCCTAGGCACACTTTCCCCCATTTCCAAATTTTTTCCTATTTATATGCGATTCACTCAAGTAGAGTGGTGGAGAGTACTCGATATTCCTGTCAATCCTCTTGTATTATACATTCACACTATCGGGTGGCATTCCTACAAGCTTTCGGCATGGAATCAAGGAATGACGTCCTTTAATTAAATTAAACAAGGAGCAACTTTTTTCTATATGCTGGACACATATGAGTGCTTTAGATGAAAAGTGACCATGTGTCATCTGCACATTGCCAATTCTGAGTCGAGTCAGGATGAGTCCTTGTACGGTTTAAATTCTCTGGGAGATACCTATCAGCCTTGATGGGCAATAGTTTTTCGGTCGGCCCGGTTCACATAAGCAGGGTGCATACCAAAGAAACTGATTCATAAAACTCATTTTCAGAAACCAGTTTAACGAGTGTCCAATAAAGCTTTTATTATTTGGTGGTGGCTGAAAAATAAAAAAAAGGAAAAGGAAGTACTGAGTTCATCACTTAATATAAAATCAGGAGCACAGTGTGCATATGTGAAAAAATTCCCTTAGGTTTTATAGAATCAAAGCCCTTTTTGGACTACCGCTGGAATTGGTTCCCTCACATACTTATATTGGGAAAGAAACTTGAAGTGAGTCAAGTATTTTTCAACCAATCAAATACAACTTTCATTTTTCATGCATCCTACCTGCTTTTCTTTACCATGTCTTTTGGAGGGAAACTTTTACAATTTTCTATGCTGCCCTCCAGCCTGTGTCCAGACGATCACTACTGATTTTCTTGGATGCTCCAACTCCAGTGTATCATGCAAACAAAACAACGACAAGAGGGCCCATTGAAAATCTGTTCTTTTGAGCTCACAATGCACTCACAAAATCAGTGCACAAGAGGTAGGAAAGATTATAATTTATCCTTTTTTTTTAAATATTTGTTTGTATTAAATGTAATAATTTAAACAATTGTTTAACCCTTCAACGCACATTCAACCAGATCAAACTTATCAATTTTATGCTTTATTGACTTTGTTTAAAGGTGTAATAACAGTTTTGAGAAAATATTTGTTAAATAAAAAAAAAAGCAAGTGGTGAAACATTAAAGAGTTTTTTGCTTTAGTGAGGTACCATAATCATTTGCTCTATATATTTTATTTATTTTTTCTTTATAAAGTTTATTTTAGCTTATTATTTATTATTATTATTATTATTAATTTTTAACGGCTAAGGTCATTTCACGCCCTAACATCCAAAACTGTATCCCACTTCTTGGCGGAGTGCTCGTCCCTGGGTGAAATTAGGTTGTTGCATCTCGGATGTTTCACTCTCCCCAGGGTTGACCTGCTATGGTTTTTGAGTGGTTCAAATTTGCGGCCCTTAATTCATTACGCTAAACATGCATGGAAGTACAGATATGAATTAATTAATGAGTTTAATGTTTGATTTCTATTATATCCTGTTTTTCTGCTTTCTTTTGCATTATGGCAGTTTTTGTTTTCTTTGTATTGCGTAAGCTATAATTTTTATTTTATTGTATATTTACATTTAATTTTATATTATTTTTTTGGTTTCTGATTGTGTAATCAACGACCTCTGGCAGACGGATCCAAGATGCATGTCCTTAAATGCTTGGAAATCTAAATTATCGTTTTTCCTTTCTTATGTTCAATAAAGCATTATTATTATCAATTTTTAAGGGCGTTTTAACGGCTAAGGTCATTTCACGCCCTAACATCCAAACATTCTATTAGCTATATCTTTTCTGAGTGGTATAAAGCTCTGACTGCAAACATTCACTCGTAATCTAATTTATCCTATTGCCATCCAAGCTTTGATTTTCTTTTTCAAATTCTTAATCCGGAAGGCTAAATTATGTTAAATTTAATAAAATTATAAAATTTATTTCTGTTCCTTTTTTAAAATTAAAATTGTGAGTTTTTCCATAATTTAAAATTTCCCCATAGGCTTGTATGGCTAATAATAATAATAATGGAATCAGACTAGCAACAGTCTCAGCGTGAATATAGGCTCATCTTTATCCTTTTATTCTTACATTCAAGTATAACTAATTTTGCATAACAAGAATAAGAAACCAAACATAATAACTTTTCTTTTTCTTTATCTATTTTTTGAAGGAGCTATTTTTCTTATTTAAATTGCGATATTGGGCATTGCAGTGCATTACCCCGCTATTTTTATTGTCTTCCATTTTATTTTTCGCTCCAGCAGCCTCAAAAACTTCCGAAAAAAGAAATCATGCGCGCACAACTCTTATGCAGACATTAGCAGGCATTCAGTGGTAAAATAATTTGGGAAAAGGCCTAAATCTCATTATAAATTCCAATAAATTTGAGAAAACTGAAAAGTGCACTTCGAAAGAAACACTGGGGACCCAGTAACTCGTGTAAATCTCTCGAAAGGTTGAGCCTTTGCCTAAAGGATTGTAAAGTGAGCCAGTCGACCAAAATATGTTTTACTGTCAAAACGATGCGTTCTCCACTTCGCGTACATCGATGACAAGTTGGAAGGTTGTTGCCTATTTGCCATTATGGATTAACCTGATATGAACTATTCGCAATCTAGAGAGAATTACAAATTCTTTTCTCTCAAGTTCTTCAGTTGGTCATTTATGTACAGCTGGCTTAATTTCTTTCATACTATCTCTACAGGCATTCCATCTAGCCGCCCACTTTAGTTTGATAATGCTTTTAACATAAGCGACTATATCATCTGGACAGAGAAGAAATTGATCTGTTCTTTGTAGATGGTTTGAAGCGTTTCTTGCCTGTTGATCAGCTTTTTTCATTTCCAGAAATGCCGACATGACTAGGAACCCAAACAAATATCACATGTCTGTTGAATATTTGTGAATTTCTAAGATGTAAGGGTCAACCGAGAATTTATTTTTGATTGCTTCGAGACCACTTTTCGAATCAGAGCAAATAATGGCATTACAAATTCCTGACGATTCCGTTATAATGCTGAATGATCTTCTGATTGCATTAAGTTATTATTATTCTTTTTACCATTACCGAAAATCTAGTTTATGTTTATTAATTCATTTATTTGTTATATTATCTAGTTAAAGTTTACATTATGCTAAAAACCATAACTCATAATCAGTCTTTTGGTTTCACTCTCGTGTATCTTACATATATTATATACATTCATATACATATTCACACACATTCATATCCTCACATATACTTATGTACATACACACAAAAACTCTTTTTTAAAATCAAGCCCACTTTTTTTTTTATAAACTGTCGAATAAAACCCTGAATACCTCACAGTTCTGAGAACTTACGTTGGTGTTCAAGTTAAATGGTCAAGGGATTATGCGAACAAGCATGTGTAGTTTCCTTCCTCGGTTCAACAAGTTTAGGACAGATCATAATTACATATTGCAACATTTCCGCATTTTAGCATCTATAGCACGGTAGCAAACCTATCGGTCCAAATGGGTGCAAGTATGCGTTACAGACAGCATGGCCTGTTCTTAGTCGACATATTGATCGGCAGAAATCCTTTCCATCAGTCTGTGTGGAAAACCATGGAACTTCGGATCCTTTCCCCCTCGGTGAGGTTTATATAATACTTTTCCTTGTTGCTTTTAGCGTTTTGCCGTTTCCATAATCTGGGTTTTTCAGGGTTTTTTCACAGCGTTAAAGAGTTGTTCTTAATAGAGATAAACTGTTATTAAACGACAGCAGGAAAAAATGACAAAATATAGATAATAAAACACTCAATAATTAAAAAACAAAATTAGCCTGTAGGAAAAATTCTACCAGGTTTTGTTATCTGAAAATCATAAATAGAACATTACTATCTATTCATAGTGTAGTTGTGTATTATTTGTGTACAGCTTATAGATGAAGTACCTGCTAATTATAATTTTAATCATACATAGTTTACCCAAGAAAATTCTTCCTATATATAATATTACACACATTTTTCTGGCAGTAAATGTTTCTGAACACTATTACAAATTAAACTTAAACAAATAATTAAGCATTAACTGATGAGAGAAAAATAAAAAAAATAGTCTCTGGCAATCATGAAAATTTCAACCAAAAATTCCTTCATGTCGAGCAAAAGTAAATTTGCAATAACAATAAATCTGAAATTAAGAGGATTTGTTTTGTATTTTTATTTGTTTAAAATTTTACGAGAAAATATATTAAAATTTCACTCCGATAAAACAAGGAACTTACGCTTTATACCCAATTGATTATTTCAAAACAGTCATCTTCTGAATTCTGATGAAATAAACTGTCAGTGAAAAACCTGTTAAAATCACTAAAAGTATTTTCCGTGAGTTTTCATAGATAATACGAAGGTTAAATGTTAAGGGTGTTAAGTGTTAATGCAAGGTGGAAATTCTGGCGGGAGTTCCACTGACAATGAGTCGCTGGAGTGTATTTTATAAGCAGGATCGATTTTATCCTGTCGACTCTTGAACGTCATTGCAATTGAAATCTCTGAATGCTATTGAGCGAATTAAATTCAGGAAAATAACATATTATCCTTTTTCTTGTTTATAGATAATATTTAACATTTTATTCGCAGTTTTTAAAGTAACCAGGTGATAAATCGGTTCAAAATGGCACGAAATAAACTATTACTGACTCTTTTTACTCACAAAAGTTTGCTTGAAAATAAATTGTGTTGATTTTATCTTTCAAATTAATACAGCTTAATTTAATTGCAAAATAAACAGAAAAGTACAATCAACACATTAGATTTTTGACCCAAAAATCATTTTAAAACTAGGTAAATTTATTTCATTTCTTGGCTTATAAAACTTTCACAATAATTAATCTATAATGGAAAACAAAAATAAAAAGACCATAAATAAAAAAATTCTAAAGGTTAATTGCCAGTCCTAACTTCTTAGGAATCAATAATTATCAATCACCTTTCTGGATCAGAACATTAGTGATATGTTTGTACTCTCGGGGCAAAATTTGATGTCACAAAACTTTCATGGATTGCAATTTTAAATTTTGGACCTTTGGTATAAGTAGAATTATCAAAATGTTTCAAGGTGTCTTAAAAGGCACATTGTGTTTAAAGTACTACGATCTCTATAAATTGCACAGAAACTTACAGGCTTAAAATCTTACTGAAATATGCACTTATCTAACTTCCAGATCGCAGTATGGCTTGGATGAAAAAAAAAAAAAAATGTTAACTGCCAAGCTTTCGATTTATTTCAAGGTCATCAAAATTAAGTTTTATTGGGACTCAATGTATCTTTAAAGAAATTTGAAACCGCCTATCAAAAAATAAATTGTTTAATTTGTAGATAACTTATTTTGTATTATTTATTTTTGAATTAATTAATATGATTTTTGTCTTAAAGTTAAAAATCATGAGTTATTTTTAACTCCAAGCATCATTAATAAAAAAGTCCAAGCTTCCATTAACTTCATTGCCTTAGTTTTTTATTCCATAGAAAACAAGAGTTCTTATTCAAAACCTAATAATTCATTTATTCTCTTACTGTAGTACTATTTTTTCACTTTCCTTAGACCCCTCAGGTGGTCATGGCCTTCAATTTGCTTAGCATTCTGATGTTAGATTCTGTTGTGATCTTAAACTCACAGAATCATATTTATTCCTGTAATGACGTCTTCAGCAACCTTAACATTCTAAGCGCTTAAAAAAATTAGTTTTATTGTACATAATTAAAATTAAATCAAATAATGTGCTCAATATTTATCAACTTTTCTCCCACATTCGTTATCCTAACATGCCAATCATATCCCAATCCTTCAACACTAATAAGCAACTTCAGAATTCAGAAGATCAAGACTATGGAATTTGTTCCCCTGGGAAGTAATTTCTGCTTCCTCGCCAGCTTGTTTCAGGTCGTGTCAGCCACTGGGAAAATTTAGTCAGTTACATGCTTCAATTGTACGATTACAGAATAATTTTAATAGAAGAATTCAACTTTTATTTAGGAACTTTATATTTTTAAATTTATTTTTAAATTCTGGTTTGAAACACATTTGAGTCTCTCCTTCAGATGCACGTAGTCCGGGTAGTTTGTATTTGTATACTTTGTTAGACAAAAAGATGTTTTGTATTGTAAATATTAATAAAATGCATTTATTATTATTATTGTCAGATGTAATGCAGTTTCTTGATAGTAAATTTATTTTTTGCTTGATTGCTTATGGATTGTTTTTAAATATGCCTTTTTCTATTGGTTGATGTAACATGATGACACAACGGAATCGATAGTATTACATTTTACTGTCAAATTTACATTAAAAACATATACAATTTTTTTATTTTTTTTATTTATAGTTTGTGAGATAAGTCAATATTTTGTAGAGATATACCGATCCAACTACCTCAAGAGATAAAAAATGTATTTTCCGATTATCAATCCTTAAACTGATAATTTAAAAAAATTAAAAAAGTAAAATCGATTCAATGTGAAACGTGGGCTTATTGTCCACTCTCTAGCGATACCAACCGGTTTCACTGATACAGGTTTCAACTTTCGTTGACAAGTCAATTGTGATTTGTGAAGTTGTCAGATTTAAAGCTAGAGAATCTTTAGAAAATCGATTTGTCAGGCAAGTAAGTTCAAGAAAATAATCTGCTCAGTTTCAATCAATTCAGATCTCGTTCAAATGAAATTTTTTAAATTGTTTTTAATTAGCTTTGTTATTATTTTACTTTAGGGTTGGGTACGTTCTTACTTTTTAGCAATGAAACATTATTCTTTTAATTCCAAGTTTCCAACTGAAAGCTGTGAAATATCACTGACAGTTAGACGTTCCTATTTTTTTTTCTTTAAATTAAACAGGCGATAATATTCATAAAACATAAAATACTATCACAAGCTTAATATATTCGTACTTTAGATTTGGATTTATGTACGCACAAATCTGCACATGTACGTACATGCAAACATGTGCCGAGTTGAGCCTACTTGCCTCTTGTAGTCCTCCGGCAATTCCAACTTTTGCTGTTTAAAGTAAACTGCCGGCAGGCTCGAGAAAATGAGAATACTCACCCGGGTTGTTAGCAGTCTGGGTAGACCTCTGTCTTAGCCATACAGCCACCGATGTTCGCTCTGGGTGGGAGGGTGCTCTGAACAGCCAGGCCAATTCAGCAGCCACTGCATGCAGTCCCGAACCCGCGTTCATACTTATATTCATTGTTATTAAATACATTCACTCCTATTTACGTTCAATTTGGGTGATGGAGTACTTGATATTCCATCACCTTTTATACATGTACAATTGAGGGTCGATGAGGTATATGACAGTTCGCCATAGACTCCTAGTATATTCAAGCTAATATGTAATAAATACGTTCACAATCAAAATAAGGGATCCAAATACTTGCCTTGCTCAAGCATGATTCTCAAAACGGGCAGTGTTGCTTTGTTCAGAATTTATTTTATGATGAGCCTATAGGTTGATTGCATATCACTTACTGTTTGCCTAATCTGGATTTCGGTATGGTCTGGATGAAAACCACAAAGTAAATTTTTATCTGCCAAGCTTTTGATCTATTTTAAGATCATCGTCAGCGCAAAACAACCTTAAAGATGTCTACATATTGAGCTAATTATGTTTTTATTAGTTGGCTTTTTCAAATTTCTGTGAAAAGCGACTAAAGTGGGATGGACTGTAATGACTCGTTAACTTGTAAAATGTAAACGTAATTAAGCTTTGTTGGAATTAGTCTATCTAGTTGGAGAAAAAAAAAAAAAAAAATTAAAACCATCTATTAAAAATTATGTCTTAATTATGTCAATTGCACATCTTTAAGATTGTTTTGCCTTGATGATGACCCTAAAATAGATTTTTTTTTTTTTTTTTTCATTTAGACCAAGCTGAGACCAGATTATTCGTGGGTAATTAATTTATTTAAACCGATGTCTCAATATTAAAAAAAGTAATAAATCAAATAGACTGACCTATTTTCAAAGTAAAATATAATACATTAAATGATTTCTGCAACATTTAAAATTATTACTCACGGTCTTCATCAACAAGCCCGATTTTTCTAAAATAGTCTGTTTTCTCTTGTCAGCTCCTCCGGAGGCCGGAACTAAACATAATTTGTATGCAAACACTTGAAATTGTATTTGAACTTATGGCCAAAATCCACTTACGCTACAAGAAAATGTTCCTAAACTTAACTAAAAATAAATCAAATGCGAAATATGGTTTAACTTATTGCTTTCGATCAATTGATTCATATTTACTGAATGTCCATGACCGTATTAATTATTACAATTAATTATTGTATCTAAGGTTTTTGGTTGATATGAAAAATTAGTGTCACAAGCCCCTCAAGCCCACGACTTTCGGCTGAATTTGCCCCTGCTGTAACAACTTGAGCTATCGTGACTTTGATTTGACACCCATCGTTTTAACTAGTTGAATCAACTGACCACCAGAAAGAGGTTTTAGCCTCAGTAGGTGATGATACGCAAGTGTGTTGTATGCTGAAACAATAATATCATTTGTTTGTATATACAGTAGAAAGAAGTGAAACTCATAAATTTTACAAGCACTGTTAGATTCTTCACGTCACATGGAAATTTTTAATCAGAGCTTTTCTCCATATATTTCTATTATTATGTCCAGGATTATATAATATTGAAATATATTATTTATATTTTTTAAAGAGATGGTTGAGAAAGTAGTTCTGGTCACAGGCGGAACTGGTTTGGTTGGAAAAGCGATACAAATCGTGCTGGAAAAGGAGAGTAATCTTGATGAAAAATGGATTTTTATTGGCTCAAAAGATGCTGACCTGACGTAAGAATCTAAAAGACAATTTTTGAACTATTTATGTTTACTTAAACAAATATTTTTTTACAGTGATCCCCAAGAGACACGTAAAATTTTTCAAAAGCACAAGCCAACGCATGTGATCCATTTAGCGGCGATGGTCGGTGGGCTTTTTCACAACATGGCTCATAACTTGGATTTTTTTGTACGTCTTCATTTATTAAAATGAATGTAATTTACTCATGTTGAGAAATAATGTTAGTTTTATTTTAGAGAAAGAATATGATGATCAATGACAATGTTCTTCAGTCCAGTTTTGAACATGGTGTTGTCAAAGTTGTTTCGTGTCTGTCTACTTGTATTTTTCCTGATAAAACAACCTATCCTATAGATGAAAGCATGGTTTGATTTTTAAATTTAATAATGGTTAGTTAATTGTAAGCAGGATTTTATATTTTTTCTCAGATTCATAACGGGCCACCACATCCTTCGAATTTTGGCTACAGTTATGCAAAGAGAATGCTGGATGTTCTAAACAGGGGCTATTATGAACAGCATAACAAATTGTTTACCTCTGTTGTCCCTTGTAATGTTTTTGGCCCTTACGACAACTTCAATACTGAACATAGCCATGTCATTCCAGGATTAATAAGGAAATTACATGATTCTATGCAACGAGGTTTGCCCGTTATATTATTATTTTGTAAAATTGTTAATTATTAATGAATAAAGTTTATATTTTTAGGTGATGAGACTTTCACTGTCATGGGGACTGGAAAACCTATGAGACAGTTCATATATTCCTTAGACTTGGCCAAATTGATCATTTTAGTTTTGAAAGATTACAATGAAGTCGAACCGATTATCCTTTCAGGTATTTGTATAATTTTTTATTTATTTATTTTTTTTTAAACAGTGAATTACAATAGAATTGTTTCAGTTGGAGAAGAGAGTGAAGTTTCGATTGCTGACACGGCTACTTCGATAGCAAACGCTTTCGGATTCAAGGGCGAAATTATTTTCGATACAACAAAAGCAGATGGACAATATAAAAAAACGGCCAGCAATCAAAAAGTCCAAAAGCTTTGGCCAGATTTCAAATTCACGCCTTTCTCGGTCGCAATAAGCGAAACGGTGGAATGGTTCAAAACACACCAAGATGTTGCTCGATTATGATATTTGAGACTATTTATATTGTAAAGAAAGTTTAAATAACCGTGCGGCTTGTTGCGTGTTATTGTACAAAGTGTAAATTAAAATATTTATTATATTTTAATTGTTAAATTTTATCCTCACAATTGCATTTTTTTTTTTGCCAAAGCTAGCAAACAGTTTACCCATGTGGGTGCTTCTGGAGTCATCAAGTGAAGTCAAGTGCTTCTCATTAGGGTGCTTCTGCAGTCATCAAGTGAAGTGCTTCTCATTAGGGAGCTTCTGTAGTCATCAAGTGAAGTCAAGTGCTTCTCATTAGGATGCTTCTGCAGTCAATAAGTGAAGTCAAGTGCTTCTCATTAGGGTGCTTCTGTAGTCAATAAGTGAAGTCAAGTGCTTCTCATTAGGGAGCTTCTTCAGTAATCAAGTGAAGTCAAGTGCTTCTAATTAGGGTGCTTCTGCAGTCAATAAGTGAAGTCAAGTGCTTCTCATTAGGGTGCTTCTGCAGTAATCAAGTGAAGTGCTTCTCATTAGGGAGCTTCTGTAGTCATCAAGTGAAGTCAAGTGCTTCTCATTAGGGTGCTTCTGGAGTCATCACGTGAAGTCAAGTGCTTCTCATTAGAGTGCTTCTGTAGTCATCAAGTGAAGTCAAGTGCTTCTCATCAGGATGCTTCTGCAGTCAATAAGTGAAGTCAAGTGCTTCTCATTAGGGTGCTTCTGTAGTCAATAAGTGAAGTCAAGTGCTTCTCATTAGGGAGCTTCTTCAGTAATCAAGTGAAGTCAAGTGCTTCTAATTAGGGTGCTTCTGCAGTCAATAAGTGAAGTCAAGTGCTTCTCATTAGGGTTCTTCTGCAGTCATCAAGTGAAGTGCTTCTCATTAGGGAGCTTCTGCAGTCATCAAGTGAAGTCAAGTGCTTCTAATTAGGGTGCTTCTGCAGTCAAGAGAAGTCAAGTGATTCTCATTAGGGAGCTTCTTCAGTAATCAAGTGAAGTCAAGTGCTTCTCATTAGGGTGCAAAAACATAAAGTCAACCAACCCTTAACTGCTTAATTGGCCATAATTTGCTTAGTGTGTATGAGAAGTGAATGTGAAGCGGTTGGTCTTATTCGCGGTTGGACTATTGGCAGTAAGTTCAAAAGATTTGATGTTGAGTTGGTGTAAAGACGTCCTAGAGTAGATGCTGGCTTGATGATTCTTGGTTCATTTTTATTGTGCTGAAAAGCACTGGAATATGAAGTGGAATAAAGAGTCTGCATTAGAACTGGTAGGATTTTATGGTGGACGGGAATGTTAATGAGACCCTGTGACTCAGTGATTTTAAAAACAAATAGAAAATATTTGTTGCTGGAGGGAAATAAGTGAGCTTTTAGGTGTGAAAAAGAAAAAAAAATTTCACGCATTTTTGTTATGAAAGACAAAGAGAAAAACAAAACGAAGTCGTGCTGATGAACTCTACAATTATTTTATTGATTATTTTCGTGGTCAACTCGACCAATTAATATATCAATTAATTACGGTTTTTAGTTGAGATGGAAAAAAGTTAATAGCACGAGAGGGATTCGAACCCACGAACGCAGCGGCGTATCTAGCTGAAGGTTAGACACTTGCCATTAACTTTTTTTCATCTACAATTTTTGTTTGTTTTCAGCCCCAATTGAATATAAAAAATATTTATTTGCATTGTATAAATTCACTTTTTTCCACATCCTACATGTTTTTGTTAAATTTAAACAATGTTTGTAAATCCCAGGCTCTGATGATGATCTTAATAAAGATCGAAACGTTGGCGTGATAAAGAAAATGTTTTTATGAAACCTACATCTCACCAGACTGCATCTCACGATTTCTGAATAATCATTGACAAACGGTCACTAATCACCACCTTGGATTCCACATGGCTGAATACATTGGTTTGATGACTGTATTGGCGACCAACGTCCGGCCCAATAAATTGGTTGTTTTTCATTGGCCAAGATTTGCTTAGTGTATGCACCTTAAATAGAGCACAGCCCAGCGAAGATCCAATAATTTCTGGTGCATCTGCAAATATGAGTAGCAGATCAGCTAAAGCATGTCATTTTTGGTCAATTGCTGATTTTAATTGCTCCGATTCTAGAATTAACAGTCTGGTTGGTTACAAGGAGCATATAATAAATAATCCTGTACAATCTGACCAAATGCACATTATCTTCTTGCAATAGGCTGTGATATTCCGGGGAAAAGGGGAATAAGATCTTTTGTGCAGGCTTAGTGTGGCATGTAACCTAAGAAGTATACTGAAATTAATTCAAAAGAAACCCCCAACTGTGAGATGTGACTTAGGAGGACTTTAGGCATATCATTTTGGGATGCCGAGTGCTTCATGGAAGTAATCTACTTGCCACACTTTAAGGTGGATACCAAACTTATACATTTGACAGTTGACCCCTCACTTGAGCTATTATTATTTTCCTTTGTGGGTTCACAGTTTGTGAGAATTTGAAACAAAAACTTTTCAATTCAATCGTGAGATTTTCTCGTAGGGTGATGAATCTTTAATATGATCCTTACCAGTCATCTTGGTCTGCCTATTCTCATATTGTAGCACGCTGAAGATGGCAAAATGAAACGCATCTGACAGACTAACCCAGTGAGGACAGAAAGACCGAGATGATGAGCAAGGATCAAATTACAGGCCATTGAAAAATTCCCTATTTAGAAGTCAATGTAAGTTTGTATTTGAACTTATTTTTAAGCAAAAGGATGCAAGAAAAGGAAAAACACATAACAATCACACAATATTTAAGTAACAGTTAAATAAATACATATAATTATTTTATTTTTATTTTTGGAATGGAATGCACTTATATTTACAATAGAAACACATACAAAATAAGTAGGACTTATTTTCAAATATAGTTTTGGTGCGGGGTAACTTTTTTCCCCCAGTATTCCAATTCCTACTTACTCTATATTATAAGATAAGTGACAGTTTTTTTTTGTATTTATCTATATTTTAAATTGTATTTATTTACAATAGTTAAATATATGTATATATATATTTACATGATTGTGTCTTTTCTTTTTAAGTTGCTGTTTCAGTGGGTTTGTTAAAGACACCAATAAAAAGTATATTCCTAGAGATGTGGTCATAAATGAAGTAGACAAATGGGTGGTTGCAGTAGAATCGTGCTGGCTCCAAAGGCCTGGACGACCTAAAGCTGAAAAACGCTGTGGCCGAAGCAGCAGTTGTACCGTCCTCGTCCAAAGAAACTTTTGACTTATGCAATGCCGAGTCCAAATGTATTCCTTTCTTGCCTGTCAGCCCCGAAAGGTCGCTTGTATCTTTGAAAAGGTCTCCTACGTTCAACTGTTCTAAAACCTAACAAAAATTTAAAAATTAGTTTTAGATAATACAGAATGCCTTGTTATAGAAAAATGATTACAGTTTAGAGATTATTTTATGTTATTTTGATACTCACAGGCACCAGGTCTAATTCATGTTCGATGGTGAATTTTGGTACTTTAACTTCGACCAACCTAGAAACGGTATTGTTATGGATAACTTCTTTCAAATTATTAAGGGTGAGCCTTTCGAGAATGTTGGTGACCCCATTAGGGCTGGCAAAAGGAGGCAGCATAATAAACATAGAAATGGCATCACCCTGGTAAGGGAGTTCTAAGATGTGAGCTCCCAGTTTTTCCGATACCACTGTTTAAAAAAAAGTAGAAATTAATTATACTGAAAAATAAAAGGGGAACAAATATGGAAGAAAATAAATTACTGTGGTTAAATGTCGATTTCACTTTCATCATCGTAACGAAAGTAGTATTGGAATTTGAAATATAAAACACTTCCTTCTTGGTGTCTCCCTTTACAAATTTAGTCGTCCACATTCCTTTGAAATATGCCGCATTGACCTTTAATTTAAATATAAAACAATATAATATTTTAAATTTTGGAGGGGGGAAAAAATTATAAATTACAAAACGCACCAAAGCAAGTTTTGAGTTCGAGTCGAGCGAATTTTCTGGAAGGAAATCTTTGATCTGGTCTCGCGTCAGATTGGCGACCCATTGGTTGATCTCTTTAACGGGATTTTTGGTAAAATCTGTCACTTTTATTTCCTCCTCAAACAGTGATTTCATGCATTCCTTGACTTCCTCTGTCGGCGAGATGAACAAGCGGTTCGCCATTGCAAATTCATAACTGGAAGTATTGTATTCTCGAGCTTTCTGGTAGTACCTTTCCAGCTTGTATACTTGCATCGTGTTTGCCTTGTCCTAAAAAAAAATATATACAATAATATAAGATGATTCAATCAAATATAAATAAATAATTAAAAAGTAAATTTTAACAATTAAAAATTTATTGCAATTGTTTCATAACAATGTTTTTTTTTTCATTTAAATCAAAACTACTAAAACTTAAGATTACGATGTTGTGCAATCTTAATTAAGAATCAAAAGAAAAATACAACTGTAATCGTTAATCAAATTGTAAATAATGTAGAAACAGAACTTTCACAATACGGTCCCACTTTATTATGAAGTACGCTTCAATGACCATTGATAAAAAAGTGTCTTATCTGCTTATTGAATATTTATATTTATATTGATTGTCATTGACTTTCCTGGTCTTGTCTGAAGGCGAATTTTGACATTTTTTATCACTACTGATTTGTTTTATGTTTATTGTAAAGTTTATTTTATGCCAAATCTCTGCTTTGAGACCTAAAGAAGGAAATAATAAACAAATAAACAAATGCAAAATTGAATGTTTAACAAATGATTTTACCAAAAGAATTTACTTTTTTGTTTATTCATTTGTTGTTTTTATTATAAAAGATGGGAAAAGTGTTGAACTAACACTGGGTTTGTGTACACTCATGGGGTTTTGTGCAATTCAAACGTGTTCACACATCTTCAGCGAGAAAAGCTTTTGAATAACATGAAAAAACAGAAAGATTAGATAGGCTCAGTGCTGGTTTAACTCCGCTTATAGACCTACACCCAGCTATGGAAAAGTTGTGCAAATATTTAATAAACAATTTTATGTTTTTTGCCAGTTTGAAAGCTTTTCAAATATTCGGGGTTTTTTTTCTTACATGATTTGCAGGCAATCCGAGCACATGTTTAACTGAAGCTTCTGTATTGCCATTGGCGGTGAAATAAGCCAGGAGAAGAGCGTTGTAAATGCTGAACGGGGAGAAAAACACATTTTCCGTCTGCCTTTGCCGGTTCACCAACTTGATCATATTTAGGGTGAACTGCTGCTCCCCTGTGCTGAGATATTCACGAGCGTTCACGTCCATAGGCTTGCTGTCGGACGCCGTTAAGCATTGCTGTGTTGTTAATGAAGGCAGGAATATAAGTACTGCCCATATTAATTCCCTCATCTGCAATTTGAAGACATCGCATTAAATAAATTATAATAATTTTAAAAGTATTATTTTGAACATCCTAATATTTTGTTTGAAATTGTATATTGAGAGAAATAAATACAAATCAATGTATTATCAGTTTTGTTTGCATCTTTTTGTGAAAAAGCTAACAACATTATTCTAATCGATAACTGCAAAGCCGAGCAATAATATTAAGTTCAAACAAAAGATCAAACCTACCTGGCTTAAGTTTATTGAATTAATGAACTTGATAAACATTTTCAAAAAACAAAAGCCATATAAAAATATCTAAAGTTCTGGGTTTGATCAATTTGGCAATATGACAAAGTTAAGGTATACTTGGAGGGCAGTTAATTTTTCTTTTAAAATTACTGGTTTGTGATAAACTTTGTAAGCGACTCTTGAGTTTAATAGCTTAGCCATAAAAGAAAAAGCAACATGGGTTTGTAATTTGCATACAATTTTTTTTAGTGTTTTCAAGTTTTCATACTTGATTTTGTGGATTCTGTGTAAAAAGTCAAAGAGGAAATTCAACTTGTTTATTTAAAAGTAGGCAAACAACATAAAATACCCTTAAGAGACAGTGATTTCAAACGGTAGACTCATTTGAATAATGTAAATGATATATTCAAAGACAAAAGCCAGACATTCTTATTTTGTTTATCGAACTGTATGTATTTTTTATCGTTAATTAATTATAACAGACTTATTTTAGTGTAAACCAAATTAAAACGAGATCAAAACAATTAAATGATTTTAAATATTTTTTATTAATTAAATACCTCCATCACTCTCACTATACTTCTCTCAAGGTGATGGCAATTTCTATATACCATCTGAATGTTGAGCCTTCATTAAGAATAAATTTTGCAAAGGCATTCTGTAACGATCAATAATTTTTGTTGTCGTTGTAAAATGTTGTCTTTTTGATGTCTGAAAAAATGGTAGCCAAGCACTGTTGCGTAACAGTATCGACCTTTACCGATTGACCAAAGATAGCTTCTATAATGCCAAGTTCCGATGCATTGCTTCAATTTGAGAGTAATACATTTCACCATTCAAGTAATTCCGACAGTATTTAATTAAGCCAAATTAAACCCCCCAAAGATTTTTTTTTTTTTTTTGAAGAGCGGATTTGGAAAATATGGCGTAGCTTATCCTTGTCCGCTGTCCAGAATGTCTGCTGTTACCATAGAGAATCCGCTTTTCATAGCAAGTAATTTTATGCGGATAAGGTTCGTTTCTAAACAGAACAATTTTTTTTTTTGTATGAGGAACCAAACTTTCGAGCTTTTTCACTTTTACAAATGCATTAAAACGGTCAGCGACAGACGATTTGCTAACTGAAAGATCCTCTACAAGTCCTTAAAGTTGTTCTGGGATTTTTTTTCGACTAAAGATCACAGATCAAGAAGAAATTCTTCTACGACCTTTTCTTTAAAGAATAAAATCTCCTTCTGGAAGTTTTTAAACCATCTCTAAATATTGCTCTCATTCACGCTACCATCGCACCAGACTTCATTATGGTTTCTGGCCATCGTCCCGATCAAGTTTTAAACACGTAAAATCACGCGTTGACATTTCATTAAAGGCTGAATTATTCCAAAGTAACGAAATGCTACTGAGGTAAACAAACATTTTTGTTTGGAAGGAGATTAAAAAATGTTGACATTCGTACAAAAGAATAATGCATCAATTGTAATCAGTTTATTAGACAGAGGGGTAATTGAGTGAAAACATGAAAACCTGCATTATTATACTGACAACTTAATAAGTAAGCAAATAACAAAAAGTGACATTTACAGACAGCGATTTCGTTTGTTTGGTCTGATTTGAATAACCTACAAATAATATAATTTAATTGTATTATAATTAATCAAATAATTACTGTCAGTGGGGAAAAAAGCCTTCTCTAAACAAAATGGAAGGCTAAACAACTCGAACAAATGTTAAGCCCCACAATGACTTCACTCGCTAAAAAGTCAATTTGTCAAAACAGGAAGTTTCTTTGTTTACTTATATGTGACAAAATCAGAATTCTACATGCAGAAGTTTCAATTGTCCGGGGGCTTTCAAGCCGGAAACAGCGCAATTTGTTAATGATTTTCAGTAGTTTCAGTTGAGCAACCTGAGATGGTAACGTCATCCAGGAATGTTGCCTCTCCCCGTCGTCACCATTATCATATCGTTAAGAAACATCGTCTGACAAAGTTAAAATTTTATTATTCAAATAAAATATATTGTAGTGTGTGACACAAAGTGTAAAGTGACGAGAAATGGGACGGTTCTATACAGCGTTAAACTCTTGAGGAAAATCGATTTAACCGTGGCCCTTTTCTCTTTTCACTTTCAATTTATATAATCCTTTGTTTATTGTAATCCTCGGTGGCATTAACAGTAAAGAATAGTTGTTAGTTAATAGTTGTTACACGGTCGTTTGAAGGAGGTAGAGAATGGGAAGGAAACCTTTTTATCTCTTTGTCGTTGTTTGAATGATAATTTTAATTTTTTGACGTCCCAATGATGATTTATTTTATATTTCTTCTTTTAAAACATCGGAGTACAGATGAAATGACCGAACGTAGAAAAGTACTATTGGTTAAGAGTTTGTCATTTGAATCATCATGATTTTTCTTGGGCGAATATCACAAAGTGTCACTTTTAGTTAATCTAAATTAACTCTTTCATTGTAAGACCTTTTAAGTTAATATTTATTATACGTAAAAACGACTAAAAATTATGAGCATAATTGTCATTTTGATATTGAGTGATAATCAACATCGCGATTATTAATTCTTAAATTGTAATTAAACTAGCAACTTTTTTCGTTAAAACTTTTTGTTAAACTTTCTTAAATGAGAGGAATTAATACTGAAAGAAAACATATTTATTTGAAAAATTCTATACATTTTAGCGTTAATCTCAATGAACAACCCACAAATCGAGTTTTCACTTTCAATTGGTATTCCTGCTTGATTTGAAGTTGAAAACTTTTTCCTTTAAAACTGTTGTGAATACATAAAGAAAAAATTGACTTTGTTTTATTAACACTTCGTGATTTTAAAGTGATACTCTTGACTTTTTAATCAACATCGCGAGTTATTTTTTATGTAAATCTAGCATTTTTTTTTTGTCGATACTTATTCTTTCTTAAACAGGTGGAATTAATACCTAGAACACCAAACATTTTTCAATACTGTGATTATATTTGAGTAAGAATCTTAATTTTTTACTCAATAATGCGATTTATTCTTTTAGTTTGTCAAAATGATTAATTTGTAGTAAATCGTGCCACTTAAAAGAAAAATTTTTTAGTTAACCTTTCTTAAACTGATGAGATTAGTACGTAGAAAAACATACATTTTTTTTAACAGTTTGTGAATTTATTTTAGTGACAGCCAACTTTTTATTCGTTGTCATGATTTATTCTTTCAATTTATCTAAACGCTTAAATTAAATTGATTCTTAAACTGATGAGATTAGTATGCAAAGCATAAAAGATCATTTTTCTAACACTTTGTGATCACATCTGAGTGACGATCGACTTTTTTTTTAGTCAATATTATCTTATATTTTTTCAATATATCTACATTTTTAATTTATAGTAAGTCCTGTCCCTTTTTTCTCGAAAAATCTTTTAACTTTTCTTAAAATGGTGAGATTAGTACAAAAATAAAAACATACTTTTTTTAACTTTTTGAGATTTTATTTGACTGACAAGTGACATTTTTAGTCAATATTATCATTTATTTTTTCGATATATCTAAATTCTTAAGTTTTTCTCTAAAAATC
>CM077108.1:19177506-19189846 GCA_039619505.1 Cimex hemipterus
TGTGTGTGTGTGTGTGTGTGTATTGAGTATCTATGTATGAAGCTTTTTTTAATTATTTGATTACCGTCAATATTCGATGGTTTTAGGTTTTAATTATTTCTTTGTCTCTTTCATAATTATTGCAATAAAATGTGATATTATCAGTATATAAATAAATAATTGTAAGTATAATTTGAATTTTTATGTGTATTTATTGAAGATGTTATACCGGCACTACGCCTGACGCGACGATTTTGATAAAAAAAAACAACTAGATAAAAGCAAATCAATATTGAAAGTTATCTCCCATGTTTACCCATATTAAAACAGTTCATTATTGGTGTAAATAATATAGATACAAAAGATACTCAAAATTTGAAGAAGGACGAAAACAAAATTCCCGAAGACTTTCTTGATTAGAGTCAACAAACGTTTATTTTGTGAGATTCAGTATCTTTTTTTTGACATTTTTTTAATCAAGTTCAAGTTGTTTAAATGAATACATAATATTTTAATGAAGATTTTTTTTTACGAAGTGTAATAATTTCTTGTGAATTCTCCATAGGAAAATACACCGAATGGATAATTTCTTCAGATGACTCTGCGAATGTAGAAGTTGTCCTTGGGACGAATTGCCGATTCATCTGTACGTTTCGGCGAGTAAGTTGAAAAAAAAAAATATTTGGAAAAGTAAATGCTTAGTAAGCATCATTTCGGTTTTTGAAGAAGGCTTGAAATTCAAAAAGAATTTTGGATTTGAACCACCTTCTAGTAAAACATCCGAATCGATTTTTATTTCAAAATGTACTAAACAAATGCATCACTCGGATATATCAATCAAACGTTTGTAACAAAATGTTAGTTAACACCCCTATAATAAAGGACCGACAGCATTTCCGTCGTTGCAAAATAAGACAAAGCTGTTGTCTGTCAACTCAGTTGGTTAAATTTACATTTTTCATTATCTACTATTTCACATTTTTGCCCTGGCTTCGATGAGTATTGTTCACGTTCAGTTAATTAAACAATATTTTCTTATTATTAGCACTTTAAATTGATTCCCTATTAGAGCAATGAAAAAAGAAACAAAACAGCATGACTTGACATGGTCACACAGATTTGTTAAGAAAAAGAAAACGCGACCGCGCGCGTGTGTGTATGTTTGTGAAAGATGTAAAAGTGAAAGAGTGATTACAATCTTGATGTTTCGTAGGATGGTCAGCAATCCATGTATGTTTAGAAAGTAATTTGGTTATTCTCGATCATTGCGGTCGGCCTATTACCGCTTTATTTTCTATCTAGTTTCCTTTGCTTGATAAAATATAGCATGCGTGATTGATAACGTTCTCACTTAAAACAGAAAGATAGATTCAAGTAAGAACAGGCCGACCAGGGTGGATGGACGGTCAACTACACGGGCAACATCAGTTTGACTTTAGGGTCGTTTTGGCTTCAGTCGCCCATTACTTGTCGTTAACAAACTTTTAATTTATACGAATGGCATGATAATGTATAGTAATTGTCATTCCGAAATAGAAGATCACGGACCCTTCAGTAACAAACGAGCTAAACTTCAATAGTACATCATATAAAAAAAACCTTTCACATGTAACATCCTCTTTATCAATAACCATTTTATCTGGATCAAGCTCAGACTTAATCGCCCTTCCATAAGGAACACACTCAGAATCGATAGCCCTTTCTTCTGGAACAAGCTCGGAGTCAATAGCTCTTCCAAATCAAATAAGTGTAGGTCAATTAACCTCCAGAGGTTTACTGTCAATAATCCTTCCTTAAGATACAATAGACCTTTCGTCTGCTTCACATAATTGTTATTCTATTAGGAAGAAGCACAGAGTCAATAGTCCTTTCGTCTGAATCAAGCAGGGAGCAAGTGGCCATTCATTATGGAACATTTCCCTTTGAGTCAATACCACCTTCATAAGAACAAGCTGAGTGAACAAACAAGTTTATAGACAATTGCACTTCCATATGGAACAAGCACAGAGTAAGAATTCATTTCGTCAGGAACGACCTTGAAGGAATTGACTTTTCAAAAATCACAAGCTAGAAGTCTATAGACCAATTATATCAAAATAATTTTAAGTCAATTACATTCCATATGGAACAAGCTCACAGTCAATAACCCTTCCTGAAGAAACAATAGACCTTTCGTCTGCAACAAACTTCACATAATCGTTATTCCATTAGGAACAAGCACAAAGTCAGTCAGTAGTCTTTCGTCTGGAACAAGCAGGAAGCCATTGGCCGTTCATTATGGAACAATTCCATTTTGAGTCAATAACACCTAAGGACAAGCTCAGAGTCAATAGTCATTTCCTATGAAAAAGTGTAAGTCAATTGCATTCCATATGGAACAAGCTCACAGTCAATAACCCTTCCTGAAGAAACAATAGACCTTTTGTCTGCAAAAAACCTCACGTAATTGTTATTTCATTAGGAACAAGCACACAGTCAATAGTCCTTTCGTCTGATGCAAGCAGGAAGCAAGTGGCCGTTCATTATTGAACAAGTCTGTGTCAATAACACCTTCATAAGGACAAGCTCCGAGTCAATGGTCTTTTCCATTCATCATGAACGAGCTTAAAGGAATTGACTTTTCAAAAATAACAAGCTAAAATTAAATAGACCATTCCTATCAAACAGGTTTAGATTCCTGTATGGAATTACTCAGAGTCAATAACACTTCCTTATAAAGCAGTGTTTGTCTGTAACAAATCTCTACGTAATTGATCATCAGTCAATACTCGTTCCATATCCAATAAGTTTAGAATTGATCTTCCGTAAGGAACTAGCAGAGTCAGTAGCCCTTCCATGGTCTGGTTCCTTGGTCGATATAGTTGTGATAGATGTAAAAGATCATCCCATCCAGGACAGGGAGACCAAAATGGTCGGCAACCTAAATTTCAGGTTCATCATTCAGCAGACAATCTCTCTATTAAAGTGAATCGTCCATATATTGAGTCGACCCCCCTTTTTGGTAAAGAGGAGTCAAACACGTCCTTCCATACGGAGAAACTGACAAGTTAATAGTCCTTACGTGCCGGTCAAGGTCAAGGCCAATCGCTGCTTCGAAGATGGGACGGTATAATAAAAAAAATTGCCTTTTTTGACATTTGGTGACTAAAATCCAATAAAGGGCGAAATAAATAGATATAAAATTCTGGCTTACTTTTGAGTAATTATGCATCGCCCACTACCGAATGGCAATCAGATCAAGGTTTATCATGAAGGCTGTTGTAATTTCTAAAGTATGTTAGTGAATAAAAAAAGAAAAAGAAACTAGAGTTAATATAAACGTTTGCAATAGATTGTATGGAACTCAAGTAAGAATTGACAAGATTCTATTATTAAAATACAAACACTAGATAAATCGTTGAAAAACCCATGATCAATTGTTCGTGGATTGTAATATTTAATATTCACTTAATATTTAACTAATGTTTTTGTTTGTAATTTTAATAATTTTTTTCGTACATTTTAACTTTTTTAAATGCTATACGTTTAATGTAATTGAACTTTTGTCAATGGCCATCCAAGTAAAGGTCGTTCAGGTGTGTTAAATGAATCAGCCCTGAAGAGAAGCAATAATGAGCAATGTTTGTTTTAAAAATTTCTACAAAAGAAAGTCTTGGAAGTGAATCGTTGTCCGACTGATCGGTTCATTGATTAAATACTTTTTTTTGTATATTTGTTTCTATAATTTCATAAGTTTAAGCTTTTGTGTTTTGTTGTGAACGATTCGACTATTTGAAGAAGAGGCAAACCATTCTTCCCGATCGATCCGTGTGTATTCGGCTCAATGTCGATCACGTACGAGAAGGGAAGCCCAAGAAAATGAAAGTTGACTCCTTTTGAACGAGAAGTACCAGTTTGGGCCTTTCTAATTCATTGTGGGAGAACGTTGAGTCAGTCTGAATGACGTCCTTCGTGGCGTCATCGGACTCTCCTTTCCTTCTAGAATCTCGTCTACGCCCGACTGCAGCTACTTCCTTTCGTGAAAGAAAAGATAAGACAAAAAAATCCCACACTTTTCTTTCTCATTTTAACGGCAAATTTTGGCAAACCTAACATTGTGTGAGGGTGTTACTGGGGGAAATAAGAACCCTTTTCATGAAGTCTGCTCAAAACCACCTACGACAGCAAAAAAAAGAATCTGCTGGTGGAACGACAGACAAACTGGCGGCAAGAAAGAAAACTCGCAAAATTTGGAATAGAGCGAGAAAAACATGGAATACTGAAGAATACAGTAAAACCCTAACAGAATACAACAGCGAAATCAAAAAGGCAAAACAAGAATCGTGGAGGAGATATTCTAAAGAAGTTGAAAACATCACCTAAGTGTAAAAAAACCTGATGAAAAACACAAGCAACACGGGAAGGAAACAATAGAAATGCTAATAACACACTTTCGAGAATAAAAAATTATTAACAGGACAACAACACAAACAAACAAAAATTATAAACAGTAATGGAAGCATTGACAACTTTAGCCCATTCACATCGTCGGGAACAGGCGATATACTCAGTACTTGTGGAAAAAATAACAACATTCCTTCTACTTCAAAAATAAACTGAAACTGCCTGGCAATGAGATACATCTTTATTTAGAAGGCCGCATGGAAAAACTGCACAGATGAAAAATCATCAGTCTTTTCAATCATCTTTTCTATTCAAAACACTCGAATTGAAGTTGAAAAACAGCAAGGAGCAGCTCTCTGAAAGAACCTCTTGTCAACATACCTACCAGAAAATAAAATCCTATGAACTTTGATCTTTCAAGCGGAAATACTTCCCACTAATACTTATGTCATAGAAAATCTTAAAAGAGGTTATACTGGCAAAAAATCCTTATAAGATCGCATAGCCAAGCAGGTATCAATGTAAAGGGTGTAAAAAGGTCACACCAAGACTAGGTACTGAATGAATTCAAAATCTCCATAATTGGGGAAACACAAAATCTAGAGCTAGTACACAAAGAAATTTCGGGTAACGAAAAAGCAGACCCACTGGCCAGAGGAGGATCTACAAGAAGAAAAATAGGTCCAGACGCAGTAAACGCATGCTAAAACAACTCCCGCTGGCAGACTCACTGCTGCAGTTGGAGAGAGTGCCATACTTTAAGGAATGATGAACCGGTCACTGACATCTGAGAAAACATCCACCTAACAGGGCATATTCAACGAGGGGGAAGGAACATCCTATTCCAATGCGAAGCTTAGGAGACATAACCTAGGTTACAACAAAAAGATCTTGATCGCACTAAACTAGGAAACTAGAAAGTCAGAAAGATGCAGTGTCTGGGATGTACAAACCCCGCTACCTAGCATCCATCTCTATCATCATCATCAACTCTTCTTATTTCAATTTTTCAAATATCCCGATGGTTTTAGTTAAAAACCTACTATGACAAAAGCTGATGGGCTAATTAAATAGCCTCGCAGCAGTTCCAATGTAAAAGGTCCAAAGCAGATTTTGTGATCGTTCTTATTTTTTAAAATGGTTTATCGATTTAAATAAATTTGATTAAATAATGAAATTTATAGGACGTCAATAGAAACAGAAACTAGCCAAATTATCCTATTTGTTTATAGTCCCTGACAACTTAGGTCTGCTTCGGTCATTGTGTCCTACCCATATTTTTTAAAATTTTACTTCTCGTTATAAAAACTATTCCTGACGAGTGGGACTAACTGTTATTTGCAACTTTGAATATGAGATAGGAGATGAATTTTTGAAGAGGAAACCTGAAAGAAATGTTCCAGTCCTGTTTTGGAAATCTACCGCAATTAAAATTGTTACGGATCGCTTAATATTAATTTATTCTCTTAACCATGAGGGTTGGTTAATATACACTTACCATTCAGGTAGTGCTCAATGTCTGCAAAATTAGCACAAGATGAATAAGGGTAGAAATAGAAAAAAATGCGTGAATTGATCGTAGATATTAATTTACAATAATTGTCAACACTATGGAATTGTCCGTTATCAATAAATAATACAATAACCAAGGGTAAATATTTCCAATAATTTAGTAATTTTTCGGCTGTTTTTGGAATCTACTTTTCTATAAAATTTAAAAAAAAATTGTTTGATTGATTCTATTTCTTTTTCCTACACTCTCTTCCCTCCATCATTCTTCTATATATTTTTGATTAGTTTATTGATCTATTTTTTTTTTACGCGGGTTCGCAACAGCAGAGGTTATATCAACCCTCGGTGTGCCGGTGTTTTTGAAAAAAAGAGCCCATTTGTAAGTATGCAATGCAGGATTCGAACCCGGGACCCTTACCTTATAGTCATGAGCGCCGTGTCAACGCCTAAACCGTTGCGGCCACTGACGCCCCCAATATTGATCTATTCTGTGCCAATCTATCAGTTTGTCTGTATTACTATCTCTCTTTCTCTTTTTCACCTTTACCCATGTTTTCCATATCTGCCTGGTTCTCTCTCATTCTCTCTTTCTACTGTTCCGGAAGGGATTCTCAGAAAATAACGTAAATTTCTGTTTATTACCTGTTTCTTCTATCTGCCTCTTACTCTTTCATTATTTCATATATTTACCTCTCTCTCACACACACACACACTTTGTTAAGCTTACTTCATTTTTACCCTTGTTTGTTTACTCTCAATCTCTCTTTCTGTCTCTACATACCTATTCATATCTTTATATGTTCCATCTAATATATATTTTCATTTGCACCTATCTCCTTGTCTGCTCCCTCTGCTTATAAATGTTGTGTGTGGTTTTTGTAACGATTTGAGCAATTTTAGTAACACTGATCCAATATAACCTCTCCAGTTTTCTCAAGGGGCTACTACAAGGCTGATCCCTCAGCCCAAGTGCATTTGCCTTATCATAAACACTATAATTTAATACGTTCATAGTTTGTTTTTTGAAATTCGATTCTCTTTGGAATAGAACACTATAACAAAGCTCGGTCGATATCAATCATCAAACTTGATGAATGGTGTATCCACACATTCTGATAAATCAAACCAGCGAGCCGGACTGACCAAAATGAACAGAAACCACCGAGCTACACGTTATATCCCCACAAAAAGTCACAGTATGATCTAGATATATCGTTATTTTTTTTTAACCATAAGGTATTACAAAGACTAGTTCACAGCTAAAAGAAAAAATTTTCGTCAAACTTGACAAATCCCTGAAGTCAAAAGGGTAAAGACAAAGACAAACTGTTGGGCCTTTTCTAGACAACCTGAAAATTTAACTGTGTTTAAAACTTAAATCGGACAGGAATTTTAACAGCAGGAATTTGAAAAATTCATCCGCCGTGAGGACAAATTTCAATTCCGCTCGGTTTAAGAAATGCGACGCAGTCGTTGCAATGACTCAATTCGCCCCGACCTCGATTTCACCTATTGCCATATCGATGATATCCTAATAGTAACCCACGGTGCGAATATAAGCAGAAGAATAAAAATGCACGACTTTTGACGGAAATTATGTTTAAAAAAATATGCATTTTTTTTTACAGTATGCAATTTTGCGATGACAGTGGGAAAATCGAACAGTTAAGACGTATTTTCACGGAAAATTAACACAGGTTCTGCTCCGGTGAACGAGCTTTGGATAACGACGATAAAAGCCCATCCGACTTTTATCTTCATAGTTAACCATCTCTCAACACGTGGCCCAACTGGCTTTTTCAGCTCTTTTCCGGCAGCAAAATAAATCCGAAAATACCGATTCGTTTTTGACAGACGATCATTTTCCCTCAGACTCACTCTACTATGAATTAATAATGTAAAATTGTTATATCGAGCCAGTTGAAATGAATCGTGTCGAAAGGTTTTTCAAATACAACATCGAAACTAGATTCAATATTGTAAATATATTTTCATGCTGGTTAACCTTGAACTTTTTTAAAAATAGTTTCGAAGTCCTGATGAAGAGGATCGTAGTTCTAGATAGCTTGAAGTAATTGAGCGGTTTTTTTTTCAAATTTGCTTATCCCTGATTTTTAATGTTCTTTTTTCATTCTAATTTATAATTGTATTAAATGTGTACAGTCAGAGAAATGATGAAAATAAAAGGAAAATATTCGGTTTACATTACTTTCTGGAGCTGTCAGTCGGACTGATTCAAAATGTTTCGGTTGTTTTCTTTACCTCGTGTCTTACATGGTATGAAGTAAGACTAGATTGTACGTTTTTTTCTTGTTTTGATTGTTCTTCCATTCATCGTCCATCCGTTTCGTATTCCGCTTTGTCAAGTTTTCAATGGGGTGAAAGTTGTCAGTGAAAGTGAGTTTATTTGGGAGTTTGAACAGGCGTAAATGAATTTTTTATTTTCCCGATTGTATGTTCTTGCATTCTTGGCCCGTTTGGATACTGTTTTTCATTGTTATTCGAATTAATTCTTAATCTGTTTTGGTTTGAAAATCATAAAATTAACGTGGATTATCCATGGAAATTCTTACTCTTCGGCTGTTCTGACCAAATTAATGAGATACCCTTGTTTTGTTTTTTTATTATTTAAGTTTTGTCAATGAATATTATTGAAGTGAAGTCAATTCTTTATTAAACTGCCGTGAAATTCGATTTATTTCTGTTTAGATTAATCGGCCTTGGGTCTACCCACGATTCCAGTTATCGACGCCCGGGCACGGATGGCCCTACCACAAAGGATAAAAAAGCTCAATCGCTTCAGGGATTTCAACCTTGGTAATTCCGACCCGGTACTTGATTCTGCGGTAATCTGCGAATACACGGTCTTGTTTTTTTTTAAATGGTACCCTCGTGGAATTTGCGGTTGAAAATTGTTTCGCTCCTATGATCTATCATTCTGTACCGGAAATAAGACAATAACACACTTTGTTATCCTTAAACCTTACGGAATATTAATGAATTTTATACAATTTCTATAAAGCATTTACTGACAAAAGTTCACTTCTACAGATAAAAAAAATTGATTTTAATTGAACACCCTGGTCCGCTTAGCGCCGCTCTTTACTAGATAAACTGGAATAACGTTAATTCTTTTCATACATTACATTCATATTTTTTAAACTGTTCTATTCATTCACATTTTGATAAGAAAAATAAATTTTTATTGGAGTTCGTGTTGACAATTAATTGAACTTAATTAAACAGAAGAATTATGTTCTTCTAGATATAAAATTTGGAAAATGCTAGAAAAAGTTACATTTCTTCTGTTTCAAAGTTACAGTTCTTTTTCTAGCATTTTCAAAATTGTATATATATATATATATATATATATATATATATATATACACACACATGTATATATATGTGTACATGTAGCAAATTAAAGGTCTCCCACAAATAAAGAGATAAAGATTTAAAGTTTATTGGTAAATAATTTATACATATATACATACATATATGCACATATAAATATACATATACATAGTTACATACATATAAATATGCGTACACATACATAAATAAACATACACATACATAAATATACATACATATACATACACACATACATATATGCACATATAAATATACATATACATAGTTACATACATATAAATATGCGGACACATACATAAATATACATACATATACATACATACACACATACATATATGCACATATAAATATACATATACATATACATAGTTACATACATATAAATATGCGGACACATACATAAATATACATACATAAACATACATACATGTTGCGTTTTTTCCCTTTTCTGTAATAAAAATCCCATTAAACTATGGGTAAGAACCATCTTTTAAAGAAATTAACAATATACTCGCCCCGCCATTTCTAATAAACTTCTATTTTCTATTAGACAAACGCATTGGGACTAAACGTTCGATTCGTGAAAGATGAGAATTTGAAAGAAAAAGATGTATTAAAACAAGAACAAAATAGCTGGCGTCAAAGAGTCCTACATGATGTCATCCTTTCAACCTTGGAAAAACAACCTGCACAAGTAATGATTATTTAAGTTATAGATAAAATTTTCTTAATTGAAGTCAATAGATCATTTGGAAAGTGGCAGCGCGTGGCACGTATAGTTACGAAACAAAACCGTCGTTTATAACTATGAATCATCGAAACTCGTTCAAACTGTGACAAATTGTTTTAACCGCTCATAGGAGTCTCAAAGAAAATTTTCTGAATTTTAAACAGAACATTCAGGCTTTATTTGTAAACGGATTGACGTACAACTCGGTCAGTTTTCCCCCCGGACGAAATGACCTAACGGCTAATAATGTATGGTCCTCCACATGCTGCTGAGACAAAAGAGCAAAAACGTCAAAACGAAGTGGAACGAGGTCGTCGTGCAACAAAAGAATACAGTCAAGGATGAGGAAATAGGCGACGGACTCGTTACATTAAAAAAAAAAAAAAAAAATTAAATTTGTCTAATTTGCCTAATTTGACGACGATGCTATCCATATGAAACATCCATTGGCTTGATCTGGAACAAAAAAATACTAAAAACACACGGCTGAATACGTTTCATTTTTGTGGATTAACGTACCAAAAATTCAACAATAATTTATAAATGTATTCTCTATCAGAATTTTAAAACATTATATTCGCATTTTCGATCTTGATGATTAAACATATTTGTGAATATGTCTACATTTATCTTAAAACATATTTATAATTTATATAAACAATTTTTTATTATTATTTGATTAATGATTAATGATTTATGTAAGTTCAAATCCATGTACATACAAACATACATGTGCAGAGTTGAGCAGCTCATCAGCAATTTTATTATTTCAATTTTATTCATTATTGCCCGGCCTCAAGAATCATCCTTGTCGGGTGTGGCAATTCAGGGTCAGACCTCGATCTTATCCATCCAGCCACTGAGTTGCACTCCGGGTGCTGTCAACAGCTAGAATCAATTCCTAAATCTCTCACTTCTTCTTGAATACGTTCTTTCCTATTTACATGCCTTCTTCGCTCAATTAAAGATGGTGGAGTACTCGATATTCCTCCGTCACCCTTTACATCCATTATATTGTAATTAAGATAGAACATCATCGTTTTAAACAAGGTTTATAAGGGCGAGATTTTGAGGAAAGGGTTAGGGCTGGTGAGTTAGGGTGGAATGATAATTTAGAGTTAAATTGAGGAACCATATTTGTATAAGATCTTTCACAGAAGGGATTTTAAGATCTTTATGGATCGTTTGATTGGTGACGTAGAAGCATTGAGGATATTGAACTCATATGATGTTGGATGATTTGGTTTGACACCATAGGTCCAATTAGGTCTAAGTGTTTTGAAAGTGGTTAGCAGAAAATGCCTAGTGTTGATATGGTCCCAGTAGGTTTTGATTAGACCGATTCTCTTGTTGTTTTCTTTTATTCGTCTTCTCTGTCTTCTTGTCACTTTAATCTTGAATATGGATTCAATGCTAAGTCTAAGATCTATCTAAGTAAAGCCCGAGGTAGCAGACTTGGTTTGATGGTGGTGCTTATTAATCTGCACTAGTGGACAGGTTTGACATTTGAGCATAATTGTAACTTGTTGGCTTATTGTTTGTTCAACCTGATCCGCTACTGACTGCACCCGTCGGTAATGACATTCAGGTATTGTTGGATTGTTTATTAGTTTATTAATAACCTAATTGAAGGTCGGCGGAGTGTTCAATATTCCACCATCAGTCCTCTTACACTACACATTCACGCCAATAAATACATTCACTGTTTTTTCTTTTAATATCTTGTTTTCCATAATCGGGTTGGGTCAAAACACTCCTACATTGCCTTTAGGCCGATGGATGGGTTGATTGTTCCATAAAGCAATATAAATGTCTTTGTGGAAAGGTTAAATGATATATCAATGAAAAAAGTATATACATAAACTTAGACTGTATAGAAGTAACAAAAAAAAAAAAAAACAGGGAAAAGTCTTCCTGATGAGGGAGACAGACAGAGCCTCAAAATGTATTGTAATTATTTTCTAAAATAAAGAATTCTAAGAAAATAAGTTGTATAACGTATTATACTGTATTATAAGCTGTTTTGAAACAAGATGTACATTGATGGATCTAGAACACAAGAAGGTACAAGGGCAGGAGTGTTCTGTAACTGAACAGTCAGATCCTATCGAAAAATACACTGTATCTTCCAGGCTGAAGTCGATGCAATTGAGAGAAGTTCTCAGTTCATTTTGATTAAAGAATATAGCTAAAATGACAGATAGGCAAGAGCCATCAAAACATTAACCTCAAAGATCATTAGTACAAAGATGGTGCTGAATTGCAAAACTAAACTAAACGATTTAGGTATGAGGACGTGTGGGAGTCTCTACTGGAGCTCTCTCTCTCTCTCTCTCTCTCTCTCTCTCTCTCTCTCTCTCT
>CM077108.1:19199846-19223472 GCA_039619505.1 Cimex hemipterus
GAGAGAGAGAGAGAGAGAGAGAGAGAGAGAGAGAGAGAGAGAGAACGAAACAAATACTATTAGATATGAAGAAACAAAAACATAAAGAAACAAATTTTAAAAAAATAATCAAAGAAATATTCAAAAAAAGAGTACATACTTGCAAGAAACAAATAAGGAAAATAATATAACATGGAAACAAATGTTTTTGCAAAAAATTGATGAAACAATGATGCAATTGGATGTAATCTGGGAAATAATGGCTGAAGATTTTTCTTAAGTAGCTTATTACATAGGGAATTGGAAATATTATCGATTTTTTTTTAAACCGTATATCCCCGGGTAAAAAAAACCAATTGCTGTAAGGAAATGAAATAATCCTCGGTAAGGAAAATTGGAGAAATTTTTTCAAGGTTGCAAATTTTGTTTTTCCGTCTGAATTTCCGTTTAGGATGATTGGCTCGTGTTCGGTTGTTAACTCTTGTGTCAACCCTTCGGGAAACATTGGCTAGATCCGTGGAGAACGATAACCCCGGTGATAGCATCGATGGGCACAAAGAACTCCAGTCAGTCCCCCTCCGGAAACACAAAGATATTATTTTCGGAGAATGAAATTCTCGACACTAACAGACTTTAACGATTATTTACTTGATATCGGATTTTTACATGGGCGATTTGTTTTGGATTAAAGAAAAACATGGGTAACTAAGTACAAATATGAGGTTATTGTATAAATCCTAGACGGAGAAAAGAAAATTCACCTGACTGTATTTTACAAAACTTTCTCATTGTTTCTTTGCAACCTTCTCTCCTTTGGAATGTATACTCCATATTCTTATCTCTCTGTACTACTTGCTGGATGGTTCGGAACAGTTTTTGAACGTTCAAGGATCTCTTATCGCCCAGTAGTCCTTGCTGCAGCGTTTAGGTTTATCTGGTCGATACTGATGTAATTATGATATTATACCCTTGTGTCAATATTATTTAGATTTAGTTTTTCTCCATTAACCCCGAATTTTTTTTTTTTTTGTTTGGTTTGTTTTATTAAGATTAGATTATTTTTGGATTCGAATATGGTTTAACTACTGGCTGGCACGACTCCATTCGTACAGTTTTGAAAGGAGAAAAAGGTGTTTGTTCTTCTGTAAATAAGAGATTTATTTACATTAGCTCTAGGGGGTGCAGCCATATGGGGTGAATGGTCCTAATGGAACTATGAAGGCACATGCACCCGAAAGCCAAACAACTGTTGGTTAAATGTATATTTGATAATTTAAAGGTGTACGTTACAATTTAACTTACGTGAATTAGAAAGAAAGGAGGCAAGGGAGAAATGAAAATTGGAGATACGGAATAAATTCAACAAATATACAGGGTCTTCGGCTACAAACTTTTTCAACAGATTCTTCATTCGAAACGGAACGAAAAAGTCCCGATTAACTATGGTCTGAATCTCATCAGTTTCGGAGTTATTCACCTGTTTCTGATATTTTAAGATTTCACGACCTTACTTCAAATGAACAGTGATAACTCCAAAACTGAAAGATTTTCGACAAATCGGTTTATACCATTGAAAACTAAGTTAAATTTCCAATAAAATCTGATCAATCCTAAACTTATAAACCTTCGTGAAATAAGCGTTTTAGTAGCCAGAACTTAGAAGAAAAAAAATTGTTTTTGTTGGAGTGGAAAAACTTACTACGGCGATCCTAACAATTCATATACGAAACTAGAGACCACATATTTCAGAAAAAAAATTCATTTAATATCCTTTTTAGTGGTGTAATTTCTTTTTTAATTATTTTGTTTCAAAGATGAGCAAATTGATGAAGGAAAGATAAAAACCGTCATTGGAAAATTAAAAAAAAAAAAAAGAATGTAAAAACTTAAAGAAAATTTGAATGACTTTTATTAAGAGTTAAATACCCAGGAAAAAAAGAGTTTTAAGATTCAAAACGTTTTTGGTTCATTGATTCAAAATTTACTTAAGTTTTTACATACTTTTTTTCTAATTTTCCACCTTACCAACCACGGTTTTTACCTTTCCTTCATCAATTTCTTCATCTTTGAAAAAAGTAATTAAACAAGAAATTACACCACTAAAAAAGATATTAATTGGAGTACATTTTCTGAAATTTTCTGGTTTCTTGGTTTGGAAATAGTAGTTTAGAAACACCATAGGAAGTTTTTCAACATCGAACGAAAAATTTTTTTTCAATGTTCTAGCTATTAAAATCCTTATTTCACCAACGTTTACTAGTTAGTACTGAGCACATCTTGTTGGAAATTTTATGTACTTTTCAATGGAATCCACGGATTTGCCCAAATCCTTTCACTTTTGCAGTTATCATTGTTTATTTGATTTAAGGTCGTGAAATCTAAAAAAAAAAAAAAAAAAAAAATCATAAAAAGGAGTATAACTCCGAACCTGTTGAGATTCGGTTGAAGTAAATTAGGACTTTTTGGTTCCATTTTGAATGTAAAATCTGCTGGTAAAGTTTGTTACTTGAGCCAAACACCCTGTATAGTGCTAGCGGTTTATAAGAAAATAAAAAGAGAAATTGAATAGAAAGTGTGCTTTGATATATTTTTCTCTCTCAATATGTTTGTTAGCACATCTTGCTTTGCTATAAAATCCAAGGCTCGTTGGAAATCGAATCCCGGTATGACAGGAACCACCATATTCGGAATTAGAACGTTTTCAGCCACCGTGGCCCCGTTTCTATTTCTATAAAAACCAAATTGTTGACGTCCTGAATTCCCGGTCGTGAAACGACGACGAGAGGAATCGTAGGCCAATCTTTGTCAAGTATGACAAAGTTGTCATACAAGCGATGGCTACACGAAGCCGGCCGTTTGACAATCACCAAAGTTGTTTTGGTGGTCAAGTGGTGGCGCCAGATTCGGCTACTTCCTGTATAGGAACGTTTGGGTTATTGCCCTGCCATGAATCTCTGAACTGTACACCTATTTATTATCGCACAGAAAACAATTCCTTTGGCTCAAGCCCAAAATATATAAAATAACAACTTCCTGGAGCAGAATTTGAAACATAAAACCATCTGATGAATTGTTTACTTCAAAAATACATATTACGTTAGGTGAAAGCTGCCCAAACTACCCTAAAACTACTACCATCCAAAAATACCACTAAAAAAAACAAAAAAACAATAATCCTTTCACTATTAATAAAATTCTGCCTATTAATTTCTTTACTTACAAAACGAAAATTCTCTAACACAGTTCTTCTTTATAAACTCTGAAAAAAATTACGAATGGGGAAAATTTTGTAGTTACTATTTCAGATCATCCCATTCCGGGACAAATGCAGGAAAAGGAGGAGTAATTTTTTTTTCCACCTAAGTAATCAAAACACGTCACCGGAAGGAACTTCCTCTATGAATGGCTCCTATTACCTGGGACCTCATTTTTAAGCGGACCGTTCCGTAAAAAAATGTTAGTTTCCGATATTGTTTAAAACTTACAGAATCACTACAGTAAGTGGAATGAGAGATTGTAGAGAGATGAGTTGTGTTCAGAGAGGGGTAAAATTGCGATAGACGGACAACCTCTGACTCTAATCTTCTTAAAATCGTGGAAGTTAGATAATTTTTAGATAATTCATAATCTATTAATAGGAAACGTCAGTCGATTTACGTATATCATGCGTAATTATTTCTTTCCCCGCAAAAAACAAAACAAAAAAAAAACCATTAGTCACCCCTCGAAAGTCATCTATTCCATCTAGAATTCTTCATCGGAGGAATCATCCTTTGCTTATTATTATTACATATTGGCCGGATTCCGTGTTTGTTTCGACGAAGGGGAAGAGATCATGGCAAGGCCGTGGAACAAATAAAGGAACTGGTCGGCCCAGTGTCTTTTCCCTCATTTCCCACATTCTTGTAAAATTATCGTGACATTAAAGTCTCAAGGAATAAGAGGCAGTTATTTTAGTATTAATATTTATGATTTTTCCATAAAAAAACTAAATATCAACACAAAATAATAACTATTATGTGGGGTTTCTTGACGTATCGGTCTCACTGACGATTATTTACCAGAATCTTCAGTAATTTCTCTATTTCTCAATATATTTATCTATGTATCTATCAGCCATAGTTTTCATCTATTTATCCCCAACTACCAATTTAATTGTCTATTTTTCTGTTATATTGCTCGTTGTCTTTCTCTTTGTCTCACTCTGGCTCCCTTTGTCTATCTGTTCTTGTCTCTCTGTCTGTATTTTACACGTCTTTTTTTTCATTTCTTTCCTTCAGTATTTTTTCTTTAGTATGTTCTGAATTGCTACCTCTCTGTCAGGCTCTTTCCGTTTCTCTCTCAATTTCTCTTTTGGTCTACTTGTATATTTTTATCTATTAATCTATATATATTCATATACTATATTTATCTATCTGACTCTCGAACTGTCCGGTTGTCCCATTGCCGGCGATCTCTCTGTGTTTCTTCCTCGACTTCTTTTTTAAATCAATTTAGTTATCTATCAAGTTATTAGTGCTACAATTACCTATCTAATCCTTTAACTATCTGACCTAGATTTCGCTCACTCTCTTTGTTTCTCTCTCCATCTCTCTTTCCTATTTATGTATCTATCAAACTATATATGTCTACCTAAAGAAGATAAGGTAAGATCTAAGATGAAGAAGATAAAGGTAAGATTCAAAGAAAGGGAAAGGAACTCCTCCTCATCCTCTCTCTCTCTCTCTCTCTCTCTCTCTCTCTCTCTCTCTCTCGTCTTTCCATTTTTTAAATTCTTCTTCTTTTTAACTCTTATCTCTCTGTCTTTTTGTCTGCCTACCTCATGTCTGTCTCTTTGTTCGTCTCTCTCTCTTTCTTTCCATTTTTTTTTTTAAATTTGCATTTCTCCTTCTTTTTAACTCTTATCTCTCTGTAGGTCTCCCTCTGTCTTTTTGTCTGCCTACCTCCTGTCTGTTTGTTCGTCTCTCTCTCTCTCTCTCTCTCTCTCTCTTGCGTTTATCTAATATTCGAACACACAATTCACAAAAACCCCTAGCAATTCAATTAAAACAAAAGTTTCAAAAATCTTTAACTCAATACCGAAAAATATACGTTAAATAAAAAGCATGAAATTATTCAAAATAGAACGTAGTTTGTTTCGACATTATATAATTTTATTTATCACATTATTATTTTTTTTTTACTATATCTTTTACATTACCTTGTAAAAACTTTAATAATCGTTTTATTAGTATTTAATTTCATTTTATATCGTAAATTGTTCCAATTCTAGAAGGTTTTAGTTTAATTTTTAAGTATTTTACGAAAAATCTATATCTAATTTTGTTATTCAACAATAATATACTCTGTCAAAATGATAACTTATAAATTCAAGTTTCTCTTTCAGTTTTAATCATTTTGTTTATTGATGATTTTACAATAATTGCTATTTGATGTCCTTTAGTTTACTCCTTCATGAATATCTGTTTTTTCTCAGTTTCACTTTCTCTCTCTCTCTCTCTATTTATCTAACTATTTATCTATCTCATTCACTCAATCTCTATTTTTTTCTTTCAATCTTTTTCTCTCTCAATTTCTCCCTCTTTCCCTCCTCCCCCTCTCTCTCACACTTTTCCTTCTATAAAATTCGAACACACAATCTATTTCTCTTCTCTTTAAATCTTTCTCTCTCCCCCTCCTCTCTCTTCCACACTATCTGTTTTATTTGAAGATAAACTATAAATAAATTCAATTTTTTTTAGCTTTTTGAAAAAGTGGATTGAAACCTGTGAACTTTCTCCACGAAACTTTCATTTTACCAATTTAATTATTAGTTAAGAACTCGCAACAATTAGTATAATTTAAGAAGCAAACTTTTAGTATCTGTGAGCGATTTTGACTTGTACTGTATGAACTTTTTCCATAAAAAAAGAAAAGATTTTGACTGGGAAGACATTTGATTCATAAAATAAAATTAACAATTTCGAAAGTTTTTTAATTAATTCTTTACTTGGCTATAAAAAATTCATTTTATTCTAAGATGTTGTGAAATGAAATGCATAGTGGTATAGAAGAAACGTGTCTCTTCATGGTCTTTCACGTTTTCATCCTCCATCTCTTTCTCTCCCTTTGTACTATTGGGAATTCAATTAAATAACCTTAATAGACCTTTTAGACCATCACTACGTCACGTTTTTATTGCCTCAATTTCCGTTAAAAGCCTCTATTCCGTTGAAGCGAACAACTCATACGCTCACTTATAATTACGCAATAACTAATTAAGCACATGGTCTCAGCTTCGAGTGGCAAAACTAAATGTTAAGGGGAACTGAATGTCTTTAAAAGCCGCCGTCTTTGACGGCAGGGTCCTTTTTTCCCCCCTAACATCCTTTCTTCGACCGGTATCCTTCGGCTACATATATGGAGTGAAACAAACTGACACAGTTAACACAGAAGAACCGAGAGGGGCTGACGACATTTCAGCCACCTTCAAATGTTGAATTGCCGCGCAGGCAATATTTTTAAAAAAGAATCAATATTTCATTAACTATGGCTTACATTTAACAGAGAAATTTGTTTATCAAAGACTGCATGGGCTAAAGCGAAATTAACTTTCGTTTCTTAAAATACGATCCGTCATGAATACCAAGTCGGAAAAGGCACATTTTCCATTTGAATTTTGAACCTTCGAAAGCCCCCATAAATTACTTTCGTTAGCCTCCAAGTACACCCTTGAGTCTCTACAATGGCCATAATGAGTACGTTAAATAAGCCTGGATGGTAAGCGAAAACGGTTAAATTAATTAGAAAAGCGGGAGCGTTTGGATTATTTAATTACAGAATGTAGCGTTGCACTTTAAGACTTTTTCTTTCTGTTTTTGGAAAATTGTTTTATAAAAAGTTGGTGATTCGCTGATAATCTTAAATGCCTAAGATTTAGTCGTCCTTTTTCTTAACCTCTGGCTTCCTCTGCTCGTATTTGATTTTCTCACACTCACTCTTTCTCCCTCGCACTGAAAAAATGTAATAAAATTGTTAACCTAAAAAGGGATACTGATGAGAAGCAAATTACTATTTTAGTTTCCATCGACTAGTAAGAACTTTAACAGTGTTGATCATGATATACTCATTTCATTGCTTTGATCAATTAAACTATCCAGTAATGTTGTTAATTGGTTCAAATCTTACATTTCCAATAGATAACAATGTTTAAAAACTAAAAAAAAAAAATCTAATTGGATGTTCACCAACGGTGGTGTCTCGCAAGGGTGTACGCCAACGGCTTTATTGTTTATCCTATATGAAAATAGATTAACTGCCTCTTTTGTATACCTGCCGATGACTTGAATATATATGTAAAATCACAATTCTTAATAAATAAATTATATTAAAACTAAATAGCGACGTAAAAACTAAAAAGAAAGTGCGACGATCAAGGCTTATCAAAATATTTAAAAAAGTGTAATATTATTTTATCAGAATATCGTAAAAAGTTTCCAAATTTAAAGAAAGATAATACTGAAAAAAATTTAAAACGATAATATAATAATTTTAAACAACGCAATAAAAGTTCTAGGGTTAGTAATGTATAAATATTTAACATGGAATACATATTGATAAAGCTTTTAGCAGAATACATTCCAGTGTGTATCAATTTAAAAAATTATTTATTAATATTCATTCATGAAGCTATTTTAATGCAATAATGCTTCCAAATGTAAGTTATGGCTTTGCAGTAATTTCTTATCTTTCTAGTAAAAATCTTCAAAGGTTACATTTTTTTTTTGACTTCATTTATTTATATCTACAACTGTACATGCATGATATACAACCAGCAGATTGGATTTCAGACTGTGTGTTTGGCATTATGGGCGTTATAGAGAAAGCTACCCACTGGCAGCCGCTCTGGATTAATGAAATGATATTAATCATTTAAGAGGTCACTTATCCATACTCTTTTCAGACGTTTACGTGGTAATTGTGGGGAATGGAGTGATTGTATTTGTGTGTTGGTGTGATTTTGTAATTTACTATGAAACCGTCTGTAATATGTTTTGATGGATGAAAAAACTGTTGGGATTTGAAGATCTCTGTGAAGTGTATTATTGTTTACATAAAATGGGGCAGAAACAATTAGTCTTAAAATTTTGGATTGAAAACTTTGTAATCTTTGAATATTGGAATACTTGGCCGATCCATATACTTGGCACCCATACATCCAAATTGGTTTGAGTAGGTATATGTATGTCGAAAGTTTTGATTTTAATGGTAATTTTGATTGTCTGTTGAGTAGGTAATAAAGAATTTTAAATCGTTTGTTCAGTGTCTGTTTTTTTAATCGTGTGTGTGGATTCCAAGTTAGTCTTCTATCAAATGTAAGTCCTAAATAGTTAACTTTGTCGGATTGTGGAATAGGTTCATTGTATAAGTATATGCTAGGGCAAGTCTCACGACGGAGTGTAAAGGTGATATGTTGTGACTTTGAGGGATTAAACTTTATTTTCCAAAGATTGCTCCATTTCTCAATTGTTGATAAGTGGTTTTGTAACATGAGTGAAGCTTGTGTAGAAGAGAGATGGCTTGTTAATATGGCGGTGTCATCTGCGTATGTGGCGGTAAGTGTATTCTCATTTGTGGGCATATCAGAAGTAAAAATTGTGTACAACAGCGGAGCGAGTATTGACCCTTGTGGCACACCCGCAAGCACTTCTTCCATCCCAGAAGTCTCCGTACTGCGAAAAATCTCTCTTTAAGGTATGATTGTATAATTAGATAATATGCCTGGGGTAAAAATAATTTTAATTTATATAATAATCCCTCATGCCATACTTTGTCGAAGGCCTGGGAAACATCTAGAAACACTCCAGTCGCGTACAGTTTCTGCTAGAGACACGAAGTAATGAAATCTGTCACTCTATGAAGTTGATGAGTGGTGGAATGATGGGTTCGAAAGCCAAATTGATAGTCTGGTAAGATGTTGTTCGAAGTAGCAATAGAGATAATTCTTTTGTAAATTAATTTTTCGAATAATTTAGAAGGAACGGGTAACAAACTAATAGGACGATAAGATGATGTGGAACTTAAATTTTTATGGGGCTTTGGGATCATTTTAATGTAAGAAAGTTTCCATTGTATGGGGAAGTGTGTAGTCCTCAAAATTGCGTTAAATAAAGAAGTCAGAAAGACGACTGCTTTTTTGGGAAGTTCTTGTAGAACTTCAGCTGTTATCAAATCATGACCAGGTGATTTCTTTTTAGGAAGCTGTCGTATTTCTTGTGATACTTGTTTTGGAGTAATTGGTTTAGGTGGCAGATCTAGGGGCATAGGTGTCTCAAGTTAATCTGTTATAAATTTATCGTGTTCAGTGTTCATTATGTTATGAGGTTTGAATACTTCAGAGAGATGTTTCGCAAATGTTTGTTGTTTACATTTTTTAAAAATTTTTTTGCGTGAGGGTTCGTAAAAGCAGAGGTTATATAAACCCTCAGAGCGGTGTTTTTGGAAAAGAGCCCGTTTGTAATGCAGGGCCGCTGGATTCGAACTCGGGACATTTACCTTACAGTGATAAGCGCCGTGTCAACGCCTAAACCGACTCATACATATTATTATAAATATGCTATATACCCTATATCTATATGATTATATTATCCGACACTATGATTCTAGAATTTATGACAAATATTATAATTTATCCATTTTTAAAATTGATGATTTGTTAAATTTCAAAATTTTGACTATTTTCCCATGACATAATAACAATACAAAAACCAATATAACTATTTGCTATTGTTTCTCTTTTTAGTATAAAAACCTACTTTTACTCCTTCTCAAACTGCATTTAAGATGCCATTGTGTCATACGCACTGTTTGTATAATTCATATTTTCCTAAAATTATAAAACTTAACAAAAATTTTCCCAATGTTGTGAAATTATGAAAATCTAGAAATATTTATAAGAAACATCTAAAAGTTTTGCTCTCATTGATTATGTTCAATCGTAGCTTTTATGAATCAAATATTCATTTAAAAAAAAAATTATAAACTAAAGAAATTTCAATTTTGTATCTCTTCCCATGCACACGCATTCTCTCTCTCTCTCTCTCTCTCTCTCTCTCTCTCGTTCCCCCACCTACCTACACCTACTATCTCTACTATATCTATCTTCCTACGTATCTCTTCAGTTATCTATTTCCCCCTATTTTACTTCCTTAATTAGGTAGTGATTTATCTTATTTTTATATTTCTCTGTTCTTTCTCTCTATTTCGTAGTTGTCCGTATCCGGAAAAGAAACAGTTTAGTCGACGCCACGCAATGATTAAGACCAGTTTTAGAAAAGACGCTAACCCCTTTCACTTCCTCGGTTTTTTCGTCTTCCTTAATATGAACAAAACTGCGTACGAACTGTTCACAGTTCAATTACTCGCTTTTTAAGCTAATATTGGCTCTTGTTCAACCATTTGGTTTTGTGACTCACAGTTAGGTCTTTTAAACGCTAATAATAATTTATAATTAATAACCCTTTTTATTTTTCATTGGACAAGTTTAGTCGGATGCCGCTTAGTGCTTTTGTTTATTGAGTTCCAAAAATCCTTTTTCGGTTAACAGAAAAAACACGACAGAAGGAATGAAATGTATGGTACAACAATTTCACAACGCTCGTTTTTTAATGATTGACAAGGATTTAATATTGTTCCTATGCGTAAGGAATTAAGCAACGAGTCGCTCCTATAGGCCACGCGACAAACGGATGTCGAAGTGTAGGCGCTTGGACTTGATTCTCAAGGATGAACGATTGTTTGGGTTTTCTTAATTTGTTAACGGACCTTGTTCAAAGGACGTGAAATACAATATAACAAACTACGACATTTGGGTACTGGGTCACTGAACTTGGTTTTAGGCACAAAACGATCGTTTTGTGTGTAATTTTTCTTCTGTAATCATACAATCGAGCTGGATGCGAGGATGTACTAAGTAAAGGATCATGTAAATTCTGGAATAAATCATCACAATCCATACTACAAGATCTTCAATGAAAATGAAATAAAATTAATAAATAATTAAATTCAATAGTTTTCGTGGTCCGCTTGACCAATCATATGTTTCAATTAATTAAGGTTTTTACTTAAGATAAAAAAAGTCAGTATCACGAGCGGGATTCGAACCCACGATCGGCTTCTTTTCGCCATTTTTCAAATGTCGTATAACCTATTTGATTCTCGGCGACAAACGAAATGGCCAGGGTTCGAATCCCGCTCGTGCCATTGACTTTTTTTTATATCAACTAAAAACCTTAATTTATTGTAAGATATTAATTGGTAAAGGAGACCACGAAACTAGTGAATTTAATAAGTTTAAAAAAGTGTCTTTAAATCATTCCGTGTCAATTTCATTTGTCGCCTAGAATCACATAGATTACACGACATTTGAAAAATTGCAAAAAGGAGGGAAAATTCCAAAGTTGGGGGTTGAGATGGGAAGTTAGTGTGGATCGAGGTCACGATAGCTCAAGTGGTAGAGCACCGGCGTATTTAGCCGAAGGTCGTGGGTTCGAATCCCGAAAACTAGTGAAATTAATTAAGGAACTTAATTTTTGATTTGTTTTGTACAACCTGTTTTTCCTATTGTTTTTTATCATTTCTTTTTTCTTTCAACTTATTTTCTTAGGAGATTATTATTATCTTACCTTATTCTGTATTTTTCCCTTTCTGATTGTTTATTCAACGGATGATCGCTGCCCAAAAATGCTTTGAAAGCCCAATTATCATTCTTATGTTAGATAAAGTATTATTATTATTACATTATTACTTTTTCTTATAAAGTCAGCCGTATCTCATAAAAATTCTGTAATTTCGATTAAATAAATGAAATAAAATGTTATGATAGATAAGTGGTATGCATTGATAGACTAGACTATGGTTTATGTCGAATTCCGTATTGGTATATTAGAGTATACGTCTGTGCGGAAAGGTAGGAAAGGACTATATATAAAGATGAGTGGTCCACTGAACAAATGTCACTCATTTTGCTGTAGGTTATCCAAATAGAATTAAAAAGGATTATGGCTCGGTATGTACCTATATTGCCAGGAATGACGTGCGTAGTGTGCTAGACCTTTCGACGTCTCCATATCCACGATATTTAACAGATCAAGCAACTGAGACCTGGAAAGCGATTTATAGTGTAGATATAGGATACGGAGTTCAGACAGTATGGGACACTGTGCAACAAAATGAATATCTTCCCTAACTCTTAGGTTACACAGCGTGCACAAAAAATTTCCGCCTTCTTCCTTCCATGGTACAGAATTGAATAACACTTGCTCGCATCTGAGTTTAAGAAGCCATGGAAGAATCGAAAGTTTTATAGACCCATTACCTTGAACATTTAGGTTGATGATGATGATATTTCAGGATGTTTGTATACTGCGCCCTTTAAGAGCTATTGTATCCCCCGTTCTCTGACTAGAGCACATCGGTGAGTTCTAATTCCTCAAGATACTTGATAAATAGGCCCGGTTTTGTTGGTTGAAGCTCTTCTATAGTCACATTGTACATCCCAAAACATTTCTTCCTGCGGGCTCATGTTGCTCCGCAGTTTGTTAGTAGGTGTGTTGGTGTTTCTTCTGCTTCTTTGCAGAATCTGCATGTGCCATCTTGGATTATTCCAATTTTCTTAAGATGCCCGTTTAATCTACAGTGTCCTGTTAGGATTCGGAGTCTGTTCCTTCCTCCTTTGACACATTTTGTGATTTATTTCTTTCCGAAATTGGTTAGAAGATTCTTGGATTGTCTGTGTCCAATTAGTGAATTCCAGTGTTCTCTTATTTTCTTTTTGTCCTTCTGTCTGAGATATTCGTTGATAGTGTGGATTCCTATGCCACAGAAGGGTTCGGGTTCTGTCAGACATTTAGGTTAAAGGTTTCCTTACAGTGGTCTAGGGCCTTAAAGAGAGGATAACTTTTGGAGACTTGAACTCAATGCTCACAACTCAAACGATGTTCATCACGCAGTCTGCACAAAAGTTTCATCGTATAATTGGGACAACTCGAGAGGTTTTCTAAACAAAAAGAAAAATCACAACCATATTGAGAAGCTAAAGTATTCCATTGCCGAAACCAAGAACCATTAGATTTAATAACCTCGAGAGGAGTAATTTTGGAGATTCGGGCAGCAGGGCCCTTAAGCACCCTTAAAACAAATGAAAAATGTAGAGAAAGGGTAAAAAAGAAAATTTTATCCACTACCGTCTCCATATAAAGCATATAGTTTGGAGTAGAATTAGTCAGCTAAAAGATGTTCCTAATAAAAAAAAACGTTGCATAGAACGGCACCCTGTGCATTAAATGCCTTGTACTTAGAGTAAACCGGGATTAGATTCTGGGCCAAAAAGTAACACCATGTTCAATTCAAAGCGACCTTCGCCACTGAAGCTTTGGATTTTAGATGAGGGGTAAAAGAGAGTCTGGAAGTGAGGACAACTCCAAGATATATTGGTTAACCACATCAACCCTCTCACCGTGGAAAGTCATCTATAGTAAAATGACAAAATATCCTCAACCGTCGACTACTATTATTGGGAGTTTTCTGTTTCGTTAAAAAAAGACCAATTTTGTCTTATAAGAAAAAAATTCAGTAATCAAATATAAAAACCTAAAAGACTAGCGAACCGAAGGCTAAAAAATAATTGACTTTAAAATGCGTGTACAGGGATAATTAATGCTATTAATGTTTCAAATTTATCAACGTTAGTGAAAGAATAGGCGACTACTGATTAGTCAATTTTGCCTATTTTGTTCTTTAGGACTTTTTATTTTATTTGAAGTTGAAAATTGAACGGCACAAAACAACTCGCGATTTATTTCAATCGTGATTAATAGATCAATACGAGAAATAGTCGAACAGTTGATAAATCATAAAGGAATCCCTATCAAACTCGATCCTCCTTGGATAGAATAGCTTCGACTTAATCATTAATCATAGGTGATGATTTATTTTGTTCGAACTTCTGTCCACAGTTCATCGACTCGGAGGTAAGACAGTTCCATTGTCTATTATGACAGGTATTAGCCGTCGGATGGTATCTTTTGGTTCATCCGGTTTGAAAAGTTAATATACATCGAGCCCGGGCGCAAGATGCCCACATTGCGAGGTTTAAAAGCCATCCCTCTGAATTAACAGCTGCTCAACAATTCAATCTATATGGGTCGGGCGATCGTTAAAAGTCTTTATACTGGTAGGAGAAAAAGGTCTCAGCCTTCACGATTGAAACCGATTATGGAAAGGGACTCCAGGAACAAATTCTGAGGGCGAAATTCAGTTCGAGCCTGAACACGCTGCTGAAGAATGAGCGACCTTAACAAAACGCATTCTTTCCATTCAAAGGATTGCACAATAAACTGGATACTGGACACTCGAACAATATAAATGTCCCGTTTATCTAGGTTAAGTTAACACAACGTTTTGGACTTACCATTAGGCCTGTTAAACTTATTCATTATTGCTACCGAAGGGAATCAAGGGTCTACTTACTGTATAATTCTTCTCCATGTATCCTTACTCAAATCCTTTGTAAACCGTTAAACATTTAAGAAATTCTTGTATGTATTTTTACTGCTATTATAACCTCAGACTAAAGGAAAAATTGAACATACATAGATTAAGTTAATATCTAGGAGGATCTTGCGTACCGTGACCAATTTCGGTCTTTTGTGCAATCTCCGTCATTTTCTAGTGCTTTTCGTGAAGCTCTTCACCAGATTCCAAAGTTTTTTAAGGACTCGCGTGTTCAGGTCTTGATTTTTCTCTTTTTTGGAGTCCTATCAGCCCTCAGATGTCTTCGTCCAATACCGGACATTTTCCGCTGTTTCTTCTTCTTTCTGGTAATATTAGCACAGAGTTGTTTCCATTTGCTCCTAGCTATGCCTCCATGATCTGAAGTGACCAGTCTAGTGCTATCATGCTATTCTTTACATATCATGGGTATAGTACTTCTGTCGTTTATTACCTTTGCTATTTTAATGAAATTTTTTGCAAGCCTTTGCCCTGAATGGATGAAAAATGATTTCTTAACCCACTGACTGATGATCTACGTTCTTGGCAATAGCAATAGCCAATGGTTCAGGCTTAATAGGTGTCAAAGCTGAATTTTCCTTGGTGAATTTATTGGCTTTCCTGTAGCCTTCCTTCTTTACTTTCCTGAATCCCTACCCAAACAAAGATGATTTTGTTGTTTTCATCAGTGGCTGACAGGGCCTTAAGGCCTTCCTAAACGACGAGGCAGTTGCCTTTAGTGTCACATAGATAGATAGAGATAGTTATATAGATATGTAAGGAGAAAGAAAGAGTGAGTGAGTGAGAGAGAGAGAGAGAGAGAGAGAGAGAGAGAGAGAGAGAGAGAGAGAGTGGTGGACAAAAAAGCAAGTTATCGCCATACTACTTACAACCGTCGTATACTAAAGAAGTAAGAATAAAAAATAGGAAAAACAATAGAAATGTAGATAAATAGAGAGTAGACTGAGAAATGATAGTATGACTTACACAAAGTGTGTTTTTACAAACAAAACATTGTTTTTTGATACTGAAGAAAACTAAAAGATAATTTAGACTAGATTTCATTTGACCGCAACACTGGGAGGCGTAGATTCTCGCCACGACCGGCTTATACCCTTAACGTTCCATAATTTATCCAGGTCTTCCATTGGTTTACTTAATTCACTGCTTATTATAAATTGTACTAATACTTGTGTTTCTCAACTTTTTTATATTTCTAGGATAAATATTGAAAAACTGACATCAAATCTTTTCATTTCCACCGGTCGCTTTTGAATTACAAAACAACCGATTGAATTTTGATGTGAGTCCCTCAGAAGAATTCAGGGGCATTTTTATCAAGTTCTAGACTGTAAAAACGAACGGCTTGCTATATCATTAGAATTGTGCAGATACTTGAATTTCTCAAAATAAACTGAATCTAAAGAAAAATGATGATAGATTTGATTATTGAAATGAATATGTCCCAAAAGGTCCGATTTTTTTTTTTTTTTTTTTTTTTTTGACGCGTACCAAATGAACGGGAAGAGTCATAAATGAAAACCTTCCGACGCCAAGGCATGCATTTCCGGCAATATCGCCGTCATACAATTGCCCGCTTGTCGAACCGTCTGGACGGTTAAGTTCCGTGGAAATCGTTTGACGCACGAGTTCTTAAACAATGGGCCGGTCCTGCGGACACGATCTTTTACCCTTCTGGAATAATTAAAGTGAGTTATGGCGCCTCCTCAGATATTAAGCTTAACCGCGGGTAGCTTACCAATTCCAGAAGCCTCTTGAGTTCTCCAACTCGAAGCCGAGGAAAATTTGTGGCTCGGAAAGGGATAAATTTATATTCAATAATTTTTTGTCGCATTATAGAATCAAATGAAATCTACTGACTCGATTTTGGTAACAATTTGTGAGAAATTATTTTTATGAAGGAATTCCAGTGACGAGATTGTCTTTGCATGAGATTTTTAAAGCTAAAGGCGTCATCAATATCAATAAGATCAATCAATACAACAACATTAATAAATTATCAATATAATTTTTTTAAATATTTCCGAGCTTGATGTTATAACCTTACAGAAACATAAAATTACAAGGCCTATCCATCTATAATAAAATATTGCAGTTAAAAAATTACTTTAAATATGTAAGGATAAGGTTTGATAAAAACAGCTGCAGCATATCATAACAAAAAGTAAAATACCACTAATGACTACAAGGGGGGCCGTGGTAGCCGAGTGGTTAAGGCGTCAGACTCTCGGCTAGTCGTGGGTTCGATCCCCACCGTCGCCTCTGGAATTTTTCTGACGCCTATGGGCCGCAATTAAAAGAAATTGGCACGGCACTCATCAATGGGAGGGGCGGGACCGGATCTCCTCAGCGACCCTGAACCTGGTCCCAACCCCCTTCAAAAATAAGTTTCTTCGATGGAAGAACACTGGTACAACGGGGGCTCAAGTTCACTTTGTGTTGTGAGCCCTCCCCCAAAAATGGAGCCAGAGTTAGTACAATAAGCTGTGTACAGCTGCAGTGCTCAGGAGGGAACCCCTCCAGTCCCTGGTGACCATTGTGTATCCATCCATCCACATCCACATCCCCAACGACTACAAGAACTTTAGGAAATCTTGGAGTCTCAAACCGAAAATGGCCTTTTATTACTGTAATACCCAAATTTTCCTACAGCTCATTAATCCAGTGGGTCATAGCTAAGCCAAACACAAGATATCCGAACATTAGGCAGCTTACCATGGACTGGCAACCTATGTATCACCGCAAATGGCCTGTTGGTTATAGACGGAATTAATAAAACTCAGAATAACTTCTGGGTCACTAACTTGGTTGAACAAAGCTCAACAAAAGTAGCTACCCAAACATAAAGCAACAAAGACTAGCAAACCTATGTGAAAATGAAATTTTCCCCGTCAATTGTACTAGAACATAGCTAAACCTACTGCCATTTAGGAATAATTATACCAGCAGAAGAGAGGAAAAGCTAATTTAGGCTCCATCAGAAACCAAACTTCACGGGAACTAAATACTCCTTGGGGCTGATAACAATACATAATAAAATAAAACACCCTTTATGAGTGACTACATACACTCTTTACAACTTCCTATACTATACATAAACTCTCAACAGACTGCAAACGAGAAGAAGAATTGATCAGGAAATGTGATACAATAGTATGATTTGCATGGCTCCAAAACAAATGAATGGGTCGTTTTCTGTACATACACAAAATATGCTCAGTCACACTCATTAGGGCTGCCTTTTAAGCTAAAATACAGGCCATCAATTCTTGTGCCGTCAAAAAATTTTAAAATACGGGCAAAAACACAACCTGATATCTTGGGTAACAGGACAGGGGAATTTCGGGTAACGAAAAGCAGACTCAATTGTCAGAGTAGGATCTGCAAGACCGTAGTACTCTAAAACTATTCTTGAGTAACAAAACCAAAATACAATCATTCATCAAAGAATGGATCATAAAAGACACAGTAAAGTTATGCTAAAACAACACTCCAAAAATTAGCAAATTAGCAAACTTACCGGTACAGTTATAGTGGGTTAAACACAGAAAAGAGGTAGGACTACTGTAATCGGTCACATACTTCTTTGTTCTATTCCTCCCCGCCGTACCTTAGGGAGACCCCATACCGGTGGACCTCGGCCTCTAATCTAGTTTTACTTCTTAATTTTGGGTCCTGGGGTACTTAACGTCTTCCTTCGGTCTCGCCCTGTGAGAGGAAGAGGCCCAAGGAAGGTAAGGGACATCTGTGAAAACCTGTACACAAATGAGTATATTCAATGATGACCCCATTTGTAGGTTATGCAATGAGGAATATGAAACAGCCATCCAATCATCTTCGAATTCGAAGCAACAGCTCAACGGAGGCTGGGATACAAAGAACACCCAGGGAATTGTAAAATTGTAGCAAGGACAGTCAATGACCTAGCACTTCTTAGAAGTAAGATCTACTCGTCTGCACTAGGGCGCTAGGAATAAGCCAGAAGATACAAAAATTCCCACTTTGCAGTCTCCTTCATGAACATTTACATAGGTTTATAATGTTGATTAAATTAAACATTAATGTACCTTTTGAACAAATACTTCATCAGCCAGATAAGCTTAAAGTATATATTGCAATTATATTATATCACTAATTTTAAGAGATGTAAAAAACAAAACAGTGGCAGGGAGTCCAATTTTATTTTACCTTAGCTTTCGCTATTAGTCCACTGCGATATTTTATCCTCCATACCCTTACTGACCACAACCCCACCATACCAGGTCTGGTGGCAGGGGCTGTTCTCGATGTTACTACATATATACTTTTATTCAGACAATCTTTTACCGAGCTGTTCAAAATTGAAGGTATTTATAAGCGTGAGTGTGTTGTCCATCCTCTTCCCCTAGTAAATCACGCTGGACCTCGATTTTCTACAAGAAATGCTTATATATTTGAAAAAAATCGTACTATTTAGACCCGGTGGAAATTCATCTTAAAAATGAATAATAAATTAAATATGAACGGTTCATTAGTGGTGAAGTGAATGGTTTTTATCGAGAAGGCTTTTTTATTATTACTTGAAGAAATTTGCCTGAAGAACCCGTACAGACGAATTTGCGTACACCGTTCATTCATCTATTGCGTGCTTGTATCACAGAGGAAAATGGCCTAAGTCACGAAGACCCCTGAAGCACGATATTGTTTACCTCCAATTTCATTAGACTTTTTTTCTTCCAAATCAGACTTGTTGTCTTACTATTCAGATTGCATTATTGTTCAACATAAATTATACAAACTGCAGTAATTAATTATGTATTCCTTGTATATTTTTATTACTGTCAAGACTGATGATTTTTGATGATAATAGTCATCTATATTTTCCTTTGTTCAGCGGTCTCCGCTATCCTTTCCTAAGCTTTCCGCGTGGTTATTTTTTTAAATAGTTTCGATCTGACCGGAACACACCGTTATTTGCTGGCACCTACCCAGCCCAAGTGCAACGATTTTTGCCGCTTTACCGAGACACGGCGCCGTTGCGTGATCACGGAGGGGAATTTTTGCCCTATGATGAAGGCCGCTTTTCCTTTATAACTGCATCTGGCTTTACCGGGAACTTTTTCACGGAAATAGCTCTTTCGTTTTCAGGAAATAAGTCATAGTTAAGAATTTTCCTCTTACACCACCAAATCGCGTTGCATGATCTTCACTAATCTTCTTAAGAGATAAATCGCCTTGTCGACACTTTGGAAGCGGATCTCTTAAACAGAAATACGGGCCTTTTAAATTTATCTCATTTGACAATCCTAGCACGGAAGGCTGAAAACACAAATTTCTATAAATATATGTAAACGATATGAATGAAAAATTAACCTCTGAAGCGCACATAAACAATTCTCTTTTTATAAACTCAGAATTGCTTTTATTCAGTTTCAAGCTAGTTGATCTTGTTTAAACGACGTAAAAACGACAACAACGGGATAATTAACAACAATTAGCATTTATGCGAGATGTTTTCCCCCGGCTAGACATGTAATTCGGTCATTGCACCAAAACAGCGAGCATAGGACCACCCATCAGACCCCAAGAAGAAATCGCACAATTGTCAGGTAAAGTCTCCAAATTTGAATACGTACTAAATGATAATTAGAATTGGATTGATTACAGATTGTGAAGGAATGGTAGACGACCATAGATGACGGGTCATACTTCATAAATGATGGTTAGTTATTGCTAGTATCGGCAAGACATGATTACGATCTGTTAAATACTGTTAGGATTAATTAGGGATGTAGTAGACGATCTGAGATCGTTGGCACTAGTGAAATTTGATGCTGAAAGAAGTTCAATGATGGTTAGCATCGTTCAGGATTGTCTATCTGTTTACGACTGTTGAGTTAACGATGCGTAAGTTTCTTAGTGATGGCTTAGGTAATTGATGACCGTGCGTGATGATGGAATGTTTCAAAAAGTAAGATATTGTTAGTGATGATTATAAACGGTTATTAAGGATATGTGTAGGTTAGAGATTGCCAGAAATGGTTAGAACTGTTTACTAATAGTTAGCTAATGATAAAGATAGTCACGAACAATGTGAGATAGATATAGAAAATGGTCAATGATGGTGAGTGTCATTAGCTACAATTTATTGCGATAGTTAACGATGGATACAGATTTTTAGTCAAGTTTAGGATTGTTAGTGACGATCTGAAATATTTCGCGAATAGTGGATAATAATGTTCACATGGCATATGTTTGATGTCGGCCCTCTGCGTGTTTTCCTTCTTTTTCTTTTCTTTTGCGCATATTTTGTTTTAAACTGCAGCCATTTGAGCGTCTCGATCTGGATACTGACTCTCTGATTCCAAATATATACTCCGTTGATATTCTAGAATGCTAGTTTCTTGTTTTTACCTCAGGTCGTCAAATACAGAATAGAAACAAAACATATACATCACCACAAACATAGATGTCTGGTCACATTCGCTCCCCCAGAGTACTCGATATTCATCGGCGCGGAGTTACAAGCAACCCCTTCCTTTCACGCTAATAAATTACTTTTACTCTCCGTATGTCATACACTCACTCCAGAGTACTCGATATTCCTCGGGGCGGGGTTATAAGCAACCCCTTCCTTTCACGCTAATAAATTACATTCATTACAATAAATTATGACAAATACAACACTCGATAGAAACATAGAGGTCTGGTCACATTCATTCCTCGAAAGTACTCGATATTCCTCGAGGCGTCGATTACAGATATATGAAGATTAGGATTGGTTAATGACGATCTGACGAAATTAACGATTAATAGCTAGTAATGATTATTGATATTTATGCTTAAATGAACTGGTCAATGATGTTAATTAGCAACGGCTATTGCCTATTATAGCTTGTTAATGAAGATTAGGGATGGTTAAGGACTGCTAGAGACGGTTGATGATGGGTTTGTTAGTGACATGGGGCTGGTTATAATGATGTTTATTGCTGATTAGGATTGTATAGAAATTGTATGGTGTGTCTGATAGAGTTAATGGAAATGAGGGAAAAGTAGGTAGTAAACATGTTTGCCTTTTTCATCTAAACCTTTTGGGATCCTATTTGCTCTTAGGTGTCTTTAAAATAATTCATTAAATTATTAACAAATTGATTTGAAACAGTGAAAATTGTGCATTTTATGTATAAAAGAATAAATAATAAAAGGAAAAAAATAAAATTTGACAATGTCCAATCGAAATTTTATATATTTCGAAGCTAGTTATGCTTTTTTTTACAGTTAAGCTGTTCCATCATTAGCGAGGTTTACTAAGTTGTGAAAACCTTTCATCGATATATATTCAAATGAATACTAAATTAGCTATTTAGAGATTTTCTAGTTCATAATTTTGTTCTGCTCATAAAAACCTTCTGTAGATACTCGGAAAAGGAAAATACATTTCGACCGATTTTTTTTTATTTGAACGCACTTAGTTCAAGTAGGTTGGAATAGAATCGTTATGGGAGCTTTATAAGTGAATTTATAGTTGACAGAGAGGGAAAACGTCTTTATTTCTCCAAACCCTCATTTCCCCCCAGACAAATCGAGCCGTTATTTCAGTTAGTTGGGTTCAATGTTCTTTCGACAATTTGGCTCAACATGGTTAAAGCTTCTTAATGAGTAAATATTTTATACAATCAAAATCACAATTTACAGTCTCATTTCTTATAACTGAAGACGATCAGCTTGGGCCATGTGGAAAGTCGAAAAGACTCAAGGTGGGTAATGTTAAGTGGTAGTACATGTGTTATTCCATGGAAAGGGGGCGACAGCTGTTAAATCCCACCGCTAAGTCTGCCATCAGCCTTCCCCAGCCACTTTGACTTTATTAGTGCTATCATTATAATTAACAAAAGTTGTCTGTGCTGTTTTTTTTAAATTAGTTTATTTCTACCCTATACTTATTCGCAATAATTACAAATATGATTACAATTTTTTTTTTCAAACGGTGACAACACTAATCCTAATGCCAGAGCTGCATCCGGAGGGGGCATGCCATGACTAACCGGCCGATTAAAGCGCCGTGGCGGGTTCTCGGAATGAGAATGTGTACAGATTACTGGTAAACTTGGTGTGAAAATTTTGGTAACGGATCAATTCTGACAAAGGGAATGTTGAGGACATTGTAGATGGTGAGGTTAGTGATGTAATAACGGGCTTTGACAATTTGTCTGAAGACTTTCGATTGGAAGGATTGGATGCACTGTTTGGCCTGTTTGAACAACACAGTTCCACTCCGTTTGTTCAAAGTGGTAGCAGTCGAATCTTATATAAGGTTAGTTTAGTTTTGACGATCAAAACAGATTTTGGTCCTAGATGTCTTCGTAGTTGTCCAAGTTTTCTGTTGAATTGTCTCTCTTAAGTCTTGTATGGGGATTCCATGTCAGTCTGCTGCTTAAGTACAGTCGTATCAGACTTGATTGGAAGTATGAAACTATATCTTAATAAAAAAAAACAACTTATAGCTGAATGTATTTTTGTTTCCCACTACTCAAGTGCAAAGTTTTGTTTTAAGCATTTACTATTAAAATAAAATCATATTTTTCAAACACCTAGTTCACCCCGGCGTACAAGGCATGCGGGTTTTCTGCGTCCAAGCTTTTACCACCTCTTCTGACCAATGGGCTTCAATTCCCTAATAGGACATACGACAAAATTAATTGAAAAGGTTCTGGTAAGATAATTATACATCTTGAGACTTTCTTTTTTGATCCTTCTCACTTTTGATTGGGGGTGTTCGTCTGCGAGTCGGTTAACCCACTTTGAACCGGCATTGGGTCCATCTACACTCAAACACCTTAGGCTTTGTGCCATCTTCAGTGAGGAATTGTCTATTTCCTGAATATTTATCAAATTTGTTATAAATTATATAATTTATCTCTATCATCGCTTTCCCTATCTCCTTCCCTCCCACCCTCTCTCTTTGTTTCTATTTCTCTCTTTTTCTTTTTTAATCTCTCTGTCTCTCTCTTTATCTCTTAAGCTCTCTATTTTTTCCTCTTTTTACTCTTTTCCTCTCTCATTCTTTCTTTAGTATTCTTGCTCTCTCTCTCTCTCTCTCTCTCTCTCTCTCTCTCTC
>CM077108.1:19223872-19235115 GCA_039619505.1 Cimex hemipterus
CTCTCTCTCTCTCTCTCTCTCTCTCTCTCTCTCTCTCTCCCTCTCCTTGTTTATTCATTTCTGATTTTTTTTTGTTTTTGCCAAATTCTCTTATAAGAAATCAATACGTAGTAAGTAAACTAAAATTAAAGCCTAATATTAGAAGAGTTTACGAAATAGCACACTTGAAATCCGGTTAACATACCCCAGACGTGGCTTATCGAAAATATGTATGATAATGAAACACTTATGATTTTAATGGTCAGTACAGCTCGCGTGACCATCCCTCGAATCGATTGTCAGTTCCCATTAGAATAATTTTATAAGTTTTATCCTCGTTTAAAGAATAATGTAAGCATAATTTTATTATAAAAATATAGTAATGGTAAAATAAGAAATAGAAACGTTTATAAGCGAATAATCCTGGCATTATAAGGGTTGGTTTGTTGACCATGTTGTACAAGTTAATTAAAAGTAATTAAAAAAAATATATAATTGCTGTTTGTTTGTTTTGGTAAATACATACACCAATAAACAATGAGCCTGACGATTTTTATACGATATTTTTCAAGATCCAAGACCACACAGAATAGAAAAGAAGTTTGTTTTTATCGCAAATTGTAAAGACGATTAAAATCGTTCGGAGAATGTTGCATTTTATTGGATTGCGATAAAATTGGGATTGGTCGTGAATAGGCCGAGAGGCGAAAATGTCCTATTTACAAATATATGACCACTATTTTAGACGCGATCAATACCTAAGTCTGCGAAGATCCCCACGAGGTCTCCGCTTACCCAGGACTTCTTGTTTTCACTGTCTTTAATCTTGTAAATATTTTCTCAAGATTCGGGCTCCTTTCAATCCATACCTCGATCTCAGACGAAAGAAACAAATGTGGGTTACATTTATATATAATATATATAGTGAATAAAATAAAATAAAATATATAGTGAAAAATCTCACATTCGATCTTGTACCATGAAAAAAAGTGTTCCAGTTTGATGATATGTATAAATGACGAGAGGCTAGGGTCAAGTGTACGCCCGGTCAAGCATTTTTAGATAAGTGCTCTAATTACGAAGTACCATGTGTTAATTATATAAAGCCGGATCAAAGGATTTCTTTTATAAAAGCTCCTTTAAACTGAGTATTGTTATTTTTTAAATAAATTTAAGAAGTTCTGAATACAATTAACATTTTTATTCCTTGCATTCATGAAAAATCATAGATTTCATTGGATTGGCATAAACAAACAATGGACAATACATTGAAAACAACATAATCAAATGTTGATATAAAAAGATTATATTTTGCTGGTAAAGAGTCAGATATTTTCCTGCATGCGGATCACTCCTGGACACCATGGTCCGCATAGTCTCTCTATTTTAGAATGAAATGACTCGAAGTGACAGCGTAATTCATGTAATTGACGAATGTATGAAGCCTTTTCGGCCGAGGAACCATTGGGTTTATTGTCCTCCTCCTGTATGCTGTAGAGAGATGCCATTTTCGAAAAACCTTGATTAAATAAAAGAATGTGCAAATTAAAACAAATCTTTCTGTTAGTTCGATTGTTCCAGACATACTAGTAAGCCTGGCATCTCTGCACGGTATGATATGACAGAAGAATTGCTGAAGATCATTTATCATATGCCCGTTTCCAGTTAGCCATCGATGTATGTCTTTTTGTCAAAAATACTAGCGAAGATACTACTTCCCAAGTTAATCGAGTAATTTCTACCGTTCCTCCAAAACACCCAATATGAATTGAGAAATTCTCATTCGAGCGCTCAAGAGCGGTATAGTCGATATCATTCTCAACACGCACAAAAAAAAAAAAAAAAAAAAAAAAAAAAAAATGTCTGCTGGGTTATATTGATACAGTGAAGGTTCTATATGAAGGTCTGCTTTATAAAATAAAACCTTTTCTATCAGACACTATCCACAAGCAGAGTTATTTGACCTTTTTTCTACTTTATTTACCCCAGAGATCTGAGGCTCGACAAGTGCAATTTGTCTATCGACAAGCGATTGAGTTTGCGAAAAAGTATTTGCAAAAACTGTTGAATAACACTATGGTGCTCATGCTCGATGAATGAACCAAACCAAGCTGACATGGAATTGAAAGGCCATACATAAATCTACTGAACGTAAAACGAAGCCCCCAGTTAGTGTTGTAAAGAGGATGTTGTAAAATGCCTAGTATTACTAGACTCTATGTTCAACAGGAGTATACCTACAAAATACTCGTGTTAGGAGAATATGATCTAGAATACCCGCGCAATCAAAAAACAAAAAGATTGTTATACCTCAACCTCATGGTACTGCTCCTATGACCAATGAGCGTCAGCAGCATACTTCCATTAAAAAATGTCCTGTACACCTTTCATCATTCTACCTCTGAAAAAAAACCTTTTTGAATTGCAATCTTTCAACGTATTGCTAAATAAACAAATTATTAGAAATAATCTCGCCGTAAAAAATCCGGGAGGAAGATGTGCGAATGTTCATTACCTTTTTAAGATAATTAAGGGATAAATTGTACATTTCGGAACGCATTGAATTGCCAATGCACTCTTATGAAACCTTTTGTCTCCTGTTTCATAACAGAGAAATAAATCTTATTAACTATCACCCTGGATGTAAAGAGTTGTGCTGTAATCGGTTTTGCCTAAATGCAACCACCATGTGCACGAGCCAGGTGTTCAACCGGAGGAAAAAAAAGCACCGTTCACAGTTAACTGGTTTAATCCATTACTCATGGATCGATCAAATTACTTATGATCCGTTCCGGAAGAGTTCCACGGAGGGAGGATTATTTTTTGTGTACGAAATATCCGCCCTCAGACTGTTGGACATCTCCTGTCTTCTTTTCACGCTGTAGGTCTCGAGGCAGACGTTACATCAACTACTTCCGACGAAAATAGCTCTTGTAATAGTCTTCATGTTTCAAAGAACCGACACGAACTTTCGCTAACTCTATTTTTTTTTTGTTGAATTGTCTATAATGCAGAACCAACAACCATAGAAATTTTTAAGGCATATATTCAAGCAGAGACAGTGCCACGGCTTATCCCAGTCTCATTTTATCTTTTTTTTCTTGTTCTCTCGTTCTCTTCCTCCCTTGATTTTCCATGCGGAAAAGACAATATTTCGAGATGATTGGAACTGTTAAACGTTAAGAGAGTTTACGATAAATGAAACTGACAGAATTGAATGGTTGGCTAGGTCAGGTGAATTGGTTATTAGACCGACATCTTACACATAATCTTATAAGGTTATAAACAGGGATAAACAAGAATCTATGTACCTCCACTTCTACAGAGTTTGCTCCCGTCAGCCTTGCCCTTTTTAGTATTATGATTCTACACATTTCAACTTTCTCTGCATGTATACTTCATAATTTCTAAAATAATAGTCTAATAGTCTAAATACATTATTCGTTTAATTATAAAATAGATCGTTGTGACCTCAATTTGCGAGATTTTTTAAATAAAACAATATTCATTTATTCATTTATTCACTCTCTCATTCATTCTCTCTCTCTCTCTCTCTCTCTCTCTCTCTCTCTCTCTCTCTCTCTCTCTCTCTATGTATGTATGTTTGTATCTATCTATCTACCTATCTATATATTTCTTTATCTATCCCTTTCTGTATGTTTATACGTATGTATCTATCGATCTATCAATTACCTATCTATGTATCTGTCTATCTCCCTTACTCGGTTTCTCTCTCTTTCCTTTTCTTTCTCTATTTCTCATTTTCTCTCTCTCCTTCTCTCTCACTTTCTCATCTGCCTTTTTCGCACTCTCTCCCTCACCCTCTCTCACTCTCTTCTCTATCTATCTATCTATTTATCTATCTTTCTATTTTCTCTGTTTTTTTCTCTATCTCACCATTTCTCTCTCTCCCTCTCTCCCCCTCTCTATTCTTGTTAATTCCAAGAGAGGTCGTTCGCGACCTAATTGGCGAGAATTTTGAAATAAAACGATATTTATTCATTCTCTTTCTTTCTTTCTCTGACACACACTCTCACTCTCTTCACTTTCTCTCTCTCTCTTTCTTTCTTATCTGCCTATTTCTCACATTCTTCCTCCCCTCTCTTTCTCTATTTATCTTCCTATTTTCTCCTTTCTCTACCTCATTATTTCTCTCTTTCTCTCTCTCACACACACTCTCACTGTTTTTCAGTTTCTTATCTGCCTATTTCCCACTTTCTGCCTCTCCTCCTTTCTCTATCTCACCATTTCTCTCTCTCTTTATCTCCCCCTCTATTTCATCTATCCATTTCCTATCTCTGTCTCTATTTCCTTCTCTCTATCCCTCTCTCCCTCTGTCTTTTTTCACCCACTTTCTCACATATAGATTTCGGCCGGTGAAACGCGAATTGCTAGAAATTGGCTGAAAATCTAGAACAAATTAGTAATAACTTAGCCCCTTAATGCCCTTTAAGAAAATTAACTTATAAACATTAAACCATCATACCGATTTACCCTCAGGGATATAAGCACGGCGAGACAGGAAGCCGTTTCTATTTGCTAATTTGCATTTTAATTTCGATATATTGCTACCTTAGACATCTAACAAGTCATCTAATACCTTGTAAGATCACATCGAGAATGTTTTCTGACGCTGTAGCGTTTAGCAGTTTATTTATTATCTCAATATATTCAATTATTAACCTTTCTAAATGGCAATCATCATCAATTGAAACTGGGAAACTTTGTCAGTGCTCCTGCAACGCATTTTTATGTTGGTTTGTATTGGTTATTATTATGTACAAAAATATCAGCCTTATGTATATAGATACTATTGAAATTTTACAATGAATGTTGAATTATTCTACAAATATTCCACACGTTGGCTTTATTTTCTTTTCGCAAATCACTTGTCTAATGAACATCACTTTCTAGTTTATGGTCGCGATACGAGGAAGAATCATTCTGAAAACGACCTAAGACTGGCCCTATTTATAGTCTTGCCAACCTACAGAGGGTGAAATAGTGAAACACGTGTCGACGTTCTTTATTCCCATGAGTCACGCCTTGAGCAGTCCTGAACGTTAGAATCATTATTGTAAAAAAAATGGTAACTGGATGGTTTTTCATTTTAATGGTTTAAGGTGTTTCCTACTTGCAACTATAAACGACTGAATAATTGTAACGATCAGTTCTCCCGAAGGGTTCTGCATGAGACGTCTTTTGAGAAAGATGTAAAAAATTCCCATGCTCTTGACTAAAGTTAAGATTCAGATAAAAGCCACGTGTCCTGACTCGGTGGGAAACGGCTTTTTAGCTCAATTAGCACTGATTTATCAGTCTCGATCCGGCCACATGTCAAGTATATATATTTCTTTTTTCTTCAACTAATGCAAAAATCGACATTTTAATCCCTTGTTGATAAACTTAGTGATAAAAGAAGGAAACGTGACATTCAACATAAAGGAAGAACAAAGATAGGGCAAGTAAATAAAAAATCTTTGTTCGGAAGAAGCTTTTTCTTGTAGTGAAATTTGTCGACATGACAAAACATCAGTCGTCATTAGGGTCAATTTCTTCTCATACAACTCTCCCTGTTTCTTTCACACCTTATCGTACAAACAAAACAAGTCAGAGAAAATTTTTAATGTTGATCTTTATTATTCATCATTTATTCAAGTCATATTAACGACTGTCAATTTTCACATGAATACGGCTTAGGATAACAGAGGTACATGTAGTGACAGCGAAATAAGGAATGGAAACAATACACAATCGACTAACTTGGAATACAATAAACCACGGACAGAAGGGAAAATTAACATAGAAAATTGAATAGAAATGTCTGGAAAGGGCGACAATACAGTTTAAAAAAAGAATAAAATGTAAAATAAAGCAAGCTGAATGTAAGTCAATAACAAACCGTTAGTAATGGACGGATAGGGGACAGAGATAAACCAAGCGGCCACAAGGTCTTCTGCACCTCGACCTGAGTAGATCTATTGTGCTCTCCCGTTTTTTATAACTCAATGCCCAGCTTCAGGTTGTTAATGAACCATCGGCTCGTTGTAGGATCCTGGAGTTTTTCCAGTCCTAGTGCTAAGAATCTGCACCTACATAGACCAAAACATGAGTTCTGCGGTCTTTCCTCTTCCTGGATATCTGCACAGTATTTCTTCTGTCCTTACTCCTATCCAGCGCGTGTGCTTTCTTAAGTAGTAGTTTCAAGAGTCCAACCAGATTCCTGGTTCGGTTGCGGCTCCTTCCATAAATTGCTTTGTAAGTTTTGCGGATAGTCCTTCTATGAATCTTTTGCATGCTTCATATTTGTGGTATTGTTCCACCAGGTTTTGTACTCATTAAGGTTTCATTTTGAGATGCATCCTCTTTTGTGGAAAGACCCCTCATCGGCCAACATGTCAACTTTTTCGTTGCATTTATGCCCCGATTGCCCTGGCACCCATGTCACGGTCAAGACATTAGAGTCGCTGACTTCCGCCAGGATTCCATTCAGGACTAAACACTTTTTGCCTTCACCTCGCATGTGGCTAGTGCTGCCTGACTCTCAGAGAAGATGGCTACGAACCTAGCCTTTTTATTTCCCTGGCGCAGTAGATTTCAATCGCTATTATTTCATATTGGAAAACTAGCATATTTACCTAGTTCGCTGTCGGTTGTCTTTGGATTCATCCCGACACTCCAGCACGTGTCGTTTGTGGAGCGGTCACTGTACCATTAGGAATTTGCGTTTAGTGGTGTTCCCTTGGCTCATTCGTCCCGTTTCGGTAAAAAGCAATCGGCACACAATTAAGTAGAACACATTTTAATATGACTGAGGTAGGGGCAGATAAAGTGTAGAACAGAAGAGACATCTAGAATGAAAGCACTATACAGTCGAACAACACAGAAAAAAAACTTTTGTCAAAATAAAAGGAGAATAAAATGTAAAATAGAGGAGGACAAGCTAAACTAAAGAATTATAATGAAGAACAGAACATAAGACAAAGCATACCAGAAAAAACGACCGGACAAATGCAGAATAGGACAGAACAGCTAAAAATAATAATAAAGAACAGAACGTAGGACAAAGCATAACAAAAGTAACTAACTTAATAACTTTATAACGACAGCATCGATTGTTTCTTTTGATACAAATCTTATTTTAAAAATTTTGAGTTTGTAATTGTTAAAGTTCCAATATAAAATACCGTATCCCTTCTCTCCGCTAAGATTGCCAAGATAAGTTATCCTTGTAGGCCAGAATTAAATGCATTAATAAATAGGTACTAAGCAGGGTGAAAGGTCTTGTTTGGATTGATGCCAGCAGGTCGATCATCTCTGGATCAGCGAATTCTAGTTTTGTATCAGCTGTGTTTCATAGCTTGTGGTTATACATTCTCAACAGAAAATAAAAATAATGTATTTTAAAGTTAGATAAAAATGTTATACTTTTGTTTGTCTATTAATGGCGGTAACATTTCCTTTAGGTTGTTAATAGAATAAATGTATAATATCGTTGCAAATGGAGGGCGGAGGGATGTTGGGGATGTTGTTCACACTTTCTTGATTATTTCTGATCATTCTACACGCCTTGTTGCGCCTTCCCACTATTTTTACCCCAAGCCTGGTAAGAATCCTCTTCTATTCTCAAAGCTAGAAACCCTTTTACAAGACGAATATGTTAGGAAAGTCTATTTACACCGTCGATAAATCGACATTCGAACAGCGATGTTTGACAGTTGTCGAAGAATAAATTAAAAAATAAATTTGGTGAAGTTGTCGGGAGAGGTGATGGGACAGAATAAATCAATAATCATATCGTTTCTTTCAATCTTTGTCAGCAGAATGAATGAGCCTTTTTCAGTGAACTTGGCCTTAATGACGGTCAGAGCAATGCCACTGATACAGCCCTCTGACTTGACAAGATACTGGATAGGACTTGGACAAATTGAAAATTAACTCAACGAATCAACTAGACCGTAAAGTATGGAAAATATCTTCCTATGATCTTCCAAAACGTGTTGAAAATAATAATTTTACTCATACGTTTTTTGGTAACTGGGATTCATGGAAAATCCCATGTCAGGCTGGCTCAACTACGCCAATAATCTAAATTTTACAGATTGAATAATTTCTAAATATAAAGCTTGTTTAATCCGTAAATATAGATTCACTAATTCAGAAACGTTTTCTTTACCAGATATCATATGACAGGTACGTCTTATGATACTCTTACATGATAAGACTCATATGCCTCTGAATCATCAACTTTATAAAAAGAATTTCACTTTGTATGTCTAGAATTTGTAATTGTGTCTGACTACTGACGGTTTGGTTTACAAGGTTGACGATTGTAAGTCTATCAGTGGTGGTATTTACTAGCTGTTTATGTAGGAGGTTACGGAGCACTTGAAATGGTTGACGAATTTGGAATGACTTGTAACGATGACGATTTGAGAAGTTTAGGAAGATAAGAAAACTTTAGGAGGGCTATAAAGCTGTCCAGGCGGATAATTAGTATATGCGAACAAACAGTAACCAACCAGGAGGGCAGTGATGTTCATCAATGGTGTTAAAGATGTTAAAGCAAAGGGGTTATTAATTTTTATTTACGATTAGAGAAGAATAAGGGTTAGATGACGATAATAATGAAGAGATAGTAAGCAATAGGTTAAAACTATATAATTCCTTGCCAAAACCAAGAAACGATTTATAACAGACGAAGATCATCAGTGACTTGTAGATGTTAAGTGATAGTTATGACGGTTGGGGAGAATTAGCGACAATTTGAACTGTGGGTACAATTGGTGATAGAAAATGTGCTAAATTAGAACAATTCTTTACTGTAGAATTATACCATCTATAGAACGAATTATGTAGTAGAAGCCAGGCTACATACGAATGATTATTAGAGACGTTTAGCGATGGTTAGAATTGCTTATAATTTTTTTTTCTTTGCTCTCACATGTTCAGCCAATGCCAATTAATTGGTGACAAGGCCGATCACCCCCAAGGGGCACTACCCCATACACCCGCTTCTCATTTAGGATTATATCTAATTTGGGTAGCATTTGGAGGATGTTGATAAAAACCGTACGTGGCCCCTGGAAAAGTGCACAACCTCCCCATTTCCCGGGGACCAATTTCACTTTGCACGTGTAGTACCCCCGGAGATAGCTGACCCAGCACCCCCAGAATGATCCAGTTCCTCACCTGTCAATCAACCAACTGATAAATAAAGAGTTATTAATATTTAAGTTAGTTGCTTAGAAATCATTAGTGATAAAAGAATGGTTACATATTTTTAGTATATTAGAGATGGTTAGGGACATAGTAGGCATATATTGGCTAAGGGTTTGTAGAGTTTAAGGTTTATAGTTGCTTATTGCTTTTAGTAGTTATGGCTGTTGATAAATGGATATTGGTAGTTTTTGAGGCAGAGACTGTTGGAATTTAGGTTAAGGTTAAGGGTTATGTTTCTGCTACTTGATGAGGAAAAACCGCAGTCGCCTTCTCGAAAGAACCTTTTGCCAGGCTAAAGAGCCTGCTTATGACTACAACTGAATTCTGAACACAGGACAAAGGTAGGCGCACAATAAATCTATTAAGTCGAGGAGCAAGAGGCTCCTTGGGCATCCTATAATCTTATCTATATCACTAATGGTTAAAGTAGTTACGTTTAGAGATGGAGGTTAGGTCATTTACCGGTAGTTTATAAAATTATAGAATTTAAAAAATGCTATTGGCGGTGTTAAAAGTTTAATAAAGGTTTATTACTGTTCGAAGCAAACTGAACGGAAGGTTGGAGATGATTATAGTTACGTTTTTCAAATTTATTATCCGCAGCGATCACTACTCTTATAGAAGTTAGTTTTATATTATTACCACGACCAAAACTAATGATCTAACCTTAGCTAACCATCCCTGAAAATTCCGAATCATTCCTAAACACGACCTCCTTATCCACAATGACCTGTGTCTAACCATCACTAACCTTCCCTACCTGTCGTTAACCGTAAAATTTAAAAAATCATAAATCTGTTACTAAAATTATCCTAAGCATTACTAGTCAATCATGATGCGTGGTTAGGAGGTTACAGGAAGCGGTGGTATAATATTCCCCGAATAATGCAGCCTTTGGTTTATCGCACTTTTACTAGTTCCTTAGGTTAGTTAAATTGGTTTGGTGTTTGTTTTATGAAGCAGAAGGTCATTGGTGCTATTACTTTTCCCAGATAATCTGGGCACCCTAGCCTAGGTTATCTTCAGTGAACATTAGTTTCGCATTCGAGGTAACATGGGTAGTAGTTGCACTTCCTAAAAAAAAGGGATCCTCGTTGAATATATACATGCTTTGCAAGTGTTTTCTCAGATACCAGATTAGCCCTAGTATAGACCCTACTATTTCATGAAATTAATCTTTAGCTGTATTAATGTATGTACTAATTTGACGACAGTTCTTATACCATACGGAAACTATGACTGGCCCCTATAGAGTATTTTTGTATATTTATTTTGCTTTGTGCGGATCTATTTTTAGGTCCTGGGCCTATATTTGGTCTTTGACGTTCTCCTCTTTCTAATCTGTCTGCTTGTTCATCACACAGAACTCTTTTGTACACTGCTACCCGATGTGTTTGGTTTTTCCAGGTTTTTGGATATTTTGGATGTGACAATTTTATATGTCAATATTTGTAGGTCTGCTCGGTAGTCTACATAGATTCCTTTAAGTTAACCCCCTGATAGAGGTTAACTAACAATTCTATTTTTTTATTTCATAAAATTATGGTGATTGGTAGTTTAACCACTGATTATTATATATTATCTGTCGTCGAAATAAAACGTAATAAACGATAATTTTGTTAGTGATAATTCCACTTTGTGTTTTTCACTTGGTTAAATATTCAATTTTCGACTAATTTAGATTATGGTAAAAACGTTAAAAAAAGGCTAAGTACATTACATTATGCATTATGCTAATGAAGATAGAGTTATATCAAAGTTAACAGGAAAGAGGTCGAATGCGGTTCATGGCCAATCAGTTCCATTTAACTTGTTATATTGCCCTTTATCTGCAGGTTATGTTTTATTTTTTGTTTTTGAGATCACCGACCTGTGAAACATTGCTTTTATCCTTTCTGGTCATGGCGAAGGCATAGGCTGAAGGATAAAGACAGTGGTTGACAATTATGGCTATGGCACGTTTGAAAATTGTTTCAACACACGACTGACTGCTGTCCCAGAAGTTTTCAATCAGAAACCTTCAACGTTTAACCTAATCCTTA
>CM077108.1:19245072-19255935 GCA_039619505.1 Cimex hemipterus
CATTATATATATATATATATATATATATATATATATATATATATATATATATATGGGAAGTTTGTGTCCGAGAGGATCGAGATCCTAGGGTTCGAATCCCACTCTTGACTCTAGCTTGTCCATCTCAACCAAGACCTTACATAAAGAGAATAATTAATTGAAAGATAATAATTATTTTTACATTTTATTAGGTTTTGTGGTCCGCTTGACCATATAAATTATTTTCAATAATTGGACTGGATCGAAGTAACGATAGTTGAAGTGGTAGAACAGAGGCGTATGTGGCCGAAGGCCGTGGGTTCGAATCCCGCTCGTGCCATTGACTTTTTTAGCTCAACTAAAAATTTTAATTAGTATATATATATATACATTAGTCGATTTTTTAAAACCTAGAATAAGAAAATAATAAGTAGGATGATATTTAATGAGATTAGACAAATAAAAGATATAAAAACCAAAAGGCACTTTGTTATAGGCCCGTTTGGACGGATTTTTATGACAAATACAAAATAAATACTTTAACCATTTTAAAAAGCTTAATATGTTTCATGTGAATTTTGTGCCATTGTTAGTGAAAAAAATTAAAATTTTCACCTTAAAAATATTCAATAAAATTCAATAAAAATCGAACTGACATTGTCCCGGCATTGGACGTGTAATCACCGATTGAAATTACACAATTTTCAAAGATTTTCAATAATTCAAAGAAGAATAATACTAGACTTGTATGTAGAGCTTTCTTGCCGATGGGCCCTAGGAACAGGGAAAATTTATTAATGTTATTTACATTTAAAAAATATATATAAAAAGATTCGGATTTTGTCTCAAAATCAAAGATAAAAGAAGAGAAATTGAAGAGAATTCCAACCTTCAAAATTCATAATTCCAAGATTATTGGACTTTCACCCCGAAACGTGTCACGCCCCGATATGCTGACCATACATCGGGACCCCCCATTATCTGGCTGGGTCGCGAGCAACCCCATGAAGCCAGATGTTCAAGAGATCGTCGCTTCCCAGGGGGCTGTCGACAGCTAAATTAAACCAAACACATCAAACTTGTGGAACAACAACCTCATTCTTTCATTTTCATTAATCACTAATGAATTTTTATTATAGTACAATACGATTACGTACATGGTCCCTATTGCAAAAAAAAGTTAAGTTAAAGCAAACATAGGGAGTTGGAAGTCCCTAATATAAATATAACGTTTATACTCACTTAGCTATTCACGGAAATAAATACTTTCTTAAAGAAAGAGCCTTAACAAACAAAAAAGCCAAAAACTGTCCGACATGTGTGTAATATTTTGCGACCACGTCCTTAGTTAACCCATGTTAGTTAAATTATGAGAAAATGCTTTGTTGGTGCTTTGAATAATTTGGTTTTATTTTTGAAGGTCAATTTTTATTTCTTATATTGTAATAAAAATATGATATATGATCAGAGTAGACAAATTAAAATTTCCAACAGTTGTAATAATTTTCAATTAATTAAGGTTTTGTTGAGACAAAAAGTCAGTGTCACGAGGGGAAGTACACCTCGGTTTTTCAAGCAGAAATACATGCCATCAATGCTTATGCCCTGGAAAATCTTAAAAGAGGTTACACTGACAAAAAATCCTCATAAGATCAGACAGCCAAGCAGCTATCAAAGCACTGGCATGTACAAGGATTACATCAAAATTAGTCAGTGAATGCATCCAAAATCTCCAAAACCTGGGAAAACACAACAGGGTAACGGTATCCTGGGTGCAAGGGCACAGGGGAATTTTGGGTAATAAGTAGCAGACAGACTGGCCAGAGGAGGATCCACAAGACCATACATAGGCCCCGAGCCTATCCTTGGGATATCGAAAACAAACGTAGAATCCTCCATCGCAGAATGGATCCAAATAAAACAAAGAGAAAAATGGATAAACTCTAGCAGTGCTAGACACAGTAAACTCATGATAAAACAACCCTAATCAAAACTGGCAAAACCATTGCTACTATTGGAGAGGGCAAATCTCAGAGGAGTGGTAGGACTACTAACCGGCCACCGGCATCTGATAAAACATCTACAAAACATGGGCATATATAATAGTGATCCCATTTGCAGACTATGTAATGAGGAGGAGGAAACAGCCACTCATATCATCTTCGAATGCGGAGCAACGGCTCAATGGAGGTTCAATCTAACGTATAAAAACGACTCAGAGAACCACATTGAAGCAATAACAGTCAATGGCTTGATACTTCTGAGAAAAAGGCTCGAGTCCATTGACTAAACCAAGGAACTAGGAAGGTACAATAAGGCTGCAGTGCCTGGGGCACACAAACCCCACCTCCTAGTGCCTTTGCTACCATTCCATTCCATTCCATTCCAGTGTCACGAGCGGGATTCGAACCCACGATCTTCGGCTAAAAACGCAGCTGCTCTACCACTTGAGCTATCGTGACTTATACCCGCTGGAACACTAACTTCCCATCACAACCCCACCTTTTGAATTTTCCCTACTTTTGGCCATTTTTCAATTCACTAGTTTTCGTGGTCCGCTTGGCCAATTAATAAATTAATTAAGGTTTTTAGTTGAGATTAAAAAAAGTCAGAATTGAAAGGGCAGAGGCCTACATCTAGCCGAAGATCATGGGTTCGAATCCCGCTCGAGTCATTGACTTTTTTTATCTCAACTAAAAACCTTAATTAATTGATCAAGTGGACCGCGAAAGCCAGTGAATTTAATGAGTTTTAATTACTTTAATTTGCACAAAATCCTGTGCTGTTAAAAAATTGCCTCCTAGGGTACTGGCTCTCCATCTAATATTTAGCGACTTACTGCTAAAAAATTCATTGGAATTTTTGAGTCTGTTACCTCTTACATACAAAGTCAATCGATATATAACTAAATAATAACACAATTAAAAAAATAAAAATAAATAAAAAAAAACGCCCTAGAAGAAGGGCACTTTTGTAGTTCTCTTTAAACGAATATAAATAAAGAAAAAAAAACAAATCCGATACCTATGCAAATAACATTAGGCAATTCTGAAGAGATAAACAGGATTGTACAAATATCTTGGTAAAAAATGTGTATTATGTATATATAAACAATAATTAAGAAGGAAAAAAATTACATTCAGGGAAAAACAAATTTATTGCTCCATTTAAACGTAGTAAATAAAAAGAACCAAGCAACAAAAAAGGGGATAGATAGTTTTATTTAAGCATGTGTAAAAAAAGCACAATAAGGTTGAGAAAATTTCTTAAAAAATCCAGAGTTTACTTTAAAGTTGAATAGAGTAAATATGAGATAATTAAATAAAAAAGTATAATTAAAATGTACAAGAATCATTATGGTATGTATACTAAAGTAATCAATACAAATCAAATTTGGAAGGTGTCTCTTTTGTGGAAAAGCGATAAAACTTTTAAGTCGTGGTTGGGAGAGTTGTTCTAGTTTTGTTAAGCCCCCCCTAAAAGGATGGTTGCAAAGTTGTGACAGGTAAAAGGACGGGGGTGGTTGTCCTGCGCTTCCCGACATTTACAAAATATCAAGGTCTAAAGGGCAGAGTAATTACTAGCGTTTTGACCTTCTGGCCGACCTATAGGACGGAATTTTATCGCTATTCATTGTAGCAAAGGGAAGAAGGCGACGTCAGGAAGAGGGCACCTAATCGAGAGACCTTAATATCCGAATGATACGGGCGCCGGACTCCCTGGTGACGATGACGCTTACAAAAATTCCGCCATTTCATCGCAAAATGCCTCTCAGCCCGTTTGGCATTTTATGGAATTATTCGGCGCGCGTTTCTCCCCATGGAGGTTTAATTTCAACCCATTCCTAACTAACTCATATGCTATCTTTTAATTTTCCCATTACAATTCAATTCGGTATATTTTATTTTCCCTCCTACTCAATTTTTTTTTTTTTTTTTTAAGGAATTATATAAACGGCAGAATTTTGTCTCCGATGTGTAGAAAGGGAGAGGGGAATCGCGTGACCCAATCTATTTGGTAAGATAGAAAGGGAATAAAAGCCTTTGTGACTAAAAGGCGCCACCGGGATGAAAGAGGAACGACATGGCATAAACAACGTTATTTCTATTTGTAAATCCCTTATTTAATCATTCCCGTCCATGGGAAGGATGTCAGTTGTTTTGGAAAAACAAAACTATTCCATTAGTATGGCAAACATCTAGGGGTATCGGGGTAAAAAGATACACCCTTAAAGCACTAATGAAGTTTGTTAGAATCCAACAGTGACCTTCGAAATGCAATTCATGGAAGTGATTTACTAGAATGCCTATAAATTGTCTATTTGATTAATTAAATATTTTACAAAAAAGAATACTAAGTAAAACAATGACTGCACTGGCAAGCATAATTTATCTAGGAATATCCTGGAATCATTTCTTCCCAGACGGTTCAATGAAACAGTTTCAAAGTCAAAAAACTTTCAAAGCCAAAAAACATTCAAGCTTTATTTACTGAGCACTTTGAATCTATTTATCGGAATGATTTATTATTATTGTTTATACCCTAATACAATAAAATACAAAATGCTTAAAGATACTATATTGAAGAAATGTTAAGCATAAAAATACTTTGTTCAGATTATTTTTAATATGATGTTTACCAAGAGGTAAATGTTTTTTTAAGGAAGGACATGTGTGTTCTATGAAGTACATAAACTTTAGTTCTTTTGTCTAAAGTATCAATTATCTTAGTCTCTATCTTACTCTTCTGTTCTTTTACTCCTACCTCTTCTCACCTTTTTAGTTATTTCTATCTTCACTCTCTCTATCTTTCTTACTTTGCTGTTCTCTCACACTTTAATTTTCCCTCCCTTTCTCTCTTTCTTTCACTTTTTCTTTTATCTCTATCTGACTGTTTTGTTCTCTCTCTCTCTCTCTCACTTCCTTCGCCTCTCTTTTCTTTCCCACTCTGTCTCACTCGTAATTATCTTACTCTTAGCTTCACTGTCTTTCAGTTTTCTACTGTTACCAGCCCTTTTTCTCTTTCCTTGGTATATTCTGTCTGGTTGTCTGTATATCAGTCTCTTCCTCGGTTTCTTTCACATTTTCACAGTCATATTTGTTCTACCCTCTCTTCCTCTCTCTCTTTCTCTTTAGTTATGTCACACTCACTTTCCCTCATTCCTATCTCTCTTTCTCTCTCTCGCTAGTTATCTCACACTCTCTCCCTCCCTTTCCTATATCTCATTCTCTCTCGCCTTCCCTCTTTCTTTTCTCTGTATCTCACTATTTAGCTCTCTCTGTCTCTCTCTCTCTCTCTCACTCACTCCTTTCCCTACTCTCTTTGTCGCTCTTGGCTATCTTCCTCTTAGCTTTAGTTTCTCTTACTCTTTACACTTTACTATTCCTTGATCTTTTCTCTGTATATTCTGTCTGATTATTATTATATTCTGTTAATCTGATGGTACTATCATGTTTCTTTCACACTTTCGTTCTCACATTCTATGCTCTCTCTTTCTCTCTCTCTCTTTCTCTCTAATTATCTCACACTCTCTCTTCCTCTTTCCTAGCTCTCATTCTCTCTATCTCTCTTTCTGTTTTTCTTTCTTTGTTGTTCTCTCATGCGATAGTTCTCTCTCTCTCTCTCTCTCTCTCTCTCTGTATGTATGTTTCTATCTCCTCTCTCTTTCCCACTCTTTAGTTACTCTTTCCACCCTCTCCCTTTCTCCATCTCACCTAACCAGCTCATAATTTTGCAATTTGGAGTGAACTAATGTGCTATTGGCCGAAATGAGGCCATCGAAAAAATGACCAAACAGAAAAACCATAAAGCGTAAAAAAAATATTTTAACATTATTGCCTCGTTTAAACGATTAATAGGCCAATTTTGCTAAAGAAAAGTAACCACACTCGTTAACTAACGACACTTTGTACTAAATCGCCATAAAAACTACCCCGTCATAATAATTACACTGGCATAAACCTGGCAACTTGCTGGAGAGTATCACATCCAGCTGTTTATTTATTCTTTTACGACCGAAACCCTAGAATTTCTAGACTTTTTGTGTAATTTAATGGGTAGTGAGCGTTCTTGGGGCTATTTAACCTTGATTCAGTTCGTCATTTTTTTTCTTTGACTATTTTATTTATATATTGTTTTCTTTTAGTTTCATTTTATTATTAATGTATCATACTTTTACTTTGTCGATTTGTTTTATTTTATTAGTTTACTCCTTTACCTATCTATTTTTATTCTGTTACTGTTATTTTCTGTTTATTTACTTATTTATTTTTTCTTAGATTTTAAAAAAATTGCATGTAATAAAACGTATATATATTGTACATTTTAGATTCTGTTGAAATGAAAAAAAAACGACTTTTTTATTACTATACTCAAAAAGGATGAATATGTAGGAAAAATTCTATACGACTAAACAAATGAAATTTTGCATAAAAGCGTTTTATGTTTTCTCTTATCTATAAATTGTACAAACACTTTCCATGCTAATATCTTAAAGAGTAGGTCTTTCAAGATTCAACTGTTCGAACTGAGAATGTGACGAGACTGCCTAGCAATCTTTGGATGAGCAGAACCTAAATGGGATTGCAGTCTTGAGAAAATCTATAGAATAGGGTGCGGTGCCCGGGCCTTGACGCGTGGGCGAAAACTGCTTCCATTTAAATTAAGGGGTTGTAAACCGCATTGATAGTCCTTTGGATCTCTACGGTCTAATCTTGGAGCACGAGACAAAAGGAATCTTTTCTTAATAATGCTTGAAAAAAGAAAACCTACGAAAACTTGGAAGAGTATGATTATTGTGACTTATTTTTTGGCGGTTTGTAAATTTCTGGAAAATCCTTTGGAAGTGAATGTTATGTCTATTTTGAAATTCGATTCGGATTTCAATTTGGACTATCAGATTTTAAGTTAAAAAGATTATAGCTGATTTGATTTGTAAAAAAAGAACTTTAAAAATTGTCTTAATTTTTAAGATTCCTTTTCTTTACAGATCATATCAGCGATTTTTTTTTTACCAAGAATGAATCTGATAATCAAAATCCCACGCGGTGGAAAATAAACTTTCCCGAAAATCGGAAGGATCGCTGCGACCAGTTCTTAAAGGAATAATCAACAAGAGATAAGGAAGCTTCATTTAAAAGTTGACAAAATAGAATACTTTACTCGGAAAATTAAGTGGACTTTACAAACAAAGTATATTTAGTAATAATCAAGTAATTTATTGAACTGTCAATGAAGTAGATTTTAATCATACTCGAAAGAAAACAATGCTGATGTAAAGAATAAATAACTAAGATTTTTATTTGGCAGACAAAAGTTTGAAAGAAGTCAGACCGAGGCTTGATTCTGACAAGGGGGGCGTACTACGATAACAACTGACTCATTTGTACTAATAAAGCTTTATCACAAGGGGCGTCTTCAAAAGCTTTTTTGTTCCCATAACTTAACAAAAACGCCCCCAAAAAAACACCCAGAAATAGTTGTTAGGAAAAATAAACGAGAAAAGAACGTCCACCATGAGACACACGAGGTCTGTAATAAAACAATAAAGAACAGACTAACGAAATAAACACCGACCGATGATCAATAGATTATATATGTGATAATTGAAATTTTTAGAATTATAAATAATTTATGACTAAGACCAATTTTGTCATCGTACAAGAAAAAACACAAAGACGGAATAAACATAAATAACAATCCTTGGTATGCCGAAACAAAGTAAAAAATCACATATAGCAACCAATGAATTACATTCACAATACCAAATGAATCAATATTTCAACAGATGACGCATATTCAAACTTAGACAATAAGAACAAGGATGGTCCAAACTAACAGGGGGTTCCAGGTCATTGCCGAGGCGGCATACACTCTAGGTAAAAAAGGACATTCGAAAAAACAATCCTCTAATATAAACAAGAACCATATTAGCCAAAGAAATGGAAAGTTGGGGAAAACACGATAATAAATACTAAGAAAGTTAGTTATCAGGCTGGATAGGAGTAAACGGAAAAACAGCTATGCAGATAATGCTAGGAAGAGGAGGAGACCGCAGAACACATTCTATGGTTCTGTGAAAGACTACAGCTGCAGGTTCTTGCAACAGGGACAAGAAAAACCACAAGCAAAGGCTGGAAACTTGGGGAAAACACGACAAATACTATGGAAGGCATGAAACACCCAACATACCACAGTAACATATGTTTTAAAATTTGGGTATTAACATTAACCAATGACGACTGTTCTATTAAACATAGACAACAGTCTGGATAGGACAAAACAGAAGAATAACCGTGCAGTTATTGTCAGGAAGAAGTGGAGACCACGGTACACATCCTACGTTTCTGTGAAAGTCTGTAGTTGCAGGTTCTTGCAACTAGGACGAGAAAAACCACAAAACAAGAGCTTACACTAAGGAGCCGCTGGCAAGGCTGTGGATTAATAAACTGAAGCTGACCAATGAATTATAAATAACAGGGGAGCAGAATAGATCTATTAAGGAAGAGGTGCAGTAAGCCCTGTGGCCGCCTATTTTATCCCTTTATTAGCGAAAGGGCTGGAAACTTGGGGAAAACACAACAAATAATAAGAAAGTATGAAAGGTATGATACACCCGACATACCACTGTAAAATATGTTTTAAAAGTTGAGTATTAACATTACTCAGTGTGGACTGTTACTACTAAACGTAGACAACAGACTGGATAGGGGTAGACGGAAGAACAACTATGCAGATACTGCTAGGAAGAGGAGGAGACCGCAGAACACATCCTATGTTTCTGTGAAGGTCTATAGTTCAGGTTTTTGTAACTAGGACAAGAAAAACCACAAGGAAGGGCTGGAAACTTGGGGAAAACGTGACAAATACTAAGAAAGTTAGGAAGTTATGATACACCCAGCATACCACACTAAAATATGTTTTAAAAATTGAGTATTAATATTAACCAATGTAGACTGTTACGTACCCTCATGGGCACTCTCAATACGACACACAAGAATGGCACAAGCACACCGAAGACAAACACTTTGAGGCCTGAAGATGATCTCAATAAAGAGCGAAACGTTTGCAGACCGCATCCCACGATATCTGAAATACTACATTCTTACTATTAAACATAGACAACAGACTGGATAATACAAAATAGAAGAACTACCGTGCAGATACTGCTAGGAAGGGGAGGAGACCGCAGAACACATCTTATGTTCCTGTGAAGGTTGCCGGTTCTTGCAACTAGGACAAGAAAAACCACAAGCAAGATCTTACACTAAGAGCCGCTGTCAAGGCTGTGGATTAATAAACTGTAGCTGGCCGGTGAGTTATAAATAACAGGGGAGCAGAATAGACCTGTTAAAAAAGAGGTGGCGTAGGCCTTGAGGCCGCCTCTTTTATCCCTATCCCTATATTAGCTAAAGGTCTGGAAACCTGGGGAAAATACGACAAATACTAAGAAATTATGAAAGGTATGATACACCCAACTTACCACTGTAAAATATGTTTTAAAAGTTGAGTATTAACATAAACCAATGTCGACTAGTCTATTAAACAAAAACAAGAGATTGGATAGGAGTAGAAAGAAGAACAATTGTGCAGATACTGCCTGGAAGAGGAGGAGACGGCAGAATATATTCTAAATTTCTGTGAAGTTTGTCGCAAGGTACTTGCAAATAGGAAAAAAACCCACAAAGCAAGAGTACACTAAGGGGCCGCTGGCAAGGCTGTGGATTAATAAACTGAAGCTGACCAGTGAATTATAAATAACAGGGGAGCAGAATAGACCTATTAAGGTCGAATTGCATTAGGCATTGTGCTCGCCTCTTTTAACCCTATCCCTGTATTAGGCAAAGAGCTGAGAACTTGGAGAAAACACGACAGATACTAAGAATGTATGGAAGGTATGATACTCCCCAACATAACACAGTAAAATATGTTTTACAAGTTGAGTATTGACTAACATTAACCATTGTCGACTGTTACTATTAAACAGAGACAACAGCGCACGGTTTACTATAGGTAAGAAAATGCCTAGTTACATAGGAGAGCCATTTCTGAAAAATGAAGACCACCGTACCATGTTAAATGTGAACTATCAAAGGTTCCATTCAACAGACAAGACAGGAGAAACTTCTGGACTTTTTGAACTTGAACCTACGGGCAAACTCAGGAGAGGTAATCTCGAAGGTGTAAAAGAAGGCTCGATTGGCTTACAAATCCCAATTGGAAAACTTACGAGCCATGAGCCTTTCAAAATTGCAAATTATACGTTTTAAAAAGCAGACACCTAATTAAAGTCTAATTATACAATCAGATGCCCGGCCAAAAGTAAGCTTTTTATTTTCAAGACGAAACAACGTGAACAATTGCTTCTCAATTTTCTCTTTATTTGGTAGAAATTTTCAAGGAAAACAACTAGATAAATCGTCAAGTTGTTGTTCCAAGGGCAATCTTGACCTCATGTTTCACCGTCTAGAAGCATCTAGACATAAATCATAATCAAGTTATCTATTATCTCATCAAACCTTTCTACTGCATTACTGTTTCATTCGATTTAAATAAAATTGTGGTATACTGTTTACTAGACTGAACGTATTTTTTGAAGTATATAAACAAATAAAAAATCAGAAAACACGATGTCTTTTCATGTAGTTATCTTAAACCGTAACCATATTCTCTCGTTCTCTCCCTCTTTCTTTCTCTCTCTCTCTCTCCCTCTCTCTCTCTCACACACACACACACACACTCTTTCCTTCTCTCTCTCTCTTTCTCCATTCTTTCTCTCTCTTTCTCTCTCTGTTTCTTTCTTTCTCTCTCTCTTTCTCTCCCTCTCTCTCTCTCTCTCTCTCTCTCTCTCTCTCTCTCTCTCTCTCATTCTTTCTCTCTCTGTTT
>CM077108.1:19259049-19275751 GCA_039619505.1 Cimex hemipterus
ATTTGTTTAATAATTATTGATTCTTGGTATATCAGTTGCAAAAAAAACTCATACTTGTTCTTTTATAGCTACACAATATCTATTTAATTTTTCAAAATCATTGTTGATTTTTTACAACTACAAAAAAAACCACTCCTATCAGTTCTTTCTCACTACAAAATGACTTTTTTTAAAATTTGTACTTTTTACTTTAAATAAAAAAACCACATAGAAGCGCGCGCGAATAGACACATTGCTCTTTACTAACAGATGGAAAACTATTTGTACTTTTTCTTTATCAGTAACTAATGATCAAATTGATTTGATTCATCAATTAATCCACTTTTGTGGTTTTTCTCAGAAGGAAAAGAACAGCCTGATTATTTTAATCTGTATTAATGTCAATACATGTTTTTTTTTTTTTATTGTCGACCTCTTATATAAAGGAACAGCAAAAATCAAGGATATATGTACGCGTTCTTTCTTACGATAAAATTGTATTAACTATTTTTAATTGTTGACATTTTATTCAACACCTAGGGAAAAAACCACCAAAATTTGTTTTTTCTTCGGCGAAATGTTATAAATGATTTGTTAAAACAGAAACTAAACTTTCAAGCTAAATATTTAAACATTTTATACAATTATTTGAAAATAGCTTATTACAGCATTTTGTCAGAGCAAAATGGTTCATTTTCATTTTCTCACGATTTCGATTTTATTACACTAGTACTAAAAAAAATTTGTTTCACTTGTTTTTCTAGTTAGTAATGCTCTTTGAACGTTCTGGTCAATTTTGTCAGAAAATCTATACGACAAAAGGCCAGTCATCGCCAGTAAAATAACTTCAAACTTGGTCATATTTTCCCACATTAAGCTAAAAGTTTGATTTTTTTTTATACGTGTAGTTAATATCATTTTCTCTATCTGTTTTTACCTGAGGAATCTGTCGATCAATTTCATAATTTTCATAAAATATTAACAAAAACGTGCTTATTTTAATCATTTTGAAGGATTATCGGTATAAGATTATCCTGATCCGCGCATTTCGCTGTTTAAACATCGCCTCGTGGTAAATTGCACTTTCAGAAGGTCCCCCCCATGACTCAACGGCAGTGAAATCATCGTTTGCCGTCACGTCTTTCAAGCAGCGGAGATTGTAAGAAAATAGAAAAATTCTTATATTAATCCGGTCAATAAAACATAAAAAAGACTGCGAGAGTGAGAAAAAAAAAAGAAGTCAACGAATAATAATCAATCAGAAATAACGCACAGATCGCAAATATCGATAATTAACCGTTGAGCTCACTTTTCTAATCTCGTCTGACTCATTCCCTTTCCATAAAAAAAAGAAGGATTCTGTACAATTTTTACAGAAAAAAAAATTAAAAGCCAAAAAGGTTTTTAATAAAGAACCAGAAAAAGTCAGGGGATGGTTAATAGACCATATTATTCAAACTTGTAACTATTTATATATGAAAAAAATAAACATAGATAGCAAGGTTTTTAGTTGAGATATAAAAGTCAATAGCACGGGCGGGATTCGAACCCACGATCTTCGGCTGCTCTACCACTTGAACTAAGGTTAACTCGATCCACTCGGACAGTAGTGGCCATCTCAACCCCAACTTTTGAATTTTCCCTCCTTTTTGCGATTTTTCAAATGCCGTGTAATCGGATTCTCGATGACAAATGAAATGGCTACGGAGAGCTTTAGTGAAGTATGCTTCAATTTTTTTTCTCATTAAATTCACAGTTCAAAATCAAATCAAATTCAAATGGCGAAAAGGAGGGAAAATTCAAAAGTTGGGGTTGAGATGGGAAATTAGCGTCCGAGTGGATACAAGTCACGATAGTTCAAGTGGTAGATCAGCGGCGTACCTAGCCGAAGATCGTGGGTTCGAATCCCACTCGTCGCATTAACTTTTTGTAATCTCAACTAAAAACCTTTACTAATTGTAATAAATTAATTGGTCAAGCGGTCTACGGAATTAGTAAATAGATAACAAGTTGTTTCAATTTTTAAATAGTGACGAAGGTGAAGTAGAAATTTTATAATTTGTTAGATAAATTCATTAAGAAGTTGAAGATCGTTGTTCATATTTAACTTATTGATGTGAAACGTATTCAAAAATTGGTCTCAACTTATTTTGAATTGAGATACTCAAGGGGATGATCTCTCTTCGTCGCATATGGTAAGTTTTAAATCCCTTTGACGAAATCTTTGTTTATTCTGGGTATAAACATTCCGATCAGGGGGCCGTCAGTAAACCGACCCCGACGGGTTCACACTCCAAACAAACCCCACCAACCGTCCTAGGTGTAAGTGCGTTTTTGGTGAAATCGAGATATAGCCGATGGTCTTTATACGGCTGTAAAAAGAAATCCCTACGGAATTGCTCAACGTTCCGCCGGCAGGGAGACTCATCATAGCTTTCAATTGAGGGGTTGCCTTTTGTAAGAGATCGAATTTCCTCGATACTTCACTGAACTGTTACTTATTGAATGAAATACAATATAAAGCGTGAAGGTGTCGATCAATTATTTTGGGCGCTAAGGTACAACTCAGACTTGTTCATTTTTTAGTACATAATGATCGACTTGGTATTTTTTAATCGTTAAGTTTTTGTTCAAACGCTACAAAAACAGCTATACTTGTTCTACCTCTCTAAAAACTAATCGACATTCTCATTTTTATTACTGTTGACTTTTTATACTACAGTTAAAAAAATCATTATTATTTTAATTCAGAGTCAGCATGATTTGTTTAATAACTAACGATTCTAAAAAACAGCAACAAAAACAACAACACTTATACTTGCTGTTTCGTCACTAGCAAATGATCTACTTATTTTTTTAAAATCATTGTACAATTTTTACAACTATAAAAAACACTCATGTTAATACTTTAATTCTTTTCCTCTTAAATAATAGTGTAATTCAAGCTATAACATATAAAAAAGGAACTCTTACTTTTTACTTTTTAAATGATCGATTTGGTACTTTTTTAACTGTTAAGTTTTTATACAAACGCTACAAAAACACCCATACTTGTTCTATCTCTCTAAAAACTGATCGACATTGACATTTTTATTACTGTTGACGTTTTATACTACAGTTTAAAAAAAATCCTTATTCTTTTAACACAGAGTCAACATGATTTGTTTAATCGATTCTAAACAACAGCTACAAAAAAACATATTTTTTTAAAATCAGTGTTCAATTTTTGCAAAAAAACACTCATATTAGTACTTTAATTTTTTTTCCCTTAAATAATAGTGCAGTGCAATCTATAACACATAAAAAAAGGCACTCATACTTTTTACTTTTTAAATCATCGACTTGGAATTTTTTTAATTGTTAAGTTTTTATACGAACGCTACAAAAACATCCATTGTTTTTCTCTCTACAAACTGATCGACATTCGCATTTTTATTAATGTTGACTTTTTACACTACAGTTTAAAAAAAACATTATTATTTTAATTCAGAGTCAGCGTGGTTTGTTTGATAATTAACGATTTAAATCATTGTTCAATTTTTACAACTACAAAAAACACTCATACTAGTACTATAATTTTTTTTCCTCTTAAATAATAGTGCAGTGCAAGCTTTAACACATAAAAAAAGCACTCTTACTTTTTATTTTTTACATGATCGACTTGGTATTTTTTTAATTGTTAAATTTTTATACAAAGGCTACAAAAACATTCATACATGTTCTTTCTCACTACAAACTGATATACATTCTTCTTTTTTTAACTGTTTATACAAAAGTTAAAAACATTAAATTTTTTTCATTAGTCAAGATCATTTGTTTAATAATTATTGACTCTTTATATAACAACTACAAATAAAACCCCACTCATGCTTGTTCTTTTATCACAGCCCAATTATCTATTTAATTTATTGAAATCATGGTTCACTTTTTACAACAACAAAAACACTCACATTAGTACATTCGCACTACAAATTGATCCACTTTTTAAATTTTTACTTTTGATGTAATAAGTAGCTCCAAATAAATACACACACGCATATACACCCACTTGCTCTCGCTCTTTTTTAGCAGAGGAAAAGCTATTCGTACTTGTCCTTCGTTCTTTATGCTTGATTTGATTTTGATTTGATCAATAATTATAAACTTTTATATAATAGCTACAAAAAAGAGAAGAAAAAAACTGATTCTTTCTCAGAACGAAAAGACCAGCGGGGGAGGGATCATCGTTTCGATTGATTATTTTAGGCGGTTAAAAGCGGTTAAAATCATAATTTTTTTAGTACAGTGCTAAAAATTAACATCAACACCACCACTTTGGATCATTTCAACGACAGTTAAATTTTAATAAAAATTGTTTACATAAATTAAACATCCATTATAATAATTAGAAGGTAATTTACAAAAATATCGTCGATAGACACATGATTCCAAGGCATCGATATTTTGATAACTGCTGACCCTTAAGTCCGGATAGTAACTAAATTTTAATTTACCGAAACTATTGCAACATCATAAATGTGAAACCTCACTGAACAAACAAATGTGAAATGCGTTTTGCGCTTTCGAATGGTAGCCAGCCGTAGGGCAAATTCAAAATAAATTCATCTTGTTCAGCTGGACTTTACGTTTTCTGCAGTGTCGAATGAACAAAATCGTATTGAATTGCCTCAAATTTTACCTACGCACGACTTCGTACCTTCAGGCTACCGTTCATCACCAGTTACGGCTCTAGTCACGTTGGATCGATCCCTGCTGTAGCCTTTGAAGTTTTGATAATGCGAAACGAAAACTAATCGTCTGGCTACTTTGTGTGTGTGTGTATGTGTGTGTGTGTGAGAGAGAGAGAGAGAGAGAGAGAGAGAGAGACACGTTTGCCGTTTGCCGTTTGCCGTCCATTTTATTGCTGTTAAATAGGACAACGTGGTTAACTAAATAACTTGGGCTAGATTTGTCGGTCTGATGTTTCGGGTTATCTGCCTGGTTAACACATGGCCCTTTATTTATCTTTTGCAACCAGAATTATTTCTTCAACCCGTCCACAGCTGTCTCGAATACGCGGCCGAAGTACAACTACCCCGCTTTGTTACTTGCCGGTAGTTCAAAAATATTAATGTTCGCAGTTAAAAGCCTGCAAGGTTATTGCAGATGGGCAAGATGGACTGGCAAATTTACTATCCGTACGATCCGATAAACTTATTAAAATCATTAGTCCGAATTTCGCTATTTTTCGAGATTTGAGCGTTATACGGTGAAATTCGATTTTCACTTTCCTCCTAGGTTCGGTTTTAATTCGAGTATATAAACTAGATGAAGTTAAGCTTAAACAGGGGATCAAAAATAGACCCCAACCGGATTTTAATGTAGCCCGGAGTGCTCGGTTGAGTAAACAATGGAAAGAACTTCACGTTACAAAAAATTTTTAGTTTCAAAATTCTAAAAATCCATTTATTTCTGAGCATGCAGTTTATTATAAAGTAATATTATTCAGTTTACACACTTTCAATGCAATGATTGGTTTTTGAAATTTATTATTTTTATTTTTAGCAGTTGCTTATGAGTCATAGCCATGATTTTCGGTTGCACGTTTTCAGTTACTCTTTGAACGTACGTACAATGGTTAAAAAACGAAAATGTAATTTTGTGCAAATGATAGATCATACGATTAAATTTTTCAATGAAATTGTTCATAATAGTTATTTGGAAATCGTGATATGCGGCCTGGTGTGATGTAGGTTTCAGAAAAACGTTTTCTTTATGGTGCCACGTTTCGAGCTTCATTGAGATCATCTTCACGGCCTGGGATTAACAAACACATGTAGGATGTGGAAAAAAGTGAATCTATAAAATATTTTTCTCATTATATTCGACTAAAGTATTTCTACTCACTCAAAGTTAAATTTAAACAATGTTTGTAAATCCCAGGCACTGATGATGATCTCAATAAAGCTCGAAACGTTGGCACGATAACGATGTTTTTCTGAAACCTACATCACACCATACTGCATCATTGAAAAATTTGCAGTTTGTTCCTGCTTCCCTTGACACATCCTGTAATTTTTTTTTATCGAAATTGGTTAGAATTGGATTGTCTGTGTCCAATGAGTGACTTAAAAAATTCCGCCATTTTCCTTTTGACCTTATGTCCGAGATAGTAGTCATTAATGTGGTGTTCCTATGCCACAGCATTCTTTTGTAGGTAATATTTTGATTTACCACGGTATGATACCATATTATAATTATACATTACTGTATATACATTATATGATACTCAATCAGGGCGCCATCTATCTACCATATAATCGGAATTATGTGATATCTTTCTCCCGGGCTGCTCTATTGGGTATTTTGGCATGAAATTTAAGATAAGCACTTATTCTTTGTCTGACGGATCTACATTTTTGAATTCTGGTATGCTGCAAAAGAGTTCAGAACCGGTAGTCGTCCTGACTGAACTTTGGTCATTTATTGGCCTCCTTGTTGCCTCTCTGACCTCATGCCCTGGTACACAAACAAGGATGATTTTTCTTGTTTCCCCCCCAATTTTTGACAGGATTTTTCTTGTTCCTAAACTGCTCTGAACTTTGATGGCTTCCTTCAGTACTGCCAGGCTGTCCGACTGAAACTCTGCTGGATGTTGCTTAAAGCTTTATGTGAATCTAGTTTTTGTGGTAATATTTGTGTTATTGTTACTTATCAAAAAATATCGAACTGTGAAGGTTTAAGAAACGTTATATTGAAATTTTTGTTGGTATTTTTTATCATGTAAACCAATTGGGTCGGGTGTTTTTTAATGTTCGTGAATACAATGTTAATTTATTGTAGACATCACCCATCATAAATATTGATTTTTTTCCTATGAGAAACGACCATTTCATGCTAATATGTTCTAAAAATTTAATATTCCGTCCCTCCGCGACGACGGTGTTGGCCCAAGTCTGCGTTTTATTACAGTTAAAGATCTTTTGATGAATCAGATGAGAAGAGGAAGTCGTCGGGGTTCTGTCAGGCGCCCCATTTATCCCCGGGTGATGTCCTATGCACATTCCGAGTGAAGGAATTTTTTCATTCCGCATATAAACATAAAAGTCGAGATAAGTCGGTGAACTCGTTCTTTCTGTAACGCCTGCTCGCCTCCCGAGGCAAAACGGCTGACGGGATAAATTACAAGACACCGTTGACTATTTTGGAATGATGGTTTTTTTTCTCCTCAAAACGTCTATTTCTGCCTACAATGCTGATAATAGTCAATATAAAAAAAGTTTAGAAAAAAAGAACCAAATTTGAGTCAAGACACATCAAATTGATGACCTCTCGAACCAACATATTCATCAAAATTAAACAAAATTATATAAAAAGTTGAGATTTTTTTTATAGATCAATGTATGAAACGACTTAAGTATTAAAAAAATATACATTTGATAAAACAGTTGTGCGTTAAGGGTATAAGCAGGGTGAGAGTCTTCTTATTATTTCGTCGCATAGTACCACAGCTTAGTGAATTATTACAATTTTTAAGTTAAGAAAAGAAGAATTTATCGTTCTCAAAATGGTAGGAGTTTGTTCCTTAATGGTTCACCGAGACAACCAATCATAAAACCAAGTTCAATTTTAGATTCTTCACTTTGTTCATTGAGTTATTAGATATATATAATTATTTTATCGGCAGTCCGCCATCTTCAGACAGAAGGCACGAAAAGCACCCGACTGGCCAACACGGCGAGTACAGGCAGACATCATTATCGACAAAATTGTACAAATAAAATGGCCAAAAAAATAAAATAAGTAATATTATGATTTTTTTTACTAAAACCTTTTTCCAAAAACTTATACTTCCTACCGTCAGTGATCAAAAATAACATTAGGAAGTGAAAACAAAATTTGTCATCGTTAATAAAAGTCTACATAAAATTAACAGTTGAAATGGGCTTGTTTTAACGACTGTCTTTAAAAACAAGTTTTTGAACTTTTTGGCGTTAAAAAAAATTCTGATCGTTTTATCTCTTATGATTCATAATGTGATAACTAATAAAAAATGAATTGTTTATTTCTGTTTATCTACAATTTAAATAAAAATTGATGACCGGCGATAGAGGAAAATATAAATGGCCTTGTTTAAATCACATTTCTATAGGACCTTTGATGATTTATTCAGTGTTTGTATTAGCAGAAGAATTAGCCTAAAAATATTTTTCAAAACGCGAGCCTTTTTGATTATGATTCAAACGGTAAAATCATCGCATTTGATCAAACCTTTAATATTCAAATAGAGTTTTTTTTATATCGAAAAAATGAAAATTTATATTTTCCTTGAAAGGATTGGAAGGGGGTTTAATAATACAGTAATTATTTAGTTTCGTCAAGAATTCAACATATATAACGTCATCATCAGGTCTAAACTGGTATAAAACAAATAACTTTTTTTTATGATGTTGCCATGCCATGAACAGATTTTTTGCGGGATGAGAAAGGTCAAAATATTCCCGGGAGAGGGATTCGAACCTAGTACCTAGGCTCTTCGAGTCGAGAGTCTGACGCCCTACTATTGGGGTACCAAGACGGCAAGCAAACCCGAGCACATATACATATAAAGCTAAATGATCCTTCAGACTTTTATGTGGTGTAGAGAGATGCTGGTACTTTCTTCTATATAATTGGGACTATGCCAAACGGTCGATACAGGAGGTCATCGCCGTTTTAAACGGCGTATATGTTATTAGTAGAATGAGTTTAGATCAGTGGGTTAGGATTGAGATGCGGTGGAGGATCCAAAGATTGAAACTTAGAAAAGTTGCATGTTGGAGGTTTCGGACCTACCCCCAAACAATCTCGAAACAATAATTCCAAATCGTTCTGATGAATGTTTTGTAAGCGTTTAAATTTGTTATGCAAGTCTAGTGTAGATTTCAGACTAGACAGGCGTATGAGATGCTCAGATTTTTTGTTGTTCATGTCTTTTTAGATGGTTGTAGTGCTATCCAAGTGAAGCCCAATGTGGACCTTGTTATTTATATGCACTAGGCAGATTTGACGTCTGAGCATCAATGTCGCTTGTGGAATTTATTTTTTTGCTCGTTGATCTGCCATTGTACCAATCCGTAATGGAGATGTTGGTTGCTTCTATTGTTATGATAGGGTCGGAGTGGGTGGATATGTGTCGTTTTAATTACAATGTGTAGGTTATGTAAAGGATTGGTCCTAGGATACTTCCTTGCGGAACGCCAGATCTGATTGTGTAAATTCTCACTTTAAACTGGCAGAACTTAACGATGAGGGATTTTTTTAACTTGAAAAGGAGGACCGAGTGCCACCCTCTGTCGAACAAATCCAGATATTCAAAAAAAAATGAAATGACAGCTCAATGGGAAATTCGTTTATTCCATTCCAAAGACAGCTCACATCCTAATTTCATACGTTCGTGCCTATAAAAAGCCCTACTGTAAAAAATAATTTAATAATAATAAAAACTTTGCTGAAGACTAACGCCAGTAGGCCCGACATCAATGATGTAAGCAAGGTGTGGCAAGATTTTTAATCAAGGTGTTTTGCTTCTAATCCATTCTATCAATTTCTTATTTTATTATTCTACATCCATTCGTTAAATGATTTGAAACGAGGTGAGCGACGTCAAGACGCTGACCTTTACTTCTCTTAATTTTAGAACGTATGAGTATGTCAGCAGTGTAGATTGTATATATACACATACATACATACATACATACATGCATACACATATATATGTACATATCTGATCTGAGCTCATTATTCTCAGCCTATTGGAACCTAGAAAAGCTCAGCTTTTTGTTTTAGAATGTCAAATCGGCCGAGGTTTACTTGACTCCAGGTCAGTTTTGCCCTACACTTTTACTTAGATTTCATTTCAGAGTCTCGATATACTTTAACTTAACATTTCCCAACATTGCCCTATTATAAAAAAGGCTGGACTTGACAGAATCAAACAGACAGGCTGAAAATGGCGAAATGCTTCGACAGATCAAGGTAGCTAGGTTAGACAAACCAAATTTCATATTTCCATAGCGCTACATATTTATAGAATTCGAACTCCTTAAATCGGTATATTTTGAGGTTTTTGACAATAGAAAACGTGTAATCCCATTGACTGTGAATAAGGCAACGCGGAATAACCACTGCGTCGTTACTAATCGCTGAGTTTTCCACTGACTATATCCTCTCTTATGAAACTCTACTGACGGAAACCTAGTCACTTAATTTAATAATCCTTTTTGTTTTCTTAATTAAACATTTTAAATTAAATGCTTTATTTATTTATTTGTTTGAATTATTGATGAAACATGGTATATTGGACCAGTCTTTCTAGTTATATGACACTCAGTGATCAAGTGAATTAAATTTTAAACAAGAAAATCCACTCTTAAATTTTCGCAGGCTTATTTTCAATTTAATTTTGTATTAATGGCAGTGTGACCGTGAGCAATTTTAGTTTTTGCGTCGGGGTTGATGGAACGGGGTTGAATCCCCCTCTACCAATAAAACCCGCTAGATCTCCATCTAGTCGGTTCAGTCATCAGTGTCAGTTTGGCCGTGTACTTCGAAGGGTGGACAGTTCCGAAAGTCGGTTAGTTTACGTTCTGACAAAAGGTAAATTTAAGTGAAAATAATTTAAGATTATTTAAGTTAATACCAGTTGGTCCACGTTGATATCAAGTCAAAATTGATCAAGCCTCCACTTCAATCATTGAAGGTTCGGTTCGCATTAAAAAAAAAAACTTTCGCTGATTTTTACCCGCAAAAAATTGTATAAATTATGTTAACAAACAATTTACATTGTCTACACCTATTAAATATTAAACTGGCAACGAAAAAATTAAACATTAATAATATTCGAGTAATAGCACGCGAAAGAGAATTATCCTTTTTTCGTCATAAAGACGTCCATTACGCCCAACTACCCTGTAAGGTACATTAATTACTATGGTAGGTTAAATCAACAAAATTAACCATAGATTATCGATCTGCTGGGTACAAGAAGTTCTTTTCAGAGGATCTTCGGAAGAGGTCAAAACAGAGAAAACTTCCTTACGGTTTTCGCCTGCCTACCTTTCTTGACCACGTTTTTAATTTTATTGTTATTGTAATTTTGCCTATAATTTTTAATTATTTATGTTTCTCAATTTAAATTAATATTTAGATGCTGAGCCACAAAAATCATTGTATTTCTGTGCCCAAAACACCATGTTTATTTCAATTCCTATTAAGGATTTGAAGTAAGATATTCAATTATTATTGCAATTATTGTTTTTTCATGTTATAATTGTTTGTTTATATGATAATAAAACAGGCCCTGAAGATGACAGTATAAAACTGTCCAAAGCTCGGCGAAAACCGTAAGGAAGTTTTCGCTGTTTTGACCTCTTCCGAAGATCCTCTGAAAAGAACTTCTTGATCAACGAAATTAATTAATTTATAATTAATTGATCGATTAGTACACTCTTTTCGGTCTTTCTTTCTTTTCCCCCATTGTACCCTATATTTCATAATTTTTTTACTTTATCTTTTTCACTCTATTACTCTTTCCACTCTCGTTCTCTTTTTTCCATTCTTTCTTTCTCTTTCTCCTTCTCTTATTTTTCCCATCCTCTCATTCTACCCTATATTTTATTATTTTCTTGTGTTCTCTCTCTCTCTCTCTCTCTCTCTCTCTCTCTCTCTCTCTCTCGTCCCTCCGCCTGTCTCTGTCCTCTGTCTCTTCCTAAATTTTTCTAGCTGGTATGATTCTGCTAAATTTCAACATAAATTGAAATATTTCTATTATAACCAAAAAAAATTCTGTATAACTATATATAGATTGAGGTAAATTAAAAATTACTTACAGTATGTAAATAAGTGTATATGTAAAGAAAAATGGATGTACAAAGTTAGATTTGGAAGCATCAATTGGATCATAATAAAAGCACTAAATCTTGTAAAAAATGTTCACAGCATGTTCGTTTTTCAAACATTTTTACCGGTTGCATATTAAAAAAAATATTAAAGGGTTGTTATAAATTTAATAAATAATCAAATTAATTAATTTTGTCGGCCATGGCTTTTGTCAATCTTTGCTTTTTTTAATAATAACAATTTGTATAATATTTTAATTTAATTTTTACGTACCTTTTTTCGTATCAAATTAAAGAATATTTATTTTGAAGGGAATTATTTATACATTTTAATACAAATTAATATAAATAAATTATCTCCTGTATCCAAAAGCACAAGAATTGATTGTAAAAAATGGCAAATTTTGTTTAATTTTGGCCATTTTAAATATGACGGGTTTTTCTTTTTTTTATGGATGGTCCAAAAAGTGCAGAAAAGAACTTTTGTTATCGCTTTCATTCTACGTGACCGAGACAAAAGATAAAAAAGATAAATTTATTCACAGCTTTACTTTTCCTGCCTAGAAATGAAATGCCCTATCAGTCTCTAGAAAACATTTTCATTTCGAGCTTTATAACTGATGTTTATGTCCCGGGGGAAAAAAAACAAATTAACAAAATTTTAATTTTTGTCCCTTCTTGACAATTGACCGAGGTTGATTCAAAAGTGATGTATAATATCAGGTTTGGAATGATATTCCTGTTAAGCGATTTCGCAGTCGGCTTCCTAAACAGGCAATCAATTCGACTGATTGGTTTTCTATTAAAAATCATGTCGGAGCTAATTTAAAATCGCCCTGCCAACCAGGGCCAATTTAGCCGTCCGTCCGTTTACGGCAGCTCATGATAGTTATCCTACACAAAACGGCATTGTATGACAACATGAATTTAACATGAATCAATTAAATAAATCATGTATTTATTTAGTTTTTGTAGATTAGGAAATAGTTTGTTATTTTCAAACTGCGTTTTTTTATATATGTTGTTTTATTTTCTTGAATTTCGATTTTCTACATTCATAAGTGAATTGTTTAAATTGAACAGAAAGTTTCTGAATAAAATTCGAACGCCAAGATCACGCAATAGGTTAAATTTGAGCTTTAGTTTTATAAAATGAATTTATTCTTCTGGACGTGCTAAAAATAGCGCTTGATCATTTATGACAGGATATAATCATATCTGACTTAATAATATCTGAAGTATCTGATTTACGTCAAAATTTAAACAAAATTTTGTTGATGTAAATTGTAGAGCAAGATTATTTTTTCACTTCTACACTGGATATATTCTTCCTCGTTGTGTCTTGTCCTAACGTTTTTTTTATGAACTCAAGGTGTTCTAGATGCTCGAAGGTTAGGAGGAATGTGGGAATGTTAGTATGGTATGTACAGGAAGGTTTGCAGTATAAATGGTAAAAAGGGTGGGACCGGTAATGTTTCCTTGTGAGACTGGTTTGTTTCGGCCTGGCGTCTAAGTTGATGCACCTTAACCTGAAACCGTAGCCTGTTAAATAGGATTCGAAGCGGTCATAACCGGAGGTTAAGAAATTTTTCTTTCTCTTCTCAAATTTTAGATGATGATTCCATAAAAAAAATTTAAAGTTCAAGTAGAAAATATATCTTCCTTCGTTTCTAAACTCCTCCTTTATCTCCTTGTTGATGTGACTATTTTTTCAATGTAAACGTACTCTGTAATTTTTCCTCCAATTTTTTGACCAGTTTTGTTAAACTCGAGATGTTCTTGGCTGTTGAAGGAAGGTAATAATGACGATATGTTTGAATGTATATCAAAACCAGAATACATGGTAAAAAATGACGGTCTAAGGAATTCCCCTTGTGAGATCCTATCTTTTGTTGGTCTAACATGTACTCGTTTCCGCACGCCTTCTGAATATTTGGTAATAAATGAGGAATGGTTTAAATTTGGGTGCCAGACACAATTCCATTCTCCTTTTCCAATAACAGGCTTAGATCAGATTTGTTGACAGTTGTCCTGAAATTTTGCTCTTATTTCGGCTCGGACAATATTAATTGATTAACAAAAGCTAATTTTTTCAGGTTGAAATACGATCAAATTTAATAGTTTTGGATTTTTCTGAATTGTTTAATCTGTGAAACCCTTTAAATTAAATCAACCAGTACTTTCTTTTCCCACATGAAGAAAGAATGATTAGAATTTGTACAAAATTTAGATTAATAAGAGACCTGAAAAACTATAAATTTTGCTGTAATTTTAGGTTTTTTTATTTAACTTTTTTGATTAAAAGGCAATATTGGCAAAACTTCTTTCAAGCCCATCGTTTTATTAAGGAATTTGAGGAATAGAAATTTTCAGTAAAATTCTTGTTAAAAGTTTGATTAGAGGCCAAAAACCTTAAATTTGACGCTTAAAAGCCTTTATGATTGTTTATTACTCTTCTTGTACTGCAATATTTGCTGTTTTTCTTTTTTTTTAATGTTTATTTGCTTAAATCATTTCTGTTTGTAAGTGACTTGAAAAACTGTACATTTGGCCTTGTTAGATCATCCTGGGCAACGATAACTCAACTTTTAGGTTTTGCCTTTACCAAATTGACTTTTTGGACTAACAGAAATTTAACAAAACCTTCAAACAGCATACAAATATTAATGAAATTTAACCTTATATTACTGCTATGACTGTATAATTGAAAATAAATTGTACATTTTATTACGCTTGTTTTACTATACCAAATTAACTTTCTGTGCTGAATGTTAAAAACATAAATTTAATCCTTTACATTTAAAATTATGTTTAATAAAAATTTCCTCCTTTCTTTACATTATAATAGATTGGAAATTTTAAACAAAATGCTGGTTAAAATTTCAGTAAGAGGAGAAAAAAGCTTCAATTAGGCTCTTAAAATATTTTATAACTATTTATTACATACATTGTATTGTTTTACTCTTTGTTACGTACATCTGTACATATGAGATTTGAAAAATTGTAATTAAAACACGCTTAGAAAAATATTGTTCAAAGTTTGATAAGTGGCCAAAAACTTTAAGTTGGAACTTTATAATTATTTGTTACATTTACTAATTTCGTGGTCCGCTTGAGCAATTAATTAAAGTTTTCAGTTGGGATAAAAAAAAGTCAATAGCATGAGCGGGATTCGAACCCACGATCTTCGGCTAGATACGCCGCTGCTCTATCACTTGAGCTATCCTGACCTCTATCCACTCGGACGCTAACTTCCCATCTCAAATTCAAAAGGTGGGGTGTATCTAGCCGAAGAACCTGGGTTCGAATACCGCTCGTGCTATTGACTTTTTTTATCCCAACTGGAAAACCTTATTTAATTGTAATTATTTATTACTTAGATTGCAGTACATTATTGTTATTTTTCCCCTTTATTTGCTTATATCATTTCTTTATATTTACACACGGATTATAGAAATTGGACAAAAAATGTTGAAATAGTTGAACGTAGTTATAAACAGCGCTAGTAGTTTCAAATAATTCCTCCTACCATCAAAAATATCAAACATGAAATAAAAGGTACATTTGCTCATGTTGAGAGTGCAAAAAGCGAGAAAGCCTCTGGGAAAAAGAAGAAAAGAAGAGAGACAAAAACCGGCGAAAATCTTGAAAAGAGATACAAGTTCTAAACAATTTGATACAAAGACACAAAGAAACAACATCGTGTACTAAAGGAAAAAGGTTTGGTTTCTACTAGAAAAAGACTCATTGTATGTGTGTGTGTTATACAATATATGTCTTTATATTTGTAGTGTTTTTTTAAATTATTTTATTAAATTGTATAATGTTAAATTAAGGATCGTAGAATAAGTATTAAAAGAAGAAAGTCATCTGGAAGAAGAGAACGTGAATTGAGGCGGACAATCACTCACTCAATCTGGGTGTGATGTGCTTTATACTATTCATCACAACCTCCTTAAGTGAGCGAAAGGCCGTTTTTCAACTCGACTAAACTTCTACATAAAAATTCAACCCGTGTACGGCAGCAGGGTCTGTCAACGCGTTTTGACAATATCAAAAATTTACCCAGTTAGAAAACCAATTTTGCTTATGAATCGTACTCGTTTCCCCCGTGGGTGATAACGTTTTATTGAATTCACCGTTGATTAATTGAATTCCAATCCTTACATAATAGATTGAACTGATAGAGTGAAAGCAAGGAATGAAACTACAACGCCGTTTATTGCTAAAGAACGATAACGAACTAGAAATAACTGTTGAACGTGTCTACCTAAAATACTGCACTTAAACCTAAAATTATAATATTATTTTAATTAATTTTATTTATTTATAGTGTAAATCATCTATTTAATATATAAACCCTAGTTCGCAAGCCATTTTTTAGTACATTCTAAACTTCAATTATAACAAAGAAATGAAAAACCGTCATGACACAACTTTATGATTCATGGTGATAATTACTTAAACACAGCACTATAATTTGGAAACTTTCAATATTGAAAATACGTGAAACATCTCTTATATCACCCGATAACAATTATATAATGCGTATATATTTTTAGAATAACAAGCATAGTTTATCAAAAGATTTTTCTACCTCATCACATTTATATGTATAAAATAAATTTTGTAATTTCTGATGAAAATAGATATAATTAATATTGACTAATTTGTACCCGTTTTTTTTGTAATATCGGCCACGCACATTCAACGCGCATTCGCGCAAATAAATACGTTCACACCTCCATTGCATTTATTGTATTTAGTAGTTGGAGTACTCAATATTATCAAACATTTTTCTATGTTTATAAAATAAAATTTGTTATTTCTGATGAAAATAGACATAATTAAATTACTTCTATTGA
>CM077108.1:19275761-19293746 GCA_039619505.1 Cimex hemipterus
GGAGGACTCAGTATTCCTCCGTTGACCCCCATATAATAATAAAAATTAAAAAAAACAAGCATTATTTATCCAAACATTTTTGTATGTCATCACATATAAATTTATAAAATAAATTTTGTTATTTCTGATGAAAATAGATATAATTAAGTGCTTCGTATTGACTAACTTGTACCTCATAATGTAACTAGTAAATTTACATCGATACCTCGTGACTAATTAAAGTCACTGAAATTTCATAATATACTAATTTATTTTGAAAATAAAATATAGGGTTTACTAATAGGTTGAAAAATTCCAAGATCTCCGTGGTTAAAACTTTTATTCAATTTAGTAAATTATAATTACGTTTCGGGCTCCTGGCCCATCATCAGGAACTAAGCACAGAGAAATCTCATGGTATAATTCACAATCTAAAGGCACATCCATCAGTAATTCCCAATTTTTTGGTAGAGGTATGCCCTCAGATGAGATTTCGTTATGGTATAAATTGAAAAAATAATTCTTTTTTTTTAATCTTTAGTCTCTGATGATGGGCCAGGAGCCCGAAACGCCATGTAATTTTTAGTTTTTACTAAACTGAATAAAAGTGTTCAATCACGGCGATCTTGGAATTTTTCAACCGTGGAGTTGGTAATATATAAGATAGGATTTATGTCTTTGAATCTTCAAGTTTGTCTTCCTCAGCTTGAACTTTGTTCTTCTGCCGGACTTTAACAAGTCGCTCAAATTACTAGTTTAAATTAGCTTAAATAAGTAGTTTAGCCAAGTTTGGGATCTGTATAGCGACACGTTTGAACCTTAATGTTTCTGTAAATAGAAAACACACCATAACCTGCGATACAACGAAGACGTTTTTGACAACACCATGGGTTTTTTGGATGAAACCTTAGGATTGGCTTTGTCAGCCAGCTTAAAGTTTTTTTGTTGTTTTTTTCATCTTACATTTCTGTAGCTTAGCAGGCCTAAAAGCCGTTTATGGTCACGCTCAAGTTTTTGTAAATTCAAACTATGATTTATTTTTGGAAAAACTAAGATCATCTTTGTGTGCTTGTTTTTTATCTTGTCTTTTTTTATCGTTACACCATGTTCTTTCAATTGAATTTATAAATTTATCTTTGCCAGCATGCCTGAAATATATCAAATCTTTTCATAGAGCATTAGAGTTTTAGTGGCCTAGTGGCCATAATAAAATTTCTGGGAAAATGATTTTGATTTGCAAACGTATTATCGTGGATTGTTTGAATTTGAAGCTTTAAATTTTCAACCTGAGCATTTGTCTTCTTTAATAAAAAAAAAATTAAATGAATTTGATCAAAATAGCTGTAGTAAACTTGTTCCTAAGTGGGAAAGGCTTAAATTCTTCTTTACCCTAGAGTCTAGACAGTTGTAGTAATGAATTGTCTGACCCGGATCAGGGAAATGGATCGGCAAAACTCGTGGAAAACGTTATTCTAACCGCATGTTCTATTAATCGTTTCAGTTAGACGTTTTCCAACAGCTTTACTACGATTCTAAACCGTAATTTCTCGTCGAATTGAAACCGGTTAAGTTTTCAACTAACTTGTGAACTACTTTCTGATCTTCATAAATGAAATCTAAGTTACTATAGATTTACTATAGACATTAACACGTTTCTTTTTTTATTTTGAGGGAAAAAATTTCCCTTGCGTTAAACCTTGTCCACACCGTATATACGCCGATATTGATCGGAGAATACGATCCATTTTACAGCTTGGAATTAAGTGAGGAAGGCGCCGCTGAGTCCGTCGGCCGTCTGCACAGATCAATCTGCAATCTAGGCGTAGAAGGCTCGTCTCTTTATTGCACGTTAAAACTTCTTTTACGCCTTGCTAACAACATCTCAGTTTGTCCCCGGTGGTCATATTAATCACCATCGCCTCTTATTAACGTCGCTACTTTTACGGAAATTACCTGGCGACAATGATTAAATTGTCCTTCTCCCCTCTAGGCCAGCATGCTTCATCCACCTTGGCGTGTCTTTTCATTTTCTTCTCGGCTTTCTTTAAAACCCTTGGAAATTTCCTACAAACAAAAAGTAATCTAATCAATCACTTTTAGAAGGGAGATGAACTTCTGGAAGCAATCGGAAGCAAATCAACAGCAAAACGTCACTAAAAATAAGATTTTGGACGCATAACAAAATAATACTTGACAAACATACATTTCTCAAAAATTGCAGAATTTCGTAATACGTAATAAAAAAACATATAAAAAAAACTTCACAATTTTACATTTCTCAAAGAGAAAGACATGCCAAATTTTAACACATTATTGTCAATTAAATCTTGCTAGATATATCCAATGCTATTTCAAAATAATAATTAATTATTCTTTTTATCTAGGGTTTTTGGTTGAGATGAAAATTTAGCCGAAGGTCGTGGGTTTGAATCCTGCTCATGACACTAATTTTTCATCTCAGCCAAAAACCTTACATAAAAAATAATTAATTGGAATAATTAACATGCGATTAAGACCTCTAAGAAAATTGAGGTTAATTTAATAATTAAATGAAGTAATTACTTCACTAACAGCTCCTTGTGTCCAATCGAATCCTGAATACATGACATTCGAAAATAAGGCAAACAGAGGGAAAATTTGCAAGTTAGGTTGAGATGAGGAGTTGTCTGAGGAGATCGTAGTCACGGTAGCTCAAGTGGTATTGAGCCGAAGGTCGTGGGTTCGAATCCTGCTCATGACACTAATTTTTCATCTCAACCAAAAACTCTAGTTAAAAATAATTCAATTGGATTAATTAATATGGCCAATAATGGCAATTTGAAAATTTAATTTATTGTGCGTTTTTCTACTTTGCTGAGTGGAGTGATGAACTTGTAATTTTAACCTTACACTTCTTTGGGTGAATGTTTTGTGTGCGAAAGATGTGCTGAAGTTGTCGAATTGGCGAACTACATCCAACAGAACATTCCACTGAAGATAGACAGACCAATTAGTAAGGCTCACGATTTCATTTATTCTAAAATATTCTTGGCAGATTCATTTATTTATACTTTTAACAAAAATTGAAATTTTCATCTGAAGTCTACATATTTGGAAATTTTGTGTCTGCTCAATGATAGTTGGAATGTTTATAAATAATCAATGATGCTTGGAAGGTTCATGAAAAATCAACGAAAGTCGAAAATTTCATTTATGCTCGAAAATGATGGAAAATCCTTTTAAAATTGTAATATTTGGAAATTTTGTATCCACTCAATGATTTGAAAGGCGCATAAACAATCAACGATATTTGAAAATTTCAATCAACTCAACAGGAAATTTTACTTATAATGAACAATAGTGTAAAATTTCTTTTCCCGACAATGATACCTCATGAAAAATCAACGAAAGTAAAAAATTCATTTATGCTCAAAAATTAGCAAAATATTTTTTTATAATCATAATATTTGGAAATTTTTGGTCCACTAAATGACTCGAAAGGCTCATAAATAATCAACAATACTTGGAAATTTCAGTTGTGCTAAAAAATATTAAAAAATTTAATTTATGCTCAAAATTAATAAAAAATTTAATTTATAATCATAATATTTGGCACTTTTCGGTCCACTAAATGACTTGAAAGGCTCATAAATAATCAACAATACTTGGAAATTTCAGTTGTGCTAAAAAATATTAAAAAATTTAATTTATTCTCAAAAGTAATAAAAAATTTAATTTATAATCATAAGATTTGGAAATTGTTTCCTCTCAATGAGACTTGGAACATTCATAAATAATCAACAATACTTGAAAATTTCCAATATGCTCAATGATATTTGGGAGGTTGATGAAAAATCAACGAAAGTTGAAAATTTGTGTCCGCTCGATGTCTTGCAAGTTTCATAAATAATCAACTCTACTTGGAAATTTCAGTTATGCTAAAAAATACTCCAAAGTTTATTTATATTTATTTAATATTGAAGAATTTAGATTCCATTGAATGATAATTGAAAGATTCATGAATAATCAATATTATTATACAAAAATATTACCGGTGATAGATACAATAACTGTAACATCATCTTTAAACTCAAAATTTTTTGTAATTCTCAATTCTACTTAAAAATCTCAAAATATTTCTTTTATCAGTTAATTCAATTAGTAATGTATTATTGGTCATCTTAATATAATTGCTATTGGCATAACACATTTTCTAAAAAAAATGTTTGTCATGTTACAATGCATTTAAACTAGTTTCCATTAATCAATCCAATTTTTTTTTTTATTAAGAAATCAGCGATATGGATTATTTAAAAGGAAAGAAAGCATTCAGCTCATTCGTCAGTTCTCTTTTATTACTCATTCAAGATAAAATTTGTATTAAAAATGATATCTTTTACTTTTTTGTAAGGCTTGTGACAAAACATAAATTTTCTATTCGATAATACTTTTTTTTTAGGGTTAACTATTATAAAATGTTAAAAACTTTATTTTATGTTTGTTCAAACGTTCTCTAGTTATCACTTTACTTTTTACATTAATTTTAATTTCATTCCCTTTGGTCGTATATCTTTAGTTGGAGCAATATTTCAGGTCTTTTGGGACAAACTATGAAATTAACTTTTTAATAATTTCATTTCTTTTTCTTCTCTAACTAATTATTCTAGTCTTTTGGCTGGTTTCATCCTGACTTTTCTAATTCAATATCTCGCAACGCTCGGGAGTAAAATTTCCATGCGAGTAGTAATTTTTTATTTCCCAGGTCTATTTGTGAAACTGTGAGGAGATTTAATCACTTTCTTAATTAGTTTAAGTTTAATTTTAGTGAAGTATTTTCTTGTAATTAATTAAATTGTATGTTTTTGTGTTTGCAGTTTGAGAACGCGCAGTTTCCGAAATACCATAGACTATGGCAGGATCAGAGCGGATCTCTACAGGGCTCTCAACCTGTGGTCCAAACATTCCAACTTGTCTTTCAGAGAAATTAACAGCGATAAAGCTGATATACTCATCTATTTCCAAAAGTATGTAAAATTGCTTTCAGCTATATTAAAAATTCATTTAAATTAGCTTTCAATTAATTAAGATTTTTAGTTGGGATAAAAAAAGTCAGTGTCACGAGCGGGATTCGAACCCACGACATTTGGCTAGATATGCCGCTGCTCTACCACTTGAGCTATCGTGACCTTGATCCACTCGGACACTAACTTACCATCTCAACCCCCACCTTTTGAATTTTTCCCTCCTTTTTTCCTTAATTAATTGAAAAATATCAGTTGGTCAAGCAGACCATGAAAACTAGTGAATTGAATAAGTTAAAATGAAGTATATCTTCACCGAAAGCTCTCTGGGGCCATTTCAATTGTTGCCTAGAATCAAATAGATTATAGGACATTTGAAAAATTGCAAAATGAAGGGAAAATTCAAAAGGTGGAGTTGAAATGTGAGGTTAGAGTTAGTGTCTGAGTGGATCGAAATCAGGATAGCTCAAGTGGTGGAGTAGCGGCGTATCTAGCAGAAGGTTGTGGGTTCAAATCCCACTGATTTTTTTATAAACTTTAATTAATTGAAAGATAAATTAGCATTCCATTAATCTTCTGTCTTAGTTCCATTCCATCTACTTTATAAAAAATATTTCATATGAAAAATTACTTCTATGCATTATACATTTATAACTAAGAGGTATATAATAATGCTACTAAAAACGTCTAGTGTCATTTTTTCATATGTATTCTGCAGTTTTGGTCTGTCAACCACATTTTGGCTCTTGTCATCTTTATTGACCAATCAGGGTTATAAGCAAGGCAAGCCATGAAAAAGTGGCAAAAAGCAAGAACGTACTTGAAAGACCTAGTAGAGATAAGCAGGCCAAAATGATAAAAAATTACCAATATCAATTCAGGATGAAATGTAACATTTACTATTATTTTTCAGTCAAAAATATAAGTGAAAGAACTGGTTTTACATTATCTTAAAGCAGAAAGACTAACTATATAAAAACGAAGAATCTTTAGAATAGTTTATAAACAATTTAAATTCAATATAATTAAAATTTAGTACAAGCGCAAAAGTCAGTATAATTTTTTTCAATTTAGGGCTGTACAGAAATTAAATGTATTTTTTGACATTGAAAACTGACTGTTCGACAAAGTTCAGGTGGAATGAATCAATTTTCCATGAGCAAATAAACCAAAAAAAGTTTAAAAAATTAGCTTTAATATCATTAAAAAAAAAAAAAAAATTTTTCAGAGGAGATCATGGCGATGGGTTTCCTTTCGACGGGATAGGTCAAATACTAGCCCATGCTTTTTTTCCGGGAGATGGCCGTGGCGGGGACGTCCATTTTGACATTGAAGAGATGTGGATTCTAACCGGCGATGAGGAACAGGAAGAAGGTAGAGAATCACCCCCCCCCCATACTGACCTTTTGGAACAAATTAGTAAACTGACTTCTTATCCAAAGGGACGAACTTATTCGCCGTAGCAGCTCATGAGTTCGGCCATTCTTTGGGCCTATCACATTCATCAGTGCGTGGCGCACTAATGTACCCTTGGTACAAAAGAATAAGCTCTGATTTTGAATTGCCTGAAGACGACATGCATGGGATTCAACAAATTTATGGTATTAACATACAAATTTTTTAAATACATTGTGTATAATTATGAAATTTTATTGATTTTTTTTTTTTTAATTAGGGGCAAAAAGTCGTCTTTGGGGGAAAGTTTACGGTGATAAACCCATCAGATGGCCATACAGACCACCCAAAAAGGTGACTCCGGCTTACATACCAACAACCAGAAGAACGACGACAACGACAACAACACTTCCCCCACCGACAAGTCCACCCACCCCGAAAGCAGACAAACCAGATGGATGCAATTCTTCTTTCGATGCTCTCTCAATTCTCCGGAGTGAGTTCTTCGTGTTTAAAGGAAAGGTTTGTACAGCACTACACTGGCACTCACATAGAACATGTCTTTAAGAGTGTTCAACAACTTCTTTAAATAAATAACTTAAAAAAAAAAAAAAAGCAAAAATAAAGAACTCAATACAATTGACCAATAATGTAAACAAATGTTTCAATCTTTTCTATCATGGCAAAATGAAACTGTGGACGCACTTGCAAAGGAGATTGCAACATCAGGTCCAACCCTTGACATATAAAATTCCTAAACATGGCGGGAAAAACTTTTTGAAAAAGTTTTGTAGAAATCTGTGACAAGATAAATAGAACACATCAAATGTCGGGAATTACAGGCCTGAGCTCAAGAAAAAAGACCCATGGCTTTCAGAAGGCGATAGCCCAGAAGGAATGTCAAAGGAGTTCTATTCTACTAGTTTTAGACTGAAGAAAAATCATGGCCTATGGGGTAGCTGCAAGAAAAAAAAAATACGTCTCCGAACTGTCCCACTTGAGATTGCCCTTCAAATCCTTCCCAAATGATTTTCAAATGCCCAGAATACAAAAACGAAAGACTGCTAAAAATTTTGAGCAACCTCCCAAACCAATAAACTTAGAATCTTTAGAAAATTTAGATGATTGAGCTGAGTTTGTGGGTGCGGGCACGCGGTGGGAGCCTGGTCTTGGTTGGCCAATCCCATGGGGTGGACAGGGGGAGACAGGGCGAGTTAGCCTCAGTTTCCTTGAGGACATGGACTGTTCCAAAATTATCTCGGCCAGTGTACCCCCCCCCAAAAATAAAGGCACATAAACATTAAAAATATAGAGTAACGATGTTTTCAACATCAGCAGTTAATCTTATGATTTTTCCTTTTTGAAGGTGAGATAGGTATATATCCTCCCTGCCAAATGTATGCAACAATTATACTGCTGAACTAACGGCGATCAGGAAATGCCTTAGCACAGTATCGCCCATAGGCAACTCGTTGTTAGTCTGCACAGACTAACAGGTAATTTTCGTGTGGATCCCAGGACGCTGTGGTATAATGGGCAACGAACAGGCATCCGCCTTGCCATTGCTGCAAAACGGGCCACCATTTCCCACTTACATACACTCCCCACACAGACTTTGTCTCCCACTTGCAGAAGTGGCAAGAGGAATGGAGAGCAGTGAGGGACAACAAGCTTAGGGATATTAAACCAAATGTGGGCCCTTGGAGCTCCTCTGTTGACAGACTGTGTTGACGCGACTTAAAATCGGACATATTAGGCTTACCCATGGGTACGTTATGTGCAAAGAACAGCGGCAGGGAATTGGTCACAGTAAAACACCTCTTGACCAATTGCCCTAAGTTTGAGCAACAAAGAATATCACATAACCTCCAAAGCCAATTAGCGGAGATTCTTGGCGATGACCCCCCCCCTGTGATCAATAGACTATTTGACTTTCTGAGATCAACGCGTTTGATACAGAAGATATAAATGGAACGGGCACCCGCGTGTGCTTGTGCACACGTATGGAGGAATAGAAAGATAGAGCAGGAATGTAAAAAAAAAAGCAAAAAAAAATCGCAAACATACTTTCCCAGGCAGAAGTAATGTGTAAATAGCTGTTGTGAGGATCCATCATGACCAAGGCGAAATATGATCCTATGCGATTGAACGCCTTAAAAAAAAAAAAAAAAGCTGGGATAATAGGTCATTTTATTTTTTACGTTGCGTTAAGTCTTGCTTGTTAATTTACTTTTCACATTAAATTTTGTGCCAAATTTCAACTACTTTGTCTGATATAGGATTATCTGTCAGGTTTACGACCCAGTCCTGTTGGGACTTCATTAGGCTTCATACAATTTCTTCAGTTTCTTTCATTTAAAAGGTTATCTAATTTTTTATTCAGTTTTAATTTTCGTTTCTTCTTTTCCCTGTCAATGAATTCTCTCTGTTTTCTCCTAAATTCTATAATGATATTGGGGGGGGGGGATCTTTCCTGACCTATTATCCCACCTTCAAAAAGGAAAAGTCGTAAGTTTGAAAATATATATAATAAGCAACACTTGCTTCTAGAATAGGTTTAAGACATATTTTAGTAGTGAATAATGTATAAATTAGTCCTGAAAGAACAAAATGCTTCTAAGCTGTTTTTTTTTTTTTTAATTTACATAATTATTTGTATTTTCAGTATTTCTGGAGGTTTGATAATCATGGTTTACTCTCTGGTTACCCTGCCCTTATATCTAGGCTGTGGAATGATCTTCCTTCTAATTTTACACACATAGATGCAGTTTATGAAAAACAGGACAGAAACATAATTTTCTTTATAGGTAAAATTGTTTGATATTTGATTGCGTAAAATGATTAAAAAAAAAAAATCTTTCAGGTCGTAACTACTATATTTATGATGGCTCAATCCTCGTAGATGTTTTTCCTCTTACGAAGCTCGGTCTTCCTAATGATCTCGAGAAGATCGATGCCGCTCTCGTCTGGGGTTACAACAGCAAGACGTATCTATTCAGCGGAACAGTGTACTGGAGGCTTGACGACGAAAAGGGCACTGTTGAGCTGGATTATCCTAGAGATATAAGGAACGTCTGGAGGGGAATTGACTACAATATCGATGCAGCATTACAGTGGAAAGATGGTCAGTATTTTTTAAAAATGATACTTGTATTTTATTTTCAAATTTTTTTTTTTTTTTTTTTTTTTTTTTTTTTAAATAGGATTGACATACTTCTTCAAAGGGAAAAATTTCTGGAAATTCAATGACATGAGAATGAAAGCTTTTAACGACACACCCCTTCCATCCGGCCCCCACTGGATGGGCTGTCCCGCTGCGGAAGAGCCTACGATAAATGACACCCCGACAGGCGATCCAAAACTGAACGACCCAAACAAGTCTTGCAAGTCGTTCTGTGACACTTCAGTGATATTTTTATTATCGCTGTTAATTTTAAGCAATATACCGTTCTGATCGTTACTGATTCGTCGGCGTGATCTAAATAAACCTATTGTCGGATATTTTTGCCTTGATAAAACACTATTAAGACTGAGTATAGTGTAAAGCAGGCATCAGATTTCTAAAAAAAATAAAATAAATAAATAAAAATAAGGTTGATAAAGAATCCAATAAGAATCTATTCAATGCATTTCAAATTATGCACCTCATTGACATTTCAAAACACAATTTATTGTAAAGTTTAAAAAAAAATATTACTAATTTTTAGTAATTTATTTTTAATGTTGAGTGATGTCAGATGTTTCTATTTTAGCTTGAATATTGTGATACTTTTAACTCCAGTGTTTCGTGATATATTGAGTATGTCACAAACCGTAATCCCAATATTTTATACGTTCTTACGAGGGATGTGACTTAAAACACTATCAAAAACTGCCTTTCTGGAGTAACGATTGCATTTATAATCATTTATTTTTTCCTAATGACTGATAGATTGTAAAAGCTGAAAAAAAAAGCTTTTAATTATTTATAAAATTAAGTCAAAATTAGTTTTATATAAAATTATGGAGCTAGTCTTCAAAAGTAATGCTGATGTGTTAAGACAGACGAATGATTTTTTCGAATTAAAAAAATAAAAATAAAAATGTAATTTTGATAATGTGTCGTCCCTTTAATTGTTGTGTACTGTATGTTGAATTTCTATGGATTTAAAAAAAAAAAAAAATATATCATCTCTATACCGGCTAGTTGTTGGGGGTTTTACTATCTATTGTGGAGAAACTGATCAACATTTTCTGTTTAAGCCTGACTCGGGTGTACTAAAATTACTAGTACTTTGTATCGAAGATCGTCAGGATTTGATGTGTTTTTCCTCAAAAATTTAACTCTTTTCTCAGATCCGTTGAGTAAGGTGTTAAAATATACATACATATATATATACATGCATATATATATATATATATATATATATATATGCAAATACAAAATGTACAGCAGTTCATTAAGATAAGTTTTATTTCTTTGTTTCCATATTTACAAATTTTAAATCAATTTAGAATAAATGTAGTTTATTCGTGTTAGATTTAAAAAAAAAAAAAAAATTAAAAAAAGACAAGAAGAGTAAATAAACATAATAAACTTAACAATTAGGTTTTTAATTTTTTAAATACTTTTCTGAAATTAATAGTTTTTATATAAAAAGATCAAGTTTATTAAAAAAAAATTGTCATTCCCTTAAAGTATTTTAATAAGTACTAAGTTTCAGTTGGTTCCAGTTTTATTTATATACATATAATTTTTCTTTCTTGTACGTTATTATTTTTTTGCATATATCCACTGTATTTTTCTTTCACTATTACTTTCCACTGCATTCTTTTTAGTTTATATTTGAGCATATGTAAGTAATAAAGAAGAAAAACTTGTACAAAAAGAAAATGGTTGTAAAATATCTATGAGGTTTTACACAATATAATGATTTAAAAAAAAAAGAAAAAGAAACTATTTATTTTTTATATATACATAAAAATAAATGCTAGAGATAAAAGTGACACGATTTAAATGTACAATGTGATAAGCTCCATTGAGAACAAAAAAAATAGTCAAAAAATGTTTTTGTACTTATTTAGAGAGAGAACAAATGTAAATAAACAGTATTGTATTCATATTGTTTTATTTTATCTATTTAAGAATACATTCTTATATAAATTTATTATATGTTTTTTGTACTATATTGTCACTCTCGTGTAAATATATATTTACAGACTGCTAACATTCAATGCGTCTTTCTTTAAACTACATTACAATTTTTAAAAAAAGTTATCTTTTTTTTTAACAATATAACAAAATTACCATTGTAGAAAAACAAAAACAATAAAGCGTTGGTGTCAAAATATATAAACATTTTAAATCTAACATCTACTCTTTTTTTTTTTTCACTTCGACATGTATAAAAACAGACTAAATAACTTTTATTTTAAAGTAAGTATATAAATATTTAAAATAAACGGAAAACGTCGTCGCTCCTGGATAAACGTTTTATCGACGTGATTGTCAATTTTATTCAAACACGAAACAGACTGATTGACGGGTTTAAGAAGGCTGCGTACGGGAAGAAAAATCCCCGACTAGGTTGTCACACAGGAAAACGTTCAAAGGAAGTCATTTCACAGTGTTAGTACGGTGCAGAAAGGTATATGTAATTCAGTGATGTAATTTTTTAAGGTTTGCGAAAACTTGAACCTTTTCTATACTTAAAATTCTGGTTATCGTAAATTCTATAAAAGATACAGGCCACATACAAATATTTATTTTTTTTAAATGCCTACCATCAATATTTCTCCATAAATACAATGTATTAGCTATTTGTTAATTATTAATTGAAATAATGGTGTAAAAAATTTTCAATTTAATAATATTATCAACCAAAAATTAGTGAAATTTGCTTGTAAGAATCCCAGAGATTAAATGTTTTTTTTTTAATGGCTAAAACTTTATAAAAAAAATTTATCAAAAATTAAAACAATATGAGATCTTGTTTTGTTGTAAGAAAAAAATCAGTATAAAATACTCTACACCTACAAAAAACGAAATACAAAACTATAGAATATAAACTATCTTGCATCCATTCTTCACTCCTTGGCAAAATATGCTTAAAGTTGATATTAATGATTAAAAACAAAACTTTGATTATGTAGGTAAATTTTACTTCTAAATTACTTCTCTTTTAAAAATTTAAGGCATTCATAACAGAAAATTATAAATTCTTATCATATTAAATTAAAATTTCTATGTTGAAATATTATATTCATCTATAATAATTTTAATATTATCAATTTATATCCATTAAAAAAAATTAATTGTTTAAATACTCCCAAATTTATTCAATATAAATACAATACTTTTGATCTGTTCCTCCATACAGGAGTATGGAGGCTTGAATTTTAAACACAGTCGCTAAAGAAAAAAAAAAGTTAAAATATTATAAAAATAATATAATAAAACAACAATGTTAATCTTACACTATTTTTATTTTATTTTTTAAATTCATTTGTATGTTTGTTTTTTTATTTATGAAACACACCTTAAAAACTGCAGCTGAGTAAATTTGCACAAAAAACTGATAAATTAATATCACATCTCTCTCTCTTTCTCACTGTTTTTTTGTTAATAGGTGTTATGTGGAAAACAATATAACAATCATAAAATGGTTGATTTAAATAAGCAATTTTTTTCATGATTTTAACAGACAGACACACACACACGGGTGTTTAAGCGTACATACGTATACACCATGTGTGTATGTGTATGTATATAAAAATAAGTTTATATCACACAAAAATAAGTCTATATTCATAAAAATATCTACATTTGATGTATAAATTTTGTTTTTAATTTACCACAGAATTACAATTATGGATATTATGGACAAAACGCACATGTTCGGTTTACAAAAACCTGGGGAGGTGTTCAGTTTATAGTTCCATATCTTGTGCTTCATCTTCGCTAAAATCCGACATTGAAGATTCACTGTCGGACGAAACACCTTGAAGATCTTGTTCTCGTATCGCTTCATCTGTGGCATATTTGCGAACGTACTCTTGAACTTTTTTCCTATACTCATCAGGTTTGTGGAGGTACATGGCAGCGGCGTCACCGTTTAAAGGGTCTATTGGATTCGGATAGGTAAGCAACTGTGGAAGGAAGGACTCGAATATGTTTGAAAGATCGTAGAGTGCAGTCCACGCTTGGTTAATAACGTCTAGACATACTGTTCCTGACACCTCATCTATGTTCGGGTGATAGACTTTATTCATAAAACCGATTGAAGGGGATTTAAAAGGATAATGTTCAGGGAGGTGGACACGGACTTTCCATATGCCACCCTCATATGGTGTCCCCCTGGGCCCGTAAAACTTGACACAAAACTCATTCAGCCCACCTAAGATCGTCACTTCGTGCTTGCTTTCGATTAATTTGATCACATCTGTGTCCATCCGCCTTTTACCTGCACTTGGAGACGACATTGTGATTGTGAACTCCAGATTGGAACCCAAAAAATGTTTTGGCAAATTATGTGATGTTAGACACCTCATTCAGAGACCATCTTCACAATCTGAAAAAGTAAAAAATTCATGATTGTCATATGGCCATAAATAACATTTTCAATTTTCAAGTGGTTTGGTTTAAAGGTCAGACAGATATTTATTACTGTTGGAAAGATTCAAAATTATCAAGAAATATTACAACGATTCCGGTGGATTTGTAAATTTTAATAATTTACCGCAGTCATGATTATGTTATATGTGTACAAACAAAAAGTACTATCAAAATGTACAATGAGCTATTGTAATATGTGAGACATGTTTCACTTCGCATCACTACGGCCAACACATGTGATTTCAAAATATACTCAGCCGGCTGAAAATTAAATCGGAGATATAAAAACTATCAGGGCATGTAGCATGAATAAAAACAGCGGGGAAAAAATCAAAGAACACAAGATATCACAGAGAAAAAAATGACAAATAGAAAACATGAAAAAGATGCCAAATTTGTCGAAGTGCATTGAATAAGATAAACACGGTTAAGACGTTATTCTTTGTATGTAAGATTTTGGTTGAAATAAAAAAGTTAGTGTCACGAGTGGGATTTGAACCCATGACAGAGCCTAAGGTAATGGGTTCGAATCCCACTAGTGTCACTAACTTTTTATTTTAACCAAGATCTTACATACAAAGAATAATTAATTGAAATAAGTAATTTGGTCAATCAGACCACTAAACATAATGAATAGTTAAGAAGATTGTAATAATTTCTAATTCCATCAAAGTAAATATAACCTCAATTTTAACTGGTTAATTATGATGTTCATAAATCTTACAGGATATATAAATTATTAAAACAAGAATAAAATCTCAAAAAGAAATTAGGTCAAACAGCCAACTATTTAAATATTAACTATTATGGATTTACGCTCATAATTAAAAAACTAACGCAACTAATTCCACCGAGGAATTTTTCATAACCTAAAAATAAAAACATTCTATAATATATTGTGTGAAATGAATGCCTTCTTCAAAAATAATATTTCTCAATAACTATTACCATTATTGGAAAAACGGAAAGTTATAATGAAACGAATGTTATTTATTTATTATCAAAGACACACAGGTTCAAGGGGCTTATATGTATAAGTCAGGGTAGAATATCTTTAACATTTTTGAAAAATCAATTAACAAATTGGGCACAATAAAGTAAGAATATACATTATTTTTGCTATATTCGATAAGGATATCTTTTTTTTATGCTGTTTTTTATTTGGTATTTCTCAGGGGACCGCTAGGGCATTTCATTTGTATTTGCCAAGATAGGAATTCTGGTATGAATCATAGAATAGGCAATGAAAATATCAAGATTGTAATATGGTGACCCCCTCGTCCACGTCGCAGTCGGGAAGTCGGGCTTTAAGCCCTCTTGCGTGTCAGGAATTACTTCATTTTGTATTTACCCCAATCAGTCCTTGATTCCCTTCGGTCAACGTTCTAATATTAATTGACCTTATTCCATAAAAATAAAACATAATACAAGAATAGTAGGAACAGAATAAATTGTGAGTAATTTTTAAAAAATTTTCATTATTAAAAAGGTATAAACTTGATTAAATATGCTAAAATTACTTTTTAAATTAAAAAAAAAAAAAAAAAACTTAAAAATTCACAATTAATAAAAATCCTAAAAAATAAAATTCTTTAAAAATTGTGTTCCAACATTTATGGGCAGATTAAAAATCGGCAAGGATAGCAGAAATAATATCTGTAAAATTTACTTTTATTTTATTTTTTTTTTCTAATTAAAAGTCATCATTCAACAAATTTGGCACAATTAATCTGTCCGATAAACAGTCTTAGTCCAACCTCTGTGGATAGCTCGGAAGGTTAAAAAAATCAGTGAAGATAACTGCGATAAATGACTATTTATTTTTGTTGTTGTGTGTATCTGGGATAGGATCGTTATTAATTTTTTTACATGAAGTGGAATAAGCTAAACTAGGGCTGTGTTTATTGACAATATATTACAATAATTGTAACAGCAAATTAAATAAAATAAAATTATACTAAGCAATAACAAAAAAAAATCCTCATTGAAGATCAAAATCATTTAATTAAATTACAACAAATAAAAAATTTAAAAACTAAAACAAGAGTTCTGTGATTATGCCAGGGATATGACTCCCCTGCGAACTATAAGTATGATAACATGACGGATCACGTTTATTTTTTCTTTGAAAGTTAAAAGCCTAACTGTTATTTAATGACATTACATTAAAATGGAAGAAAAAAATAACGTCAAACAAGACATATTTGTGAGCATCAAAGAGGGATCAAACATCAGAAAGGATAACTTTGATAACATGTCAGCACATAACAATAATTGTGATGACTTTTTAACTAAATATGGAGCGCTCTTCGTGTAATAATAAACATGGCAAATAAATTCCCTCGCCTGAATTTTTCTCTCCTCATTTGTGAGGAGAAAGATACATTTTTTACTTACAAAAATTAAAAAAATGTACATTAGTAAATTTTATTTACTAATTTATCAACTTGTTATATTTTTCCTTTTTACACATTTTTCATCTGCATAATGAAATTTTTTTTATTTTACTTTTTTTACTTGGGTATTTGTTTTAAAAAGAAATACAAATTTATGTTTTATTTTGTATATTAATCTGGTTTATTTGCGATTTGACAAGAGCGAAAGCGCATGGAAAAGACTGTCCATGTTTCTGACTACCAGTCTCCGATAAAATTCTTAGACCATTTTGACGGTACAAAACCAGACACAAACCTGGTTTGGAAACATGATGGAATGGCTGACCGACGGTTTGAGTTTGCGATTTGAACGTGACGGAACATCAAAACTCGACTGTGCATGAGTCCGCCTATTTGTGGAGTTTTGGTCGCATCATGGAACAAACCTACTGTGACAACATGACATGATATTGACGATCGATTTTTACAATTTTAAAAGCTAAAATAATTAAATATTTCAAAATGCGTCATCTGATTTGTACAACAAAACATTTGCTGCTTTTGAACCATGAGTGTCGATAATGAAAATGTTTAATGAAATTGTGATAACGAAACAGAATGAACAAAAAGAAAGCCCGGACATCTTTTTTACTTCCACAAGTAAACGTAAGACATAAGAATGATGGATCATGTATATTGTGTGAAAATGAAGTACACTTAATAAAATTGAAGTCTAAAATATTTCAATATTCAGTTATATTTATAAAATTAAAAAAAAAAAAAAAAAAAAAAGTTAAACAAGATACCTTGGTGACTATTTTCCTTATAGTCCTTATAGTATAGTTCCTTGAAATATGGCAAAAGGAGGCAAAACTCGTAAGGTGAGGTTGAGATGGGGAGTTTAGTGTCCGAGTGGATCGAGGTCACGATAGCTCAGGTGGTAGAGCAGCGGCATATCTAGCCGAAGGTCATGGGTTCGAATCCCTCTCGTGCGATTAACTTTTTTTCATCTCAACTAAAAACCGTAATTAATTGTGATATATTAATTGGTCGAACGGACCACGAAAACAGTGAATTAATGATTTTCCTTAAGTATAAGTGATATAATATCATGTTTATTTTTTCTTCATTGCAACAAGTTCACTTAATGGAACTGTCACGATAAAACTGGAAGACAAAATACTTAAAAACAAAAATAATCCAATATTCCAGCTTTTGTACCATCCCAAAAGGTTCACAAATCGATAAGGATAACTGCAATTACATGATGAATCATGTTTATTTTTCTTTGAAAATCAGAAATCAGCAAGGATAACTGTGATAACATGACAACTGCTCTTAATGACAGTTTCACAACAAAAATGAAGGAACAAAGACTTTAAAACAAAACCATTTCGAAATTCTAGTCTTTGTGACCATCCTATGGACATCACTTCCACAACTATGAGTTGTGTCAATTTTTTTTTTTAATCAAATACACTTAATGACAATATTACATTAAAAGTGGAGGAAAATGTCTTAAAAACAAAAACATTTTCACATTCCAGATTTTGTGACTATTTCAAGACCACTTCCTTAACTATAAATGATATAATATGATGGATCATGTTCATTTTTCCTTCTTTGAAAATCAAACATTTTT
>CM077108.1:19293756-19312289 GCA_039619505.1 Cimex hemipterus
GATCTTAATGGCACTATCACAGTAAAAGTGAGGGGACAAACTTAAAAATATTTCAACATCCTGGCTTTTGTGACCATCCCGGAGAGATAAATCACCAAGGATATTGTAATGGCACGACAGCTCATAGCAATAAATTTTAGTTTATTGTTCTTCCTTCTTTACTTTTTTAAATAATTTTAATAAATGCAACAGAATTTTACTTCATTCTTTATTGGGTATTCACAGAATAAACAATGGTATATTGAAAATTTATTATATATTATATATTCCTGAAAGGAAGGTCAATCTGAAAGTCGCAGCAACCGACCTAGAATTAGAGCACAATGAACGTATAGATAATTGATTATGGATAAAATTATATATTATGTATATTTTTTTAATAGACAAAAATAATTGGTAGATATGGTACCAGTTGAAAATAAATATCGCAATGATTGACTGACCTCTACGCTTGAGCTCGTTTTATCTGGTTGATTTCAATTGAAAATCATCTTTTGCGTAGTTTAACCGATGACAAATGGGATTTGGAAATAGTGGTCCAATCCTGAGGTCGTAGTCGTTTTTCCCCCTGAACGGGACGAAGGACGGCCTATTTCCGAGGATCCTTTACAGTTTACCCCGAGACTGTTCCTCGTCCGAGCGAGATTGGTTTAAAGTGGCGACTTCTCGGATGAAGTACGGATCAAAAGTCAAAACAAAAATCGTAAAGATTTGCTGAAAAGGAAAGCGCAGTGTCGCCCTCCTTCTCTTACACCGTACGATTACGGCTCTATCTCTATCCAGACGGTACTGAGAAAACTACGGTCAAATCGATCTCTCAGCAACCCGCCTCTAAACGATATGGCCCGACTACGGATCCATCCTATGGTCGCCCTTTGCTCTTCCCAGAACAATACAAATACATTTTATCAATTCAATTTCATTACTAGGCAAAAATATCTATATATATACAATAACAAAACATACAGATATAATAAATTATGGATAATAACTTAAATGGTGAATATAAAAATACAATTAAAGAGTAAAAACTGAACAAAAAAATGAAATACATCATTGCTAACCAAATAAGGCAGAGGAAACTAATAAACCTGAAAGACAATTGAAACTACAATAATTAGGTACACATTTAATGAAAATAATGCTCTTTTTAAATATATAGTAAGGCTAGAGTGCGTTTAGTTGAACCAGTAAATGAAATAAATTGTAACAAATTTTGTACAGTACGAAATATAAAAAGTGTTCAACTAAGGTTGTAGGATATGGTTTTTTACAGAATGCACAGAATTATTGAAGTCAATGCTCTTTTTTTTTCCTGGGGCTTCCGACATCTAGGTCATTTCAGCTCCAAGCTAAGTCAATACTCTATTTACAATTTCGAGCACTACCCCTCGCCATTCTTGCTAATAAATACACACACTCAGACAAAACATACAGACGCACAACACATGAGATATAATAATGAAAAACCTCGTTTCCCCTAAAATGCTGAAACTCGCTGCAATGCCTGAGTACCATCTTCAGATTGGATGGCCTGCCTGCACGCTCCCTGTAGGGAGCCAAGGCATGGCATGTTTACAGTATGTGGGACACTTCGAGCAACCTTTCTCTCCATAAGGGGCACCTGTGCAGGCTTTCGCCCAGTCAATGCTATTGCAGATGTTGTTACTCTTGATCATCGTTCTGTACAGAAGAAAAGATAGCATGTAGTTAGATAATTTCAATATAAAATAGTTTATAGGTTTTAAGAGAGTGCGAAGGGGCATGTAGGTGTAGTTGAGAGAGGAGAGAAGGCCTCAATGAGATTGTTTGATTGTTTAATAATTTAAAAAAAAAAAAAACAATATCAAAGTAATCCCTTCTTAGTGCCAGTTTGAAAAGTTTAAATTCAGAGCAGATTCCAGGGTAGGCAGAGTTTGTAGGAAAGTTTTTTTTTTTTTTTTTTTTTAATTTGGTTTGCACAGATTGAAGAATTTTTTGATAATTCAGATAAAATGGGTCATTGTATCATACTTATTTATTACCATTTATTTATCTAAGAGTACAAGTATGAATTATAATTTTTATCTAAGGTCTTGGTTGAGGAGGAAATCAAGTATGCTCTTCCCACAAAAATGCAAATACATTTTGTCATTTCTATTTCCTTACAAGGCAAAACCTCATCATCATCATATTCAATTCCATTACTTATCACATATAACATATAACTATTTATTTATTATTAATATTTATTATTTTGACGGCACAAATAGGGCTTTTATCATGTACATATTTTAGGAAAAAATTTACTTATATAAACATAGAAAAGTATCTTGATAATAACCCTTATACGCATTTAGTAATTATAATTGATCGTATTATTTTAATTAATTATTTTTTTTTATGTAAAGTCTTGGTTTTGGTGGAAAAGCTAGTGAGCACTTTCTAGAAAAGTACAAATACATTTTGTGAATTACATTTCCTTAAAAGGCAAGACCATTATCACCAAATTCAATTTTAACAACTTACACACATCATTTATTTATTATTAATATTTATTGTAAAGGTACAAATAGATTTTATCCCCTTACAGGTATATTATTTTCGAAACAAATTTATTTACGTAAACGTTGTAAAATATTAATAATCCGTAATAAACAAATTGTTAAAACTTAAAACGTGAGGTGGAAGAAATGCGAGGTGCCGTCAATAGTCCAGGCAGCTAGCCGGCCGGTTCTCCTCCCAGAATAAAACAAGTATTTGGTCAATTCCTTTTAAAGGAAAACCATCATCAACATCATCATCATCATATTCAATTTTAATTACTTACATATAACAAATATAACAATTTTATTATTATTTATTTATCCATTTTAAAGGTACAAACAGTTATTTATTTACTTCCCTGTCCTTCTCTTTGCTGTATTTGTTATATTTGAAGTATTATAAGCAAATAAAAAAACGTTTAAGTCTTTAAAAAAATAATTTGTAGAAAAAAAACGTTTTCTCTGCTTATACATAGGTCTTGTTGAATTGTTTTTGAACGTTTTTCTCTTTATCCAATAATGTAATTTTGTTGAGGAAACATTGTTAAATGATGCTCATGATAAAACTGTATCTACGTATCTATTTGCCAAGTAATTTACTTATTTTCAATTACTCTTTGCTCTACTAGGCTGTGAATTTCACTGCATTTGTACAATGGAAGTGCAATGGGAATTTATTTATAATTTAAATTACTTATTAGCTTAGATGAATCGTTTGAACAATCACTGAAAATGAAGGGAAAAAAATTGGTCCGTTTGTGTACTGCATCATTGACCCAATAATATAATTATATAAAAAAAACATTTAAAAAAAACAACAACAACAATTCATGCAGTTCATTCATGTGCTTTAAGTTAAGAGTAAGCCTTTTCGGTTAGTTCTGTGAAGTTCCTTCAGTAGCAGTTTCGAACATCCTCCCCTTCTTTCAGGTCAAACTTCAAAGATACTGAGAAGTTTCTTTCAGGTTTTTCTTGTTTATTATTATACATGTGGTTTTCAAATGCCTGGTGACTTTAGTTTTGATTATCACTTTATTCTCTCCATTATAAAATCTAGCCAGTTTTTTCCTCTGTAGGTAGGTTTTATTTGAATAATAAACATGAAATAATTGTCATGCCATTAATATTTTTAATATATATATGTGTAATATATATATAATATTTATTTGCATATGTATATTTTATTACATTTTATTGTGTATTCATGTTAATATAACATGAATGGTTTATCCCAAACTATGTCGAGGAATATCAAGTACTCTGGGGTATTGTTGATGAATGTGTGAACGTAATTATATTGTGTGTCTATGTTTTGCCTGAGTGCGAGTATTTATTAGCGCGAATGGCGAGGGGTGGGGTGAAATATAACATCATTGTCGTCCCTCGAATGTTGAGAGCATATGAGTGTATGCTCGCGGTCGATGGCAGAATATTTATAAAACTATTCTATCGACCCCAATCTAGATTAGTTTGAGTATAGATCGGTGGAGGAATATCAAGTAATCCACTGACCAAACAGAATGAGTGTATTGTGCGGAAGTACTTATGTGTATGAATTTATTTATTTGGAAGAATGTAATGTTTGAAAGGGTAAATAGAGTATTGCCTTAGCTTGGGGCTGAAATGTCCTAGATGTCGGAAGCCCCAGAAAAAAAAGAAAAAAAGAAAGAATTATATTATAAATGTATATTGTATTACATTTTATTGTGTATTTGTGTTAATAAAACAGGACTGATAACATTTATTACCAATTACTCTGAAGAATATTGAGTAGTCTGGGGTAGTGTGAATGAATGTGTGAATGTAATTACATTTTATGTTATATATTATATATGTATATTTTATTACATTTTATTGTGTATTCATGTTAATATAACATGAATGGTTTATCCCTAATTACTCTGAAGAATATCGAGTACTCTGGGGTTGTGTGAATGAACTTGTGAGTGTAATTTATTAACATTTTCTTTGGTGATTGATCAGTCTTCTCAGCAAGCAATTTACCTTTCCGAAAGAAAAACGTAGTAATTTATTTACATGAAAGGTAGCTTATCCCCAATTACCCCAAGGAATATCAAGTACTCAGGGGTCATGTGAATGAATGTGGGAATGTAATTATATTATAAATATATATTGTATTACATTTTATTGTGTATTTGTGTTAATAAAACAGGAATGATAACATTTATCCCCAATTACGCCGAGGAATATTGAGTAGTCTGGGGTAGTGTGAATGAATGTGTGAATGTAATTACATTTTATGTTATATATTATATATGTATACTGTATTACATTTTATTGTGTATTCATGTTAATATAACATGAATGGTTTATCCCTAATTACTCTGAAGAATATCGAGTACTCTGGGGTTGTGTGAATGAACTTGTGAGTATAATTTATTAATATTTTCTGTGGTGATTGATCAGCCTTCTCAGCAAGCAATTTTTTTTTTTTTTTTTTTTTTTTCAAGAGGTAAATTAGGGATGAGGCCAGGGAAAAAAATTCCGAAAGAAAAACGTAGTTATTTATTTACATGAAAGGTAGCTTATCCCCAATTACCCCAAGGAATATCAAGTACTCTGGGGTCATGTGAATGAATGTGGGAATGTAATTGTGTTATAAATATATATTGTATTACATTTTATTGTGTATTCATCTTAATATAACATTGTTTTATCCCCAATTACTCTGAAGAATATCGAGTACTCTGGGGTTGTGTGAATGAACCTGTGGGTGTAATTTATTAATATTTTCTTCGGCCATTGATCGGCCTTCTCAGCAAGCAATTTTTTTTTTTTTTCAAAAGGTAGATTGGAGATGAGGCCAGGAATTTTTTTCGCAGTTGCTGATCAATCACGAAAGAAAATATTAATAAATTATATTATATAATAAAAGGTAGTTTGAATGAATTGTGAGTGAAATTTATTAGCGTGAAAGGTAGCTTATCCCAAATTATCCTGAGGAATTTGAGTCATGTCAAATGTTGTGCTGTGTATATGCAATTTATTAGGGTTTATTTCCAATTATCGTGAGGAATTTTTACTAGTTTGGGCAGAGTTGATAAATGTGCGAATGTAATTTATTAGCGAGAATGAAGAGACCATGCAGTCGTGGGTTCGATTCCCGCCGTCGCCTCTGGCCCTTTTTTCACGATACCCTTCCCCTCAAAAAACGAATACGCAATAAATAATTACAATAGTCTGGCTAGATATGCGCAAAGTTCATGAGGCCATTAAAAAAAAAAATGTAGTATTTTTATTTTTAGTGATAATATATAAAAAAGCGAAAACTTATGAAAGGCAATACTATTTGGCTACAAAAATCCTTTGCAATATGCAAAACAGCATTAATAAATTTTTTACAAATAATCTGGATCACAGTATGGCCTTGGTGAAAAAAACAAAAACAAATTCAGCTAAAAATGCCTGCCAAGCTTTGGTTATATTTTCAGGCCATCATCAGGGCTAAAAAATCTTAAATCTGCTTAGAAATGGACATAATTGTGGTTTTAAATAATGTTGAAGACTGACTCAGTCCCAACATTGTCAAGGACTGTAACATAATAATTTGTATTTACATGGGACATGCTATAGTACTTCAAAGAAATTAGAATCCATCTATTAAAAATAAAAACTTGTCACTTTGTTGGCTCGCTTTAATGATGGCCTAAAGCAGATTGAAAGCTTGGAAGTAACAGTGAATTGTTTTGCATGAAGGTCATGCCATGTTCCAGATTATTTGTGAGTAAAAAAAGTGGCCGGTATGTCTAACACTTATAATGCAAGATTTTGTCGAAAATATCTGACGAAGCTATTCACAGTTTGATTTCTTTTACAGAAAAAATGGGTTTGGATTTAAGGGTGACTTTCGAGTCCCAAACTCTCGAAGGTCTACAGAGGCTTTATTTGCCGATGTCCTGTGACGATGAGCTGTTCGGAAAATATGCCAGCGTGGAATTATCGGATGGTTCTGTGTATTTCTCAAGAATATTCCCAGCTTATTTTTTAAATGACAACTCTTGCATAATGGACAAGACGGTCCTTGTAAAAGGCGTTACGAATTACAATCAGCCAAAAGTGTCCCAGCTAACTCCCGTCCCTGGGGTTAGGTATATAAAATCGTTGAAAATTTCTGTCGTTTTAAAGGCCGGCGTGAGAAAACGTTCGTGTAGGCCTTTTAAAGACCAATTGAAAAGGGCCCTTGGCTGTTTAGCCCTTGTTTCGGACAGCGTCGTGTCTTTGGATGGCTTGGAACCATTCTCAGTGCTCGGTGTGAGCCACGTCCTCGTCCACAGCATAGGAAAGGTGGATGCTGGAAAAGTTGTTCATTCGACGAATTTAGTTATTGAGAAATTCATCAGCTCAGAGCGTTACACGCAGTTATTACCAGAAAACAACTTGAATTTTAAAGTTTTCGGTTCATCTTATAACAAACTAAAAGATTATTTAATCTGCAGGCAGAACATTTCAAAAACTTCCTTTGCCCAAAAATACAACCTACCTCAGGTTTGTATTTAGTCGAACCTTAAATTATCAGATTATATGGATGTATAAAGTTATTTTAGGTAATAATAATCGGCCCTGCAGGCTCGGGGAAGAAATATATTGTCAAGAAAGTAGCTTACGACTGTAAAGCGGTTTTAATAACAATTAATTGTTCTGAGCTCGTCCGGCCATCAATTGGTGAAAGTGAATCTTTATTGAATGATTACTTCAACAAAGCAATATATCATTCGGATGAAGGTAAAATGCAATTTTTACCTTTGAAATATAAAATAATATGAAATTTTTTCAGGTCTTGTAATTATTTTGATATTACATCCCGAATCTATATGTAGGAAGCCTGGGAGACTTCTTTCACAGTTTATCGCCTTGATAGATTCTATTTCGTTAATATCTAACATAACGGCAGTTTTATCTATCTCTAGCACTTCTAATTTACACGAATGTGTTAAAACATCGTCAAGGTTTCACTTCAAGGTTGAACTCAAACAAATTTTTTCACTCTTGTTTTAAATTTTTAAATTATTTTTCTTTTTAGATATTTGTCGAGATTCCTAATGAAGAGGAGAGAAATGAAATGTTAATCGCTCTTTGCGAAGACGAAGGTTTGAACGGTGGTTGTTGTTCTGAAATAGCGGCGATGACTGCGGGATACACAATATCCGACTTGGCCCTCCTTGTTCATAACGCTAGGCGGGACATGGGAACTGAACGTTATATACATCCAGACGGTTTTTTATTTAAGCACGCATTTATCAATAACCTTCATCAAATTGAACCAAGCGTGCAACACGGTGCGATTGGAGTATTTAGAAAAAATAACATTGAAGAAAATCATCTTGGTGGACTGCATGATGTGAAAAAGTCTCTATTTAAAATTATAAAATGGCCTGTTCTATATAGTTCAGCATTTAAAAGATTTAACTTAAAAACAGCATCAGGTGATCTTTCTAAATATATTATTTATTATTTAAAATAAAGACAAGATTATTTTTTTAAAATTTAATTGTCTTGGTTGAGATGAAAAAGCTGGTGTCATGAGGAGGATTTGAACTCAAGCCCTTCATCTCAATACGCGTTGCTCTATGTGACTTAAATCAACTCTGACACCAGCTCCTCATATTAACCTGCATCTTTTCAAATTTTCCCTCTTTTTGCTATATTTTTTTATTTCATTTTTAACGCTAGGTTGTTTATTGTACGGTCCTCCTGGATGTGCAAAAACCAGCATTGTCAGGGCTGTCGCGATGGAAAGCAATATGGTAGTCTTCTCTGTCTCTGCCGCCGATTTATACTCGCCTTACGTCGGCGACGCCGAACGTACGATAACTGATTTGTTTCAAAGAGCGAGAGCATCGTCTCCTTCGATTTTATTCATCGATGAAATCGGTTGATAATCATCTTATTTAATCAATATTTCGAAAAATGCATAGTGCTTTATTTCAGATGCTCTGGTCGGGTGTAGGGGAGGAAGGCAAAACAATGCTCACGAGCGGATTCTTTCAATGTTTCTGATAGAAATGGACGGCATAGGGAGATCGAATAAACTCGTTAGTTTTTATTTTTTTTTTTTAATAAAACAGGCATAAATTTATTTGTAATTTGTAGTCTAGCGCCTTGACAAGCAAGGTAATTGTGATTGCCGCTACAAACAGGCCTCAAGTCTTAGACTCAGCTCTTTTACGACCAGGAAGATTCGATAAATTAATTTATGTACCTCCGCCTAATTTTGAGGACCGTAAGGACATCCTAAACATTTTGACAAGAAAGTATGAACAATAATTTTTCAAACAGTATGTTTTGAAATTTACTTTCATTTATTTTTAAATTTCAGAATGCCTTTAGAAGAGTCTGTCGATCTTGAGTTAATATCAACAAAAACTGAATTATTTTCTGGCGCAGATATCGCTAATCTTTGTCGAGAGGTAATTTTTTAAAATTTCTATAACCGACTGTAATACTTGTAATTTGATCCTTACCATAGACCAAAATGGACCAAGTCCTTATGGCCATAATATCAGTTTGATTTAATTCCCTTTTCAATTTAATTTAATTGATTGATCTCTTGGCACTGTACCGTTGGGATGCTTGGAATTGGAGGATTTCGAGAAAAACCGCAAAATCCATATTTTGTCAGAAATGAAAAAAAGGAAAAATAGTTCCTCCTAATTTAAGGTTATTATTAAATTCACTAATTTCACGGTCCGCTTGACCAATTTATATATTACAATTAAATAAGGTTTTTAGTTGAGATAAAAAGTCAACGGCGCAAGCAGGATTCGAACCCACGATCTTCGGCTAGATACGCAGCTGCTCTACCAATTGAGCTATTGCGACCTCGATCCTCTCGGATTGGATTCTCACCGAAAACCTTAATTAATTACATAGTAATATATTAATTGATCGAACAGACCACGAAATTAGCGAATTTAATGATTTAAAATGAAGTACACTTCACTAAAGCTCTCCGTCGCCATTTCAATTGTCGTCGAGAATCCAAACAGATTACACGGCATTTGAAATATGGCAAAAGGAGGCAAAACTCGTAAGGTGAGATGGGGAGTTGATGTCCGAGAGGATCGAGGTCACGATAGCTCAGGTGGTAGAGCAGCGGCGTATCTAGCCGAGGGTCGTGGGTTCGAAACCCTCTTGTGCCATTAACTTTTTTTCATCTCAACTAAAAACCATAATTAATTGTGATATATTAATTGGTGGAACGGACCACAAAAACAGTGAATTAGTTATTAATATAGGTAAATATATTTTCTATAATAACCTTAAAAATGAGATAGGCTTTTAAGTATTATAATAACCTTGAATTAAAAAAAAAAAAAAAAAAAAAAAAAAATGTATTTTTGTCTAAGAAAAACTTCCAAATTACATTTACTTTTCTCATTACTTTTCTTTTTGCTGGCTTATTGTTGTTGGTTTAGTCTGCCAGAAACATTTCAGAATTTCACCAACTTCAGACACCGAATGTGGCAAAATGTAGAAACATTCCTGAAAGACCAAATCACTGATACGCAGATTAAAAAAATTGTCAATGATGACCAGATGGCAAGTTTATCACTTAAATCAGCTTGATCGGGTTATCTTTTAACGAAAAAGTACAGTCCAAAACCGTATAAATTAAAAAGATCAACATTGGAATCTGTATAATTCATTTCAAAAAGAATGATAATAATATTAATTATCCATCTTGGCCATTGCAACCTGTCAGTAGGTAAATTTTTATTTTTTATTACTTAGAAATAATTCGAAAATGTATGATGCAAAATTAACGTATTTTTCAAAATGCAATGTGGATATAGTAAATTATTGTAATAATATATAAGATTTCTGATGATGGTGTAAATTCCTGAATGTCCAAAGTAATTATTAATAAATGTTATACTAATAAATAAATACTTTTTTTTAACTTTATTATTAAAAAAAAAAAAAAAAATTGAAATGTTGTCTGACGTTAACCAACAAATTTGATAATAATAAATTTAATAATTAAACGAAAATAAATTAATGTAAATAAAAAAGATGGTGTAAGGTATTGATGTTATTGGCCAGTAAATTTTAAATTTAGTGCTCGTGTTTAGCTATGAGCTTTTAAGGCAAACAAAAAAATAAGCAATTTTGGGCTCGATTTTTTTTCTCCGATGTCCAAAATATTCTGCTAAAAAACTCATAGTCCTCTTTTATATCAAGCCAATGCTATTGGAATTAAATTCACAAATTTCGTGGTTCGCTTGACCAATTAATTAAGGTTTTCAGCTGAGAGGAAAAAAAGTTAATGGCACAAGCGGGATTCGAACCCACGACCTTCGGCTAGATACGCCACTGCTCTACCACTTGAGCTATCGTGACGTCGAGTGGTAGATGAGCAGTGTATCTAACCGAAGATCGTGATTCGAATCCCACTTGTGCCATTAACTTTTTTTTTCCTCTCAACTGGATACCTTAATTAATTGTAAGTTGTTAGAATTGTTTGGAAGGGTAATGCTACCATTTCCAGCCTATGCCAACAGTATTTAGATTGTATGCCGTTTGATATGGGAAAAATATGTTTGAAATTGACCAAAAATTCTTCGTACGTTCAATTTTAATTGATTTACGTAGACTAAAATGTGATCATTACATGCTGTTTATGAGGTTCTAAAACCCCTGCAAAGTTTCCTGACGATAGAGAAGTCGTTTAAAAATTTTTCACCATTTTTGTGATTTTCAATGATTTTCATAGTCAAAAAAGGTGACGCTTTGCAAGACAAACAATTTAAGAAATATTTTCTTTCAACAAAAATTTGTATTTTTGGCGCACAAAAGGAATATTCGTTTGGTTCCTTGCAAAAAAAACAAAAAACAAACCTGCATTCCAATAAACCTCCAATATTAAAAAAAAATTACCAAAATTTGTTGCCTTGTATTCAAAACATGATCGATTTTTTCACAAATCACAAAAATGATATCCCAAAAACTACTGATTTATGTTAATTTTTACAAGACGAGAATTCTATAAACTAACTATATTATAACTATCGATAATAATAACTTTAACGATTAAACAAAAATAAGTTGATATAAATTAAAAGGAAGATTATGTGGGGTCAGTTAGGTGTAAAATATTTAATCAATATTTATTATTGCTAAGCTTACAGCCTATATTAAACCTTCCTTAGCGCTAATATTTTATAATTTTACTCATTATAGCCTGTAATACCTACGTCAAAACTTTTATGAACTTAATTATCATTTGTTTTCATAAATGAAAAAAAAAGTGTTATATTTTATCTGTTCTAGGTTGCTTTTAGGGCAATGACCGAAGATGGAGAGGACTGTAAGCTCATAAAATATGAACATTGGTCGAAAGTTCTCAATGAAGTCAAGCCTTCGTTAAGCAAAGAACAGATTGACTGGTACGACAAGTTTTGTTTTACCCAGACCGACTATACTACCAGTTGATTATCAATGAGGCTGTGATCCAATTTTGATCAGTGCGTTCCCAAAGTAACAAGAATGTACATATATCAATTGATTAAAATATTTTGTTTTAAATTGATTTATATTGGCATTTGTGCCAGAATGAAATTAAAAACCTAGATGGTTCGTGGTAAAAAGGAAAAGAAAAAAAACCAAACAATGTGGCGTCATTTTTTTTCTTCTAGTTTTGCACATTGCCTAGCCTTGTTCATGGTTTACAATTATCTGGGGTACGGAAACTATAATTTGGAAGTTCTATTGGGGCTGCTGAGGATGGGCCAATGAGCCTGAAACGAACAGAATAGATAAAAGATTTTTATGCCACATAAGACTTGGTTTTCCTTTCTAATAAATCAGATAAAGTAATAAAAAATTACATATAAAAATTTGAATACACAATAAGAAATTTAGAAATTTTTCAACAAAACAAATATTTTCCCCAAGGGCTTTGACTACTTATCTCTGGGTTAACTAGTACCTTTGCCTGAACTATTATGTTTTTAATTGTTACATATTTGATTTATGCAAAACCTTTAATTACCATTTGCCGGAACTCATTTTACAGGATGGAAATTTTTAAAAAATTAATTATATTTTAATTCCTTTTGAAATGTTATTTTTGGATGTGAAAGAATTTATATTAATTAGTGTTAGGTTGTTTCCATTTTGTGGGTTTATTCTGGCTAAGGAATGTTAAAACAGGCAAAGAAATACTAAAATAATCAGATGGATAATTAAATTGCCATGTGATTTACCTGGTTAAATTCCAGTTTTCTTTACAAATATTCAAAAAATGTATCTTCAGGCTTTTATTACGCACAAAATTTTGAGTTTAATTTGTAATCCATCTTCATCAGACGTATTTTAGACGATGTAATTGAGAGCGTTATGTCCAACAATGAGTCCGTTCAAGATTCAGGAATCAAAGAGATAAGAGGCAAAAACCATTTGGGTTTGGACGTCGTCAGAAAGAAGGTCCTCAAAAAGAACACATACACAACTGTAAAATGTAAAGATACTCGGCCCATCTCTCGCGATTCGCATTCTCGTCTTTCCAAAGCGTTGAGGGTCTTCTATAATACGTTGTCAGGAGATTGTTATGATCCGCTTTTTCATCCGAAGCAAGTGGTTCCCTGTGATAAGACAGACAATTCCGAATTGCTTAATTTCGACTCTGGACAAGGGGGTTGCGTTTCAGAAAAGTGTTACTTACTGTATAACTGCAGCAAAGGTTCGCTTCCTCATAATGACAACGTGAATTATAATCTTTCCGTCGAATCGCAAAAGTCAAACGGTTTCGAAAGTATCAAGAGAACATTAGAGAAGCGGGCGAAAAATCTTTCTCTCTTGAACAAAGAATTGAAAAGACGGTTGCACGGTGGTTTTTTGTCATTGGATCACGTCGTTAGGAGCCATACGGATATCATGGACAGACGTTATCCGCCGAAGCCGAAGTTAGCAGAAAAGAAGACCAGGAAACCAAAACGGGTAGTGAGAGACGTCACAAACCTTCACGAAGTTCATTTGCGGTCACAAGGGCCGTCGTTGACCGACATTCCTTCTGGCTATGTCGTAAGGCAAAACAGGACCACCAAAGTCAATATCGTGAAACCGGTGAACGTGGGGAACCGAGATTCTGACACCGCAGTCTTGGATTATCTGACGTCCGTCGGGCAACAATCCCCTCAGGAGAGACCCGGCGACCCCCGCAGCCGGAATTGCAGGAAGAACAGACCGGACGAAGCCAGTTCGTCGGAGACGAGCGTTGAATCTGTCGACGGACACACGAAAAGGTATATGAAGTCGGCCAATTGCAAAACGTTCCTCGGCGATCGGAGCTCCGGTCGGTTGAAGATAAAATCCGCCACGCAACACCCAAGACACCCCAACTCGGAACAACCAGCCTGCGATACACGAAAACGTTGGAAGGACGAAGACATCGAGGCTGAAGATCCGAGTGACACACCCAGAGCCTGCTTAGGCAAACGAGACTACATCGGCTCACCTCTTTCGAGCAACTTCGCCGGAAGGCAGCCAGCTTTCGGCGAGTGTAGAGGGAGGACGTCCCCCCAGTACAGTCCTACCTCAAGGAAAACGAACGTTTACAGCCCGAACAATGGTTTCGCACGGCAACAGAGAGAACCCGATCGGCGGTACATGGCCCGTTTATACAATGGAAACCAAGAAAAAGGTTCGTCAGCTAGGACAAAAAGCGGGGAACCTAAGCTCGTCTGCAAGATGGTAAACATCAAACCACCCGACGAAAGTGTCGATAAATGGAGCCAGACGTCTACCGAATCCGACCCGGACTCGGACGATAATACTTCGCTGAGGTTTGACGCTGTCGAAACCATTGCTCGCAAAGCTAGCTCGAGAAAACCGATATCAGGTGTTAAATTCGGCGACAAATCGAAGACCCGACTACAAGACAAAAGCAGGCTAAAAGTCGAAACCCGGTTCTCAGGTGTGCAGGCAAAAACGAGGAAACGATGTGATATCAAGAGCGACAAGTCAAAAACCAGCAGCAAGTGCACGGATAAACTTCTCAAGCGGTCTACTTTTCTGCCCGGTTACAAAGAAAAAATCAACGAAACCAGAACAAACGATGGTAACGAAATGGGCAAATCAGACGATGAACACTCAACGGTAAACGAATCGCGGGAAGAAAGTCGTATCTCACCTCGTTTCGAAAGCTTTAGGACTTCGGGTTCTTCCTTCGGAGCTGTTAAAAAGAACAAGCAAACGCATCATGATTATGTTAAACACCAAAAAATAAAAACAACTGGCACTTCTTCGAAGGCAACAAGGTAAACGCTTTTTTAAACATATGATTTTCTATTTTTTATTATTTAATTGAATTAATAAAACAGTAATATTGTGAGTTTTGGTATTATTCCTGAACCATCTCTCCTCACTAAAGTCACTTGGATAAATCCTAGTCCCAACAAAAAACAGTTACAGCACTGACTGGCTTCTTTCCCTACCGCGTCATGGTCTGTCAGATCTGTCATATTTGTACATATGTAAATTTCTCTATGTGTGTTGGTGTACAGATAGCAATAAATAAATAATAATATAATTTTAAATGAAAAGGAAGAGTTCGTGAATTATCAGTTTAACTTTCCCGTACTAAAACTAATCAAGTTTTAATAATATTAATAACCAATGTTTTCCAAATTATTGTGAAATGACAAAAAATCTTACAATGGCTCAATTAAATAATAAAATGTGAATATAATTTGTTGATCTGCGATGGTGGGGCAATGGCAAAAGGAGGGAAAATTTAAAAAAGGTGTTGAGATGGAAGTTAGTGTCCGGAGTGGATCGAGGTCACGATAGGTCAAGTGGTAGAGCAGCAGCGTATCAAGCCGAAGGTCGTGGGTTCGAATCTCGCTCTTGACACTGACTTTTTATCTCAACGAAAAATTTTAACTAATTGAAAGATTAAATTGGTCAAGAGGAGCACGAAAACTAGTGAATTGCTAATAACTGTGTTTTTGCAGCCTTACGTCCTCCACGATTTCCACCTTTGCGAAACGCTTCAATCAAAGACCGTCGTTCAGTTCGCAGCAATACCCGAACGAGAACGTAATCCAGAAGGACTCCAAATTCAAAATCACGCCCAGCTATTTAGTATCGCTCGTGCGAAAAAGCAGTTCAACACGAAACGGTACGTACGTCGCGGAAAGCGAGTCGACCGTTTCATTCTTAGAAGATACCCGCCCTAGGCCATCGTTGAAAAACAATTTCTACCAAGAGGATAGTCGAGATTTGACCTATAGTAAAAAGCTGGCGATGATGAACGATAAAATGTCGTCACCTTGCACGTGCAGCTTGAACAAGCCAATTTTCGGTACGGAACAAAAGGCCGACAACGGTTATTTTGGTTGTAGTGAAAGTTATGAGAAGTACAACAACCGGACGTCATCTCCCTTGATATCATGTCTCAAAAACCGTAGAACCATGAACGACGATGGTTATTTTTTGACGTGTAACTCCTTTTACAAAGACGAAAAGCCAGTAAAATGCGGCAACGACCATTTGCTGCCTAATTTCGACAGTACGAACAAGCGAAACGATAGCAAAGGGATTTTGGAAAAGTTCGACGTGGGAGGAAAGAATAATTTTCAACTTGAAATGGACGAAATAAATAAAAAACTCGAAATGACATTGAGCAGCCACTTTTTCAAACCGGAAAACTACAATTCGGATATATTAAAAATTTTAGACATATCTCAAGGGAATAACAACACAGACATGACGAGACCCAAGTTGAAGAATTTCAGACCAGACATACCGGTTTTGTCTGCTTTGACGACCGTCCACGAAGACGCGCCTTTCGTAGATTTCCAGCTTGAAGAAAACCACGAAGTCGAAAACGTATCGACCGTCAACGAAGAAACTCACAGTCCGAGCGCGGAAGAAAAAGAAGAAGTAAAAGAAGAAGTAAAAAAAGAGGATGGTAAAGACCCACCCGAGGAAAACACGGCTAAAGAAATAGAAATTAAACCTACAGACGTAACAGAAAATGAAGGTCCTTCTGTAAGAGATAAGGAATGGAGATCGTCGGAGAAAGACAGAATAACGTCGTCGGAGGGAAAACCAGTGCTGCTTTACAACAAAGCAGGCTTCCCGTTAACAGACACAAAAGGTAGATGTTTAAAGAACAATTTAGGAGTGAAAATGTTGCCGGCGAGCGATTTAAACGACATCATCGCGAAGAAACTTCAAGTTTACGACGCTTTCAACTACCCACCTACTACGATCTCTTTCGATCCAACGAAACACCCTAGTCCGACACAAATGCACGACATCAGGATTTTCGACAAGGCGTACAACCCAAGAATATTGTACAACTCACTCGGCTATCCGTTGTCGGACCGAGACGGTTTTCTGCTGAGGGACAACCTTGGAAATTATCTGGTCGTTCTTGACAACGAGGGCATACCGATGTGCTGTTCCAACGGCGAGCCCATTTACATGGAGGACGGAAAACTCTGGATCACCGAGAAGGATTCTTACGACGTTTTACGCCGGGGTAATGAAGATAGTACGTCCAAGCACAAAGACAAATCAAGGAGCGTGTCGATCAACAGCGAAGTCAGAAAAGTTATTTACGACGCTAAAAGGAAATCGTCCAAACTCGGTCCTGAGGTGTCGGAAAAGATCAACCTCGAAAAGTCCACAGCAAATTACTACAAGACTCACACGAGATCGAATTGGTCAAAAATGAAATCCAAGTCGAAAATCGTCGATGACAGAAAAAAACGAGATAAACGGCTCGTTGCAAGATGCAAAAGCGTCTGCAGGTTCAGGAAGAAGTCAGGCAGTGAAATTTCCTCAGACGACAACCAAAGCTCCAGTTTAAATTCGAAAATAGGAAAAATAAAGAAAAACAAAAGCATCAATTTTCAAAAATATTTGACGTTGAAGAAAAACTTTATGAACATAACATCATCCATTAATAAATTTGATTCCATCGATGAACGGAGTATCAGTTCTAATGAAGACATTCGTATTTTGGAAGAAGAAGCTAAAAAGACGGCGAGATCGAATTCCCTGGAGTCTTTAAGCCACCACCTCGACCCGACCACTTGGAGGCGGCCAGAAGAGAATTCCGACACGGATTATACCGATTCGAAAATTACCAAAACCAAATCGAGCAACAGCTTGACGGAAAACCTCTCCAACGAAACGATAAAGCAAAACCATATCAGTTCGAACAGAAAATCAAGGATTAACCATTTGCTGGAAGGCGAGACCAAAAGGTCCAAAGACGACAGCGAAATAATTACAGAAACTGAAGACAAATTCAAAACAAGCGAACTTAACACATCCAGCCCAACTGAGGTATGTTTGTTCAAATCACAGTTTAATTATACAAAATTGACTAAATTCAAACCTAACTTTAAAATTTTGTGTAAACGAACGAAAAATATTGACGTCAAATACAATTTTAAATGTACATTGGGAACTTTTATATATTTACAATTTTTATGGGTAAGTATATAATACAAATACATCGCTATAGACTTCTTTTTCATAAATTTATCCAAATTAATTTAAAACCGTACTGATTTAAAATAAAATAAATTTGGCATGATAACCACATTTAACGAGCAAACCTTTTTTTTTTACATTTTAAGACGTTTTATCTATAAATTGTGTAAACTATATTAATGTTTAATTAAGACTAAGATTTTAGTATTTAATAAATAAAGCCTTTTATTGGGGGCGTCGGTGGCCGCAACGGTTTAGGCGTTGACACGACGTTCATCACTGTAAGGTGAAGGTCCCGGGTTCAAATCCAGGGGCCCTGCTTACAAATGGGCTTTTTTTCAAAAACACTGGCACCCTGAGGTTTTGTATGTCTTTGATACAAATTTTATCTGATGATACTAGGTCAAAAATATTACAGATGTGACTTAGGAGCAAAACAATAAAAAAATCGTTATTATGCCTTTGCTATGTATATGTATTTATGTGTGTATATATATATATATATATATATATATACATCTTGAGTTCTTAACGTCT
>CM077108.1:19312689-19324212 GCA_039619505.1 Cimex hemipterus
TATATATATATATATATATATATATATATTTACATAAGATAAAAAAATAATTGATAAAAAATGACATGCAGGATTGCATTAAAAGAGGTTTAGCTATATAAAAAAAGTACAAAAACCAAAATAAACTTCTTGCAAAGCAGGCCGAAAACGTTTTATTGGGAAATTAAATTCAGATTTGTATTAAGCGCTCTTTATAGAGCTTAAATACAAGCTTTTACTGCAAAAAATAGACTTTTGGCCACGATTTAGCAGTTTATGAAATTTTTTCTTTGATTTCTAAAATGTTATATGTAAAAACTCATAATCCCCTCTGTATCTCGTACAAATGCTACGTTTTTAAATCTATTGATATTGAGCTTAATGTTTTCATTTCCATCGAATGTGAATAATGCTTAGATTGTATGTCATTTTAAACGAGAAAAATAGGTATGAAATGAATCAAAAATTCTTCTTACGTTTTATTTTTTGTACTCAATTTTAATTTATTTATGGAGGCTAAAATGATATCATTACATGCGGTTTATGAGGTTCTGAACCCCTGAAAAATTTTCTGAAGGTTATTAGAGTGTTTTAAAATTTATCACCAGTTTTTTAAAATTTATTTTGGGTTAAAAAAAGAGAAATTTAGAAGGCGAACAGTTTTAAACAATTTTTCTTTCAACAAAAATTTGTATTTAGGGTTTTATCGGGGGCGCTAAAAAGAAATGTTAACTTTGTTTCTTGTAAAAAAATAAATAAATTCAAAAAACAAATATAGATGGAAAAAATAAGGAAGGATTAAAATAAATTCGAATCGGTGGATTGAAAGAATTTTTTTTTTTTTTTTTTTTTTTGAGTGACCTATTACCCCATCTTCGAGAAGAAAAAATCATAAGTTAAAAAAATAAATAAAAAATCTTTATTTATCTTAAAAAATATTTAAAATAAATTGTAAACTGAAAATTGTTGCCTTGCATGTCAAAACGCGTGTGATTTTTTTTTTCAATTAAAAAAAGTCATAATATTACAAAAAATCTACTGATCAAATAAATTATGATAAAATAAAAAAAAACCCTGCGCCCAACAAATCCCTGGATACATATTTTTGAGGAAATAAAAAATATCTGTTTCCCCAAAATTTTTCGAATTTTTTTTCAATCAAAAAAACTATAATATTACAAAATATGTACTGTTAAAATAAATTATGATAAATTTAAAAAAAACCCTGCGCCCCAACAAACCCCAGGGTACATATTTAAAAAAAATGTTTACCGAAAATGGTTGCCTTACATGTCAAAACGCGTGCGTTTTTTTTTTTTTTTTTCAATTAAAAAAGGCATAATATTCCAAAAATATACTGATAAAATAAAAAATAACCCTGCGCCCCAACTAACAAACAATCCAGGGGACATATTTAAAAAAAATGTTTACCGATAATTGTTGCATGTCAAAACGCGTGCGATTTTTTTTTTCAATTAAAAAAAGCCATAATATTCCAAAAAATGTACTGTTAAAATAAATTATGATAAAATAAAAAAACCCTGCGCCCCAACAAACCCTTGGATACATATTTTTGAGGAAATAAAAAAAATATCTGTTTCCCAAAATTTTTTCGCATTTCGTGCCAAAACGTCTGCGATCTTCTTGAAAATGATAACAAATCCAAAACCGTTACTGATCTACATGAAATTTTACATTTTTCTTTTGTAATTACAAAAGCCATACCATTCCAATAAATCTACTGGTCAAATAAATAATGATAAAATAAAAAAATAACCCTGCGCCCCCACAACCCCTGTATATATTATTACGAAAAATAATTGTTTACCTCCAAAATTTGTTGCCTTGCATGTCAAAACACGCGCGATTTTTTGCAATTACAAAAGCCATAATATTCCAAAAAATGTACTGATAAAATAAAAAATAACCCTGCGCTCCAACAAACCGCTGGATACATATTTTCAAGTAAATAAAAAAAATATCTGTTTCCCAAAAATTTTTCGCATTTCGTGCTAAAGCGCCAAGCGCCTGCAACTTTTTTGAAAATGATCACAAATCCAAAACTGTTACTGAACTACCTGAATTGTACATTGCGTGCGATTTATTTTTTGTAATTACAAAAGCCACAATATTAAAAAAAAAAAAAAAACCTGCACCCCAACAAACCTGTGGATATTCGAGGAAAAAAAATGTTTCCCCATAATGTTTCGCATATCGTGCCAAAACGCCTGCTATCTTTTCGAAAATGCAATAACGATGACAACTTTAACTGATCTGCATAAAATTTTACAAGACTATCGAATGCTTTAAACTCCATATAATGACGTAAATTTGGCCTAAGTAAATAAACTAGAGTTGTATATTTAAATTAAAACGTTGGAAGTGTGCGCTGATTTCATAGTTATTTATTTCCCTTTTAATAATGGATGAAACAAAGGGTCAAGTCTTTCTAAATGACAAACTTTCTCTTGCCTGTGGTCATGTGGTAATCGAAGTATAGTTTACATAATGTTCCATTTTTATACGTCTTAAAATGTAAACAAGAACGGATTAGAATGTTTCATGATGTCTGAAACGCCCGAAATTCCACCAACCGAAATAAAATGACAGTGTTTTAAGCTTGTTTGTTTCTATTTGAAAAGTGAAACTCGTTTCAGAGTTCAAATCGTACGGTGACCGGGGAAGAAATCAATTTCAACATTTCATATGTAAACAGATTAAGGAAAGCGAGAGAGGAGCTAAACGAGGCTTTCGACCGTTTGGTGAACCGGAAAGCGATTTTCGACAAAGGCGCGACGACGGAGAGCTCTGCGCTGTCGGCCCCTGGAGGATCGAAGGAAAATGTGGAGAAGAAAGAATGATATCCTTTAATGATAAAGATATCAGAGACGGTTTTGACTGGGATCGAATAGGACGCGTTGAAACAAGAAAATATTTTTAAAAATTTATTCAATAAATACATTGCATTTTTGTCGTCTTCTAAACACGTAAAATTGGAACTGTTTATTTCCTTAATCTAGAATATAATATTATATTATATTATAATACATTAGTACGCTATTTGGACTGGTACCGTTTTATCAAACGCACACATTTCAAGGATGGTAAATAAATTAATTATATTTATTGTTTACCTATAATTAATAGTCCCTTGTAATGCCTAATGTTTATAAATATCCCTCTGGCTCAATAAAACCTTAGTTGACAATGAATTACGTCGAAAAATTGATATTTTAACACATTTTAAAATAAAAATATTTAAAACCGCCGAAGATTTCAATTTATTTATTACCTATACATGATCGTATACTATAAAAATATGTATACATGATTAATGTAACACAACAAAATACTGACACTAATGTGTTTTGTGACCGTTAAGTAATGATTATTCTGAAATCGTGAGAGCGTTCTGGTGTGACGTAGGTTTTAGAAAGATTTTCGGTATCGGTGCCAACGTTTCGATCTTTTTTGGGATCATCTTCAGAGCCCGGGATTTATAAACATTGTGTAAAATTAACAAATACATGTAGGATATTGAAAAAAGTGAATTTATTCTTATTTATTAAATGTAAACGATCTTTGTAAATCCCAGGCTCTGAAGATGATCTCAGTAAAGGCCGAAACGTGGCACGATAAAGAAAATGTGTTTTTCTGAAACCTACATCACACCACACTGCATCTCACGATTTCTGAATGGTCATCAGTCACCCCACAAATATATTTATAAGAGAATAACTAGATGGAGCACCGGCACAAAGCCATCTCAATGACCAGAGCCAACTTGATTATCCCTAATTAAAATTAATAAATACATGTAAGAAATGAAAAGAAATGAATTTCTAGCATTGTATAAATTCATTTTTTTCCGATAAAAACATGCATGGCGTTTTCAAGAAAATTAAATTTAACAAAAGTCTGGTAAAATGAAAGCCATTTCTATGTTCTGTGCAATTTCAATGTATTAAAAATAGTAAATAATATAGTAATTTATTAATTTAATACATAGTTCAATCAAGGCAGTATCCTTAAAACAGACAAAACACAAAATAGAACGAATATAAAAAAAAATACATTAGGTAAAAAAAATTGTATGAAACACATTAATTCACTGGTTTCGTGGTCCGCTTGACCAAATAATATCTTTCAATTAATTAAGGTTTTTAGTTGAGATATAAAAGTGAATTTTCCCTCCTTTTTGCCATTTTTGAATTCAAAAGGTGGGGTTGGGATGTGAAGTTAGTGTCCGAGTCCACGCTCAAGTGGTCGAGCAGCGGCGTATCAAGCCGAAGATCGTGGGTTCGAATCCCGCTCGTGACGCTGACTTTTTTTTCTCGACTAAAAACCTTAATTAATTGTAATGTGATAATTGGTGAGCGGACCACGTAATTAGTGAATTTAGTTAAAGAAAATATTGAACAAGATTGGCCCCGAATGTGATCCCTGAGGGACCTCGTCGGTAAAACCCTCTAAAACTAAAGCAACTTTTATCAAATATAAATTTAAAAAAATCTTTAAAGTAAAGCTAAAAAGCCTTTGACTAACTCTTAGATTAGTGACCGTGTAAACTTAAAATTAAACAAAAAAGAAAAAATATTTATTAAAGGAATTAACAGCAAATGAAAGAGTATTGATTCTTTTTGAAGCTCTTAAACTGAAGACTTTTGAAAACACAGATTTTGCATTTTTGTCATCTATGGGAAATCCCTTATAAATTTTTTTACAGGGTGTGATAAGGTAAGAATTTTGAGAAAAAAAAAGTAGTTTTGTATTTTTGCAGATCAAACTTCGAGATTTATTTATTTAAACGAAAGGCCGAGAAGGAGTTCAGAAATGGAAGATAATAAAAGTGAAAGTTTGTAATAAGATTTCTTGAAGAAGTTTCGACCAATGCGATTTGTTGTTGAAGAGGGGAGAAGGTTTGTTCTTGTTTTATATACTACAGATGAACCGGACACGGGAATTAACTATTAATATTGAAAAAGAGTTTCTAAATGTATTGATAAACGTGCTTTATGAGGTTTGGAATGGAGTAAAGCCGGCTTAATTTTTATATAATATTAGTTCACTAGTTTTCGTGGTCCGCTTGACCAAATAAATTCTGTTCAATTAAATAAGGTTTTTAGTTGAGATAAAAAAGTCAATGTCACGAGCGGGATTCGAACCCACAACCTTCGGCTAAATATGCCGCTGCTCTACCACTTGAGCTATCGTGACCTCGATACAAAGGAGGGAAAATTCACAAGGTGGGGTTGAGATGGGCAGTTCGTGTCCGAGTGGATCGAGGTCACGATAGCTCAAGTGGTAGAGCAGCTGGGTATCAAAGATCGTGGGTTCGAATCTCACTCTTGACATTGACTTTTTTATCTCAACCAAGAACTTTAATTAATTGAACAGAATTTATTTGGTCAAGAGGACCACGAAACCTAATTAAACGTTCTAAAAAAGATAAATGTGATTATGTCCTTATGAACACTTATGATATATGGCAATTTTGGTAAAATCCTTGAACGTTTTGATTGAAAAATCATTGTATGTACCACAATTGATTATTTTTCAAAAAAAATCGAGCGACCTTTTTCACCGGAAATATGGAAAATTTAATACAGTTTGCGAAATTAAACTCTGATTTGTATTTTAATGACGCTAAATTTGTGAAATTAGTATTTTATATGAAATAATCTCATTTTAGACTAAATCACAAAAATGTCATCTCAGGAAATGGTCAAGATAGAAATCTCGTTCCGGTGACACTGAACTACGTTCCATCATGGCAGTATTGACATTTAACCCTGCAACACCCTGTATACATTGGAAAATCGCTCTAGCCCTGAGGTACCTGAACAGCGATCTGTCCCTGTCCAAGACTATGAACAGGTCCGATGATATACCAAAACACAGTCTATGTACGTCAAGCCTTCTACAATTGAAAAGGCACTCTATCCTTGCATAATGGTCACATATATCGTCGATTTCCGGCCAGAAGGTGTCCGTGTGCTATTCTTGTATGACCTACGCGTAGTCTTATCGGTATGGCTACTCTTTTCGATCCTTCGTGGCAGGGTTATATCTATTTTACGAATTCATCGGTTTTTCCATTCTCCTTTTACTGAATTGTAAATGTATTTTAAAAAGTCCGTACAAGTCTTTTCCAAGCTGTTGTTAGTTTTAGTTTGACAATGGTAAAAATAGGTTGTATATTATCGAGGGTGGGATGGGTTGTAGACGTTGCCCCTATCCCGTATGGAGACATTTTCTAAAATGTCTACCGGCATTAACTGTTGGCTATAACTGTCCCTAATTTTATTGTCGCCAGTGAAAATTGGAAGCGAACGTCTTCCAATTAGAAAGCCCTCTCTTGCGTGATTGGGCATGGGACGGATCAGCGTTTTGAGAGACAGAGCCACCCTTTTCCAGGAATTCGCTGATTGACGGCGTCTAATTTGTCCGATCGGTAGCACCTGTGTGCCAAATCCGTTACCAAAGCCTTAGGAACAAATTTCGTATAAGTCGACCGGACGGAATCACGCCCAAAAAACCTTCATCAGTGTGATTCATTCGGTTCAGCGCCGGGAAGATAAATTATTTTGCGGAGAGCGAAAAAGGGGATAGATCGGATAAATCGGCCTTTCAGGTGTGCCATATGACGGCCAGGGAAACACTAATCATTTTAATAACAACTTTACCGACGGCAGAAAAAAATCAAAGCCTCCACGTGCCCATCCCTTCTTCCCTAATGGTCAGCTAAAGGACCTGTAATTTATTGATTTTTGCCTTTTGATTATTTCAAAGCTAAAAACCAATTAATCACATTGAATTTAACGAAAAACTATAATTAATTCATTATAAAAAGAACCAAATTTTTTGATGATTTGGAAAAATCACAGTACATACAATTACTAAAACATTGTTCTTTGTTATAGTACAAATTTATAACCAACGTAAAACTTTAAATATATAAGATATTTAATAGCGACATTTTTACAACTACTACCACATCCTAGTTAAATAAAGAGGAAAGATCAAGATGGCGAAAGTAAAATAAGAAAGGGGGCAAAATAGTGAATTAGCAAAAGAGTCCGTTTATTGTAATCCGATGAGCAGTTGGATTTCAGGCGGTGGTCCAATTTCACACAGTGGTAAATGGTGACCAATTTCCCCGAGGGCGAACAAAAGTTTTTCCGAACGTTACAATGTTGACGGTGGTGGTGAGCATTGTGGGCCAAGAGCGACACCCCCGCAGGAAGACTCGTTAGAGGACAATGAAAAGTCCAGGGAGAATGGATTTCCTCCTATTCCCGTCCGGGATAATCCTTTGCCGACCGGGGTGGACATTGTCCCGTGTTCTTATTCGGGCAGATGTATATCCGACATTCCGATCAGGGCTGACACCCGCTATAATTTTATTCCAAACGTCAGTGGGAACCGTTGCGAAGTTTAGACATGTGGAAGGTGACATAAGCCGTTGATGTGCGTGGGTAGATGGGGGGTACTTCTTAACAGTCAGCTTTATGGGAAAAATAAAGGTTAACTTGAAAAAAAATTAATTAATTAAGGTTTGTTATTCGAGCTAAAAAAGATGACTGAAGGGTGATGATCAAGAATTTAGCCTTATAGCTAATTTTTTAAAGGTTAAAAGCTTATTACTAATTTTATCAGCATTTATGGACAAAAAAAATTTTCTTTGAAAAAAAAAAAATATTTTGAGAAATTTTATTTTGAATCTTACAAGCTCTCCTATATTTTGTGGGAATGTCAAATTTACCAATTTTTAACCTATCCTGTAGTTTTAGGCCAATAGGATAATACAATATTTATTTAGAAATCGTGAGATGCGGTCTGGTGTGATGTAGGTATCAGAAAAACATTTTCTTTATCGTGCCCACGTTTCGGCCTTTATTGAGATCATCTTCACGGCCTGGGATTTAGAAACATTGTTTACATTTAGTAAATACATTTTGGATGTGGAAAACTGAATTTATACGTTGCAAAATATATTTTTTTATACATTCTATCAAAATATTTCTACTCACTCAAACTTTGGTGCAATTTGTTTACATTTAGCAAATAAATTTTGGATGTGGACAAGTGAATTTATGCAATGCAATATATATTATATATATACATAATATGTATATAATGTATATAAATATATATAAGTTTGAGTGAGTAGAAATATTTTGATAGAATGTATAAAAAAAATATTTTGCAATGTATAAATTCAGTTTTCCACATCCAAAATGTATTTACTAAATGTAAACAATGTTTGTAAATCCCAGGCCCTGAAGATGATCTAAATAAAGATCGAAACGTCGGAACGATAAAGGAAATGTTTTTCTGAAATCTTCATCACACCAGAGCGCATCTCATGATTTCTAAATAATTATCTATTAACGGTCAATAACCAACAAACATAATACAATATGAGAAGAAAATTCAAATAAAATAAACATCGTTAATTTTTTACAACCTTTCTGATGAGATTTGTGTTTTTAGGGATAGTGGATCTTATGAAGTCCTACAGGCAAATTTTTGGGTAGATCGGCAAATAAAGTTTGTCAAGATTACAAATCCTGTTAATTTCGATTTGTCCGAGTGCGATGGATTAAACAGTATAACAGCGAAATATCGACAGGAAAAGTTTACAAAATAATATGTATGAGGGGACAGATAAAAAGTTCTCTATTTTTATTTGTTGCTTTTATTACTCACTCTCTCGCCTGGTCATTTTTATGATCTTTACACAGTTCTGTTTTCTGTATTATTTTGTTATGGTCTGTTTCAATTTTTATCATTCTTACTCTTTCTTTATTTCTTTTTCTTATTTTTATACAATTTACATTGTTTTTTTCATTTATTGATTTAACATGTCCACTCATTTAACTATCTGTTGCATATACATCTATGCAGCCATCCCTCTTTCTCTCATTTTCTCCGTTTCTCTTTGTAATATATTTACAAATTTTTTTCATCATATCGTTCCGACGTTAATATTGGGTCCATCTCTTTATGCAACCATATCTTTCCGACTCTATAAATATGCTTTTTCGGGCGCGTCAGTGGCCGCAAGGTTAGACTTTGACACGGCGCTTATCACTGTAAGGTAAAGGTCCCGGGTTCGAATCCAGCGGCCTTGCATTCGAACCCGACATACTTACAAATGGCCTTTTTTTTTTCTAAAACACCGGCACCCTGAGGGTTTATATGACCTCTGCTGTTGCATACAAAAAAAGAAGCTTTTTCTTCTCAATTTGCAATCTAAATTGATTTCCAGCTGTTGATAAAACTTGTCTACGTGTTTATCTGTCTGTTTAACCATCTCTCTTTTTCCGTTTCTCTTTGTTATCTATTTACAATCTATTTCTGTTTATCGATCCCATCCACTTATTTGTCCATCTGTCAATGCAACCATCTCTCTCTCTCTCTCTCTCTCTCTCTCTCTCTCTCTCTCTCTCAGTGTTTCTTTTTCTTGTCCATTTGCAATTTTAATTGATTTCTATCTATTGATTCATCTTATCTACCTATTTATCTATTTCCGTGAGATTTCCTCTAATGTGCAGCGATGTGACGGTTCTGAAACTTGGTCGTTACCATTTTGGTCGGCCTATCCTTGCGGGAGTGTCTGCGTTATAATGTGAGATGCTTAATGTCTGACAGGCACAGCGAATATAGGGAAAAACAGCGTGGACAGACGGACCAAATGTCAAGTTACAAATCTACATATATCAGTCGCTCTTTCACTCACTCTACACATTTTATACATCTATGTATTTTTGTTACTCTACCTCCCGCTTTTATTCTCTCTCTCTCTCTCTCTTTCCATTCTCTACCTTTTTGTCTTTTTATCTAAGTTTCTTCTATTTTGCCTTTCTGTTTACGTAAGAATTTTATAAAGTTATTCTGCCATAGGTGGCAGTCTTGGTTGAAAAAAGGATTTGGGAAAGTCTTGTCTTTGTAATTTTATTCTGCAAACCTGAAATGAAAAACCAAAATAATTAATTTTCTAGAAAAACTCGTTTATTTTTTAATTCCTTTTATTTAATGATAGGTAGATGATGTAACGTTTTTATTTGACAATAACATTTGCAATGGTTTTATGGCAATGCTCAGTTTTAAAATACACTTTTTTGTGTGGTAGAGTTATTTTAGAATATTATTTTATCATAATTTAGAGTCAATTAGGAAAAAGGCTTTCTTCTGTAAAACTCTGTTATTTATTTTAATATACACAAGTGATTACAAGCAAGAAATAACTTTTTTCATTGTGTGAATTGTAAAAATGTTTTGATATTCGCATTTTTTTTTTGTACCACTTCGAAAGCTTCATTAAAAACGTGCCAGTCGCACGCCATGTTCCCTTCCCGCTATCAAAAACCACCCCTCGAAGTTTGGGGTGAGTTAACAAAGCTATTTTCCCCTCGAATAAAAAAAAAGCTAGGGGAGGAGATTCAGGAAGATAGGAAGGATGGAAAATGTCCATTATTCCTGAGGCCTCGCGCACGAGTCAGAGCCGGTAGGAAAGATAACTCATGAGGGGCGGCGAACGCAGATGGGGAGGAGAGGAAAATATAAAAAAAAACTGGTGCGCGTGCTATTAGGAAGAGGCTTACATTAATATATCAACGTTTCCTCCATCTCCCCTAACAAAATTAGACGCCTTTACCATCTTTCCAAAATTAAAAACACAAAAAAAATTGTACTTTCTAGTTAGTTAGTCTAAGAATATTACAGCTCATTTAGCATGTTCGAATGGGAATGTTAACATGAATTTTAAATTGATGGTTTTTTTGTGTGTCTATCTGTTCTATTTTATTCTATCAGTTTTGTACTTTTACTCAGTACTTTTATATTTGCTTTTATAAGGTTTGTAATCTGTATGTTTTTTGTAATTAGAGGGTAAAATGTTGATGGATTCTGGAAATATTCTAATTCTGTCGCGGGTTCTCTCTTCTGGCTATCTATCTATATATTTACCAATCATTTTATTTATTTATCTATTTGTCTATCTCTCTCTCTTTCCCTGTCTTTCCATCTATATCTATCATTTTAACTTCTATCTACTTATTGATCTATACATTAATCGGTATCACTTTTTTCTCTACTTTCTCTAGTTCTCTTCCTCATTTTCTCTCTTCCTATTTCTTTCTCTTTATTGAGTCATATTATTCGTATTTTCTTCTTGTTTCATTCTAATAATTTTTTCACCCGTTCTCTTGCTGTTCTCCCACTGCAGATCATCTGGCTCTGTTCTTCCCTTTTATCTCTCTCTCTGTCTATTTGTCTGTCTCTCCCTCTCTCTATTTATCTATTGTTTTATATCGCTATATTTATCAATTTATTAATCTATTGATTTATCCATTCTCTCTCCCGTTTTACAGATCCAAATTTTTCGACTTTTATTCTTGTTTCATTTTCATTACTTGCTTATTCATTTTTTGTATATAGTTATACATTTTTATATATATTTATCTTTTTATATTCATATTTCATCGCTTAATCTCTCTCTCTCTCTCTCTCTCTCTCTCTCTCTCTCTCTCTCTCTCT
>CM077108.1:19324222-19336988 GCA_039619505.1 Cimex hemipterus
CTCTCTCTCTCTCTCTCTCTCTCTCTCTCTCTCTCTCTCTCTCTCTCCCTTTATTGATCCCAATTACTCGCCTTTCACCTTCTTTCATTCACATGATTTTGTATTAACAGGTATTATTTTTGGTCCGTCCCCTCTCGCTCCCTCTCTTTCTTTCTTTCTCTAAATATCTATCTATTTAGCTGATCCAAATTACCGGTTTTTCCTTGTTTAATTTTCATTTTCTTTAATCTTCTCTTTTGTATTCTTTCTTAATCATCTTTCCTATACTACAGGCTTTCTATTCTTTTTGTTTACCACTCATTCTCTCGTTATCTTTTTAGGTATCTAAATCAATCTCTTTTTAATCTCTTTTTGTTTGTAGTTTTCATCAGTCTCTCTCAATCTCTATATCTTTTTTTAACTATTTATTCACACCCACCCTTTCATAAACACTGTCACTCTCTTCCTCTATCGCAATCGCATTGTCTAAAGTGATAAAAGGCGAAAGACAAACACGATTTTTTTTTGACCCGTCTTTATTTTTGTTTAAATAAATGGAAGATGTGGCGTTCGGGGTCGTAATATCTGGGTAAAAAAAGAGAGACGCAGGGGTCGCTTCTTGTTTGTTCAGTATCGCCCATATCCGTCCTCACATCGCTCCGCCAGTTTTTACAGCTAGCCGGATGGCAAAAACCCACTGCAGGGTCATAGGATCATTTGTGAACCGCGTGAAAATAACAGTTTTCAGGAACTTAAAAAATTCGGCGCCCAATAGAATTGAACCTTGCGCATGTTGAGTCTTCAAATCTTCACTAATTATAACGGTGATACAAATAAATGTTTATTTTTTGTGTATTTATATTGTTTATTGATTTTTCTGAATTGACCAGGAATGATTCCGGATCGGATGGATTCCGGAAAAGGCCTGGATTTTGAAAAGTTAACACAACATCCGCGTTGCGACCGTTGAAAGCCTTCGGTGGACACATGAGGCAAAAATTACAGCACAGGTGTGGAGCACACGACAAAATGGCTGCACCCCATTCCGGTATTTATAGCGGGAGGGTTAGGGGTGGAACCCTCACTTAATTTTTTTTTATTTCCCCCAAAAACCCCCCTAAAGAGGCGGGAGACAGAAAGAGGAGAGCGGAACACGTGCTGTGCCGGGCTTTCCACTAAAGTATCGAATTCTCTTCCCCTCTTTAATTTTTTCCACAACGTCTATTTGCCTCACAAGGTTTACGAGTGTATTAGGGTGCAAGTAAAAATCAACGGGGCGTTTTTTTCCTTCCGATCTCTCTTATTTTTTTTTTTGTATGGTCGTGTGTTAGCACTTTTGTTATATTGTGAAGTAATTTGTTTCCCACGAGTCGAATTCTTTCACCCCTCTCAAAATGTATGCAGGTTTAATTTACGAAATATACCAAAAATATGTATAATTATAAAAGCAATATACTTTATAGTACACGACAAAAATCAATGAAACGTTATTTAGTAAATAAAAGAGTTCCGAATTTAAGGCAAAGAAAAACACAAATAAGTACATCGATATTTAGTCTGGTCTGCTCAAATCGCTAAAGCCTGCACTCGTTGGTATTCTGGTGCCAGACAGCTTAAAAGACCAGTTCGATAGAACAACATCCAATGCCTGGAAGTAATCTACAAAACAGCTTTCAAATTAATCCCGATAGAAAAAAAAAAAAAAAAAAAAAAACTCCACTTGGAAATTCGAACACATTGAAACGGGTGAAGCTTTCGATACTCTGCTTACGTTTTTTAATCATGTATAAAGTCAACCATCTTTCGTAATGGAAGTGTGTACTTACAACTGGTAAACATTTGTCCCTGATAGTTTTGTCTTTATAATATTCTTTGCTGAAATTTCTAAGTCAGTTGTATAATCCTATAGTAAGTATGACCGACATTTTAAATCACGTATACATAAAGATCAGACTTTCCTCATGTGGTTTTATCAATTAATTTTTTTCAATTAATTAATATTTATGAAAGGTATTGGTTGAGATAATAAAGCCAGTGTCAAGAGCGGGATTCGAACCCACGACCTTCGGCTACGCCGATACTCTACCACTGAGCAACCGTGACTTCGATCCGCTCGGACACTAACCTCCCATTTGAACCTCACCTAGCCGAATGTCGTGGGTTCGAATCCCGCTCGTGATATTGACTTTATCTCAACCAATAACCTTTCAAAAATATTAATTACCCGATTAAAAAAATAAACGTTTATTGCAATTGTAACATCAGAAAAGCCTTGTTTCTTTACAATTCCTTCTTCCCTTAGTGTTGCAGCAGGGCAATCGGGATTTTTGTGGATAGGCCCAAGTATTGATTGTTGAAGTTTTCAACAGTCGACAGTATCAGATTTACGTGCAGCCAGTATTATGCTGGGGTAAAGAGAAGTTCATCAAAATTTAAAAAAAGATAATTTATTCTCGTCCCTAGATTAGTTTAAAACCCTTATCCCATTTCATGACTAAAATACCCAGACGCAAAGACCAATTCGCCCTACCCAAAAGGAAAGTAACAGACACTACCTTTTTGAACTTCTATTTCAGCAAATGTTGGCGTAAACAGTCCAATTTCTTCACTACCCGAGAAAATGTTTAAAAAGTCATGATAACAACAGGATTTTGTCAGATATTATACAACCTTTGTTTTTGGATGGAAGAAAAAGTTAGTCTGCACATAAAACTAACATAAAAAAAATATATATATATATATATATATATATATATATAGAGAGAGAGAGAGAGAGAGAGAGAGAGGAGAGAGAGAGAACAATAATAAATAGTCATAAAATAGAAGTAAATAAGAAATACATAATAAACCATTCTAATTTTTTAGAAAAACGAACTATAAACTTTTCTCTGGCAGATAAACTTGCAAACTAGGGTAAAATAACATATCAATTAAATTATTATTATCAAAAAGTTACAAACTATTAAAGCATCCAGTGACTAACGTACTATTTAATATTAATGAGTGTCTAAGACTAATCGTGTAAAAAATCTCACTTCTTGTGCAGTAGGTGCAAAAGGTTGGAAAAGTGTGCATAATTCAAGGATGACACGGTGTCTTTAAAAGTACCCGTCAGACTTAGCTGTTAATGGAAGTAATCATTTAATCAGAGATTTTTGAGTCCTTTACAAAAATATTTTATATTAATTATTGTTTATTGGTGGTTTTCCATGATGTTGAACTTAAATTGTTGAATTTAAACTTACAATAAAAACAACATTTCAAAAAGGCCCCCCTCGGAATCTGTGTACTTTCCTGAATCTTGTAAGGTATCGGGGGATAAAGTGTAAGAAACTGTGGTATATCCGTTAGGATGATAAACTGACCTGAGGCAGCTGCTAACCAGGTGTGCCGTTGGTCACCCAGTCGGACATTAGACCACCGAACTTTTTTGCCCTTTTTTCCTCCCTTTTGGAGTTTTTCAGCAGTAGCGGCCACTTAAGTTCGAGTCAACTTAGATGGCTGTCTAAATCTTCCTGCCACAATGAACGACCCCCGACGACAAGCTGCTACCGATTTTTCATTGTGCTTTTCGCCTGGTTAGAGAATTCGGCGGAAGTCTGTCTTTGACGGACGTCAAAACATACGTGGGCCGTGTTTGAGAAAAACGATATGAAAATAATATTGATTGATATTTCAAAAGGATTTTCATATGTGAGCAGCCGTGCGTGAAACTTCAAAATATTACATTAAGAAATCATCAATGTGTGGTGATTAGTGACCGTCAATCGATAATTATTCAGAGATCGTGAGATGCAGGTTTCAGACAAACCTTTCCTTTATCGTGCCAACGTTTCGATCTTTATTGAGAACATCTTCAGGGCCTGGGATTGACAAACAATTTCTGTACAAATGTAAACAATGTAAATCCCACGCCCTGAAGATGATCTCACTAAAGATCGAAACGTTGGCACGATAAAAAAAAATGTTTTTCTGAAACCTACATCACACCAGACCGCATCTCACGATCTCTGAATAATTAGCAATCATTAATGTTCCAGTTGAAATAATTTTTGAGACTAAACTGACACAATATTGATGATTGGCAAGTTCGTATATTTGGAAGAAATATTGATTAAACAGGTCAATTTACTGTTCACAAAAAAATTACTTATTAACAGGAAATCACATTCAAAATTAAGTGTGGTCGTCTCATTAATTTTTATTTGTAAAAAACAGCGAGTCTAGACGCACCCAATAATAGGCCAAAGTTTATTCTGTATGGATTTCAAGAATTATCTATTTGTCGATTTTATGACGTAGGAGAAGAAAATGATATGTAGGACCGTACGCAATGAGATAGAAATATAATATTACAAAAACCAAAAGATGATACCAATAAAATTAGATCAATTTTTTTTTTCAAAACAGTCACATTCCTTTGAAAAATCCTTTAAGGCCATTAAATACCAATTTTTATAGCAAACAAGAATTAGACATTATTGAGCTGGACGGGGTCAATTTTTCTTCTACAATGTCCAGCGTTCAATTTAAAAATTCCTAACTCTTCTGATATTTCATCCAAATTTAAGGTTACTGCAACCTTCAAAGCTTCTTTCAACTTATATCAACGATATTTAGATTTCACGTCATTATAAGTGAGAAAAATAAGAACGAAATCAACAAAAAAGCTCAAACGATTTGTTTTACATTCCCAATTCTAATTTATTTATGAAGACCAAATTTACGTCATTTAGTTTAGTATTAGGCGAGTTTCCTTCTTCTTAAAGTTCCATGTTCATCATTGAAATAGTTTGAAAGCAACTTTTTTGTGACAACACTTATCACCAATATCCTCCTCAGAACCACTATACAGAAGAGGGTGTCCTGCAAGGCGACATTCTTGGTACCGTTCTTTATTCAGTAGTCTGCTTATAATTATACAGTACTCCTTAATATACAAACAATATTTTCAACCAAAACGAAACCCTTCAGAACCTCTAGGGCTATCTTTCCAGTTTGAAATATTGGTTCAAGAGTTCAAACAACGACGCTAACAACAAATAACCTCTACCTACCAAAGTTGATTCGCTTCAAAATGATATTTTTTTTGGAAAAAAAAGTCAGAACATGGAAGGCGAAAAATTTGAGTTTTTTGTTACAGAAAATAAATCAATTACTGTATAATAAATAAAGGATATAAAGATGATTTTGATAACTTTATCTTATTGATTACCATCTTCTGACTGTTGCGCCTATAAAATGGGCGAATTGACACCAACAGCTGTATTTTAATTAATTTTTTGTCTTATCAATGTTTAGGAATGTTAGTGCTAGTTGGCCTGCGAGAAGATGAACTCGAATGAAACGAAAACCCGCAAACGCTATAAGGCGACTTTACGTTTTTAAAATATTTTTCTGTGTGTGTGGTGATTAGTGACGGTTAATTATTTAGAAATCGTGAGATGCAGGATTGATGCTGTTTTCAGAAAAACATTTTCTTTATCGTGCCGCGTTTCGACCTTTATTGAGATCATCTTCAGCGCTCAAAGTGTTTGTCTTCCGTGTAATTGTGCTATTCATGCGTGTCGTGGTGAGAGTGTGAGTTTTTCTGTTCTACTCACTTCTTATTCTACTAACTTCAGATTTTACGGCACTTCGTCATAATGAATTATTTTTATTGGCACTTTTCCTTTACATTTATAATAACTGTCCGTTGTATTTGTCCGGTCGGTATCTTTGATCTATTCTTATTGCGTTCTTGTGTCCGCTTTATTTTAACACCGTGTATTATGCCAGTAATTTAGTGCACATTTTTTGGTTTTCTCATAAGTTTTTCATTTGTTGTTTTTATTGCGGTTTTTATTCCTCAGTTATTTAAAAGGTTTGTTAGTCGGTATGAGGCGTCGTTTTGTTTATGTCTTTTCTTTATTAGCTTTCCTGATTGTGTCTACGTTATAGCCGTTGTATCTGATGGTTTAGTTTTCTTTTTTAAAACAATTATTTCATAAACTTATTTCCAGTTTCCATTATTTATACTATTTCTATTAGTTATCCATTATTTTTGAAGTGATTAGGCGTATTAATTGAGAATGACCTGGCAGGGATGTAATCTCATTTTTTATAATCGTTAAATGTACGTTTTTTTAATCATTGTCGAGGTTTTTTCACTTTGAATGCATGATTTCTGTCGTCATTAACTTTATTTATTTTCTTACATCAGGTTTATTTAATTTCTAAGTGCTCAGTCTCTCTCCTTCCCTCACACACTGTATTTCTGTCTCTCTTCCTTTTTTCTCTATTTTTTGCGAAGTAGTTTTGTTATACGGTATATTTTTTTATATCAGAAAATATTTTAAAAGGAAACAACCAATTTCCATTCTATAACGATGATAAATTATCTCTTGAGGTAGAATCATTTCACGTAGTTTCAAGAAAATAAACGATTTAGAAGTGAGCTATCAGGATTTTCCCGGATCAAAAACAAAAATGGCATGGAGAAAAAAAACACTTTTCTATGATGGATCATTACAAAAATTCTCTCCTAAATTACATTCGTGATAATCAAATTATTGAAAACAATCTCACAGAATCGACTTGTTGTTTACAACAAGGAAATTCGATAAAAATGAACTGTATTAGTTTTTATATTATTTTTATATCTGAAATTATTTTTTTCAAATGTTCGCATAGATTTGAGTCAGTACTCGTCCCTCAACCAGATCGTTTGCTCGTTTAGAAAACAGTCCTTTTTTTAAAATGTAAATAAATATAAATTTGAACGGGATAATAAAGATTTGTCAGTTTTTCCAGACGGCAGGTGCCCCGTCGGCCGGACAGGGAGAAAAAAGAGGTGGTTTTTCAAGTCCATGGGATAAAGTACACAATCTAGATGCCATCTTTTCGCCCGTTTACCCAGGTGAGTCTACGCGTGCTCTATCTTATCTAGGACCTGCCTAAACGTCTCATTCTTGCAAGATAGATTTTTTTCTCTCTTCGGCCTTTGTGTTGTGTGCTTTTTTCCCCATTCGAAAGGAAAGAAAATTCCTCGGTCGGTTTGTATAACGTGATCTCATTTGTGGATTTCGAGTCGAATTTCAGTTTAATGACTGGCCTTTTTTCCTTCCTTGTTTGCTACAAAAACAGAAAAAAATCTAAAAAATGAAAGGCGGTGATGGAAGTGATAAGACTAAAAAAAAATTACATATTCATTTCATCATTGAAAACCCTCATTGTTGAGCAAGTAACCAATTACCATCCAACTAGCCAATCCAAGACAAGATTTTTTCCAAATTCAAACAAAAACCTTTACGTAAAAATAAAGAAACAACATAAAAACTAAAATGTGTAGAGATTATGCGGTCTGGTTTGATGTAGGTTTCAGAAAAACACATTTTTTTAATCGTGCCACGTTTCGACCTTTACTGAGATCGTCTTCAGAGCCTGGGATTTACAACTATTGCTTACATTTAAACATTTAACAAATACATTCATGAAAAGCGAATATATACAATGCAAAATATATTTTATATTCCATCGAATTATTTCTACTCACTCAAACTCTTCGTATTCTGTGTACTTGTGCCATTCTTGCATGTCGTGTTGGGAGTGCCAGTGAGATTTTGCTGTATGTTTATATATGTTGGATATTGAAGTGGTGGGGAAGGAAGTCGGTAGAGAAAAGTAAACAAAAACTCGAATCGTTGGCACGAAAAAGAAAATGTTTTTCTGAAACCTACATCTCACCAGACCGCATCCCACGTTACCTCAATAAATAAAACCTAAATTTGATCAATAGAAATTGAATCCCAAGTTTTTTATATCCTAAAAAAAACAAAAAAAACGAATATTCTCATGCTGTGATCACAAAATTGTAAAAAAGGGAAATAATCTTTAAACCAATTTATGCATAAGAAATGTATGTTCATCCTAACAAAATTATTAAATGTATATACAGGCATTGAAGTCAGTGAAGGAAATGTGATAGTCTCACTGGTTTCATCGCACCATATTCAGTAGTTCGACTGTGTGTTATTTGGTCAATCGTATCTTCCTTAGAAGTGCCAACACTTTGGAAGAATGCGCCATCACTTGTGGCTTACTTTATGCTGGGATCTAAGAGAGGTGCTAAATCTTGTAGTGGGAGCCTCAGATCATCATGGTTGGTATTCTCGCAGTATCCAGGAAGAACGTCATTTTCTGGATTTCAGTCATTTCTGTGGGTGTTTTACAGTCAGTCGTGTCTTCCTTGAAACTACCAACAAAAACAAAGCGATTTTCAGTATACACTTTGTCCTGAGATCTGAGACGTAGAACCTGCACTTTGAAAGGCGTAGTCATTCTTTCTTTGTCCAGCATTAACGTCATCTTCATTGGTCTAGCTATGTTTTTTCGCATTCTTGTCCTTTCTGTACGTTCTAAATACAAATTATTATTGGTTAAGCATTAGGGCCAAAGGTCAGTGTAGAATTGAGACATTTTATTGAACCATCTTCAGTCATTGTTCTCGTTCTCTTCAGGGATTCGATAAATTTTTATATGTTTCAAAATCTGTAAAATAAGTGCAAAATATGATAAGGTTTTCAGTTTGCAGCTAATAGCGTACGATAATCGTGGTCTGCTTAGTCTCACTGATTTCAGTGTGTTATTTAGCTTGTCGTACCTTCTTCATTAGTGCTAAATATCACCAAACAGCATCACTTTAGGTATATTTTATATGTTAGGTGTTGAACTTATAACTGGACCGCCTCAGATCATCGTGATTTCTAGGATTAACGTTCTTTAACAGTGTTCTGTGTTCAATACTTTTTAAAAAGATAGTTACTACTCACAGTAAGTTGTTTCGCTACGATCCGGATTTCGAGCCTTTTAGCTCATCATCAGGTTGAAGGACTCTCTCGACGTGCATTGCCAAAGTGAAGCCGCTCATTCCTCCGCCAACGCGACGTTCCAATCTACAGCTGATTTTTTTTAATGGCGCTCAATTTGAACTTGCGAAACGCGGAAATTATAACACAGATAAATATTAGAATAAAAATAATAACAATTAAAATAATTAGTTTAATTATTTGAATGTTTGATATTATTTAGGTACAAATTTAAAATGGGAAGTAGATCAAAATCTGTTATATTATTACTGTATTTATCATACATTTTTAATTTAAAATTTCTCAAACCAATCTAGTACTTTCCCTTTGTTGAAACTATGTAACACTCTTGTATTTAGATTTTGCATTGAAATTATGTTTTGTTTTATTTTAGGTGGTCCTTAAAATTCGAAAATTGGCTCGATTTAGGCAAGTGTTCTTTTACACTTGTTTTTATTTCTCTCCCGCTTTGTCCTATATATTTAATATCACAATCGTTACAACTGAGTCGGTAAGCCCCACATTTTGCCAAGATGTCTAATTTGCCTTTAAGTTTTGAGAGGATGTTTTTAAGTGAACCCGAACATCTAAAAGCTACTCTAAAAATTTTACTAACTTTTTCTGATAATTCACTAATGTATGGCAAACAACGGAAACCTAATGATTCATTTGTGGTGGAGTGACTTACTTCTATTGTTGAATCGTTGAAAGTTATTTTTTATTCTTTTAACTAGCTGTTCTGTGTTTTTTGTCATTTGTATTCTTTACACATATTTCTAAATACCAAATACAGTCAAAATATTATTGGTAAGGTGAGTGAACTGATGAACCATTTACCTTGAATCAACTTCAGTCTTTCTCGTTGTCTTCTGAGTGTAATATGGTCAGTTTTTATGTTTCAAACTTCAAACTGCCTCATTATTATTCTCACTGGTTTCAGCATTGCGCCGCCGTTTTTTGCGTTTTTTTAGTCAGTCGTGTCTTATTGAGTTCTAAAACTGAGAACAAAGACTCAGATCATTGTAGTTTGCCTTTTTTCGTTGGTTTTCGCAACGCGTCATTTTTAGTGATTTGTGTGCCTGTTATTTGGAAATTTGTGTTATTTTTATGTGTTCATACAGTCAAATTATTATTATTGGTGAAGGTTTGGGGGCAAGGCTTGAAGGGGCAACGTGGTCGTTTCTGATTATCTTGCTTTTTCTTGTCTTACAGGTTTTTATGTTTTTTGTTTCTATGTTTTTAATACGATTAATTTGTGCTAAGAATCTCTTTATTTCAGTTTACAAAAAATAGGATAGAAATTCCCCTCCATGAAAAAAACACCCTATATTGAAGTCACGACAACTCGTTTCCACGGTGAAATAAATGAAAAAATCCTCCTTTCCTTTAAAAAAAAACCAAAAAAAAAAACCAACATAGTAACACTTGTTAATCCTGTGAAATTAACCTAAAAGGAAAAAACCTGCAATAGGGGAAAAAATGTAAACAAGCATGAAAAAGCTATACGAAAAAAGCTCCCCACGTTTTTAGCGTTTGTCTGTCTAGTTTTTGGACAGCTTTGTTCTTTTTATATGTTCCTAAACACTAAGTAGATTCGAATTATCATTATTCGTGCAGGTTTGGGGGCAAGGCTTGAAGGGGCAGCGTGGTCGTTTCTGATTATCTTGCTTTTTCTTGTCTTACAGGTTTCTCCTGAAGACGAGCTCATATGTTTGAAACGTTTGGGGTTTAAACTGCGTGTTATTTATGTTTTTAATACGATTAATTTACGCTAAGAATCTCTTTATTTCAGTTTACACAAAATAGAAAGGATAGATATTCCCCTCCATGAAAAAAAACCCTATATTGAAGTCACAACTTGTTTTCACGGTGAGATAAATGAGAAAAAATCCCCCTCTCCTTTAAAAAAAAAAAAAACATAGTAACACTTGTTAATCCTGTGAAATTAACCTAACAGGAAAAAAAACCCTCCAATAGGGGAAAAAGTGTAAACAAGCATGAAAAAGCGATACGAAAAAAAGCTCCCCACGTTTTTAACAGACGCCGCAAACGTGGAGTCGATCATAGTAAAATAGATGAAATGAATAAAGTGGGGTGAAATAGGGGGGGAAAAGGGAGATATCGCCTAGCACGCGCGCGACCCCTCTTTTTACAGGGGTCCTGTAACACTCATTCAGAATTAGGAATATTAGGAAAGAGGATTCCGACAAGCGGAAAAAAATTCCCTTGGATAAATGGATACTAAAAAACACCCCTCTATCTCTATTTTGTACTTTTTTTTACCTAATTGGATTTAAATAGGGTTGAATGGGAATGTACTAGTGTTTAAACTTAAAATCATTACTCAATATTGTTTTTAGAATACAGCCTATAATTTAATCCATTTAGGCCGTTGAATTTTTAAATTATCAAATAAAACCCGTCCAAAAAGAACAAGAAAGAAGTCCGATATTCTGAAACCCCATCAAAATATAAGGTGTTTCATACCGATTCAGAATAGTGACCAAATTGAAGTTGGTTCAAATGATGTTTTTTTAATGTTCGGTTTATGTGCTTAAAATTTAAACAAGAACTGGCCCAACTCCGTCAACAAAAAGAACGATTCTGAACAAACTGTTATGTATATTTTATTATTATAAATCGGTTTAAAGAAAGAAAAAAATTCGTAAGCGTATAGAATAATTTGTGTACTCTTTTATAAATTTAGAATTTTACGTAATTTTATGAAAATTGACCTCTTAAGGGCAATATATTTTTCTCAAAGCACAATCCATAATAGTGTATGGTATTGTTTCCTGGGTGTATTAATAAATGTTACAATAGGACTTTGTATGTAACTATAAACACACGTCTTAAAATTATTCAAAATTTCAAAAAGTACAAAGAAGGGAAAACATTTATAATTTAAAAATTTTAGATTGTAGTTCAATATTTTAAAACCAACATTTAATTTGGTTGATTTTTTTCTTACTGTATGTTTATTCTGTTTTTTGTCTGTTTGTCTGTTCATCATCCTTCCGTAAATATATATTTTATTTCTTTCTCTACGGATTAAAAAAAAATCCTGCTGTCTAGTTGCTTTTTAATTTTGACAGCAGATAGGGTTGTACAAAAACTGTTTTTTGTTTCAAATTTTACTGCAGGTTTATTCTGTTCTTTATTTTTTTGACTGTTTATTTGTTTCATTTTCATCATCCTTTCGTAAATATATGTTTTGTTTCTTTCTCCAAGGATCTCCAAGGGACGTACAAAAACTGTTTTTTGTTGCAAATTTTACTGCAGGTTTATTCTGTTTTTTTTTTTTTTTTATTTTTTTTTTTTTATTATTATTATTATTTTTTGCTGTCTATTTGTTTGTTTTTCATTAGCCTTTCGTAAATATATATTTTGTTTCTTTCTCCAAGGATCTCAAAAATAAAAAAAAACTTTTGTTGTCTAGTTGCTTTGCTTTTGACAACAGACAGGCATGTACAAAACTGTTTTTTGTTGCAAATTTTACTGCAGGTTTATTCTGTTTTGTTGTTTTTAATATTTTTATTATTATTATTATTTTTACTGTTTATTTGTTTGTTTTTCATCAGCCTTTCGTAAATATATATTTTGTTTCTTTCTCCAAGGATCTAAAAAAAAAACAACTTTTGTTGTCTAGTTGCTTTGCTTTTGACAGCAGACAGGCATGTAAAAAAACTGTTTTTTGTTGCAAATTTTACTGCAGGTTTATTCTGTTTTGTTGTTTTTAATATTTTTATTATTATTATTATTTTTACTGTTTATTTGTTTGTTTTTCATCAGCCATTCGTAAATATATATTTTGTTTCTTTCTCCAAGGATCTAAAAAAAAAAAAAACTTTTGTTGTCTAGTTGCTTTGCTTTTGACAACAGACAGGCATGTACAAAACTGTTTTTTGTTGCAAATTTTACTGCAGGTTTATTCTGTTTTG
>CM077108.1:19383520-19394752 GCA_039619505.1 Cimex hemipterus
TCTCTCTCTCTCTCTCTCTCTCTCTCTCTCTCTCTCTCTCTTTAATATTTAAAAGTAAAAACAACATAAGTGATTAACACAAAGAATTAATGTTGCATATTTGTAATCAAAACGTCCTCACGAGTGATTGTAAACAAATCGAGCTCATTAGACTAAATTGGGATTGGGTTATAGCATTTATTTTTGGCCTTAATGGTAGTTGCATTCTTGAAAACCAAAAAAAACTAATTTTATAGTAATCTCTTTAAACAATCGAGACTTGAACCGTTAGGGACCAACAAAAATATAATGTTCTTTTAATTACGGAAAATACCAGAGAGTTTTTAAGACGTCATAAATTGAACTGAACGTGTGAAAACTAATCAAATGTTATTTTAATTAAGGGAAACAGTTTAGTGTTTTTTTTTTTCGAATGTCATAAATAGAGAAGGATGTGAAACGTTAAAAACAGGTCGTTTATAAAACAGGGTCAATAAAGAAAATTTTACCGGGTATAAACATGCCATCAAGTGATAAATTCATTATTTGTATCTGTGCGGGTGGTTGGAGCCAACCAGTATAAAATTGACTTTTACCTTTCATTTTTTATTTATTTCGAGGTAATATTTTTATAGATTTGTAATGATTAGAAAAGAAAGAGCGTAGTCCTCTACTCGGCAAGTTTTTTTCTCTTCTTTTAGGAACATGGTCCTTTTCTTGTCTGTATCTCTGTATAGATTTGTTTTTCTTTGTCAGTGTTTTTTTGTTTATTTCGTCTCTGATTGTACACGCGAATTTGTATACTACGGGTTTTACGGGTACTGATATTCCTCGTTATTTCTGTCTGTGTGGGTGGTTTGAGCCAGCCAGTATAATGTGATCTGTGACCTTTCCTTTTTTTGTATACTGCGAGTTTTTATTTGTTTTAAGTCCTTTTCCTCTTTACTTTTATGAACATGGATCGTTTATGGTCCACTTTGCAGCATAGTTTTGTTTTCCTTTTTTTTTATTCCTGATTGTACTTGCGTTTTTTGTATACAGTTTTTTTTATTGGTACTGATTCTGCTCATAATTTGTGTCTATGGGTTTGAGCCAGTTAGTTTAAAATTGTCTGTTATCTTTGCTTTTTTTTTGTGTACTTCAAGTAAAAATTTTTTTGTATTTTCAAGAATATGTGTCCTCTTTCTTTAGAAATACTTATTCTATGTATATGTACGAGGTCTATTTGTTGTCTGTTTTTTAAAAATATTTTTTTAGGATTGTTTTGTTTATTTTTATGTAGTGCCGTTTCTTTCCGTTTGTTTTAATTGGACATTTGTTTTTGTATGGTGTTCTTTTTATCTATACTGATTTTATACTTTCTTGGTATCTGTGAGGGTAGTTTGAGTCAAATAGCGTAATGCCTGTTAACTTTGTTTTTTGTACAATTCGAGTGGAATTCATTGCAAAAAATTCGTTGTTTGCATTCTTTTCTTAGAAGGAATTATTTTAAATCACACTATTTTTTTAAATAAATGTTATAAAATATGACACAAATTGTTGAAATATTTTTTCTACTGTCTCTAATCCAATTTTGACAAAAGGATTGCAGAATGAAGTTGTACACCGTTGTGAGGACAATCCAAATGAAAGTGCTCTTCATAACCGTTTCCCTGAGAATGACATGAGGTTAATTCAACAAAAAGAACAAAAAGGCCATTAAAGGTTTGCCCGGAGTGGGAATGGGACTTCGCTACGAGGGGAAAAGGGTTGTCACGAGGGGTGAGGATTGGCATTATTTCCAACGGCCGGGATCTATGTTCTTAAAGTAAAAATCAATATTGGCTAAGTCTATCCGGCAAAGGGGGAAAAAATTCTGGGTATATACAAGTTTGAGCAATTTCTCGAGCCATTATTGGATCGGGGGAGGACCCTCGGTTTAATTCATCCCCTTCCCACTCCATAGGTGGCACCCTCGGATTAAAATGGTCTCGCAACCCCTATTCACGCGATAAAACGCGATTGTTTACAGATTAAAAACACCCCGGAACATCTTCCGAGATTTGAGAAGAAGTGTTCAAAATATAACCGGTGCTCAAATACATACAGCAAATGGACCATTTTATTAAAAACAGAGTGAAAAAAATGAAAAACAAAGTAGAGAAGGATTCACTTTCTTAGCATAATCATTACAAATACGTAAAAACAAACATCAATTCGAAATATACAGAAAATCAAAAGTTTTACGCTAATTCATTTAAACCACCCACACAAAGAACATGTAAAATCACAGTTTGCCAAAACACATATACACCAAGACAAAAAATAATGAATAAAGAAAAACCAAACTATGCCGAAAAACAGACAATAAGAGGACCATATTGATTAAAAAATTATAGGGAGCAACTTGGTTAGAAAATGGAGGAGGACACATTTTCTTAGCCGAATAGTTACAACTACATAAATATAATTTTCAACGTGTGGTGATTAGTGACCGTTAATCGATATTTATTTAGAAATCGTGAGATGCGCTCTGGTGTGATGTAGGTTTGAGAAAACTATTTTCTTTATCGTGCCGACATTTCGATCTTTTATTGAGATCATCTTCAGGGCCTAGGATTTACCAATTCTTAACACGACCCGCAAGAATGGCACAATTACACGGAAGGCAAACACTTTGAGCCCTGAAGATGATCTCAGTAAAGATCGAAACGTCAGCACGAATTGACTCAAACCATGTACTCGATGTAAAAGACACTAATAAAGAAAAACAAACTACGCTGAAAAACCATGTTTATAAAAGCATAGAATAAAGGACTGACAAACTAGAGGAGAACACATATTTTCGACATAATTAATACAAATATATAAAAACGTCAACTCGTTGAAAATAAATCAGAACTTCACCTAGAATTGAACAAACAAAAAAAGTGAAAGGACATTTTTACACTATTTGGCTCAAACTACCCTCACAGAAACAAAGAAAGTATAAAAACAGTACAAATACAAAGAATAACATACAAAAACTCACGCCCAATTAAACCAAAATAAAAGACACTAATAAGGAAAAACAAAACTATGCTAAAACAGACAACAAATGGACCATACGTAAAAATAAAGAATAAAAGACTTTGAAACAAGAGGAAGACAGAAAAAGCATTGGCAACAGACAACGTTATACTAGTTGGCTCAAACCGTCCACCAGATACAAGTAACGAGGAAAGTCGGTACCAATAAAAAACAGTATAAAATAACGCAAGTACAATCTGACAAAAATAAAGAAAATACACCAATAAATAAAAACAAATCTATGCTAAAAATCTGGCAATAAATGGATTATGTTCATAAAAATAGAGAATAAAGGACTGACAAAGAAGATAAAGACACACATTCTTGACCAATTCATTGAAAATAAAGAAAAAATTCAACTCAAAGTATACAAAAAGCGAAGGTAACAGACAACATTACACTAACGAGTAAAATCAGTGCCAATAAAAAAAACTGTATAGAAAAACGCATGTACAATCTGACAAAAAAAAAGAAAGAAAGAAAAGATACCAATAAATAAAAACAAATCTATGCTAAAAAAACTGGCAATAAATGGATTATGTTCATAAAAATAGAGAATAAATGGCTGACAAAGAAGATAGTGAAACATATTCTTGATCGAATCGTTGAAAAGAAAAAAAAATCAACTCGAAGTGTAAAAAAAGCAAAGGTAGCAGGCAACATCACACTAACGAGTAAAATCAGTGCCAATCAAAAAGCTGTATACAAAAACACATGCATAATAATACAGGAAGCAAAAAGACTTAGAAAGTAGAGGACACGCTTTCTTGGCTTAATAGTTAGAACTACATGAACTAATTTTCAACCCTTCATATACACAAAAACAAAGGCGACAGATTACAATTATATTAATTGACTCAAACCTTGTACTTGATGTAAAAGATCCTAATAAAGAAAAACAAAATTATGCTGAAGAACAGATAATAAAATGATCTTGTTGATAAAAGCAGAGAAGAAAAGTAGACGAGGAGACATTTTCCTAGCCTAATGGGACGACTACATAAAAATAATTTTCAACTCATCATATACAGAAGAACAAAGGCGACAAACAAAAATAATCATACAGGCGGCACAAAGAACAAGTAAAAATAGTACTTATAAAAAGCATAGCGTACATATACAATGAGCCAAAAAATGAAGAAAACACACCAATAAAGAAATACGAAACGACGAAAAAAAACAATAAACGGACGACATAAACGATGTAAAAGAATTTACAAGAATAGAAGAGAAAATGGACAATTTACTAAATTAGCCATGAAAAAAAAAAAAAACACACACAATAAAGAAGACAAACACCGTTATAAGTCTGAAAATAGATGTTAGGAAATGTATACAAAATCAACATCAACGGTGATTAATTGTACCAAGACCCGGCGGCGAAAGGTGAGCTATTTTGTTTTCCCAGATCAAGGATGAAAGACGTGAAAATTCTCGAGTTTGCGGCAAAGACTTTTTAATGCGATTTTAAACGGGAAAAGGGAATTATAAACGTTATATTGACTCCTTAATTAGTCACGTAGGCAACTGGTAAATTGTAATATTTTGCAATATCCCTGACCGAAACGAGACGAGGCGGCGTCGTTAAATTTAAATCAAACGATCGTGGATTTTTAAATTTAAAAGGCAAATCCTATCAAATTAATCACGTCCTGATAGAATTTTTAGAAAATGTTGACATTTTATTCTCGAAGGAGCTCGTGTGGCCAGAGGGATTATGATGAAACAATATTCTCGTAAATGAAATAAAATTTAAGGCTTTTTATTAACGATATCGTTTCATTAAACCATGTATATTCATTTGCTGTGTAGGTACTCCAGCCACAAGACTGGACCTTCAATCAAATCTTTCTACGAAAACAGGGACAGTTTTCCGCGACGTGTTACGTTCGATCCATTCCGTTCATCATGACAACGAATTCCGACCTCCACGGCGGGCTAAACCTTCGCTAGGAAAACTCGTCTTATGAATAGCATTTTAAATTCGGAAAAAAATCCTCCTTTTTGCGTCATTAACCTGCTAAAATATGAAATTTATTCGAAACGGAAAAATTGAATTTTTGTAATCAAATCCGACTGCGGAACGAAAACATTTCAAGGTGCATAAATGATAATAATGATAATGACGATGGAAGGAGACTAGGACGTGAGGGTCTTTGTTCCACCAACTCGGCAGCTTATTGGCTTATTGTACTTTCATAGTTTGTTAGTTCAGTCCGTAGACTCGATCCTTGTCTTAAAGAGGTCATTGAATGTCGTAGTACAACTTCGTGAGTTTTCTTCTCATCCCAGGTTATGCCTTGATTGATATGACCGATTCTTTCTCCTCATTGCCTAACTGGCAAATGAGGTCATGACTATCGTGTTCATTTTTCTCACATGCCAGTGAAGGGTGGTAAATTTTTTATCACTCCTCAGCGTTGAGCCGTGCAAAAATGAGAGGTCAAATAAATTTGGATCATTTTACTACGCTTTGTCGGATATACAAGCTAGGGAATTTAGTCTTGCTGTGGTATGGTATGGTGAAAATAGGATACTAAGAAGCTGGGTTTGCAGTCCCCAGGCACTGCAGCCTTGTACTTCAGCCCAGGCCACCTTCCTAGTTCATTAGTTCAGTGCGATAGGCTCAATCCTTCTCCTTAGAAGTATCATGTCATTGACTGTCGCTGCTGCAATTTGATTCTCTAAGTTTTTTTCCGTACGTTAGGTTAAATCTCCATTGAGCAGTTGCATCGCATTCGAAGATGATCTGAGTGGCTGTTTCCTCCTCCTCATTAAATAAACTGCAAATGCATCGCTGTATATACCCATGTTGTGTAGATGTTTTCTGAGATGCCAGTGACCAGTTAGGTTAGGGTTGAATAATGCCCTCTCCATCTGCAGTCATGATTTTGCCAGTCTTGGGGAGGGTTATAAGTTTACTATGTCTATCACCGCCGTTGATCCAATTGATTTTGTTCAGATCCGTTCTGCGATGGAGAATTCTGCATTTGTTTCTGTTACCCCAAGAATAGGTTCAGGGCTATGATTGTTCTTGCAGATCCTCCTCTGCCGTATTTAGTCTTAAGTCGACGAGATTTCCGTCCACATTCCAGAACAAAATCGAACTGAAAGGCAGTACTATAACTACAATACTACAATATATACGACCAAGGAGATGTGAAGCTGTAAAATTAATGAAATTATGCTTGTCCCCTAGGCCTACTGGCTTTTCTCAAAAATGAAAAAACCAATTTACGGCAAAATTGTTCATTTCAGGTTGGAAAAGTTGATTTTAACCGAGAATGTTTCAGCTGCAAAAAGGCTCTTTTAAAAATCTAAACAGCTAAAATAGGACCAAAATGACTTGTTTATTTATTTATAGAACTTTTATTATTTAGAACATTACGGTTGGTTTTCTAAAATTGTCGTATAAACAATAACCACAGCCCTATCTGGTAAGGTTGTTTCTTGTGGGTTGCTTACGGAAATACACAGTGTTTTATTTTGGAGAGTTTAATATCTTGCTATCGGGTTCTTACATTAAAATAACATTGAAAACTATGCAAAAACTTGTAGAAAAACTTTATATTGTTGAACAAATGTAGGGCAGTGCTGTATGACAGCTCCATATTATTAAATGGCGAATATGGACATCTTCCCCTTTGGATTTATAGACTCAATGAAAGTATTAAGGGAGGACAGACATAAGCGTGGTAAACGAGGGGTTTATTGGAAGGGAATGCGCATTTATTGTGCCACGGGGGTCGAGAGAGCCATGGCGGAAAAGGGTTGCGGTCTATTGGATCAGGAGCCATTTTGGATGGGAACCCTTTTTGACGTGTTCTACTCGGCAGCTGCAAGATGTATAAACAACGCGTTGACAACCCGAGCCCGCCGTCCAACTGGCGTCCGCTTTCCGAAAAGAAAGGGTTTTCGCATAAAGGGCCGGCAGATGCGAGGTGGTTTTTTGCAAAGTTTTGGAAAATCGCAGACCCAAATAGTTTTACCTTTGTACGCCTCTTGTTCAAGCATATGTAGAATCGTTCGAGTTTTACAGCTTCTGACACGAAGGCTCGCAGATTCTAGAAAACAGCTAGAAGGGTGGAAACCGACCAAAACGAAATTTAGCCTTTTTGTTCAAACAAGACAAAATTTGGATTTAAATTGTCTAAAAAGATTTAGCTTTCTTCAAAGATCTCTGTACTGATCTCTGACAATGTTGAGTTTATTTACTTTATTAAACATTAAAGCCATCTTGTTTATTTTATTTTTTTTCCAGACTTATGTGATGGCTTCTCCTTTCATCTAGCTTTATTTTATTGTATCTCATGAGTCTCTTGGCACTTTTGTAGGTCCAAATAGTACACCTAGCTGCGCTGAAGCATATGTAGAATTGTTCGAGTTGTACAGCTTGTGCAACGAAGGCTGTTGTAGATTATAAAAAACAGGCAGGCAAAAATGATTCAAAAACGACCAAAATAAAATTTGAACGTGTTTGTTTGATCAAAAAAGAACAAATTTGTGTATATTTAATTTATTTAAAAGAGTAGCCGTTTTTCAAAGATTTATGTTATCTAATGACCAATTGCTAGGGCCGGACAAGACTGAGTTTCTCTCCTTTTACCACGTACCATAACAGACATTTTAATTTTTTCCAGAATTTTTGTGATGGCTTCATGTTACATCTAGCTCTATTTTTTTTTCAAAAGGCTGTACGATCTTTGAAAAGACAGAAACTTTCTCTTGTTTTCATCATAATGGACGATATAACATCCCATTTATAAAGAAAAAAAATCAACAGCATTTTTATTCGCTCTTCAATAAATTGATCCTGAAACATTCATTTCAGCCACTTCTTATTCTCCTACAGGTCTCATAGGACAAGGACATTGTGATTAGCTATTTTATTTATTTTTGTCGCCCCATGTGTAGAAAACACGTCCTTATATACGTCAAAAACTAATTTTTATTATTTCATATATAAATTTAACGAAAACTTCTATACGGAGATGTTTTCATTTCTGGGTTAAAAAACCAAATTTTCGTCCATATGACCCTCTCAGAGAGACATGGGGGAAAATGTTCAAGTGTGGCGTGCCCGCCTATTCTTGCTAGACGTGGCCAAATGGCGAGACCAAAACATAGGGGCGATCAGACTGCTGGCGAACGCCCACCATCACCGTCCCAATAAAATTTCACAATTACTGTCAGGCTTGAATTGTTCCAATTTATTTTCGTTAAAGTTCGTTAATATCGACCGTTCTGAAATTCGATCTGGTATTAAGAAGAAAACCCGAAGAAGTTGGCATTTATTTAACGGGGAGGGGGGGTTATTTCAGGGCCGCACAGGGTCACTTATTGGGTCTATCACCATTCTCGAGGTTTTTTTTTAATTATTCAAATACGTTTGAAAAACTTTTCAAAAACGGTTGCCTAACAATTTTATACGTAATTGAAGTCTCGATAGCCCAAGTGGTAGAGCAGCGGCGTATCCAGCCGAAGGTCGTGGGTTCGAATCCCGCCCGTGATTGACTTTTTATCTCAACTAAAAATCTTACTTAATCGAAAGATATTAATTGGTTTAACCAGGAAAACTACTGAATTTATATGTAATGCCGAACCGGCCCACTGAAGATGGCTCAATGCTGACCCGCATTTGAATAACTCCAAAAATTAGGGTTTAAGCCAAATTAAGTGACCCTGTGCAGGTTCAACTAGAGGTTTTGGTTAATACACTTTTTCTAAAATTATAAAAGAACATTTTGAAAAGTCTGTGTTTATATTTACAAGTTTTGTTTTTGTTTTTAAAGTCAAGTTGTATTAACGTGTGCCAAATAATCGATATCACCCTCAGGACGATTGGCCCACTTCCTTATTGGCAATATAAATCGGCCACTTTCACCCAGTTTTGAAGGAAAAAAGTTACAAAACCTAAAAACAGAAAGTGTGTTTTGTCGTAATAAACGTACTATTTACTAATTTGTAAAAAAAATTAAATTAAAACATGACCGATTGTAGTTTGAGGGTTTTCAAAGATCAATAGTCGACTAAAGCGCTAACGGAATCAACTGTTTATATTTAGCAGTGTTTCGAAAGTGATAGGTCAAATTTGGATTTGTTTTATTTTCGACAAACAGGCAAAGGATCGTTTCAGGGCAATTATTTATTTGAAAATTGTAAAGTTTCCTTATCGTTGGAAAAAATCGCCAGATCGGGAAATAATTGGGTAAAATGTCTGTGGAAGGAATGTGAAACTAGGGTTGGCCAATAGGAGGTGGGTTTTTAATATTATTTATTATTGTAACAAAAATTGTTCAAACGTTTCATAACGGGCGTAATTTGGAAATAATTCGGTGGAAATAAAATTTGGAACGTTTGAATAAACGGATAATCTGTCAGAGTTGGGCGCACAGGGGATAAATTTTCTCGCCTCTCTTTGAAATTTTAAATTATACGGACTGTTGCAAGTCATATGTTGAGCACCTTAGGACGATGATTTATTAGAAATGCCGAAGTCTTTTTTTTTTTTTGCCGCGCTGGCTAATGGGGGCCACCTAGTTAGCGTTTCCTCCCTAAACAAGATGAAAATTTCCAAATCACGTAACATTTAAAAAAAAGATATAATTATAGGCATATGCATAGACAAAACGATAAAACAAGACCTCAAGCTGGCACATTTACTGTTAAATACTTTTGCAATAAAAAAAAAAATTCAGCGTTAAGAACAATTTGAAATAAAAGAATAACACTAAGGAACATTATCTTCACCAGGAAGTTGCCTTAGTTAACTAGTATTAAGATTCCACAAGGTTAATAAATATAAGCATCTAATTACAGCAATGACAATTTTTACCGAACACTGAGCAGTGGAACAGGATCTACAAGCCGACCATTCGGAATGAATAGTATAATTATTATGTCGTCTGGTGTGTTGTAGTCTTCGGAAAAACATTTTCTTTATCGTGACCAACGTTTCGACCTTTACTGAGATCATCTTCAGGGCTCAAAGCGTTCGTCTTCCGTGCACTTGTGCCATTCTTGCATGTCGTGTTGAGAGTGCTAGAAGACAAACTCTTTGAGCCCTGAAGATGATCTCAATAAAGGTCGAAACGTTGGCACGATAAAGAAAATGTTTTTCTGAAACCTACATCACACCAGACCGCATCTCACGATATCTGAATAATTATCGATTAACGGTCACTAATCTCTACACAAATTAATAGTATGTATGTATGTATGTATATAAACAGCATAATAAAATCGTTTGATATGTTTTGGATGGTAGTTTACAAAAATTTTCAGGTTTGTGTTTTTGAGTATTTTATCAAATTTTTGTTCGTATTATTTTTACGTTAATTTCCATAATCATTATTTTTTGTATGCGTTACATTATCATTATATATAAATTTAAGACATATAAAAATAGTACGAACAAAAACCCGGTAAAATATTCAAAAATACATCCCTGAAAATTTCTGTAAACTACCACCCAAAATATATCAAACGATTTTATTATACTACAAAATAACCGTAATCCTTACGTAATTGGGTGTTTATATAAATAAATGTTCAAAAAGTAATTGGAAATTCAACCTTGAAAAGATATCGATTGTTTATCAAGAGAATCCGAATCTAAATAGGTTTATAATTTTGTGGGGACGGAATCATTGATAAATCTTTGAGAGAATAAAAAATAACTAAAACTACTTACATCTGGGTAGAAAGATTGTATTTAATATTAAACGGTTTATATTAAAATCAGGATCACAAGTTTTTGTTGTTCAACGGACCCCTCTCTATTTAGCCATTCTCGTATGCTTACAATCTTATCTTTTTTCACAATAGACTTGGATAAGAGATGGGGAGCTTAAAAAAATTATAGTTTTCGGAAGAAAGGAAAGAGAATTAAGCCGGTTTACCGGTGAAAGTACATGGCATTCATTGATTAGTAAAACAACTATAAAAATCTAGGGTAAGCCTACAGACATGGGATTACCGATTTGAATGAAACTTTTTGGTGACATTAGGTAAAAATATAGAAGTTTTTCTCAAAAAATTTTTAAAAAATGAAGATGTAATCAACAAAACCTTTTACACTGTTTTTTTTATTTTATAGGTTCAAATATTTACTTTATTCATCATTAATTTATTCACAAAGGCCAAATTTGTGGCATTATTTGTAGTTTAGAGCTGTGTAAATCGATGAAATGTATCTTGCTGACC
>CM077108.1:19398734-19408756 GCA_039619505.1 Cimex hemipterus
CTCTCTCTCTCTATTTATCAATTTATCCAATTATCCCATCCCTCCCCTTCACCATTTACTTTTCTTTTAACAACTGTACTACAAAATTTCATTTTATTTTTTACTATTATCAACCCTACTTGTTTTGGTTTCTCTGATTTTTTCTCTCTCTCACTATCTGTCACCCTTCTCTTCCTTCTTTCTCTCTCTCTATCCATCCATCCATTTATTGCTCGTTTTCCAATTCTTCTTTTTGTTTAATTTTCCTCTTTACTTTCTTTTTTATCTCTCTTCGTTCTTTTCTTGATTTTTCAGGTTTTATTGTGTATTTAATTATCCGTGTTTTATCAACTTGCATTATCTCTATTTGTCTACCCTTAGTGACTTTAATAACTTGTTTTTTTTCTTTTGTTTTCTATTCATTATCTCTCTCCCTCCTTCCTTCTCTCTCGTTCTCTCTGTCCTGAATCTCATTATCTCCTCTCAAAGTATTTTCCTCCCTCTCTGTTTTCTCTTTGTTGTGTTGTACATCTAATTATTTATATTGTATGCATTTTATGAACGTGTATATTATTTTATTTATTTATATTTTTACGGAACTAAATAACTAGTATTTCACCTTTGTTCTTTACCCCTCTGTGATTTTTTCTTTTTTTTTATCAATCTTTCTGGCAGTCTTTGTATCTTTTTCTACCTCCTTCCTTTTCATTCACTTTCTCTCTCTCTCTCTCTCTCTCTCTCTCTCTCTCTCACACTCTCTTTCTCTCTGTGTGGCGTGGGTGAGCCTATTCTTATGTATTATTAAATCGTACAAAATAGGTTTAATTAATGAAACTCAATTAGATAAAATATTTTTAAAAAATCACGAAATACGCATCATTGTTTGTCATAATAATTTGCAGGTGTTAATAGCAGGAAAACTACCTAACTACAACAACTTTATCATGTTTTTCGACGCTCATCGAAAACCAATTCCGATTTGCAATAAAAACTTGCCCAGTTGTGAAATCCCCAAGGCCATAAAAGAAGGGAAAACAGGCCTAGATATATTTTTGTAAAAAAAGAACAACAACCGCCGCAATTGCGTCGGTTCCCACGCCTTGTGTAATTATTTATTTATTTTTTTAATAGATTAACCTAAAGTTAGAATTTTTCGATTTCCAGGCAAACCGGGAAATTTGTTTTGTAATAATTTCATTATTTTCGCCATTTTGCTACGAGGCAAGTGAAAATACAAGGGTCTAAGTCGAAAATCAATAGGGTCAAATGCGACTTCGTAAAAGTAACAAAATTATCATCAAACAATTTTTTCCCTGTTCGATTACAACCGTCCACGTTATTATTTAATTTATGTAATCAATTATTTACAATTTATGAAATACTGTCGAATGTTCGTGTTTATCAAGTTTTATAATCCCTGTTGTTGAAACACTGCTTTTAATTCAGTTATAAATAATTCTATAACGAATAGAAAGTGGTCGGAGTCAATGGTGTAATATAAAAATTACTGCCTATTGAGAAAGAATTAGGAATATGTATGAGTTTGGAAGAGTTTTGGGAGTTTGACGGTGTCAAAATATTATCTCTCAATAAATGGGATTTTATAAACAAATTTAAAAAAAAGTCTATAATTTTTAATATAAGTATAAACTGTCGTAAAGTAGTTCCCACGTATTGCAGAAATTTTATTTACAGAAAAACCTTAAAATTTTATTCTTTTTGAAAAGAGTGTACATATAAAAACAAAAGTTAAAAAACTTCAGTTTGAATTATAAAATAGTCTATTTAAAATTTTTAAATAACATAAAATCAATATGCAACACGTCAAAAGTAAAAGCACAATTTTAAAGTTAAAAACAAATTGTGACATTTCTCTGTGACTTTCGTCATCTTCAGTGTGGTCTGTTTAGGCTGCCATTACGTTTTTAATACCTTTAAAAATTAGTCAGTTTAATATCAAAATATTAATTTTTGTAGTTTATTTAATATATTTGTTTGCGATCATTCCGGTCTATCTAGTCTAGTTATGGTGGTTTCAGCATTTCCATCTGTTCATTGGCTTGTCAGGGTAATAAGCAGGTCGAGGCATCTCCGCAGGCTTCAAACTGAACATGGAGTATTGGCCAAACACATCTGACAGATCAAATCAGCAAATAATAAAGATCAGTTAGGACAATATTATTTTTTTTAATATTTAATTAATTTATGATAATTGAAAGTTCTAAATTCAAAATAAGGTTTACTATTTCAAATATTAATGGAATTTTTTAAAAATAAATAATTTCAAATGTTTCTAAGCGTGGGTTTAAAAATCCTGCGAAAACTCCTTTATAACTAGATTTTTCCTGTCAACCATACTTGTTCGAATATACTAATTTTTAGTTTTACGTTTAAAAAAGGGGTAAATTTTCTTCTAAATAAGGTGAAAATTTAAATAAAACTTTCCATCCATCTTTGTTGTTTTATCATCTTTGGTGGGTGTTGGTCGACACGTGTTCAACAGTAACTGGGTCCGTCTACTCTCGCGGGTTTTGATGTTACTCAAACCCGGGAGTGGAAAACGTGTCAAGTGAATAACCCAGTCCCGGTTTAACAATTAGACTGATATTAAACTGACACTATTTCTACTTTAATTCAAATTTTCAAAGTGTTAAATATTTTGTGAACCTTAAACACGTTCTACTGTAGAGAAAGGTCTTGAAGATGCAAATAAAAGTTCAGGTTTTATTCCTTAGAAGCATCTCAAGCCGAGAAACAATAAACTCAAAGAAGAAAAATCTCGAGAAAATAAGTTGAACATTGAAAATATTGTTCCGAGTCAGACAGCAAGACGTACCCCTGACATCATTCTAAACTGACTTCGACAAGGTGCATCTTATGTCCTTACTGTATTTGCAGTATATACTGTATATACGGGTAATGGAAAACAATTGCGGATGACACATCTCCCCTACCTGTCGATACATCTACGAACCAACTTCTAAATGGCAATAAAAAAAAATCAATTATAATTGAAGTACTAAAAACAAAAACAAGTGAGGTCTCGGCTTGGAGGGATTTATAGGAGGAAAAGGAGGCAGTATGACGAATAGAAAGAGGACAGTTTCACAGTTTAGGGGCTCGGATCAGAAAGGATCTGTCGAAGGTATGGGTTGTATGTTGCGGAAGGATAAGGTCGATGGGGATGAGCGGGTCTTACGAGTGAGGAGTTGAATTGAAGGGATTGGATGATGTGAGGAGGACGACGAGTGTGGAAGGACTGGAAAAGAAAGCAACCTAGGAAATACTATGTACGGAAGGAGGGGCATAGCCAGGAAAGTTGGGAATACAACCTGACACCCGAGATCCCCGTGGGGTGCCATATATAAATATAATACGCTTCAATCGCGCGTTCTCCCTCTCCGAGATAATCGAAGAAGGGAAGTATAAGGGAGACAAGGAGTTTGCGGGTGGATAAAGGTAAGAGAAACCAGAACAGACGAAAAGGCTGAGGGAGGCAATAGAATAGCTGGAAATTCGGGAAATGTGAGATTGCCAGGAAAGGTTTTGATCAAAGACTGCTCCTAGGTTTTTAACCGAAGAGCAGAAAGGGTTGGTTATTTAGGATGAGAGGTTGCCTGGACCCGATATGGCGGTGGATTTGGACGGATTGAGTAATAGGGAATTTTTATGAGCCCATTCGTTGATGGAGTTAGTCTTTTTGGATCTTGAACATGGACGGGTGATGATCGGCAGGGTGGAAGGATATGTATATTTGGGAGTCATCGGCATATAGGTGATAGTTACAGGACTGGATGGAGTCGGGCGTTTACAATCATACATTAAAACCTATACGAAGCCCGCGGTTGTCGAGTGGTTATTGCGACTCGTCTTTCGCACTCTAGAGGTTCTAGGTTCGAATCCCGGAATAGCTCATGATTTTTTCATTCATAATAAGAAAAAGTATTGTTTATATGGTTTATATATCGATCGCCACTCAGGACGAGTAGTTGAACGTTTACACTTAATAAAACCTACTGAATGCAAGTCATATAACGTTGCTTACAGCACGATTTACGATTTCAACCTTTGCTTTATTGCCCCATTAATACCGTTTTGTTGGCTTGTCATGCTTCAAAGGTAAAAACAAAATGTATTTTTAAATGAACAGATAGGATGACTAAGCAGAATATCGTATTTTGTTATTCAGTTTACCATCAGATAATATTCGTGGATGGTTCGTCTTAGGATAATTTCAATTTTTTTTTTTTAACGGGAAAATTTTTCTCATGCCCGGATTTTTGTTGCTCGAAGGATTTTAAATTAATAAATTGAGGATTTAAAGCTTGGTATGAAATAAAAATATTAAAATTGATTGCTGTTCCAGGATAAGAAACACAGCTGATAAGATAATTATTAACTTATTATTTGCCTGTGTTTATTTGATCATGTTTAAACAGAAAACTTAAGTTGAAATTTAAGTTTAAAAGTAGATCTTCAGCGCCTACTTATAATTATAACGACTTGCTTATATTGGTTTAAATATTTTCAATTGAAAAAAGACAAATTCGTTCCTTTTGAAAATATTTTAAAATGTACCTACTGCTTCACCTTAGAATTGGATCTGACTGAATAAATTTAATAATAAAGTAATAAATTGTCTTAGTATTTAGCAATTCTATATGACCTGACCCCAGGAGTTGTTGAAAAGTTCAAAATCTCAACCTTCCATAAGCCAATCTCCAAACTTTAACATCACCCTTTCCCCACACCACCGTTGGTTTAATTATTTTAAACAAAAAAACTGTCAGCGAGAAAAAAAAATGAGAAAAAGTCCCTCTTTGTTTTTGTTCGAGGGCGGCGGTGAGGGGGTGCGTGCGTAGATTTGGTGACACGAGGGTCCACCCCTGGATCAATACTGCTTCTGGCCTCTCCTCCAATCAAACAGCCGGGTAAAAAAAGAGCCGCCCCCGGCCAATTCAACCCCCAAGCCGTAAAACACACGGTTTTAAACTCGAAAGAGCACCACTCGACTATTTACTCGAGGCCGCAGTACTTGCTAGTAAACACTTTTTTTACTGACACCCCAATGGTCACAACCATGGCACATTTGGCGTTTCTTTATTTACACATTTATGTTTATGTAACCCGCAGGTTCTTTTCAACAACTTTAATAAATATTACAGAAATATGAATTTAGAAAAAAAAATCAGTCAAAGAATTTTGACAATCAACACTTTTTCCTCGCTCCCTAGAAATATTTCTTCCGTAATTTATTTTCAAATTTTTTATGTTTCCAATTTAAAGAAGCAGTAACTGTACATAAACATAAAAAATATACGATAATATATCGGTTAAGTTGAAACAACTAAATAACCTTTCTGTTCAAATAAAATCTTGGAATCTTACAAAATAGCGTGGCTCATCAGAATGAATGGAAATCGACAGTATTGAAGATGAATATTTAAAAAAAAAATTATATACAGAATTATATGAATCTTTGGACAGTAACAATATTCGAAGAATCTGATAGCTCTGCCGATGTAAAAATTAAGGAAGAAAGAGAATCTACGTTTTAAACAAGAATGTATAACAGAATGAAATAAATTTTTTTCATATTTTTATCAGAATTATAATTGTTTTTTTTTTCAACTTTTAAAAAAGCAGTAACTTTACAGAAGTAAGCTGTAATAATGGTAATATATTAATATTGTGTGGTGATTAGTGACCGTTAATCGATAATTATTGAGAAATCGCGAGATGCGGTCTGGTGCGACGTACGTACTAAAAATGAGACTTAGCTCAAGTCTGTGACTTAAAAGGCTACGAAAATATACGTATCCAATTGGTAAATTTTTCGTGCTAAAGCTAAAAGCTAAATTGTCGGCTTTTTGGATGAGAAGTGTATATACATAAAGAACAACAAACATAAATGAGTATTCATTCATTTTTAATTTCGCAATTTATCTGAACTCCAATGTAATAAATTCATATACATAGTTACTATGATTATTTGTAAATCTTGAGATACGGTCTGGTGTGACGTAGGTTTCCAAAAAATATTTTCTTTACCGTCCCAATGTTTCGATCTTTATTGAGATCATCTTCAGGGCCTGGGATTTACAAACATTGGTTAAATTTAACAAATAGATATAAGATGTGATCAAAAGTGAATTTATACTGTAAAAATTTTTTTAAATTATATTTAATCAAAGTACTCATATGCGCAGAAAACGTACACTTTCAGTGAGTAAATAGATTTTCTAGAATATGCAATTAAGAATAAACAATAGAAAACTTGATCCACCTAATATATTATAATAAGTAATTATGATTATTTGTAAATCTTGATGAAAGTTTCAGAAAAACATTTTCTTTATCGTGCCAACGTTTCGATCTTTACTGAGATCATCTTCAGAGCTCAAAGTGTTTGTCTTCTGTGTAATTGTGCCATCCTTGCGTATCGTGATTAGAGTGCCAGAGAGATATTCCTGTTTTATAAATTTATCATACTTTTTATAAGAATTATAAATTTTTCCAATTTTTGAAAGAATCAGTAACTGTACGTGAACATTAAAAAATGATAATATATTAGGATTGTTAAATTAATAGAAAAAAAATCAAATAGCATTTTCTGTTCAAATAAAATCTTAGAAAACGTAGGTACTTACTTACAAACAATCGAGGCTCTTTAGAACGAATGGAAAATGAAAATTTCAATGATTCGATCGACAGTGATCAAGATGAGAATTTTTAAAAATTATATAACAGAGTAATATGAATCTTTGGACAACAGTAATCTTTGAAGAATCGCACTCTCCGTGAAAAGAATGAGGAAAAAAGCAATGTTACGTTTTAATTTAAAATGCATATATAACGGAATGAAATAAATTTTCCAGACTAATATTATGATGAGGACGGCGGTGAAAAATTTTAAAACGATCTGCGTAAATAATTTTATATAGATAAGCAATATTAGCACATAGCTAAGCACGAATTGTGTTGATTATAGTACATTGTGTAATTGATAATGGCCCACGACCAAAATGTCTAATGTTCGAATGAATCAAATTAATTTTTAATTAATCAAACACATTTTTTCTCTTCGTCTTTTCAACGTCTTCTACCTGGAAATCAATCCTGTAGTTTTACAATTTTACTAATTGCTCATTTCCAACGATCGGACGTCACACATTAAACCTAATTAGTGTCAAATTTACAAGTGTATGGTTGGAGTATTTTTTATTATATTCTTTTCGATAACCGGTATGATTTGGAGAAAAAATGTCTTGATAATAAAATTTTTATTACGCTATCTTTAACGTATTGAATATTAAAAAAAATTATGAACTACTTCATGACTTGATAGTAGTTACTTTTTTCGGTCTGACTCTTTTTAATGACAAACTTATTTTTTTTTTTTTGTAATTTCTAACAACAGTTTTTGGAATGTAAACATATTTCCTTTTTACCGTCGAGACTTTGTTTCTGATGTAGAAGTAACTCACAAAATTATTTGCAGCTAAACTGGACTTACAAATTTGATGCTAAATAATCCTTCGGCTTTAAATAATTAATAAAAATAAAATCCATCATTTGAATAAAAGAGCAAGTTAAAACACTTGAAAAAATATGTTTTTGGTTGGTTTTTATGTCTGAAAAGTCTCATATTTGCCAAAAGAAAATATTCACTTGGTTAATTACTTTTGAAAATTGCTCGAGGCACTAAAAACTAGTCCAAATTTTAGTTGTTTTTAGACATTAGAAAGGATAGATTTCTTAGTGAAAGGAGCATGGCTTCATTAACTTTCTGTTGTATTTTCCCCTTTCTCTTTATTTTATGCGGAAATACCAAATCAGGTCGATCGTCTGTGCAGTGCTAATGGCTTTTAAAACAAACTATCTCTCATAAAGCAAGCAAGGGATTAGTTTACTTAAAGAAGACTCAGAATTGGTATTTAATTGGTTCCACTATTAATGATAATTAAATTCACTAATTTCGTGGTCCGCTTGAACAGTTAATATGTTATCGTTAGTTAAGGTTTTTGGTTGAGATAAAACGTCAATGGCACGAGCGGGATTCGAACCCACGATCTTTGATACGCCGCTGCTCTACCACTTGAGCTCCACCTCGATCCACTCGGACACTAACTTCAGCATCTCAACCCCACCTTTTGAATTTTCCCTCCTTTCTTGCCATTTTTTGGCATGATTTTATTTTAATCAACCATAATTGTTAAAAAGCGTGTAAAAATATAATAACTATTGTCAAATTCGTTAAGGGATTAAGGGCTAATGCGAAAGTGAACACGGTCCATACTGGCCGCAGTTGCGACAGTTCATCCGTCTGCCTGAAAAATAGGAAAAATACCTAGAATTGTTTTTACCTCCAATAAGGATCCTCTATCCAATCCGCTCTGCTGTCGACTTGTCGGAAGAAAAGGGGTGAGAAAAAAAAAGACAGGATTTTAGTCCGTCTTGACTGACCTGGCGGATATTAACTCCCGCGTTAGAATCGCGGAACAACCGATCGGTTTTGCTCCTGAAAACAGAAAACGACCCGGCTAATTGTTCTTTTAATTTCCGGCAAAATGTTCAGAACCCAATACACAGTGGATGGTGTATTAAGAGGAAAAACGCGCTTTATTAAAGGATAGGTCTGTCTGTCTGTCTCTAGCTTTATTTATTAAAACGGCGAAGAGGTATTTTTGTATTCGTTCCGCCTCTAAGAATATACACTTTTTAGTTTTTCATTATGGTCGTCCATTTCTCAATGGATCCTTGGCCACCACGCTGTTATCTATTATGCCCTTCCCCTCACTCTTTACTCTTTCACTGTCACTCTCTCTCTCTCTCTCTCTCTCTCTCTCTCTCTCTAAGAAAATTTTTTAAAAATTAAAGAAAGAATAGCGCTTATACTCTCGATAGGGGCTTCAGTTCAAATTCGAAATTTTAAGTACAACGCTATACATCCTGACACGCCATTTTAAAGGACGCTTTACGATAAAAACCAGTGGCGCCGTTTGGATTTCAAATTGGTCAAAAATGACAAAGTTATCGCAAAAAGAAGCTGGCAGTGTGATTTCGTCGAAGAGCTGAATATTTCACTTTCTATCTACGAAATGTTGGAAGGGTTTTAGATTTAAAAAAAATTAAATTAGATTTGTTTTATCGACAGTGGTTCAAAAGAAATTCAGCCGGGGCGTCTATGCAGGACACCCTACATCTATATCTATCTACCTCAATAACGATTTAATTTTCTCCCACGTCGGTGGATGTAAGCGTGATGAAATTAGACCAAATTCTGCGATTATAAATAAAACTATTTATTTTTCTATTCTTTAATCGTTATTAATTCATTTATTCGTCTATCTCGCCATATTTTCCTCTATTTCTCTCTATTGTGTCTGTTCTTCTCTTTTGTCCACCTACTCTCTATCTATCCAAATTTTCTATATTGACTTCTCCCCTCTTATCGCACGCGCATTCTCCTCACATACCCCCACTTATTTCCTAACTAAACTTTGTTAATTTATGTGTGGTGATTAGACCCTGAAGATGAGCTCAATAAAGATCGAAACGTTGGCACGATGAATAAAATGATTTTCTGAAATGTACATCACACCACACCGCATCTCACGATCTCTGAATTATCTTTGTTAATTTATGTAGAGATTAGTGACCGTTAATAGATAATTATTCAGATATCGTGAGATTTTAAATATTCTAACAAAGTACTCATATGCGCAGAAAACATACACTTTCCGTGAGTAAATAGATTTTCTAGAATTTGCAGTGAAGAATAAACAATAGAAAACTTCATCCACCTAATATATATTATAGTAAGTAATTATGATTATTTGTAAATCTTGAGATATGGTCTGGTGTGACGTAGTTTTCAGAAAAACATTTTCTTTATCGTGCCGACGTTTCGATCTTTACTGAGATCATCTTCAGAGATCAAAGTGTTTGTCTTCTGTGTAATTGTGCCATCATTGCGTGTCGTGTTGAGAGTGCCAGAAGACAAACACTTTGAGCCCTGAAGATGATCTCAACAAAAGATC
>CM077108.1:19442952-19467520 GCA_039619505.1 Cimex hemipterus
GATTAAAAAAATAAATAAATCAAATTAAATTAAAAAATATATGAAAGTTTGGTAACAGTAGTTTAGCGACCTTGAAAGAAAAAAAAACGTGTTTCCTAGTCAAACATAGATTTATCATAGAAATGTTAAATGATGGGGTGAGTGTGGTGTTCAATACCTTCCAAAAGGATAGTTCCTACTCACAGTAGGCAATGCACGTCGAGAGACGTGGTTGTAGAGGTCCTTCAACCTGATGATGAGCTAAGAGGCTCGAAATCCGGATCGTTGCAGAACAACTTACTGTGAGTAGGAACTATCCTTTTGGAAGGTATAGATTTATCAGTTAACTAACTCTCAGTGACAAAAATTTCAATTTTCAATTCCAGGAGGTTGTCTAAGAATGAATATTGTTTTTGTTATCAGTATAGGTTTTGTTTACACTTCCCATTTCCGATGATTAAAAAATAAATAAATCAAATGAAATTAAAAAATATATGAAAGAATTTGGTAACAGTAGTTTAGTGACCTCTAAAGAAAAAAAAACGTGTTTCCTGGTCAAACATAGATTTATCAGTTAACTTAACTTTCAGTGACAACAATTTCAAATTTTAATTCCAGGAGGTTGTCTAAGAATGAATATTGTTTTTTTTATCAGTATAGGTTTTGTTTACACTTCCCATTTCAGCTGATTAAAAAAATAAATAAATCAAATTAAATTAAAAAATATATGAAAGTTTGGTAACAGTAGTTTAGCGACCTTGAAAGAAAAAAAAACGTGTTTCCTAGTCAAACATAGATTTATCAGTTAACTAACTTTCAGTGACAACAATTTCAATTTTTAAATCCAGCAGGTTGTCTAAGAATGCATATTGTTTTTGTTATCAGTACAGTTTTTGTTTACACTTCCCATTTCAGATGATTAAAAAAATTAATTAAATAAAAAAATATATGAAAGTAACAGCAGTTTAGTGACCTTGAACAAACGTTGTTCTCTGGTCTAACTTACTTTTATCAGTTGTCTTAAGTTCTATTTGTTTTGTAATGTATAACAATGATGTATAATCGGTAGTCATACTTTTATTGGATTTCAAGTTGATAACCTTGTTTTTTTTCTCTTACGTCAAATTTTATTCACTCCTTTGTACAATATTAAAAAAAAAGGCAATGTATACACTGATAACACATGAGGTCATTGTTTCTGCTAACTCATGCTGTTGGACATTCCAGATGGTTGTAAAAATATGATTATTGTTTTTAAAGGTAAATTTCGTCATATTTTGCATAAAAAAATTAAGCGTATTCCCTTGATATTAGATTAAGTAAAAGTATGAGGAAATGTGATAACTACAGTCTTGTGTCCTTGAGAAAAATCTATAATCATGTTTTTATCAATTATGACTGTGTTTATAATTAATTGTTTTATGATTTTACTGATAATTTTTTTAGTGGTTTTAATCAACGGGATTGTAGTTGTTTTCAGCTAGTGGAATGACAGGGTTGATTGGTCGTATGATAGTCTAATGACTCACTCAGGGTTTTTGGCCTCTTTTTCGTTGAGGATGCTAAGAAGTTCCTGGCCCCTGAGGCTGAGGCTGGCTTTTTTGTTGTCGTCGTCAAACTTGACAATCATGTACTCGACCTGTAAAAAGTTGAGAGATGAGCGTCAAGGAATGGTCCAGTGACCTGACTCAACAAGAAGCGAATTGAGGTCCATGAGGAAGACGTGAAGTTTTTTTTACCTCGTCGCCCCATTTGAGGACGTCTCCGTGTTTGTCTTTCAGCCTGTGGTACATGTTGATGAACTGGAGGACGCCTTGGTGGCGGACGTGGTCCGCGAGCTCCTTCGTCTTCTCCCAGGAGAGCGGATTCCCTTCGCTGAGCAGTCCCATCGCTGAGCACGGCCGGGACGAGACTGAGCCCTGAGGCCGAGGCTGAGCGGCGAGCGGTGGGAAAAGCGCGGCTGGCTCGCCCCTCCGACGGAAAAACCCTCCGCCACCCGGCCACTCACCAATTTTCCAGACGGCCCACCCGGGAAGTCACATTTCCACGCATTCCGAACAAATCGGAAAAACACATTTTGCCCTCTCCTAACTAACCTTATAACTCGCTAACCTTGAAACGGCTAAAAACCCTCAACCCTGGCACCACTCAAATCGATCCCTATCGAAAAAAGTAAATTACGTATACGAAAAATTTTTTTTTCAAAATAAATTTCAATGCGAAACTTTTTATAAACTCAGTTGTTTTATTTTAACTAAGATGGCTTCAATTTATTAAAACAAAATTTCACTCTCTAAAGTTGATAGTCAAAATATTAGAAGATCGATACTACGGACCACATCGATTCTGAAATTTTCCTCCTGACCACTTTCAGACCATTTTCCAAACTATCAAACGGCCACTAAGAATTACTAATTCTTCCTAACATCACATTATTTAAACTTGATATAGTCCATCAGATAATCTTTTTACGTAATTTTCACAAATCTGCTACTCATACAACCTGTTGAAGGTTCTGGCTGACCTATAGAGAATTCTAATCCTTCTATGATGACTATGTTTGATGACTAAAACAGCATCAAGAAACTTTGAGATAATCGAGGTCCATCTTTTTCTAACTTGCTGTATGATTAGTAAGAAAACAGTAATGAGTCCAACCACTCCTCTTTCCTGACCAAACCACATTTTACAATCAAACTAGTAAGTAATAAGCATCACTAACCTTAACAAATATATCATTAAAAATTGACATAACCTATGACTATCTGTTCACTTAATTTTCACAAATCTGCTACTTACACAGGTTATTGACTAGTTATCCCATGGAAAATTCTAAGTCTTCTGCTTGAACTGTATAAAGAAACATTGAGATAATCCAGGGAAATATCTAACAAGCTATTTGACTAGTAGGAAGACAGTAATGTGTGTTATTACTGATTCGGATACTGTCTTCCTTCCTGACCCAATTTCATATTTTCCAAGCAATCAACTATTGAGTATTAAGCATCAATAAACTTTGTAGATATTGTAGATGGAATTTTACAAGGTATGATATACTGCGCCCTTTAAGAGCTATTGTATCGCACGTTCTTTGCCTACAGCACACCGGTGAATCTTATTTCATCAAGAAATTTCATTAATAGGCCCAGTTTCAGTGATTGAAGCTCTTCTGTGGTCACATTATACATCCCAAGATATTTCCTCCTACGGGCTAGTGTAGCTCCGCAGTTTGCTAATAAATGTGTTGGTGTCTCTTCTTCCTCCTTGCAGAATCTGCATGTGCCATCTTGGATTATTCCAATTTTCTTAAGATGCCCGTTTAATCGTTTTAATCCGATTCGCAGTCTGTTCCTGCTTCCTTTGACACATTGTGTGATTTCTTTCCTACCAAAATTGGTTAGAAGATTCCTGGATTGTCTATGTCCAATGAGTGAATTTCATTGTTCCCTCAATTTCTTTTTGTCCTGTTTAAGATATTTGTTAATAATGTGCATTCCTATACCACAGAAGGGTTCAGGTCCTGTTAGCAGTGTAGCAGCCACTTTCTCATTGCCTTCTTCTCCCATGTGTCCTGGGCAGAGGCTGACTATTCTGCGTACCTAATATTTTTAATTTGGTTTTGCAGTTCAGCACCACCCTTATACTAATGGTACTTGAGCTTTGATGACTGCTTGGTTATCTGACACTATAGCTATATTATTGTTTTTGTACCCTTTACTTAGATTGAATTGGGTAATTGCATGGATCTCAGCTAGGAAGATACAGGTGTGTTTATCACTAACCTTTACAAACATATTAAACTTGACATAACCTAGACTATCTTGTCACCCCAATTTTCACGAATCTGTAACACTTGCAGAGTGGCTGGTTGCCTCATAGAGACTACTAATTCTTCTAAATGATGACGCACTGCATTAATAAACTTTGAGATAATAGAGGCTCATGTTTTTCCAACGTGCATCACTGATTTGGATAATCTTTAGAAACATTTCATTTAAACTTGACATAACCTATCTTTGCACCTAATTTTCACAAATCTGCTACTCATGCAGTAACCAGCCAATAGGGTTGTCTCATAGGGTATTGTTACTAGTAGGAGTAATTAGTAGTTGTACTCCAATTATAAATCCTGTCCAGCCATTGTCAAAATGTCGAAAGCCCACCCTCGTTTTCAAAACCCTCTCTCATCAAAAACTCTGGAACCTGAAGTGTTCCCCGTATTTTCTCACATTTCCAACTCTTTCCGCAATTACCAAGTTTCCGTCTGCTGGTCACCACCATCGTCGCAACTCGTGCCCCAACTTCATTAGGCGGCCTGTGGATCACCTCCGCCGGTTCAACATGCAGCCTACAAAAGCCAAGTAAGTCCTTTTTTGTGTGTCAACAATAGTAATTAGTAATTATTAATATTTTATTACACTGAATATGACCCTTTGAGTATAGAAGTATCTTCAATCACCTTGGATTTCTTCATGGCACTTATTTCAATTCCAAATATAATTTTTGTGTCAATTACTAAAAATTATTAAACATTATTCAAACTACAATAGAAATAAGACTACAATAGTGTTTTAGAAATATATTGTAATAGAAAGTTGCATTACTTACTCTAGTTAACTCTTTAAGAAACTAACTTAACTAAAACAATTTCCTTTAATTAACCATAATTTTATCACAGGAATGCATTTCACATTACTAACTGACTAAACTCTCCATCTTCGATTCTGGGTCTGTGATTTCCTTTTAGCAAGTGAAGCAGTAAAAAAATCCGTCTCATTGGTAGGGCAAATATTACAGTATCAGTGCCACAGGATTCATTAAATAATTCTAAAGCTTTCCCCTTCCTTGACACCAAATGCATAGCATTTTGGTCCAAAAAAACTATTAAGCATTACTAATTCTTTTTTAAATTTGCAATCTTTAATGCTGGGTGTGTGTGGTTTCCAATTATGTAGTAAGAAAACAACCCAACCATGTCTGACAGACCATGACAGTGAACAGCGGACCAAAATAATCGGAATTGCCCAATGTGTAAGGAGCAGTACATCAATTAGCTGTGAGATAAGGAAGGGGCACATTTTACAAAAATTCGATGCCAGTTATGTTGTTTAAGCAATCAGCTAGCATACGTAGAGATAGTACAAACTGATTACTAATTCTTTCTAGTATACATGAATTTAAGCATTGCAAACGATGATATCAAAAAAGCATTTTATAGTGATTCTTACTGCTCGTCTGCGATGCCCAATAGGTTTTTAGATTCTAAACCCTCTGTCTGACAGGAATTACATTTTTGTACTTTTTAATACTCCACTGAATCACCGATAAAATTGTTGATCCCTTTGAGAATAAACGTATGCCTCGGGCTATTTCTAAACACAATTGATAAGGTGTTATTGTATATCTTATTCATGCAGCTTTCGATATGAAAGTCCTTGGTCCCTTCTTGTACTTTATATGCATCAGATTTCCCCAAATCAAATACTTCATCCATCTCCCAGTGTACAAATAATGAACAAACTTGCAAACAATCAGTTCCACTATAAATCTACACTTTACAAACCCCTAAAAATTTACTATAAAAAAGTGGACAATTGTCATAAAATCTGAGAAATCAAAACTTGTGAACTTTACATATTTAAAATGCTTGCGACTGCAGATAACTCTGAAAGGTAAAATATTTCCTTACGTATAATATGTTGTCTAGGTTTAAAAGCTTCTAGTTTACTAAACAACCTGTTGTTTTGTTAAACGTATAATGGCTTAGGATTTATTTAATTGTTATAAGTTGGTAGATATATTTTTTTTGAGAAGTGATAACTGTTCACATTAATGTTCACCTCACTACAAATGTCATATGAGCTTTAACTTCCCTTCTCAATTTGTTATCTACACTTTAGCAACATTACTAGCTCATATATTACATGTAATGTTTGACGTAAATTTTTACTTCAGGGGCTTGCATTAGACCTGGCTTAGTCGCTTTCTTAATTTATAATGAGGATGGGGGCCAAATTTCAAATCAATACTCTTGCTTCATTAATTATTCAGTGATAAAGTTGAAGGGAGTTAACATGGAGGTCATTGTTATAGAAAAATAATGAAACGGGCAATATCGGGTTTTGTCCTACTGCACGAACAAATTGCTCTTTTATTGCTTGATCGATTACCATATGACTGATATAGCTAAATTTCTTTTCAAAATAAATTTTAATTTAACAATTGTACAAAGTTGGTGAGTTAAATTTAATACTCACATTACATTTAAGAACTATACTGGAATTGATGTTATTAGAAATATTTTACTGGGACATAAAAAGAAAAAGAAAATGGTATGGAGTCACTTTGATCCATTCAGTTGGGTTTTATAAATAGAAGTAATTATTTTTTAATTTTGTTGGTGTTTAAATTTTTTTTTTATTAGTGTTTTAAAACATTTCTAGACAACTAAGTTTCTCCATAGTTGAAGCAGAATAAATTGCATCTAATATTCATCCGAATAATTTTTAATAATAATTTTGTCATTGTTTCAATCAATTAGATTATCATGTAATTAATTTATAACTAATAAATAATAATCTTCTGAGCAGTTAGAACAGAATAGCTTTTCTTATCTCAAAGATAATATACTTAACACTTATCTCCAGTTACCAGGTGAACTTGGAGCTTGTAAAAGTTCGAGCTACAAATATATTTTGCTAAGTCTCTCATGAAAGATGGATGAGTAAAAGTAAACCAGTGAGAATAGGTGGATCAAGCAGGGTGATCAGTTTTGATCAGTTCAACATGCACACATTGCAAATCAGTCTACTTTCTGATAAATTATTCAGTTTGTAATAAAATCCTTTACGAAATACAAACAACATTGAAACTAAATGATCTACAAATTTAAGGTATAATAAATTTCAGCAAAAATACATTTGAAATGTGTGTTTTTGTTAGCATCACGAGCATTTTTTGCTTTACCCTATTAGGCTTACTATTATATAGTATTATTTTATTTTTCTTCCATTTTATTTTTTCAACTGTTCTTTTCCTATTTTCTTGTTCTTCTTTCTCAACTGGGTCTCTTACTGGACCCACTATGCAAGATTTTTTATTGTGTCTTCCAACAATTTGTTTTATTTGTTTTTATGTTATTATTTTATTATTATTATTATTATTATTATTATTATTTTTAAATACATTTTTAAGTCGTTATATATCTTGTTTTTTCTTGAGAAATTATTTGTAATTAGTTTTGACCCAAGATAGTGTTCTTAAAGCTATCGTTTTAGTTTGGCATTTCCATAGAAACAGCCTTTTTACAAGTTTTTAGTCAAATTATCACGCCTTTTCTGTAGAAACAGACTTTTTAAAATTTGTTTTGTCCCAAGATTATTGTTTTCTGGTTGTTATGTCCATAGAAACAGTTCTTTTATACGTTTCTAGGTAAATTATCTTATTTTTTTCAATACAAACCGTCTTATATTTTTCATCTGTTTTGTCCTAAGAACTATCGTTTTTTTGGTATTTCCATAGAAACAGCCTTTTTACAAGTTTTTAGTCAAAGTATCACTCCATTTCTGTAGAAACTGACTTTTTAAAATTTGTTTTGGCCAAAGATATGTTGTCTGTTATTTCCATTGAAACACCCGTTTTATACGTTTTTAGTTTAATTATATATATGCTTTCAATTACATTCTTTTTCAATACAATCGACTTCTTTTTATTAGTTTTTTTTCTTAGATCTATGGTTTTTGTTTGTTATTTCCATAGAAACCGCCTTTTTATAATTTTTTAATCAAATTATCACCCTTTTTCTGTAGAAACTGACTTTTTAAAATTTGTTTTGTCCTAAAATTGTTGTTTTCTGTTTGTTATTTCCATGTAAACCGTTCTTTTGTATATTTTTAGTTAAATTATAACTAATTTCAATTGTATTCTTTTTCAATTCAGCTTCTTTTTATATCAGTTTTGTATTGCTTGGCATTTCCAAAAAAAAAACCTTTTTATGCTTTTTTAAATTTTTTTTTTTTATTTATTCCAAAATATTTATAAAGCCTTTATTTTTAAATCTTATTACGTACTTATTAATTTGCCTGCTTCTTGTAGTGCATGATGATGTGTTCGAGATCTTGTGTTCCGCAGTCCTCTCAGTTCGGTCGCGAGATTATATTAAATCTGTTGTGATATCCTTTTGCACCGTCCGTGATCGGATCTTATTGTTTTGCAAAATGCCTTGGTTGTATTAATGGCTTCGGTTAACCAAGGCTAAAGTTCTACCAACGGAAACATATTTTTGTATGTTATCCGTTTGTTATTTGACAGGTATTCAATTTGTAAATCTATCTTCAGATGTAATCTTTAAATAGCATCTTTTCTGGGTATAGGAGCTTTTAGATTATTGCCCGTTTTGGTGGCGTCTTTGACAAGCCGATATACATCATTTTGTTTGAACCCTGTTTGGCCTTTGATCCAGGTTAATAATATTTTATGCCTTTTATACCTGATCATTGTTGCAAGTTCAAGGTTTTCTATAACGATGTATTCCGTGATATACAACTTTTTGTCATTGAAAAAGTTTTTGAACACAACTGAGACAATCTGGACATATGACCACTTTCGGGAATTACTTGTTGTTACATCATAGGTTCCCTTATAGCAACCGATTCTGCAGTGTATGTAAAATGGCATCAGGAGATCATCATAAAATGCAGGAGAGGATCATAAAATGCATAACCTACTAGACCATTTAGGATGGTTAGGGATGGTTTGAAAACGTCGGTTGAGGGCCGAATTTCTTTTATTTCTATCATGGTAATCATTGTCCTCCACTTTCCATAAACATGTCACACTTTTTGCTGTTTGCTGTTCACAGATGTTTGCTCAGCGACAGAAAGACGGAGAAAGCGCCAAAAAAGCGCGAGTTTTGCCATTCTCGAACTCGACTTGCCATCGTCGCGCCGTAGATATTCGGAGTTTGGACCGGTCGAATATTCGGCACAGCCGGGCACGCCAGTTCAGTTTTGCCATTGACATGGTTTTTGGAACGGTGTCGCTAGGAGCGATCGTGAATGGCCTCCTAAATAAGATGTCCGTCTGGAATCTCGCATAAAGATCACATAGATTTTTTGGCTGACTTGGGTTTTATTCAAGTCTGTGTTTGTTTTGGGGTGCAGTCAAATTGTCACGCTTTTTCTGTAGACACTGACTTTTTAAAATTTGTTTTGAGCCAAGATATGTTGTTTACTGTTTGTCATTTCCTCAGAAACAGCAATAGTTTTGTACGGTTTTACTCAAATTATTTTGTTTTTCTCTAGAGAAATTTTTAAAATTCCTTGTGACGCCACATCTATTGTTTTCCTTTTGTTATTTTGACAGATTCAACTTTTTAAAGTGTTTTTAGTTTAATAATTTATTTTTGTACAGGCTTAGACATGCATGCAATTTCAAGTGCACTGTAATAGTAACGAAACTTCAACAAAACCTATTTACGTTTTCGTAGTCAATTGAGTAAGCTACTTCTTTCAACTGATTGATTATTCTTTCTAACGTTGAGATAAAAACAGTCAGTGTCACGAGCGGGATTCGAACCTACACCTTAGGCTAAATCCGTACCACTTCATGATTTCTTCTGAGATTCTCTCGGACGCCAACTCTCCATCTCAACTTACAACCGATCGAATTTCCCTCTTTTTGCCATTTTCAAATGTCGTGTAATCAATCGGATCGAATTAACAGCGACTTAGGAAATAGCCTCTTCTTTTACTTTTTAAATATTACTCCATTTACGTTGTCGTAGTCAATTTTCTAAGTTACTTCTTTCAATCAATTAATTATCCCTTTCGTAAGGTCTTGGTTGAGGTAGAAGCTCGTGACACTGATTTTTTCAACCAAGACCTTGGAAAGAATAATTAATTGATTCAACAATAACGTTGGACCCTTGGAGATAAGTTTAAAAACAAAACTTTTGGATTCCCTTTGGTGTAATAAATTTCTTCTTTTTTTGTCTTTTCGACTTTCTCTCATATGAGAAGGTTCCCTGCTCATCGTTCAATTATATACAGTTTGTATGGCCATGCAGGCTTGTGTACTTGTCGTTTTGCCAAAATTTTACTTATTTATATTAAAAAAAAAACGATCTTGTAGACAATCTGTATGGATGAGGTTTCTATATTCCGTTTCGGGTTGGGTGTATAAGAAAGCTTTGCTTAGCACATTTACATAAATAATTTTTTAAGGCTTTACCCAACGGAATAAAGGAAGGTATTTATAGGTGTAATACATCAAATAAAGAATGTAACGGAATTTTCAACACGGCTAGTACTCAAATAGTTAATAGCGAGCCTCGTCGTGGGTTCATTTGAATTTTAGAGTTTTTGGACCTGGCAGCTCTCGGTATATCTCGGCCTACAGTTATGTTCCGGCTGTCGTTCGGACGGTGGCTATCCGTTTTTGGATCGAAACAAGGAAAGGAGCTTATCTGGAAATGTTTCTGCATAGATTTCCCCGTACGTCCCGGCCGCCGGTATCGGCGGATCGGATGAGATCCGTTATGAGAAAATAGAGCATCGCTCCTCGGGGGTATTTGGGCCGGAGTAGGCGTGAGATACTTATTAGTGCATAATAGCCAAGGGTTGGCAGACCCGATCACGACTCTCACCCACACCCGACACGACCGACACACCGACGGACACTGCTCAAAGATAATAAATAATATATTGTTAATCCTACGGCAATACTGCTCTCATTTAATAATATTTGGGTCAGTTATTCCACAAGGAAAATGTTTGAGGAACATTTTGTATGGTATCTCCAACTTTACCTAGCTCCAAGCTCACCTGGTACATTGAGATAATTGCTAGATATATTATATTTTAAATAAGAAAATATATTCGGATCGAACTGCTTTTAGTTTTTATTCATTTCAATTAATTAAGGTTTTTAATTGAGAAAAAAAAACAGCGTCACAAGCGGGAATCGAACCCACGATCTTCGGCTAGATACGCCGCTACTCAACTACTTGAGCTATCGTGACTTCAATCCAGTCGGATACTATCTCAACCGCACCTTTTTTAAATTTTCCCTCCATTTTGCCATCCACACATATGTCCGAGTGGATCGAAGTCACGATAGTTCACGTGGTAGAGCAGCGACTATCTAGCCGAAGATCGTGGGTTCGAATCCCGCTCGTTCCATTGACTTTTTTATCTCAACTAAAAACCTCAATTAATTGTAATATATTAATTGGTCAAGCGGACCACGAAATTAGTGAATTTAATAGTTTTGATTAATTATGAGAACAACGGGTGTTGAACAAATTATCTAAGAGCCCTAGTAGTTCAAAATAGCAAAATCACAGGGAAAAAAATAAATTAATTTACAAAAATAACAGCACTTGTTAGATGTAAACGAGGGTAGAAATGTCGGAGGAAAACTATTTTTTTTTAACTATTCAGAAGCTTAGTAGCGTAGAAATGATGTTGATTTTTCACAATGAAAATAAATATATCCCTTATAAATGGGTGGTACAACCGAAAGAGAAATTAATGGAATAATTAGTATTCTTACAGCTAAATGAATTTTTGCGCAGGTAGTGCAAATCTTTACATGTTCAAAGTTCACTTCTTTCATCTATATCATTGAGATCTAACGATCAAGTTCCTCACTGATGCTGGCTCAAAGGGGAATCGCGTTTGCTTAATTCAAAAACCCGTGCGTGAAGACGGACCCAATGCAGGTTCAGCATAATAACTCGATAATAGCTCTTGATAATCACAAGATTTTTTATTTAAAAAAAAGGCAATCTATTAACAGCTGCTTCTATTATATTACAACAGAAAAAACAATAAATTATGACTTAAAATTAATAAAAACTTGAGTTCAATCAGAAAAACGATTAATTGAAAGGTTAAACCAAAAGGGAAATTAGTAAATTAATTATTATTCTAACAGCTAGATGGACTTTTTATTCAGGAAGCTCATAATTTTACATGTTCGAAGTTGCGAAATGAACATAATATCTACATCTAATTATTTATTAAAAATTCAATGTATTAAAAATAAATTAAAAATTGCATTAATTGAATAAAGACTACATTATTACTATTATTAAATAATTATAAAAATATAACTAAAATAATATTATTCATTGCCGTTTAGAATGATTAACCTATAAATTGTATTGAAATTGCTTATAGTAATTAAATCTCCTATAATTGTAGAATCAATTTGCAATCAATTATCAGCCTCTGAAGATATGAACGGTATATGAACGATTGGCAAATTTATTACGAACGGAAATGCTAAGGTTTTACAGAAAGGCAATTTTTTAAATCTTTATTAAGCCATTGGAAACTCTGGGCGAAATTGGGCCGACTGGCATTATCGAAAGATTATCCCAATGAAGATGTCGTATTCAAGAAGACAGTCAGTGAGACGTCCCGAGGAATTAATCCCAGTTTTATCCAATCACTTAAGCCGGCTCGAAAAACGTTTTTCGCCGTGTCCAATCTGAGCGAAGTTGGTGTAATTCCAGGAGGCGCGTTCTTCCGTTTCTGTAACTTTAAGACGGTGAAAAGTTTTATCGTCCTTTTCATCTTTATTAGTTCAGGCTTTCTTTATAGTGAAATCTAGAAAGGCCGTTTCATAAAACGTTATGGGCGCTATAAAACGAAAATTTGTGCATTAAAGCAGCCGTTAGAAGCTGTTTAAACTATGAAGAGAAATTCCGTAGTGTCTCATTTAGACTTTTCGGCTCCTTTCGATCTCACCGAAATTTATAATTGATAACCAAATATGATAATCAAGACCATAAACATTACAAGTAAGTCTGATATTTTACCATTACATGGACTTAGCTATATTTTAAAGTATGAACATTCTTCTCTAACATACCGTCGATCTTGTGTAAAAATTGTGATGTGTCGCTAAAGTAAGTTCATTATACTGCTTACACTTAGAGGCAAAAGAAATGACCACCCTTAGACTTAAAATTATCCCTTAGGCAATCCACCATTGATTATCTTACAAAATATTTGGTCCTTTTTAAAGGATTAGAGGTAAATAAAGCACAAATAAAATCTCTCACTTGCCTTTACAATTGGATTTTGTAAATAAATCTTTGAATGGCCTATCTATTCTTTGTTGGTTTTTCTGTTAGGTGGTTTGATTTTTTTTATGTTGTACCATTTTTATGTTTCAAATTTGTTTGGGTGATAGTGACGCAAATTCGATGACAACAATTCGACTAGAATCATAACATTATTGGAAGATGGAGGAAGACAATAGTAGGTGGCGAGCATAATATTCCCAGAACAACTGGCCGAAGGGTCTTCCAACACCACCAAGACCCGAGGAGTTAAATGCCTGGGAAGACTCGTACCCTATCCCGAAAAGTTCCGGGACTCGGTCGGCTCACGTGTCCTGCATAAACCTCTTAGACTTGTTCACAAACCCCCAAGAACCAATCTACACCTAGCATACCTATAACACTCTGCGAGGCCTTGCTCGAGCCTTGCCGTGCAGTAGCGGCAAAAGGGATCTGGTAGGATATCCATTAAGAAAAGGTGTGTTGTCAGTGGGCAGTGGCCTGTCAGAATACCTATCAGCCTCCTAATTCCCTTCCTTGAGATAGAGAATAGCCATTTCGATTCTGCTGGTTTGATCGTCTTGACAAAATCTTTCGATTGCCTGTGTCCGGGGGATAAATTCCACTCCCTAAGGAATTGTTTCATGCCCCATTTCGGCGTGCTCATAGAGTGAGGTAATACCGGTCGTGGCCCGACAAACGCAGTATTAGAGCCTTCTTTGGCCACGCTATCCGCCTTTTCATTACCATAGTGCACTTTATATGCTGGTATCCCAATAAGGACTACCTTGTTCTCAAACCTGAAAGAACCTGATAAGATCTGTAGTTTCCTCCACCAGTCGTGAGGTGTTACAAATCTTTTTGTAATGACCTAAGACTAGTCTGACTATCAGAGAAAATTCTAATATCTTTTCCCTTACTTTTATTTTCCATAAACTCGCATTGATAGCCCAGATGCTGGAGGTTACTCAAGAACGATAAAATCGCCATGTGCCAAATCTCAGATGATCGTTTTATTGTTTCCAATATGCTGTGTAATCGACCTTCTACCGCTGTTGAGGTGAGGTAACTTCTTCAACAAATTCGGTATAAGCACAAGCATAAGGAGAAAATTTTCAGAAGGCACTGGTCCAATTTCTGACAAGGAACAGAACAGCTCGGTTAAGCTTGGCAATAGATCACATCAATTGGCCTCAGCAAAATTGGACTAAAATCTTGTTTTTCGGATGAGGCAATGTCTTGAGGTCTTCTGATGGCCGAAAGAGGGTTTGGAAAACACGAGTCATTCTGGCTGTAAACTTTTTTTAAAGTCTTTTTACTTCCCTTATTCATTCTTTTTAATAATTTCTTTCAATTTAAACTTCGGTGCTTCTTTCTTTACGTTGTAATATCTATGCTATCTAGCTAGCTGTACCATATGGGCAATTTTCTATTCCTCTATTCAGTTAAAACTGTTTGTCGTCCGTTTTAAGGGTCTAATTACATTTTGTTGTCTAGATGAAAGGCATTTTGACGTGATGTATTATAATTTATAGAAAAAATTAACCTTGGTCATTTAAAATATTTGTAGTTTCGGTATTTCTACTCAATTTGGCCTGTATATACTCTCTGCCAAAATCGATTCGGTTTCTGGTCATCTTAAGCGCTAGTTTTCTATGTCCACAGTCGGAAACAATCCGCAGAGCTCAAAGAGGAAATCTCAAAATTTAATTTATTGTTGAGTAGAACGTGCCAAGATTGAAGATAGAATAGGCCTAGTATTAGAGAAATCTCATCGCTTATGAGTACAGGCGACAACAATGCTCATGCTAACGTTATTCATCGCTCGGCTAAATAAAGAAATGTAATCTCCCGTGGAAACGAATGAACACCTACATGGCCGGATACGTGTGACCTTTCTCCGTGGTCTACTCGCAGACAATGGGCAAGAGATCATTTTACACCCTGGGGACGGTGCGGACCGCGAAAAGGCCCTTTCGAAAATTTTCAGAGAATCGTAAAAGTAGCCTGCCGATCGGGTGAAAACACGACCGACAATAAAACTACATACTAAAACGGACGAACAGGATAATAACGCTCAGAAGGTTACTAACTAAACCGAGCCGTTATGATGGATATATTGTTCTCACATTTACAGTGGAATTAATTATTTAGCTTTTATAACTTCGTGTATCCTTTCTCTCCTAAAACTTTCAATAAGAACATCACATTATGGGCAAACTTTTATAATTGGTACGTAAGTAATTATCGTATATAACTTGAAGTAGCTTTTTCAGCCTGTTTTCTTTCACAAACTGCGATAAACGCTTTGATATTCACAGTTAGATCTCCTTTCGTTTATGCTGATGACCTCTTGGTACATCCTTATAGCTCCCTTCATGCGTCAATATTATCAGCGTTAAAGCGGTTTCGAGTATTTAAATATTTAAATGTATTATGGATATATGTGATTATTCTGTGCAATTGAGTACATACTCGGTACTAAAGAGAATCCTGGACTATCAATTGTCAAATACGGGAAAATGGTATTTAAATATTGCAATAAAAATATGTGGCATTTACTTCAGCTGTCTAACTCTATTATACGTTCAATAAATCATGTAGGACTGCACAACAAGTTTCAGAGAGATAAAAGTCGAGTGGCGAGTCTACCTTGTGTTGACATTTGTAAATCGTTAATTATAATCCTTCTCCCTTTTTCGAGTAGGTCGTGGTCGTCGGGTTGGGAAAACGCAGGCTATTGTTTTGTTATTCGTATAATCCATAAACCCCAAAAACCAATTGATCACGAACAACCTCTCAACAGCCTGCTTTTCCTTCTAAGACTACTCGGGAAGCTTCTCGTTTTCAAACTGTTAACCCTCTTAAATCACATTCATGACCACCAACTACAGACTTAAGCTCATCGGGTTGAAGGCACCATCACTACCACACTTAAGAAGCAGTCCTCTTCCTGTATATTCCTAGACATCGCTCAAGCATTTCATTTCGTATGGCTGCTGTGAAAATGTAAGAAATTTCTTATATATCTCACGTCAAAATCTTTATCTTACCTTAGCAAAGGAATCGGCTTCTATACGGCTTGCGAACCGTGGTCAGTGTTAGTCTATTGCTGACTGCCTCATCAAGCTTAAGGCTTTTTAACTGATCCCAAAGCTATTTGAAGACTCATGAGTCTTCTTCAGGCCTTTTACTCTCCCAGCCTAACATCAAGAAAGGATCCCGCTTCTATCTTCCTTAATAATATTTGTTTCTGCCACTCCGAGACTACATATGCCCACGGCGTATTTAGTAATTCTATTTTGGTTTTTTGATAGCATTTTTACATGCCTCTGTTCTGGGCTATTTCCCATTGAACGGAGGACTTAGTTTTTTAGCAATTTGGTATTCCACGAACGGGTTCAGGGCAAATAGATGTTCTCTTCCATGTTCGCTTGGCCAATTAATCGGACGATTCCCTGGACTTCGTATTTGTAATTTTGTTCTCCTCCTCCCCAATGTTTTTTTTGGGCTTTAATCCCATTTCTGAACTTGAACTTGACGATGATGCGGTAGTTACACTCGGTGCCGCCTGGCTGTCCAAGTAGATTCGACTGGCTATTCTGCTGTTAACCTCCAAGGCACAGCGTAGCCACAGTCCCCACTTCAAAGACAATGGAATGTTGCCCAAGACTTGTACGTCTTCCGTTTATTTACCTAAGTAGTAGCTTCTGACTATTGAATGCTTGCTTTCATTCTAGGTCGCGACTTTGACTTGATTAATCTTCAACCGGCAATTGACAAAATTCACAAATCTATAGGTAATGACGGTATTACCTACGAATTTGATACCCTTACACCAGATCGGGAGCAATATTTACTTAATATGTTCAAAAAGGAAATTAAAATTAGGAAAAGCATTGGTTTCAGGTAATATTTATGTTGCTACATTAAAATAGCCATACGAAAGATCTGAAAAATTAACGAGGCATCGCTCATCTAAATACTGAACAACTGAAATCTGCAGACTATCTGGAGAGATGCAGAATATTCAAACGACTGTTAGATAGCCGTTCTAAACTGAAGGTACAAATAAAAAAATAAAAAAAAAACACTTGGCACTTGCACCAATATGGATTTACCGACAAGAACTCTACGGGACTTCCTTCGTCCTTCCATATTAGGAACTATAGCATGCAGACGAACAAAATTCCATTACATATCATCTTCTCACCCTTATTCATTAATTAATAAACTGTCGCATCTTAATCTTTCTACGAATCATCCCGATGACTGATACATCGAGGGGCTAGGGATGAGCCACACCTACTCATCCTATACGAAAGACCCCTTGAAAGGGCGACTGTTGTGTCTGCAACTCACTCCTTGAAACCACATTCAGCAGATACATAGGTATACGTAGATACATAGGTGCAGCTAAAAAGAGTGTAAGAGAGAAAGGAGAGAGAGAGAAAGAGAGAGAGTGAGAAAGAGAGAGAAAGAAAGAGAGACTCCCAAGGTTAACAGAATAATAGATTTGATCTGAAAATAATATTCTAACATGGCTTTTTTCATCCGTTATACGATAGTAAAATTTTACGAAGCTAACGGTGAATCATGTACCACCTTTCTTATGTTTTTGATCTTCTAGTGTGTTTTATGTCCATCCGATCTGGATAGAACTAGTGGGGCACGAGTCCCGAGGGAGCTTTTATCTTACGATCTCAGTTTTCTAAATCATTGTGAAAGTGTTAAAAACGGGAATTATAATTTTTTTCGGTGTATGTCTATCGGCTTAGGGAAAAAGGGGAAGGCACTCCATTATCCAGATCTCCCTTTAATAAACACGTTCCAATTTCTGTTTAATTGAGGAAAACAGGAAGATTAAACAATCCTCTGAATTGTGCTCGCTTTTACTTTCCCTCGACAAAAATAACAGTAAAACATGTAAGAAATTTTTTATTGTTTTTATATCTAGGCAGAAAATGACAAAATTTAGGAAAATTTGGGTAGTCTCGATAGTAGCCTGAACGACTTTCACCGATTATTATTATAATTTACGGAGGGCAAGAACGATTATTTTACAAAATATCACCCTCCTAGAAGTACATGGTATTATTACAACATTAGTAAGTACTACTGTATATACAATAAACAGCAATGAACAGTAATATACATATCCAGAAATACCTAGGGCTGAAACATCTCATCAGACGTCTAAATAAAAACATTGGTTTCAACATGTTAACATATTACGTTGTTTGTTATGCTTTAAGATGAAGGATGTTTGGCTAAAATACAGATGATTTTAGCTGCTAAATCTTTGGAATGGTTCTTCACACCGTAGGAAGAACGTGAGCGAAATATATAAAATATTCCGCTTTTTCGTGTTTGTATATTATTTTTGATTGGAAAGATAGATTATTTTTGAAACAGTACAAAAAGTACATTTTTTTGACGTGAGATAAATCTAATGTGACCAGTACCTGTCTCCTGATTGTTGTTTATTGTTTGAACCTCTCCTAAATTTATACATCTCTCGTGTTTGCACACATGGTGTAAAATATTCATTAGCCTTTACAGTACAATGAGTACGTCGAGTAATAGCTTTTTTTAAAATCGATCTCTCAAGTTAAAGCATAACAGTGTGCGTCGTTATGTTGCAGGGTCGAAAATTCGGTTTGTCCACCCTCGCAAAGGTCGGGGTCAGATTGTATCTCGGGATAATTTATTATAGATGTGTTCAGGGCGTTAAGCCTCGGGCCATCGGCACTGATTGTATGCTAAACAGTGATGCTGTTTAGTGGGGGCACCTGATCAACTGTTGAATACATTAACATTGTTATGCCCGGACCATTACAAACAACGGAGAAAAGCAGGGCAACAGTAGATTTAAATTAGAAAAAAATATTTTTGGTAAATCCACGAGTACAATTCTTTAAAGATCGATTAAAATGTATTGTTTTTGATAAAAATATATTTTCAAAAGATAAATCAAAATGTTATCTTTTATTACTTAGAGAAGCTTTCTCCTTTTGGTCCACTTGCTTGTAAATAGACTAATTCCACTTCCATGAGCTGAAAGTGGGTATTTCATTAAACAATTTTGATGTAATAAAAATGTTTAGTATATGAAACACCACTTTTGGGGAAAAAATGGGTTATTTTTCTCTCTCGCGAACGCAGCTCGGGCCACTCCTAAAAATTTCTCCGTGGACAAACCCAGAAAATTATCCACCGCCGGATGCTTCTTCCCCCGGACGAGTTTTGTCGCTTCCGAAACCTATTAGCGACCCAATTTATTCAGGAGTGGATTTATTATTCAATTTCGTCAGGCGGCGAGAGAAAAGTATGCGAGCCGGCCGATTGCAGTCAATGATGATTAAACTTTCAAAATGTGGACGGCTTCCGTTCGAAGTCCATCCGGTCTTGTGCTGAAATACTTTATGGGCTGCCGGACGTCTTGTTTCTAACTAGCCACCGGACGCGGGCGACATTTTTTTCCCTTTAAAAACAACGGCTTGATTGATCATTATATAAACGTTAATTAAATTCTTCTCCATGCTTATTAAGGCGGTTTTTTTTTGTCTTTATCTTTGACACTTAAAATAAAAGCGGGAACGAATGGTTATTTCACCGTGTAAAGAAACGTTTATTGGGCTATAAAGGGATTATAATTCCATCTTTTTACAACATAAAAATACATAAAAACTGCTGACTTACGAAAACAACAACAATTATTAATTATCCTAGTTCGCTTATTTTGTATCGCTTAAAAAGTTGTACTTTGTAGATTTTTGAGTGGAATAGCACAAAAATAATACAAAGAAAGGTGGGAACAGTATAAGCCCAGGAAGATGAAGTTCATTTCACTTCGAAAAAATAATCTAATGACAAGTTAAACTCGTTCAATTTTCCATTAAAACAATTGAAGTGTTATTAAATGTTTTTAGTTTATAGTTTCAATACTTGGGTGACAATCTCAATGAAACGGCAGAAATTTAAGAGACAAGATAAAAATATGTGTGCGTGTGTGCGTGCGTGTGTGTGTGTGTGTGGGTGTGAGAATGGGTAGTCTCGATCTGTTGTCAAATCTTTTGTGCAGTTCAGAGGCATTTGGTTTCACCCGATACTCCATTTCTTAAACCATTCTTCCACCCAGGACAGATGTTCTTGGAGATTTCGAAGGCTACTATTTAATCTTGATTTGTTTAAAAAATAGCAGTTTCCACTCCGTGAGGAGTACTGTAGTGGGATTTTACTCTTGACTGTATATTATATAAAGAATGGAGCCAAGGGTGCTGCCTTGGGGAACACCAATTTGTGCTTAGCTGATGGAAGAGGAGAATAATAAACGACTCGACTCTTGGGTGCTAGACCTAACTAGCAGCATATCAAATTTAAAAAAAAAGTCAGTAATTTAATGGAAAATTTGTAAGTAAAAAAATGAACGCTGAAATGTAACGCTAGATGTAGTGTGTCACGTACGCAGTTGTGCTATTTCTAGGTCTAATAGTTCATTAGAAATTACAAGTTGTGATAGTCCCTGTTTCATAAAGTTAGGATTTAATTCACTTATTCTTTATTCCTTGTAATGAATGTTTTCACAAAAGAATCATAAAGGACAGATTTGTAGAAATGATTTGAGGTGGGGTTAGTATGGCAATCCACTTTTTGGACGAGGTGATTCTATTCACAGAAGTAAAGTGTACTGATTTCACGTATTAATAACTCATCATCAGGCAGAAGATACAAACACGACGCGACGTTCCAATCAGCAGGTGGTTTTTCAAGCCGGTCACTTTTGAACGTGCGAAAAACGCGGATTATAACACAAAAACATATTACCATAATAATATACAGTAAAAAGAAAAGAAAGATGGCTCTTCAGAGGTCAGCGGATGTTGAAAATGGATAGGAATATAAATTCTAGGGTGCTTTTTCAACTCCCAATTGTCTCTCAAATTTGCGCTGAAGAGTTTGGTCATAATTGATATATCAGGATTTGGACCTCCTGTCTACTAAAATTACTCTCTTTAATTAATTTTATTATTCTGCTCAAATTTGGAACTTTTAATTTTTTATTTATTAATTTATTTTTTTTAATGGCCTCATGAACTTTGCATATCTAGCCAGACTATTGTAATTATTTATTGCGTATTCGTTTTTTTGGGGGGGAAGGGTATCGTGAAAAAAAGGGCTAGAGGCGACGGCGGGAATCGAACCCGCACCGCGGGGTCTACTAGCCTAGTCTCTCACTCTAACCACTCGGCTACCGCGGCCCGGAATTTGCAACTTAAAACCCAAGTTTCGGTAATGGGACAATCGAGTATCAAGTGACGTGTTAGTTTTATAAACTTTTTTAAAGGCATTGTTTTTTTCTCAAAAAAAATTTCTTCGTAGTTGTACAAAAATGTTTTCTTTACCAGATGAACCCGATTAATTAGAAAATAACAAATGAACAAACATATAAATGAAAGTTTACTGGCATAGTTAGTAGGGTAAAACTAGATAGTTATTTATTAATTATTATTTCTTGTAGATCCTTTAAAACTAGGAAATGTTTGGAAAAATAAATGAACACTAAGAAGCTAAAATAGACTTCCTAAACTCAAATAGAAAAATAGTATATAATACTAAAGAATTATGATCCTTGGCCTTATATATATAAGAAGTAATTTTTTTAATGTTGTTCATTCCCATTTCTGCTACTAGAAGAATTCCTTATTGAAAAATTGGCCGAATGATTACGTGAGGGACATTCGAAGATATCCCACAGGAGCTCACGTACGTCTAGATTGAACACTCACGCGTTTTCGGTCTTACCATTAAGAGAGAGCAATTTCGACTTGAAATTGTACTTATTTAGTCCAGTCCCCCTCCTAGATAAGTATCACGTTGCCCCGGCTTCATCAGAGAACTATAAATGGGTTTAGTGGGTTTCATGACCCTGTTTATTTCATTCCGGCTTAATTCTATATAAATTTGTATGATACGAAATGAACGAACGGTTTGTGAATTATTTGCAATATTGAGTTCTCTGAGGTTTCTCGAAACAGGTAAAGTTTATTAAGAACAATATTAAAGTCTACAAATTGTGCAAAGTAAGGGTGTGAGTCGAAAGACGAGAAAAGCGTGTAAGTCGTCCTTTTAACCATTTTACAAACGTGGGCGCAATGATCACCAAGTTTGGACCAAATGATTTATCATCGGCTATCTTGTAATCATTTAATCTGTTCATTACTCTCCACAGAGGGTTTATTTCATTTTATTGGCCTATAAAGTGATTTTGAAATTATAGGCAAAATTATCACATTCCTCACCAACCTAAATCTGCCTTTTTTTCATTTTTTGTACTATCCCTCTGTCTTCCTCTCGCTCTCCATATAAAATTCAAATATAACACCTTATTACGACGTTTTCCTATATTTGGAAGGACTGTTAAAATTTACCTTTTAAGCCCTAGGGGTCGATTTATGAAAATATTGATAAATACGTCCAAATTTTGCTTTCGGTTTATTTATTATAAATACGCTACCGGTTCTGAGGCGAATTACCAGTCCTTATTATATTATTATTCTATGCCATCAGAAGAACAATAAGGTTCTTTAACTTGTGCGCACTTTGCACATGGCCTTATCACACAAGTGGGCATTGTGATACTACAAGGCTGGTGTAGAAGCCACTTATCCACAGACTAAGGTGACTTCGGTTCGCCCCTTTTAAGGGGATGGACCGACATGTATACGCCCTACCGTGTGCCTTATAGCGAAGTGGTAACAATTTCCTAGGGTGTTCGGGCTCCACTAGTGTCGAAACTGCCAGATCCCTCGGTTTTGATTATAGAGGAATTTTAAACACCCCCTAGAGGAACACTGCCTTCGGTAAAAGAGCCGATAAAGGCACTACAGGCCTACTAGTACCCGCCAGGCGTCTCGCCAGTGTACCACAACGATTCCATGTGGAGTTTCAATCTTCATACAGGTCATTAGACAGGCGAAGAAAGAAGAAGACCAACTGTTTTCACCAAGCTTTCGGCAACTTATAGTGTCCAACCAGTCAAAACAACGCTAATCAACGTGCTGATCAGAACAAAATGGTTGAAGCTTAGTCATATGGACATTTTTTTATTAGCTAGGTACTGTTAAAATTTTTATTTTTGTTAGTTTAAACAGTGCATTTTAATAATTATTTTTAATTTTATATGGATGACTATTGTTACCATGCTAAATGTAGTATGCTGGTCATGTATTTCATAACCTTAACTCAAAACTCTTTTATAATATTTTTTCAATATTTTCTATTTTCTGCACTCTTGGTATTATGTACATTATTTTTTTTGTTAATTGTTAATAATTGTATATTATTCTTTCTGATGATGGTACTATAAGTTGCCGAAAGCTTGGTGAACCCAACTGTTAGTCTTCTTCTTTCTTCACCTGTCTAATGACTTCTGTGACGATTGAAACTACACAAAGATTATCTGCAGGTCGATCAACAAACATCTCACAACGATCCATTCCCATGCAGCCACCGGGCATGGAACTTAGAACTTTCCACTACCCCGTCGTTCAGTTGGTTTTGCAACCTCCGCGTCTTTGCATACAACTATCTACCCTCTTATCTACTCTATTTTTCTCACTATTACCCACTCTTAATTTTAGAATCTATTTCTATCTTCTTATCATTTGTTTATATTTTTGCTTTTCTGAATATTTATCACTGTGCAGTTATATTTTTAGAGATATACAGGGTTTTATTAGTGGCACACTTAGATTTCTGAAAAAATACTAAGTATAGAAAAAAGTTTTAAGAGTATTTTTTTAAATGTACAAGATTTAGGTTTGTGCCAATAGCTTTATTTATCTTTGCAGTATTACATACATCTAATTGCTGGTCTTGTTTAATTTATTTATCATTCAAATTTCTTAAATATAGCTAGTTTTAGAGTAAAAAAAAATCGAGAATAACTGTTGGTTAATTGTACTGTAAAACTGATTCAAATGAGGCGCATCGCTCTATTATTAATACAAGGATACGTTCGGTTTTTTAAAGGAATTTATTGAAATTTGTAATTTAGCATTAACTGTAATATTAGGCGAGACCGGTTTATCTTTCGACAAGTCGATGTCGATCCCTGATTCCAGGTTACCGGTGAAGCCCGACCTTGCGACTTGTTTAGCGATCGTAGTCCGCCGGTGGATTAGAAAGGCGTTGTTGATGGAAATAATTCGGATAAGATGTGACCACTTTCTCCGGCCGTGCACCGGCACTCCAGGAAAAATTAACATTCGACACTCATTCGGCCTTCATTGATCCATGAGGACTTTTGGGGATTTAAACGACACTTTCGTACACCTGTCTTCCTCCACTAAACATACTAATTGGCTTTTTGGCTTTTTCGACTATGAAAATATACTAGTGCGCAATTTTAAAATGTCGTAAAAGTAGAAGAATAAAACAAAATAAAGAGATGTAACTAAAGAGAGGGGAGAGAGAGAGAGAGAGAGAGAGAGAGAGAGAGAGAGAGAGAGAGAG
>CM077108.1:19477103-19496918 GCA_039619505.1 Cimex hemipterus
ACACACACACACACACACACACACACACACACACACACACACACACAATGTTTCACAGTTGGGTCGCCACGGCTACCGGGTTGAAATTTTAAAAATGATTTAAAATTATTTGAATATTGGCTTTATATATTTCGGAAAATAATTAAATAAAATTAAATGTGATGAGGATAGCACCAAAGCGATGATAAAAAAGCAAAATATAGCATTTTTGAAACTTTCATTTCTAGAACACCCATTTCCAAGGGCTTCGGTATGTGCTTCTTACAATTAGCCAAATAGGCCTTCATATGCTTTGAGGGGAAAAAACAAAACTTCGTTGACACTGCCTTCACGAACAAACATTTGAGCCACAGTGAAAACCATCTGAGGGTAGTATATGCACTGACACATACGCAGTAGAATTTTTTTAAATAGCTGTGAATTAAAAAAAACTTTGAGGATTATTTTTGAAAGAGACTGGTAGTAACAAAGACAATCAATTTAAATGGAAGCACTGTCCAGAATTTATGGATTCGTAGATCTCTCAGGATCTACTGACTATAATTTTTCTTTTGATTACAAATTCTGCTGAGAGTCACCGGTTCTTTGGCTTGTGTACAGTTAGCCATTGGAAACTAGAAATTAGGAAATGGCCGTTTCTTTTTGGATAGGGGGTCTATTAGTGTGGTTTATCTGATTAAGACCAGAGCACGAACGGGAAAGGCGGAGGCGTCACGAACAATCGGCGGAGGTTGTTTTGCAGGACGGTAGCACGGGTTTCCGGCATCGTTCGATCGAAGACGATAACGTGTAAATAAAAAGGAAGTCCGCAGCCTTAGAATCAATGGACAGTTCACACGTCCGTCTCTTCCTTTGCGAATCGGTCGGTCGGAAAACGAGGGGAAAATCTTGTTTGGGATCGCCTACTTTTACCGATCGTACAATCAACCCGCTTTAACTACCCATCGTTAAATTTACATCTCGCACGCTGGGAACTTGAAACTATCCTGGGACCGAATCAGTAAAAGTGTCGAAGAAAATGCCTTATCGCTCTTAAAAGTCTTTTAAGTGAACGCTTTGTTAACTTTTAACACCTTAAAAACTTCAAGACAAAGCTCCTAGTGTTTCAAACTATAGCAGGCTCAGTTAAAATATCCTTGCAGATATTAGATGGTATACTGGGTGAAGAGCATAAAAAGTAAAAAAAAAATTGCCGATACGAACCTTATGTTTTAGTAGTCTTGGACATTATGTAGTGTGTGCGTACTGCTTTGTTGTTACCTTGTATTTTTTCAACTCCAATGCCTACGTTTGGTCCTCTATTTTAAAAACACATTTGATTTATCGAACTCAGTGATTGTTTAGATGGAAATTAGTCAAAAACATGAGGATATGTCCTAGTTTAAAATTTTAACTTTGTAAATTATACACAGTGAAAGATACAATTTCGAGACGTTTCGTTATGTTTATGCAACTGCATTTCTGCCTAACTGTATTTCCAGATTCAGAAAAATCGATCCTATTCATTGAATTTAAGATTGCTTGGGATGAAATTGGTGAAAAACTATAGGATATATCCTAGTCTAAAATTTGAGCTTTATCTATTAATTCACGGTGTAATGAGCTGCTTCGTGACGTCCGGTTATACTTTTTCAACTCCAATGTCTAACTACGTTCCCAGATTCAGAAAAATCTATATTATTTACAGAACATTGGGATTGTTTCGGATGAAGTTGATCAAAATCTGGTGAAAATATCCTAGTTTAAAATGTGAGCTTTGTTGAATATACAGAGTGTAACGCACAAACAAAAATGTACAATTTTAATGTACGTAAGTTATATATATTTTTTTTCAAAAACCATGGCTACTTTGTTCCCAGATTCTAAAAATAGATTTTTATTTAAAACATTGGGATTGTTTTCGATTGGGTGAACTAGGCTAAAAACTGGTTGAGATCTTAGTTTAAATATTTTCAACAGAGAAAGAAAAACAGTAAAACTTTTTTGTCCAATTTTAGGTTTTTCCTTTTCTTTTCTTTGTAAGGGAATGAAGAGAATTATTTAAAGATTGCCGAGATTGTGCCCTGACGCCTATCTTTTTCTTAGGGTCTTTTTGAAAATTGATTTAATTCAAACTCTGTACAATTTACAAAAGTGCTCATTAATAATAGTCAAGGGGCGTCATTGTAAGGTAAAGGTCTCGGGTTCGAATCCCGCGGCCCTGTATTCGAACTCGACGTACTTACGAAATGTTTCAAAAACACCGGCACCCTGAGGATTTATATGGCCTCTGCTGTTGCGAATCCTCGTAAAAAAGTTAAGGAATCAAAATTGACGTTGAGCCTCATTAATATTTAATTTATACTATCTTTTAAGAAAAGAAGATGAAACATTTTCTGCCTTTCACAAAATATGTGCAATAAAATATGTACATGTGCTAAAAATTACGGTCAAACCCATTTATTATTTTTGCTTTATAATGCACTGAACCCAAAAGGTTAAGTAATAATGAAAAAATTTTAAAAATAAAATCTTAATTGTGTAGTTGGAAGAATTGTTGTGCAGCTTTTGGACTTAAATGATAAAATCTGTTTAGCGTATATTCAAATAAATAATAACTGCGATTTAAATCACCAGGCCGCCAGTGGGTTCATTTTTGGAATGTAAGGCATTTTGACAAATCGCCGGTCGTGCTAAAAGTAGGCTGAGGTTAAATTTGCCGGGTTAAATACGTTTTGTAGGCGGTATCCATTTTTTTTATAATCCCCCCGTTTTCCGTCCAAATAAGGTAAACCTTTCAATTGAACCGTGAGCGTATAATCAAAGAACTGTTTTGAACTTGCTCGGACCCCATTTGAATGTAATGGCTTGCAATTTGTTATTTCGGAACGACGCGCTGATTTTAAAGGTCCCGCGTGCACGTTAACGCGTCCATTCGTCATCCAGTAGCCAACGTGGGGGTTCGATCTATTCGATAAAAAGGGTTGTTCAACGCTTATTTACAACCTCATACAGAGTAAGTAAATAAATGATCACAAAATATATATTTAGTATGGCGATACGATGTGCTTGAATTTAGAAATCCTCCGCTGAAACTGAAATTATTCCAGGACGCTCATCTAGGAAGAAATAAAGGCTTCTTTTTAAAAACGTATGATATTAAGTGATTTTGCATATTTAATAGTTGTAAATCAGTTCTTTTTAAAAGTTCTTCTTAGCTTACGATCGCCATTGATAATGATAATGATCGATACTGATAGATTATTAAGGGTGAGTTTAATTTTTGTCCCCCTCATATATTTTTTTTTCTTTGAATTTGCGTAAAGCCTAGAGATACGTAAATTTTGATTTGTTCTTAGTCTGATGAACTAAAACGTTTTGATCTAACTCTTCTAAAATTATTTTATTTCAGATCATAAGTAATTAATTTACTAATAATTGTAATAATAAATAAATTGTTTCTTATTTGAATTAGTTGGAGAATATGTTTTTCAACGATGTTTAAAAATACGGCTTTGCAATTAACTTGCGTGGGAACTATTTTTGGGGAAATTTTGAAAATTTAATTTAATTTTCAGAAACTTTTTATTTTTTCATTTCGCTCAGTTTTGTACCAAAGAGTCGTGTTTTATTTTGTATTACTGTCAGTATTTTAGAGTAGAAGTTTCAATCCTAATGACCAATTTTTTTTCTCGAAAAGTCAAAATTTTAGCAATTAACGTTAATTTTACATCGACGATATCTGTCCTTTGTGACAGGCATACATAAGTGTACAGCACATTACATTTTCTCTAAGCGCACTAATCAGTTAGTATTCACATAATCAAGCAAATCTTATTTAAACATAACACAAGAACTTTGAAAACTCTCAACAATTTATTATACCAAGTGATTATGTATTTTTTTTGTTGCTCAAGGTTATAATTAAAATAACAATGAATCTCAACAATGTTCTTCCTATTGCTTTAATCAAACGTATAGTAGTCTTGACATTCTTTGAAATACGAAAGACTTTATGAAATAGAATTGGAATGGTTGAAAAACTGAATAATGAAATACTGACGAATTCAGTGGAGAATCACTCTGAACAACAAATGGGGTTTAGTCCAATTTCAAGACCAGGCCACTAGTTAACACGTGGTGTTAGCCCTGTGTTCAACCAAGGAATTCGCTTTTGGCCGGGATAAAAAGTCAGTGTCATAAGCGGGATTCGAACCCACGACCTTCGGCTAAATACGCCGCTGCTCTACCTCTACCTGGTGGTACACATTAAAAATAATTGACACAACCATCGTGGAAGTGGAGGAGGTTCAGTGGTGCTAATTGCCAACTGGGTACACCTGTGCCCGACTAAAATCTACTAATTCACTTGCTCCAACGAGCGCGATGAGCAATTTATCCACTGGAAGCAGCTAGCCAACACCACACAAGAAGAACTCAACTGCAATACCTCTACCAGTCCTCCCCATACACCAGCAGAAGCAGCGTGTTCAGATATTGAAACACAAACAGACACATTCTAAAACACCTTTACTAAAGTAGACCTTTCGTCGTTTTTTTCACCAAAACCACTTCGAGAGCCACCACACCACAAGCAACACCAAGCTTGATTCAAACAATTCACACGTCCAGTCCTCCTCCAGTTATAATAAAAAACCTTCAAAATTTCACAACATTCTTGGTAAAGCCAACTTCAACTGTCAGTCCCAATCATCAGTCGGTCAATATTATACTCCTGCAAACTCACGGCTATAAAGTTTCGTCAAGACAAAAAATACGACTTTCACTGTCACCATTTGAAAGAAGAAATATCATACAAAATCGTAATACGGGGATTACATTAAACAACACCGCTCGACGAGATCAAAAATGAAATAGGAAAACTAGGATTTCAAGTAGCAAAAGTCCACCAAGCCTAGCATCCTATTAATAGGATCCCCCTTTCATCTTTCTTTATCAGCTTAGTTCAAAACAAAATAATCCAAGGGATATTCAAATTACAATATTGAATATAGACCAAGATACAATCGAAGAAATCAGACAGCGAAGCACAAAGTGCCAATGTCCACATACAGGCGTATTGCCATCACCCTCCTTTGTACTAAAAGTAACCTCACCAATGTTCCGTCTGTGATAAATGCTCAACCCTTTCTGCTACCTGAGCCCTCTGTGTCGGAGCTCATCATGGAAACTATCGTCGATGCACCACGATAACATGCACGAGGATAGCAAAGATCCCCAATCGTACTTCCACCAACCAGGAAACCCCTTATATCTAGGAAAACGTTCAGATACAAATACATTACTTCCCATCATCCTCGCCTCTCAGAAAAACACCGACACCTAAACCAACCATAAATCATTCAAAACATCGAAAATCTGGGTAATTACAACTTAACATATCTTGAGTATAAGGGCACAAATGAATTCTGACAAATAAACAAATCAGTCCGGCCTGAGTTTATGCAGGACCATATTTTCAGAACCTATATCTGATATAATAACGCCAAACATACTCCTCCGACTCGTAACCACTCTATAAAATAACAAAAAGTCAAGTGGACGACCTCCAAAGTTCCCAGACACTCCATGATTAAAGAATGCTCAACAAAATGGATATGAGCTAGGTACGATTAATATTGTTTCTACAGAGTAGGTTTAAAATATACACCTAGCATCCTCTTCCTCATCATTATCATCATAAGATTTTTTTAAACTGTTAGTTGTAATAGTTTAATGTGAGATGAATATGTATAAAAAGTAGATTTCATAGTGAAATCTGTTTGGAAAAGTTAAGAGAAAACCTATAAGTCTTAATTTATTCTTTGATAAATATAATCAATACTTTCGTTCTCATTCAGTCCTTATTTAAGTAAAGAAAATAAGCGGCTGATTTGCCTTGAGGCTTTTTAGAAGAACGCCCATGTTGGCATTTGACATCTACCAATTACGACAAGCAAGTGGCTCAGAGTAACTGTTAAAAGGATAGCAATTGCTGGCCCCGAGGTAAACAAAATATAGTCGTTTCTTAAATAAGTGGGCTGACCAAAGGGCGACGTGTGTCACATTTAACCGTCAATTTCGTCGAAACGCTGGCAAGGGAGTATTTACATTCCAGAAGAAAAGATGGAGATAATTTTTTGGCACAAGAGCATCATGAAATCATGTATTTTCCAAAGGATATGATCTATGTTTTGAGTCACTTTCTTTAACAAATTTTTCAGCAAACCTCTCTTTTATAGCCTACTAGCTCCACCAACACGTTGAATCAAGGTATGGCCTTCAAGAAAGAAACAACTTCAGCTGTTACTGCCGACATTTAGACCTATTTTCAGCTTATCATCAATTCACTAATTCGTGGTCCGCTTGACCACAATTGATACATTACAATTAATTAATTTTAGTTGAGAGGAAAAAAGTTAATGGCACGAGCGGGATTCGAACCCACGATACGGGTGCTCTACCACTTGAGCTATCGTGACCTCAATCCACTCAGCATCAACTTCCTATCTCAACCTCACCTTATAAATTTTCCCTCCTTTTTGCCATTTTTCAGTTGATGCCCGACTCATAAGGTGAGGTTATGCTTACTTTAAATTTGCTTTCTTCTTCTTCAAGACCATATCTTGATCCCGAGAGTTTGCAAAAAAGTGGTCGATAATGCTAATACAAAACGAATGAAATGAAAAACCTGTTTTATGTACAATATAAATCCCAATACACTAGAGAGAAGAATAACATAACAATAAATAGACAATCGCCCGATTAAAATTTAGTTCAATATGACATTTAGGATAACCTCCTGAAATATTGACTGTTCACTTGACACCCTATACTACTAAGTATCACAGATTATATAAGTAGGACTTGATGTAGGATTTTTTTTTTAAGGTTTTACAGAAATTTCACATATTTTACTTTTTCTAGTATATAGTGTCCAATAAGACTAACCTGAGTAGTCTTGGGCATTATTGCTTAAAATGCACTGTAGTGAATAACAGTGGAAATACGTGTGAGGTTCATAGGATAACGATGTGCTCAGGTTTTTTACTGATTATGTTCCGGATAAGACGACGCCAGTTTAAATTCTCAATTAGAAATATCCACTCAGGTTTTTTCATTTTGAGTTGCGCCCAAAACGTATTAAGTTATAAATCAAGGGTCGGCAGACATCGTGACGAAGCAGGGATCAGTTAATGACAGTTGGGCAAGAGTTTGCTCCAGTTTCCGCCGCATATTTTCCCTCCTTTCTTAACGTCAGCTCATGATCGGTGGACTGTTTTTCAATTTTTTTTTAATATTTCGGCGTTCCGCGGCATTCCGTTTTTTTCCCTCTACCGGCCTGTACCCAGGTCAACGGCGATTTCTGCCATTCTGGCCGTTGCGTGTTTCCGGACGAATGTGTGTTCCGCAACCGGGGATTGCCTCCGAGGCCGATACGTAACGTTGGGAAACGCTGTTCAAGCCAGTTCAGACCCAATACTAACTTAATGATAAATTACAACACGATTATTTTCGGCAAAGTTGGGTTCATTAAAATTTTGATAATCCAATTACCGGACCAAAGAATAAGACAGGGCCCAATCAATCACTATATTTTTCGTTCATTTTTCTCATATAATCTCTACGCACGGTATAAATTATAAACTAAGAACAACATTATCCCCTGGTAAGTCTCCAATCTTAATCTTGTACTTTCTTGACCATTTAGGCAATACTTTGTCATGTTTTAGTCATCCGGGTAAGATTGGTTACTAATAATATGAAAGACACGTGTGGAAGTGTGGATTTGCGCCATGCAGAGCAGTTACCCAATGCAAAAAATTCATTCCTGAACGTTCCCAAGTTGGAGTAAGGTCAGGTTTCACGTTTGATGGAACTATGAAGACGAACATTACCTAGTTACAGATCGCAGGACTATTATCTATGAGCTTTGTAATCTAAAGGTCGGTAAAGAGAACGCTGTTCTTGACAGAATGTCTTTCCTCCCCCTTCTTAAAGCCATGACATAACACCATCCATTATGGACCATTATTTTAAAATTTTGGTCATTTCTGTATCAAATACCAAGCTTTGTTTTGTTGGAATGAAATGTTGATGCAACATCACACACATCCGTCGACTTTGTTACAGACAGGAGTCGAGGAATAAATAGAAGGATTGCGCTTTTTCTGTTTAGTCAACAGGTCAATAATTTCAAATGAAAAAGTTACAAAAAGAACGACGCTGGTTCTGGATATTGTTTATAGATGGTACACTGGCAATAGATATGTGAACCAAGGTTAATAAGAAACCAAGTCGGCTATCCATGAGGGTCCTTTATCGACAACGGAATAGAATAGCGTATGCCTCTCCTTGCTTATAACCCTGACAGGCCCGTCATATGATTTTACAATTTCATGATAAAGCAGAAAACTTGGTAAGATATTTTCCAGGGGGGAGGCAGTTTTAGAAATCAGAATAGTATGTTGGTATGTTTATGTTCTAGGAAGGGATATTGCTCCAGCATGAGTTAATGACAATTGCATTTGGTGAAATTGCGTATTTATGTCATCTGGTGAAATATGAGTGATACGAAAAAATATTATGTCGTAGGCTCTAGGATTCTTTGAATGCCCCCAGAGTCTCGGCTGCGTCTAGCCTGAATCCGGGCTGCCCCGAATCATTATTGCGATAATCTGGTGTGTTGCGGGATAGCATTTTCGGGCTCTTTTTACTCAATGTTGCGCAACACATGCCAGTGCGGACGTGAATCGGAACAAGCGCCCTTGCCTCATTTCTTTAGGTGACGTTCTAGTTCTTGAAGATGTTGATACTGTCTTGTATTAAAGGTATGTTGTGGAGTATCGAGTTGACTTTACAGTTTACTGAAGACACACATTCCCATCGGTGTTTGTGGGATGTTTAATTCACGGAACAGAACTCGGGAATAGAAAAGCCAAACATTGAGCCGTTTAACCTAAAAATTCAACGTTTCCGTCGCCGAAATTGAAAAAATGCACACTTTAAAATGACAGTTTTTTTTAATGCACTATTGGATGTACTACGAACAATGCAAAAAAGAGCAAGTGAAATTCTTGAAAGCTAGTTCCCCCGTCATTTTCCATTTTCGCAGGCACTTATGAATCTTGGTCTGGACAGGGTTCCTTGTCGCGGATCAGAGTTGGGGTTGCATCGCAACAATGCATCTACGCAGCCTCGACTCTGCCCCGCAACATGAATCGATTCAAAGAATCTCAGTGCTTACTTGGCTTTAAAGTCTTTCACTCAATCGATGTTGGTGTATTAGTTTTAAGAAGTATTTATGCCTGTAGTAATTATTCAACGAATTTAGTTAGTTGGCTCGGTCTTTCATTCAATAATAAAAGGTTGATACTTTAAGCTTAAAAGTTACAAGATAACGCTTCTGCACGCTGTTTGTTAGAACCGTGAAACAAGTAGATGGAAGAACTGATCGTTTGACAGTCCCTGCTTATATCCCTGACATCGGTTCTATCCAATCACGGATTTTTCAAAAGTTGGAACTTTTATCATAACAAGATAGATGTAATTTCAGAGTATAGTATACTCCGCTCTTTAAGAGCTATTGTATCCCCGTGCTCTGCCTAAAGCACATCGGTGAGTCCTATTTCGGCAAAAAACTTGATTAGCAGGCCCGTTTTCAGTGGTTGAAGTTCTTCTACGGTCACGTTATACAGGAAACTTTTCCTTCTGCGGGCTAGTGTGGCTCCGCAGTTTGTTAGTAGTAAATGTGTTGTTGTCTCTTCTTCCTCCTTGCAGAATCTGCATGTGCCATCTTGGATTGTTCCAATCTACTTTAGGTGTCCATTTAATTTGCAGTGTCCTGTTAGGGATCCTATTAGGATTCGCAGTTTATTCCTGCTTCCCTTGACCCATTCTTTAATTTCTTTTCTATCAAAATTAGTTAGAAGATTCTTGGATTGTCTATGTTCAATGAGTTAATTCTATAGTTCTCTTATTTTCTTTTTGTCCTTCTGTCTGAGATATTTGTTAATAGTGTGGATTCCTATGCTGGGGATAGATGGGTTCAGATCCCGTCAGCGGTGTAGCAGCTCTTTGCCTTGCAAGGGTGTCCGCTTCTCATTGCCTTCTACTCCCATATGTGCTGGGGTCCAGCAGAGGTTTGGTTTTGCAGTTGGTCCAAAAATTGGTTAGAATATTCTTGGATTGTCTATGTCCAAATCATAGTACGATAAATGATATTTAAAATATTAACTGCTCAACAGTAAGATGAAAATTTATGCGATTTTCATGAGAAATTAACCTCCATGGAATAAATCGCCTTATTTGATGACTTATAAAAGTTTTTTTCCGCCACAATTACTCCAATTGTGCCTGTACAGTACTTTCTGTAATCACATTCGCATCGTAAAACAAATTTCTTTAATAATTTATTTGACAGGTTTTGTAGTCTTTTAGCTCGGCTCATTACGCGTCTAAGACGAGGTTATTAACTGGAATATATGGGCGCAATAAATCGAATGCAAATACGGTACCGTTAGTAGTCGTAACAGCAAAACAACGGAATTGATCTGTTCATGAAAATTATAAGGATAATTTCCATACATAAAGGAATAATAAGTCTTTATATATAGTGATATTTTTGCCGTTTTTCAACTTGGTATTTTTTCTTTTTTTTGGCTTCGTGGTTTTTGATGATTCATTAAGGAAGTTTCGGTGACCGCAGTAGCCCGGCTGATAAATGTTTAAAATTTGGTTTATCTAAACTCCAAAGGTAAACGGGCAGACAGACCGATACATAGATTGCTGATACTGCTACAAAATAGAAATTAAGTTGTTCTGGAAATAATGAAATAGAACAATAGAATGACTAGATAATCTTGAGATTAAGATTACTAACGATAAAGGCCGGACAATAATGTTTTATTTTAGCCTTCAAGAATTGATTTATATAGTTTGTTAGCTGTAATATTATGTTTGGATATATATAATTTTTTTTGGAACATCAGAACTATAATAAATTACGTTTTTGTAAATCCACAATTATGCGGCTCATTAAAGATCAAACGTTTATGTTTTTATGATTCTTGTACGGAATGTGCCATGGAACTGGGCCATTACTGAATTAAAAACATCTGGATGGATACATGTAAATAAAAAAAAATATTGTTATGAAATTGTGTTACGTTTTGGAATTAAATAAACATAAATTAATTATTCAGAAATCGTGAGATGCGGTCTGATGTGATGTAGGTTTCAGAAAAACATTTTCTTTATCGTGCCATCGTTTCGATCTTTATCCAGCTCTTCATCAGGGCCTGGGTTTTACAAGCATTGTTTACATTTAACAAATACATGTAGGATGAGGAAAAGAGTGAATTTTACAATGCAAAATATATATTTTATAATCAATCAAAGTATATATGGGCTTTTTTTTCAAAAATCACGGTACCCTGAGGGTTTATACTGCTGCATAATCTCTGCTGTTACGAACCCTCGTTACGTACGTCGTAATTGCGTTAGAAGTGTCACCTCTTATGTCCATTTACAATTAACATATGTTTATGTTATATTAAGAATTTGTAAATATACAGCTGCTGGAACTAATTTTTTTTCGTGATCTACATATGACCAACTTTCCGAAATGGGCGCGAACATAAGCTCGGTTGAAAAATTGTCTAAGGCTGATTTATTACGACAAATTGCTTCTACACGGTTGAAATTTTGATGAAATCTCCCTGGCTAACAAGCGCCCACAGGCTTTGACACATATAGACCAATTATATTGTCTTAAATCGAAAGGAAAAATTGTTTTTGTTTTAATGAACATTTGTCTTTGTTTTTCTTGTAAATGAATGAAATATAATAAAAAAATAGGGTTTTACAAGTCGATTTTACATTTATCGCGGGTTTTTAAGTTCAAATTATTACTTAGCGAGCTTTCTGACAGATTGATTACTATGCCTAACGTTCTAACATCTATGAGTTCTTCTATATTCTAGTTATTTATTAGGGGGGAAAAACCCGATGTCACCACACATTATTTATTAAAGCTAACAGTTTGTCACGAGATACTACAATTATTCGGCTAGAAGTCAAGCTGTGGGGACAAAATGACAACTTCTTGTCGTGCGGAAGACTGATATTTATTTCAAGGAAGATCCCTTACAAAAGAACCATGCCTGAAGGGTTACAGACTACAGGTTTATGTCAGTGTCTTGGAAAACCTCTGTCCTGCTGGGTTAAACAATATTCAAATTGGTGCTCAAGAGGATTGAGTCACTGGAGAGGTATTCCTCTACATGTAACCTCCTTTTAAACCCACCATGGATTGTTGATGGGGTGATGATGGTAAGAGGGTATTAGGAAGCGGTAGTTGGATGTTCCAACAGGAGGATTGAGTCACTGGAGTGGGTATTCCACTGCATGCAACCTCCTTTTAAACCTACCATGGTTTGTTGATGATGAGGTGATGATGGTAGAGGGTATTAGGAAGAGGTAGTTTGATGTTCCAACAGCATTTTGCTTTATTGTACTTTTACTAGTTCCATAGTTCACTTCGAGTAATTCGATCCTTCTTTTAAGTTAAACGTTATTGACTATCTTTACTTAAACTATGCCAAGCTGGGTAGTCAAATAATATTCAAATTGGAGCTCAGGAAGATGGCCTTTGAGCATTGGAGAGGGTATTCCACTGCATGCAACCTCCTTTTAAACCTACCATGGTTTGTTGATGATGAGGTGATGACGGTAGAGGGGATTAGGAAGCGGTAGTTTGATGTTCCAACAGCCTTTTGCTTTATTGTACTTTTCCTAATTTCTTAGTTTAATTCCAGTAATTCGTTTGTTTTTTTAAGTTAAAGATTATTGCGATTTTTACTAAAATATGTCAAGCTGGGTACTCAAATAATATTTAAATTGGAGCTCAGGGGGATTGCATTTTAGCACTGGATAGGGTATTCCACTACATGCAACATTTTAAACCTACCATGGGTTGTTGATGATGAAGGGGATGATGATGAGAGGGTATCAGGAAGGATTAGTTTGATATTCCAACAGCATTTTGGTTTAATGTACTTTTCTTAGTTCCTTAGTTTAAATTCCACTACTTACAACATTTTAAACCTACCATGAATTGTTGATGATGAAGGTGATGGGGGTATTAAATAGGGGGACTTTGACCAACAGCCTTTTGATGTTTTGTACTTTTCCTAGTTCCTTAGTTTAATTCGAGTAATTCGATCCTTCTTTTTATCTAAAGGTTATTGAATATCGTTATTATAATATTTTTGTCGGGTCTTATTGGTACCATAGGTGTTGGTCGGTTTTGGCGATGGTTAATCGAACGTTTAATGTGTCTGTCACCTCTGAACCTGTTTCAACTTCAATTTGTCAACTCTGTTTTATTCTATTTTTTGTTTTGTGTTGCCCTATTCTAAAATTGACGGGTGCCTGATCGAATTATCCCAATTGTAAGTGCTTGTTCGGATCCCCTTCTGGTCAGTTTGTCTGCTTGTACAGAACTTAAAATTTCTTTGCCCAGTCACCAATCATATCGTCAGTTTTGTATGTTTTCTCAGGTTATTGAGATCTTGGAGGCCTTCACGATTTTGGATGAGACATTTGGCTATTCTTTTAGAGTTGCTTATGCTGTCACATCGAACTTTTTTTAAGATCGCTATAGAAACATAGCATAAGAACTTTCTTAATGAGTTTTATTCTCATCTTTTCTACTAACTTGACTCGGTTCCTATACTAGTTTCGTAGCCATCAAAATTTTATAGTTGTAAAGTACGTTTCCGACATCGTCCAGCCTTCATGGAGGATGAAGAAAATGAGAGAGAAAATATATTTCTTCTTTGTCGTACGGGTCTTTGATAACTATTAGGGAGGTACTTTCTAAAAACAAAACCAACTGGGGCTATCATATAAAATTATTCGAGCAGTACAAAAAATTTGCAGGGAACTTTCTCTGTATGGTATCAAATCACAAGATTAGACAAATTTGTAACTAGATCAGAGGTAAAACAAGAATATGTTTTGACCTCTATTCTCTCCCACTCTCTTCTTGAACATCTTAGAAGAACTTGGAGATTGAGTGCAATTTGGCCAGGTGAGAGTGGAATGTGGACGATCTAGCCCTGGTGGCTGATAGACTGTAATCTTTTCAAAGGTTTGATAATTCATAATCATAAAACTTCAGCAAATATGGGCCGTAGACATCAATACAAATCATAGAGAATGATTTTCAAACGATGGAATTGCATCAAAATAAATGGTTTCGACGAAAATATTGAAATGGTCAACAAATACTTATTGTTAAGTCAATGAGCACTCATCTTCAGGGTAAACTCTCAGAAGTTAAGGCTAGCGCCAACAAAGGGTCCAAAATCTACTGGGGTTGCCAAACGTGCAATTAATGTTAAATATTAATTTTTTGAATAAAAGAATACGAAGAGGTCGATTAATTTCTTTGCCTGGCAACAGGAAGAAACAGCTTCACACATTCTCAGATGCCGTTTGTGCATCGCAAGCAAACAGTGAAAACAAAATATACTTTGGGTTCAAGAATTAAAATCCACACACGACAACCACTTTGCTAAATCTATCCTACATCACTATAAGCACTTCCAGAGCAGTGGTAATATCTGTTCATAGACAAACGACAAAGTCTTAAAAATTTAACCCCTACCTCGTCTTAAGCTAGAAGACCATGTTTGTTCGTGACCACTCGGGTTTTGGTACTCTGGGGTTACACCTCAGTTTTTCCGCCCCGCGGCCCAATTTAATGCTCCTGGGGCTGTCAACAGCTAGTTTATTTGAGTCACTGACGCTGTGGATTTAACCTAAAATACACTGACACCCGATAATCCTTAGATAAATTACTTCCTATTTACATATCATTCACACTAATAAATTCAACACATTCAATGTCTATACACAGAAAAAGGTATACAAAATGATGATCTTTCTTCCTCTAAAAATTGAAAGACGGGCCCATCCTTGCGTGCTCGAGCTCAGTTCCCGGACGTTTCTACACGCTCTTTATATGGAACAAGGGAGATGACACCCTTACATTGATTTTTTTTTAATATTTCGAGCTACTTCTTTCCATTTGCCAGGTACATACGCGGCTTTGATTTAGAAATAAGTGTGCGTGCAGCAGACTCACATGGCCTATTGTAAATCTTATCCATCCTGTTTTGCAAACTGTCTTCCGCGTTCACCTAAGAAGTAGCTTCTTTGCCAGTTCGACCAACTGCCGCTGCCATTTCTTTCAGCCTTATCCGCCTTCTTACCATCCAGACCCTTGGATCCAGCCAACCTTCACTGTTTTGTCCAAACAGTCAAATTCAGAGTATATCTTCAACAAGACCAAGGGTGGGCTTGTGATGAATAGCAGTAAAACGTCCCCATGCAACTGATAAAATTATTAAATAAACTATGACAAACATAACTTCAACCTTTAATAATATATAATGATTTAATAATATATAATTTAATAAAAACGTTATATAAAACGATTTGTTTGCAAGATTATCTTCCAACGATATATTTTCGAGGATAATAAAAACAATGGGGGAGTCAGTGGCCGCAACGATAAGCGTTGACACGGCGCTCATCACTGTGAGGTAAAGGTCCCGGGTTCGAAACCAGCAGTCCTGCATTCGAATCTGACATACTTACAAATGGGATTTTTTTTTTTCAAAATCACTAGCACACTGAAGGTTCCTCTTTTATTGCAAACTCTCTTACAAAATGGATTATTTGTCTTAAACAAACAGAGACATTGATATTCATTCCCTCGTAAATGGAATTTATCTACTATTCGTAAATCGTAGGCTCATATATCGTGTGAACCAAAAAAATCCTCCATTGTTAATAAATTATGAGAATTATAATTATTAGTTTCTTAAGTTATGAATAAACAATGCCCATATTCTTTGGGTGAAGTGCGCTCATATAATTGTATTAATTGTTATTTTTCAATGGTGAATCCTTGATTTTTAACCACGTTGAAAAGAGACTCCTTCAGATCTACGCCCAAGAAGAGAGTCTCCGGTGTAGATTTTTTGTTTAAAGTGTATTCTTTATCTTACTTTTACCGATGACTCGTTAGATTGCCACAATAGCCACAAAGTGCCTTGATCGATGCCGTGAAGTCCGGGCGATCGTTGGTCAGTAAACGCTTCGTTCTGGCTGGGGAAAGATCAATTCGAATGACCGTACTCTTTCCAAGAGTAAGGTCATTTCTTAAATGACTTTCTAACAGGTCTATTCAAAGGGTTTAGGGAAAAGGTGTGTCTGACTTAAATGGCCGACCTATTTTTAACGTAGTAGAAGTAAAGGATTTTTATTAATTTTTATAACTAAAATCATTGCCTATACTGTCACTAGTTTAAATCATGCCTTTTTCCTGAAGAATTTTTATACTTTTATGTTAAATACTCTCATTAAATAATCTCATTAAAAAATCAATGGTAGGACCTACTTAGCACAATGAGCTTTCTATTAAATTTCAAAATTCTTAATATCTGCACTTATTTATAGCTAACTTTAATGTAGTTATATATAAGGACAGATAATTCTTTCTGCTAAAAGGAAAAATCCCATTTAACTATGTTTGGAGTTATTTTCATCTATTACTTCACTTAGAAAGTAGAAAGCCTTGAACTTCAATAATGCTGTATGAATCTGATTTGCTGCTTTCTCGAAAACTAAGTAATTGAATAATTAAAATGTTATTACATAGCTGTTTCTCGACAGAGAATAAAAACGTGAATAATTAGGAATCACACATATTTTTGATTGTGTTTACCCTTTTCAATCTACTTTTGCATTATTGAGCTGGTATGAAATTTCGTAAGGCGTGTGAATGTTTCCTCGTTCAAATTCATCACATTTTCTCTAATACTCATAATTTTTTATCTAATAATAGCAGAACTAAATTTTATGAAATTCAAGACGATCGCTAGACTGTAGACTCCTTGTCAGATTTCTTTCAGTATGTTCTTAACTGATGAGCAAAATTTTGAAGAAACTTAGCACAATTATTTATAGTAGTAACATTATAGTTGAAGTATTATTATAGACTTATTATCGGATTTCAGCAATCAACTTCCGAAGTCTAAACGCGAATTATTCAAAACAGTTTTTGAGGTTTTAAGAAATTAGGCGAAATTACCAAATATTCTCTGGATACAGATCGCAATGAAAAAAATTCGCCCTTAAGACATATTTGATAGCTGTTCATTCTGAAATTCAATATACCTTTTGCCATTTTGTTTCTATTTTCGATCCCGCTACCTTTGCCCTTCCTTCTGGAGATGTACGTGTCTTGTTCTGTCTGTGTGTCTCTGTCTGTCTATCTCATTTTTTCTGTCTTTCTCCCTTTCTTCTCTTTACTTGTCTTTTTCTTTCTCACACTTTCCCTGACCCTTTCTATATGTGTGTCTCTTTCTCCTCTCCCTCCCTACCTCTCTCTTTCTCACTACCCGCCCTATTTCTTTATCTCTCTGTCCTTATCTGCCACACATACAAGCACGCGCGCGCACACACACTATCACTCTTTCTCTTTCTGTCTCTCTGTAGGTCGGTAGGTCTGTCAGTATGTCTGTTTCTCTCTCTCTCTTTCTTTCTCTCTCTTTCTTTCTTTCTCACTCCGTCTCTCTGTCTGTCTGTTTGTCTCTCTCTCACTCACTCACTCACTCTCTCTATCTCTCTCTGCCTCTCTCTCTCTCTCTCTCTCTCTCTCTCTCTCTCTCTTTCTCTCTCACCCACCCACTCACTAACTTACTCACTCACTCACTCACTCACTCAATCAATCAATCAATCACTCTCTCTCTGTCTCTCTCTCCCTCTTTCTCTTTCACTCCCTTTCACTCACGTCTCTCTCTCTCTCTCTCTCTCTCCCTATCTGTCTCTCTGTCTGTCTGTATATCTCTCTCACTCACTCACTCTCTCTCTCTATCTATCTATCTCATTCACGTATCTCTGTCTGTCTCTTTCTCCATTTCTTTCTTTAGTATTATCTATCTATTAGTATTTTTCTATGCCTCTCTCTCTGCCTGTTTGTTTCTCTCTTCTTTTTATGTGTCTATTGTTTTCCCTTATCTCTTTATGTGAGTCTGTTTCTCCCTTCGCTCTAGCTTATTTATATTTATCTGTATGCCTGTTCCTGACATTGTTTCTCGCTATCTCTGTCTCTCTCTCTCTGTCTCTCTCTCTCTCTCTCTCTCTCTCTCTCTCTCTCTCTCTCTCTCCATCACGCGCTCTCTATTGCTGAGTTAAATTATTATTATATATTTTTTGTAATGCCCTGTTTGACTGTGATTTTCTTAATAAACATTAAGGATGTTAGGCCGATGAAAACATTTGGGGAAAGCTATGAGATTTCTTGCATAAATTTTCTGTAGTGATGTAGCGTAAGCTCAGCCATTAACAACTATTCGTTTGGTTTGGCTGTTTTGGTCAATCAAACGATGTTTTGACTCTTCTCCATTTCCATTGTTGGGTTTGGGGTGAAAATTGGCAGGTTGATAAACCAAATCAGCGAGGTAGGCAGACCAAATTGATCGGAAACGGCCACTCTGCTGATTTTAGATTGCCCTTAGTCCATTTTCGATTTTGCCCAAAGATGGCAAAATGGAATTTTTTTAAAACAGAAATATGGAAAACACTAAATCTAAGATTCGACGAGAATCCTTTAGAAGTGAAATGTATTCATTACATCCCTTTTCAAACGTGAAATTGGCAGACGTTTTAGAATCCTGAGTAACGATGGAGGTCGACAGTATGTAACTGGGAAGATGACGGGTTTATAATGGACTCTCTTGGCAGCAGGGTCTCACACCCGTCTCTCTCATGAGGGTTAATGAGACGGAATGGTGTGTTTATTTTGACTGAATCACGTAGAGCACGAAGTGAAACTTAACGGCTCCTTAGGATTTATTACAACCGGAATCGACGGGGTAATCGAAGCGATTATATACAAAAAAAAAAAAAAAAAAAAAACCCTAGGAACCTCTTCGTTTATCACTGTTTCGACCGCTAATCATAATTGCACTTTGCTAACATAATCCGACGCGGTAACAAACTATGAAAGACACACTGGTGATTAATGAGTAAAACATCCTCCAACGTTATGGCTTAAAATCTTCAATAAATAATAACATATTTGAAAGGGATTATTTATTCAAAGAACGTGCTAAGCAAGAAACATAGATCTTAGCATTATTTGCCTGAGGACTGTTAAAAAATGTGTTTTTATTAATGGTAGAAATTTTTATTTAATAGTTTTAAAGAACTAATTTTTTTTTACAACCGCTCAATATTCGTTAAAAAATGAAATCCTTCAGCAACCAGACGGCAGCCGGATAATCTCGTATGTTATTACCATTTAACACCAGGCCGTTTGAGTTTTGACGTAAAATTTTTAAAAAATTGGAACACCATCATTCAACAGTTCGCTCGTCCCATAAATCAGGCTCCTGTTCGCCTAATCCTAAAATTAATGACTTCGTATTTGAAGGAGCCAGCACACGAAAAATCTCCTTTCGTTGAGCCAGTCCTGTTGATTCACATGTTAATGGCAAGGACTTGCTATATAACATCCGGTTTTCTTAAGTTTAACGTTGACTATAAAATCTGAAGTTTCTGCTCAGAATTGGACAAAGATCCAATGAAATCTAAGATCGACTTTCGTCTATTTACTTGATAGTGAGGTAGAGAGACATAAAAATAGATAAAGTTCATGGGTTAATGTACGTTCAAGCGATAAATGTTTTACTGAATGTATATAGTGAGATAGGGGGAGAGAGAGAGAGAGAGAGAGAGAGAGAGAGAGAGAGAGAG
>CM077108.1:19497318-19542514 GCA_039619505.1 Cimex hemipterus
AGAGAGAGAGAGAGAAAAGAGAGAGAGAGAGAAAAGAGAGAGAAATAAGCTAAAACTTGATTGTCTGTTTTTGTTAGTTTTCAGCTTTGATGATTTGATTGCAAAAAAAGTGACAAAATTTTGACAAGATAGGTCATAATTCCATCAGTGATATCTTAAAACAGAAAACCTAGATTTCGTAAATTTTTTCACTTTCTGTACCACCATCATCAAATAGTACAAATGTTAAGTGATTAGTAATAAAATCGAATATGAACAAACACTAAAAAACGTTAAGAATTCTTGCGTTCTTCTTAAAAGCTATTGACAGCCCAAGAATGACCCAAATACCCACGACTAGGCAAAATGGAGATAAAAATTACGAAAACGAGTAATAATGGATCATACCCATTCAAATTTTTGAAGGTAACATGCAGTTTGTTGTCTTTTCATCAGTGCTCGTACCAAATCTGGGCAATATGATTTATTTCTCCGGTTTAATAGCTCTGCTTCGGCCCTTTTATTCCTGGCTCGTTTTATAAGGAGGTGGAAAGAGTTACAGCTTACCATCATGTAGAGATTGAGTCTGGGAACAATTATACTTCCATCGTCGGCATCAACATCTTCATTAGACGACCGACACGACCGCCGAAGATAGTAGGAAATAAATTATTTATATTGGAACCGATCGTTTCTCTCCATTTTCCCTCCAAAAATATTCTCACGATAAGCAATATTGTAGTTGATAATAATTTCATCGGAAACAGTTTTAAATAAATTTGTGATAATGGGTTAAATGATGTAACTATAATACCAAATGAACGTTATTTTTTAAGAAGTACATTTTTAATTATAGGTTTTATGATTTTTTTAAATATTGAAGACATTCACATTTATTCCGTCTTGAGAATGTGTAACGTTTGGTGGACCGTCTCGGAGACGATGAAGCAATTTTTGCCCTGTCATCAATTACATGTGTCCTTGCAAGTCATGCTGCATGCAAACAGATTTTTCTCTATTACTGCTTTACAATTACTACAGTTCATAACATAAGAATTGACTTGTTGAATTTAAGTTCATTTTAAAACACGTGAAAGGGAGGACTTATTTGTTTTTCAGTCATGTTGTTTAGAAAAACTTGCACCCTTAGACCTTCAAAAACCTAAAAATTCAACATAGCAAAACTAGGATCAATTTTTCAAATCGCACAACTTTATGCATTAGAAATTAAAAAAAAGGGAGTGGTGCACGTATATACATATTTCCAGGCAGCTAAGTATCAATGTAGGCTTCATAGTCCCCCGCCTTCAGCCTAATGCCTAGCATAGGTTCAGCTCCAGAGAAAGTGGAATCAGATTTGATGTGGGTGCCAGGAAAAGAGTGGATTGAAGGCCAGACAAACATCTAGTGGACCAGAACCGCCAACTGGCTTCGACACCATGCAATAATGACTTATCCACACAGAAAACTAACACTTTGAGTACATATATTTTGATTAAGTATATAATTTCTAGCGTTGCATAAATTCATTTTTTCACATCTACATTTGTAAAGTTTAAGCAATTATTTGGAGATCGTGAGATGCGGTTTGGTGTGACGTACGTTTTGGAAAAACATTTCCTTTATCGTGCCTACGCTCTTTATTGAGCTCATCATCAGTGCATGGGATTTATAAACATTAACTATTACTGTATTTAGTTGAGATGAAAAAATGTTAAGGGCACGAGAGGGATTCGAACCCACGACCTTCGGCTAGATACGCCGCTGCTCTACCACCTGAGCTATCGTGACCTCGATCCACTCGGACATCAACTCCTCATCTCAACCTCACCTTACGAGTTTTCCCTCCTTTTGCCATATTTCAACTTTTAATCTCAACTAAAAACCATAATTAATTGTGATATATTAATTGGTCGAGCGGACCACGAAAATAGTGAATTTATAAACATTGTTTAAATTATACAAATACGTAGGATGTGGAAAAAGTGAATTTATACAATGCTAGAAATTTAGGACTCAAAAGTTTTTGTACTCCCTCAATGTGTTTGTTTTCTGCGTAGGGTTGTTTCTAGGCCCTGAAGAAGATCTCAATAAAGATCGAAACGTTGACACTCTAACGTAAATATTTTTCTAAAGCCTAAGTCACATCAGACACGATCTACAAATAATCATTATATTTCATTTTAAAAAATTAAATAAACAAATAAAGAGGGAGTGAATTCCACGTTAGATCTTTTAGGTCGCTTTGGAAGAAAGAAATGCTAGTCACTCTAGGGAGAAAAAATCTGAACTTTATTGTAATCAAGATACTCTACTACTATATCACTCAATTAATTGTTTATGGATTTTATGGAAGGAAGATGATTAGAAAATAACAGACAAGCCAAAATGCTATGTTAAATGCCAAAACGCGTTTCAGACATAAGTAGCGAGAACAGGCGGACCAAACGATTGATATCACAGACCTAACTTCAATATTGACAAACGAAATTTTGAGTGAATGGGAAATCAATTATCTACATTTCGATCATTTCCGTAAATTAATTTTCCTTTATACTATCTTTGATAAAAGATGACATATTTGTAATTCTTTCTTATCGTCCTCACGATTGGCGAGCCGATACCAAAATCTTTAAAATTCCGAAAACTTATTTAATTTTTACAAATCTATAAAAAAAAGGAAGATAAATAATAATTGCGCTCAATATCTGATTTTTTAAAATACCGAAATACCCTTAAGTGACCAAACAGCGAGAACAGGCGGACCAGGAAGATTGATATTACTACGCAGATCAAGTCATAATGTGTGTTGATTAGTGACCGTTAGTCGAAAATTATTCAGAAATAGTGAGATGCGTTCTGGTGTGATGTAGGTTTCAGTAAAACATTTTCTTTATCGTGAACAAATTTGAACGACATTGGACACGAATGTAAAAGTTCGCATCGGCTATCAGAGAACTTTTTTTGAAATGCAGACAACACAAGGCCCTGAGGATGATATCAATAAAGATCGAAACGTTGTCGCGAGAAAGAAAACGTTTTTCTAAAACCTACATCACACCAGACCGCATCTCACGATTTCTAAATTATTATCAATAACGATCACTAATCGCCAGACAATAAAGTTATAAAAGTAATTATAAAAACTACCCTTTTAAGAAAAATAACAATATCAGTATTATCAATTTTTGATATTATAGTTTTTAACGGAATCACTTCGATAGTTAACCCTCGAACCCTGGGGAAGGGTTATGATCACCCGATTAAGAATAGGCCATTGCGAGATTGACACGCGAATACTTACTTTCGGACCTCAGTCCACGTATGTGCCCTAAATGCAGAAAAAAAGTTGCCCGATGAGTCCCATGTAATTGAAGGGCAATTCATTGGCTCCGTATAAAGAGCGCGTAGGAAAGCCGTTTTGAGAATTGTTCTTGAGCACTAGTATCTGGGTCTCTTGTTCCGAGTCTTTGACGAAAAAGGTTTTTTTTCTTGTATATGATGTTCCTAAATTGTGTTGATGTTACCAAATCATAATTTTTCTGAACTTATTTTTCGCTAGATTATATTTTTACGATTAGCCTTTTTACGACATGTGTTGCTCTATTCTCCATTCCCATTCTTCTTCATCTTGAACTTCTTAAGTTTGAAGCATTTCCCGAAGTTTTTTCAATGGTTCCTGTGTGTATCCTTCAGTCCTTGACTTTTCCAGTCCCAGGATTAGGAATCTCGCGTCAACTGAGGACGTTTTAAGCTGTTTGTTCTTCTTCTTGGCAGTATCTGAACAGGCTTTTACCACTGCGAGTCTATACATATGGTTCCGGAGCCTGCAGGCCCAGTTAGCCGTCCATCTATGATTCTAGTCCTAGCAAGTCCTAGATGCTGTTAGTTTCTGCAATGGGCCTTTGATAAATTTTTTTCGCATACCTCAGCCCTGGGTTACTTCTCATTGAGCAGAGGACTTATTATAAATCCATTGACCAATGGATCAGGGTTTGGTAAACCACGGAAAGGGTTCAGGGCCAATAGGTGTAAATTTCTCTAAATAGGAGCTTTAATCTATAAATCGCACTGAAAAACAGGAATTATCATTAGATCCTTATAAATACCATATATGTATTTGAATAAAAATAATTATATGTGTTTTACCAATAAATCAATTTATCTACACTTAGAAATATCAAAAAAATTTCTTCGGGCTTGATCATTTATCTTTTCAAAATGAAATTACTAGAAAGCAGTTGATGAACCAAAAACAAACAGTCGGTCGAATAATGAATAAAATTATCGGAATCAACTAGCCCAAGCCCGTTTATTATTATAACTGTTACTGATTAGCCTTCCCTAAGTTGTTTTATATTCACAAAAGCAACCAATGACCCGGATATTTATGAATATGCACGAGATGAAGAGAAAAACGATATCAGAGGATGCTGAAAGTCTTGTCAAAACGCCGGTTTCACGATCGTCGGAAATTTGTAATGCTGAAAAATTAAGGGATATTCTGGTTGAGCGGTTTCCTTAAAATTGCTTTTTTAATGACGCCCATGAAAAATGCGATGTCTGAGAGACTCCCATTTATCCATCGCGGTGGTTTGTTGGATCTTTTGGGAAAGTCGAACGAGTCGTGTTGCTGTGGTTTAATAGACAATAAATTATCTCGAAAGCTTATTTCAATGTAACATTTAACCATAATGAGCAATACGTAACATAAGCACAGCTCAGAAAATTATTATTGTATTTTCTCCTTTTTTTTAAATTGTAGGCCTAATACAGGAGCATATAGTTCAAATATCACCTGTATCTATTGCAAAATTTCAACAAAAATTTAAGTTTTAATTTATTTTGGTTCTACTCTTACACATGATTTTTTTAAATTAAACAATAAACAATATAGACTAACTAAATTAATAGAAGAAAGGGATAAAATTATCGACAGTCAAATAATGCATCATTTGCTATCTCCGATTTCTGATCTTTTAAGAATTACTAGTTCTATTTGAACCCAATTTATGTGAATCTGCTTTATATAAGTTCTAAACGAATAGGATTACAATAGAAAACACTTTTATATAAGAATTTTATGCAACACAGTAAAGTGCAGGTTCATTCATACGTGAATAGAAAAAAAACTAGAAGTAAATATTATTTACTCCAACGGCTTGATAATAGAACATCCAATGTCATTCTTTTAAACATTAGATGATACGGGTTATTAACACTGAAAATCAGACGTTTAACATGACTAAGTGAATAGAAAATTCTGTAAGTGGAAAATAGCTGTTGCCAACGTGACTAACGAGTACCTCCCGTCAAGTATTTAGTTGCGCTTTGTGATTACTCCTTGTTGGTATAGCTACTATTGAGCTGAGCTACTGTCTTATATTTTTTTTATCAGATCATTGTTAAGTTTTTTTCTTCAATATTTTATATTTTATGTTGATATTTCATTTATTACGAGATTTCTCTTGCGGGGGGAGGAACCTGCAATTTGGTCGTCGTTTCGCCGATCATTTTAAAAATAAAGGGACTTTGCTTACTTTTACTACAATACGCACTACCCAGACCCTACACTGAATATCCGGAATAGGAAGACCAAATCGTAGGTAACGTCCAAATTGCACATATGGTCAAAAATAACCCCACAAATAAATACGCACTTTTAATGTTTAAAATGAAATAATTTAACCTACACCTTTATTTGATTTAATCATTGGCGGTAAATAAAGGCAATAAAGACAGATATAAAGAAATGGGAATTTTCTACTAGACCCTCCCGAAAAGAAGAAACCCTCCTAACCCGGCTTCGAATCGGCCATACCCGATTCACCCGTGGATTCCTCCTTGAAAGAACTCCTAAACCTATATGTTCACTCTGCAAAACTACCATCACAATATCTCACATCCTAGTAGATTGTCCTTTATACACTTCTAAAAGTACCCGTAAGAATCAAATTCCCAAAGATCTCCATACTAAGCAACAACTCTACTTTAATAAAAATTTTTTAACTTCTTAACAGACATCCAACTAATAGATAAAATCTAATATCCCATCCCTTCAACTCTTGTTTCCTTTGCTGGTTCTCCATGTTGACGGTGTGGTGCGGCTGACTCGAGTGCTGGTCAGTCTTTGGCTGGATTGAGGGTGCCTACCCGGATTCTGAGGTCAAAGAACCTCCATCGAGCTGAGAGGAGGTGTCGATGGTGACTAGACACCGACTCCTCCTCGATAAAGTCCTGCGCGCAGTATTAAGGCCAAAAGCATCAGTTGGGAGAGATCAGTGAGGTTCCATTCTTCCCAGGCCTGGGGCTGCCACTGCGCCGGTGTCTGCGGGCGCTTCGCTCTGAGGGGGGGGGGCTGCGCCGCCAACTTGCAATATCTCAAGGCTTAATGACCAATAAGCAGCCTTTAATTTTAAAAAATAAAATAAAATCATTGGCAGTAAGTTCTTATCACTGAAAACATTAGATATAAATCATTAATTTAGTTTTCATTTGATATAAAAAAAAAGTCAGTGTCACGAGCGGGATTCGACACTGACTTTTTTATCTCAACTTAAAACCTAAATTAATTGCAATTAATTATGGTTTTTAGTTGAGATAAAAAAGTCAATGGCACGAGCGGGATTCGAACCCACGACCGTATATCCTTTTCCCTGGATACCAAAGAATATGGTATCGGAGCTTTCTTTGATGCGGCACATGCGTTTGACTGCGTGTGGCACAGGCCCTTTTGTACAAACTAAATCGTGTCTTTCCAAATACTCTGTACCTAATCATCCACTCTTATCCAACAGAATGGTGCCGAATACTACTTTTTGTACCGCAGGGCAGTGTGCTCGGACCAATCCTCTACATCCTTTATACTGCAGATTATCCCATTATACCCACCACCCTACTTGCATCCTTCGCCGATAACACTGGTATACTATCCTCCATTCCGGTTCTGCGGTTGCTTCTTAAGATCTGAAGGAACATATTTCATGTATAGCAGATTGGTGTAGACAATGGAAAATGAAGATAAACGAAAGGAAGATCGTCCGTGTCACATTTACACTCTGGAGCAAACATCTCACGATATACTAAACAACGTTCCTATTTCCAAATCGGACTTCGTTCGCTACTTTGGGTTCCGTCTAGACTCACGACTAAACGAAACACACGACTGACACGACAAAACCAACAAAACCTAAACAGACGGTTTGGTCTACTGCACAGACTTATAGGACGATAGTCTAAACTATCGGCAAAAAAACAAGTTACAATTTAGATACTAGACTACAACTGATTTGGACATATGGAATACAATTGTGGGGAACCGATAAGCCTTACAATATCCAACGTCTCCAATCCTTTAAATCTAAAGTTCTCAGATCTATTGTAAATGCTACACTCAACAATGACCTTCAAATTCCTCATATTCAAAAATTTATTTTCCCAAAAGTTTACCAAGTTTCACAAAAACTCTCCCACGAACCAAATAGTCTTGGACAAGCCCTATCCAATAGAATCCATCCCTACAACCCATTAGGCGTCTCAAGAGAAAATGGTTCCGTGACCACCTTTCTGAGTACACTGTAAAACAACATAAATAAAGTGAAGAGGGAGGATAACAATGGTTATTTGCTCTCGTCAATGTAAATAGTTGTATATCATGTATCCAAAAATTAGATATTGTAAATAATAATTACAGATTGTAATAAAAAAAGGAGTAATGTACAGTAGATTAAAGTAACTCCTATTATACATGCATACGTAATGCCCAAATCCCGTTTGGTGTCGCAGCAGATGGGTCAAACCATTTTACAACACTACTCAACACTACAGAAGGTTTCAGTTTGCACTTGAATTGGACTTTGGCAATATAGAGAGTTTTCTTTACAGATGAGGCTATACTAGATCCAGGGTAGAGATTCGCTTCTCGTTAATGTTCTCGGGTGGTCGTATTTTCCAGTGAGCATGTTCATGACCAACTTATGCCATAAGTGGATCGAGGTCACGATAGCTCAAGTGGTAGAGCAGCGGCGTATCCAACCGAAGTTATTGGGTTTGCATCCCCCTCATGACACTGACTGTTTTATCTCAACTAAAAACCTTAATTAATTGAAATATATTAATTGGTCAAGCACACCACGAAAACTGGTGAATTATGCCATATATCCGACGTCGAAACCTAAATCCTATTACTCTTGAAGATGTAGGAAATGCTGTTATTAAACCTCAATTTGTTCCAAGTTCGCTCCTCATTTATGTCCCGGTTGGTATTTCCTTCGACGCTCGTAACTTCCACAATTACTTGCCGTAGATTATTGAGGAGTAAGTAGTGCAATTTGCGCCCTACATCGATCAAAGATTTCAGGTAATGCACGGTATAGAGGCCGCATGCAGATCATTTTGTGAATTACCTGGATATGGCTGGAATTGAGAGCATAGTGTGGCCAACACGCACACCAAATTCAAATCTGACCGGACATGTTTTTTTGCAATGCCGTCGTCGGAACCCCGATTCAACATCGAAGTGGTGGAATGCGCTGTTATTGAATTTGAATTTTTCTAAGGCGTACAAGCCGAATTCAGTACCTTTTCTTTTATTCTACAAACCAATCAAGCAAGATAGACAGACCAAAACGGTCAATAACAACCAAATTACAGTTTTATTTTTTTATTTAAATTTTATTAAAAAGTTCAGTTTTCATATAAAAGTTTATAAGAAATTTTATTCAGATGTCTGGCTTAAGTGCATTTTGAATCGCATACTGAGAATCGTTGTCATCTTTTATGCAAGAATTTACTTTTCCTTGGGTTATATATCATGGGCTTTTTATCTTCTGTTTACTTAAAAACCCAAGTTTGTGCAAATAGTAAATCATTCTCGATTGTGATCTTCTCTCTTTCTAATTTTGCAATAAAATGTAATATAATTATCTAAATGGTTTTAAAATTAAATAAACACTTGATATCACCGTGTTTGACATTTAGATTGCACGAGACGAATAAGACCTTCCGCAGACTGTTTGTACAGCGAACCAGAAATGGCAAAACGACTTGGCCTCTTTTAAATAAAACTCTATCGTTTCCATGGCATTAATGCAATGGATGATCTGTAATACGAGTGATTTTTTTCCCAATCGATTCGATCTCAACGGATACCGTATCGGGTGAAAATGTTCGTGACTCTCGAACAAAACTAACCCTTAGGGAGGCGTTGAGAACAATGGAACGTATCAGACTGGAGGTCAAACTCCCTCAAATAAAAATCACTGAATGAACCGGCGAGACTGTTATTTGATGGTCGACTTTCTCAAATGGGGTGCCGGGATACTTTTCCCGATAAAGGTCAAGTGTAAAAGGAATATTCATTGAACAGAAAACACACTTCGCGGCTACGATTTACCAAATTGAAATGGCCATAAAGGAGGAGTGTATAACAATCATTACTCGACTTTTATCCCCATCGCAGATCCACTTCAGGAAAGGGCACTCGCACTGGTTGCACTTACGATTGGCGATTATGTTCTGAAACAAATTGAAGTAAATGCGGTCTCGTATTAGGAGATAACAGTTTGCCTTTGTTGACCAAATCAGTCGTTTGGATATTTGGACTGAAACTTTCACTCCGAAGGGTTGTCACTCCCTGTTGTGATTGGTTTCAACCTAAGGGGAGATCCCCTACTACGTAATACGCCTGGGTCTCTATCTTCCTTAAGCCAGACGCCCTGGATTTCGTCGTTTCCTACGGGGTTAGCCAGGTCATTTCGCCCAGTAACGCAAGTAAACTTTAAAAGTATAATCTAGTGTAAAACAAACTTCTATAATACAGTCGCACAACTAAATACATTCACACCGATGTTCCTCGCACCCAATTTGATAATTCAATAAAATTCTCAATATTCCTCCATTAACTTACACACAATTTTAATAATCTATGATTATTCAGAAATCGTAAGATGCGGTCTGGTGTGATGTAAGTTTCAGAAAAACATTCTCTTTATCGTGCCAACGTTTCGATCTTCATTGAGATCATCTTCACGGCCTGGGATTTACAAACATTGTTTAAATTTACAAAAACCAAGTAAGATGTGGAAAAAAGTGAATTTATATAATCAAAAAAAATATAATTTTTTTAATTGAATATAATTTTTTTTTACATTGTATCAATTCGCTTTTTTCCACATCATAAGTGTATTTTTTGATTTTACACAATGTTTGTAAATCCCAGGTCCTGAAGACGATATCGATAAAGATCGAAACGTTGGCACGATAAAGTAAAGGTTTTTTTCTGAAGCCTGCATTACACCAAACCGTATCTCATAATTTCTGAATAATAATTTTTAATCTAGAATCAAATATGTAATTTTTTTCGAACAGGGTACCTTAGGCTCAGTTCAACTTCGAATTTTCGAATATGGGGATATACATCCTGGCAAATCATCTTAAGGGTTTTTTTGGATGAAAACAACGGTGCAATATGATTTTTAATTGGTCAAAAAATGACAAAGTTTTGACAAAAAGAAAAGAATTATTCAGAAATGGTGAGATGCGGTCTGGTGTGTTGTAGCTTTCAGAAAAAACCTTTTCTTTATCGTGCGAACGTTTCGACCTTTACTGAAATCATCTTCAGAGCCTGGGATTTACAAACATTGTTTACATTTACTAATTCAACATTTGTGCAAGGTCCGAACTTTAGACGATGTCATAATCAGAGTCCCAAAGTCCCTGGACAAGCTGAGAGCGGTACGGTCAAAAATTGTAAACCCGGAGTACATCTCAAATTTCAGTTTTCGAGAAACCTAAACTCTTTCTTCGTGCCATATTTCGGCCTTTGCTGAGATCAGCTTCAGGGCATGGGATTTACAAACATTTACATTTAACAAATACATGTAGGATGTGGAAAAAGGTGAAATTATACAATGCAAAAAAATTTTTTATATTCAATCAAAGTATTTCTGCTCACTCAAAGTGATTATCTTCTGTGTAATTTTGCCATTCTTGCGTGCTGTGTTGAGAGTGCCAGTGAGATATTGCTGTTTTATGTTTATATATGTTGGATTTTGAAGGGGCGAGGAAGACGGCAATAGAATAGAAATACTTCTATTGAATTTAAGAAATATATTTTACATTGTATACATTAACTTTTTCTACATTTGTTAAATGTAAACAATGTTTGTAAATCCCAGGCTCTGAAGATGATCTCAGTAAAGGTCGAAACGTTGACACGACAAAGAACTCTGAAATCTACATCACACCAGGCTGCATCTCACGATTTCTGAATAATCATCGACTAACGGTCACTAATCACCACACAGATATATTTATAAGAGAATAACTTTAACCAATCTTACTGTATGGAGCACACAAATCTGCCGAATGCTCAGCTGGCGCAAAGCCATCTTAAAAACCAGAGCCAACTTAATTATTCCTAATTAAAATTAATATATCGTAACAGTATACTGGGCCAATAAATTTACATTAAATAAAATTAATAGCTCGAGAAATAGTATTGTTCAGTCTTAGGCTAAATTTATCGATCCTTTTAAGCTGATTTTATCAAAATATTATTTAAATAATTGTTAACTAATCCTAAATAATATGTCGCAAGTTCCTGAGGTTAGAGGCCTTTCTAATCAAATAAAATAAACTAAAAAAACTATTTTTTATCACGATAATTCTTTTTTAATTGATCATGTCGATAAATATTGAAGCTAGCGCAATTATAATTTTTCAAAGAAATTATTTTATTATAATTAAGTTTCGCAGAGTTATGTTTTTACTAGTTTTTTAAATTTATCATTCATTATTATTTCTATTAACTATTTATCAAGTACAATTTGAAAATTATTTCTTTCAATTTGTTCCTATTTCTCCACAAGAAATCCACTGTACTTTTTGAGTTGTTTCCTATCGAAAACGCTTCGCCTTCTGGGTTACGGTTCTACCTTAACGCACGACATGCATTCTGGTCACGCGTTTCAAGCGTCCAACTAGGAACTTTTATTATTAAACATTTAATTACATTTTAATACAAATTGTCGGACTTTGTTAATTAAATTATCAGTTGATTGTGAAAAAAAATTCTTTTTGCCTACTATGAGACAACTCTCTAATGAGTTTTTCTCTGTGTTTTCAAAGAAAAATTGAACAGATTTATTCTTGGAATAGAAAACTTATTATTGGGAATAAACAGATATAAAAATTTAGGATTTATCTTCTTTTTTAAAAAAAAATTACAGTGGCGAAAAATGACGCTAAAATCTAAGCGAATTAAGCTTTTTAAGTATATGTCATTTAAGTGAAATTTTATCCGCAATACCAGAAAATTAGGTACCTCGTTTTTTTTTTAAATGGTCTGTTTTTCTTTTACCGGATGTTCAATCCGTTAATTGCATATTTTGAAGAAGCCCTAACTTAAAAAGTGGATAATTCGAAGTTCGATTCCGCTTTCTCCGTGATCTCTACCGGCCTGCAATTACCAAGTCTCCTGATCCCATGTCGTTAATCGTCTAGAAAACTGATTATCGTCAAGCTTCGGGGAAAAAACCCCCGGAAATGCAGTTTGTGACGATTTCCGACTAATGCCCAAAAAATACCCGATATTTTACGTTAGAACTAAACAAACATGTCCTAAATATTTTTTGTTATGGGTACCATTTCTGTCCTGAACAGGGAGAGGCCTTAGCGTAGACTTGCAACGGATTATAGGATCAGAAAGTAAGTAATTAAGTAATTTTTTAAATCATGGTTATCTGATTTTTTAAATTTTATTTATTTATTTTTATTTATTTTTTCCATAGTGTACTAAATAACGAAATGGATGGACTGAATAAGATTCTACGTGTAACCGGTTTTAATACCCATAAGTCGCTTGAAGTAAACTACTCTAAAAAATTTCTTTTTGAAAAAAAAAAAAATCGTATTATGTAAGTACTTAAAGGTACTTAAAGAATCCGAGATTTTATGGAAAACTAAACGTATAAAAAGTATAAGGTAGAGGTATTTTTTCTCCGGTGGTCCACGTAAAAATTACCAACGACTCCATTAAATTCACTATTTTTCGTGGTTCGCTTGATCAACTATTATCATTCAATTCGTGAACACGACATTTGAAAAATGGCAAAAAGGTGGGAAAATTCAAAAGTTGGGGTTGAGCTGGGAAGTTAGTTCCCTAGAGGATTGAAGCCACGTTAGCTCTAAACTCTCAGGTCGGAGCTGGAGTGGATCGAGGTCACGATAGCCCAAGTGGTAAAGTACCGGCGTATCAAGCAGAAGGTCGTGGGTTCAAATCCCGCTTGTAACACTGACTTTTTATCTCAACTAAAAACCTTAATTAACTGAATTCTTAACAACTCCTGATTTGAACAGTTGAAAAGCTGATTTTCTTTTTCAACCATCTTTGTTTTTTATATTATTATATGCATGGAGAAAAAAAAAGAATTAAATTAAAAACACTCCAAACGTTTTATTTTATATCTCCGGTACTGATTTATTTATGGAAGTCAGATTTATTCATTATTTGTCGGTTCGAAAATTCCCTGTGAAGTTATTCAGTCAACTATTATTTTTTCTCCCGTTTGGTCGTTGTAATACTTGATATTCCTCCACCGACCTATACTCAAACTAATCTAGATTGAGGTTGGAGTACTTTTATAAATATTCAGCCATTGACCCCGAACACATTCTCATACGCTCTCGTTCGAGGGGCGGTGATGGCGTTATATTTCACCCTCACCCCTCACCATTCCCGCTAATAAATACATGCATTCAGACAAACCATGTAGACAACAACACATAAGATATATTATCTACGATTTAAAAAAAATCTCCTAAAAAGCGGAAAAGGAGACTCAAAAACCCGCTGCAGTTCTCAAGTACCATTTTCAGATTGGATGACATGCCTACACGCTCCTATGGCGCGTGGCTATGTGGGCAACCTTTATCTGCTTAAGAGGCACCTGAGCGAGGTTTGGCCCAAGAACCCGTGTGTCAACCGCGTAGGGCCTAATCTTAATCGCATAAGGACGACTCCTTGTTTCCGGCCCAGGTTTTCGGGGGGAGGGGGCATCTACGAATCGTGCTCTTGTGCGCAAAAGCCTCTCGGATGAGTGAATTTATTTCAAAGTTATCACTAATTTTCTAATTTAAACAACTCAGAGACAATTTGAAAAACTTTAATTTTACCAAAAAATCTGTATTGTTTTTGGATTTTGCGGGGATGCGCAAAAAACGTAGGCGTTTGTTTCCTGCTAAAAAATAGTTTTATAAAATAATTATGATTTTGATTTTAATAGATACTTAAAAATTTGCTCGACCACATAGTTATCTTTTCATGTATTAGCAAATTATGTTTATTTTTTAGGAATAAATAAAGTTGATATTAGTTATATGAACCCTCCAAAAACGCCTGAATATAACATTTAAAAAAAAACCAATGTGGTTTATGAAATACAATTAAATGAAAACAGTAATAAAAATTAAAAATCAACCATTGAGCTGCCATGAATTTTTTGCTTGGAGTAAATCATGTTTTAAATCAATTCAAAACATATCCAATAAATTATAAAAAAATGTTTATATTCGTTTATATTCCCCTTTAGATATGTTAAGTAAATACGTTAAAATTGTTTATCGCCGTGAATATTTATTCATCGAGCATCCAGAGACATGCTATTTTGCAAATATACATGTTCAAACACCTGATTGTTTCATTTCAAAAATACGACTCAATCTTTCAAGCTACTGACGGCTCTAGTTGCTATTGAAATATTGGCAGTATGGACGATTATGTTGAAATTTGGAATGTATGTTTGTCTTGAAAGTTAGTTGTGTTTTTTATACTTGATTGTCCCTAGTTATTTGTATGTGGGATACATTGTTTTGATATTTTTGTTTGGGAGATTTTCCACTTTCTCGTATGTATTAAGAGAGTTAGTAAATGATATTCGGTATGTATAAATTCCCGTAGCACTGCTTCAAGCTGAAAATTATGCAGATTGGAAATAATCATTATTGCTGTCATCCCTTATTAGTTATGCATCAAATGACCGTTAGTTTAAATTTGCATGTGCACATCTCCCCGATTAATATGGATAGATTTTAATCAGCAGCACCTCACGCGAGGGACACGAGGATAAATCAAGGATTAAGACCCGCCGTTCGAATCCTAGAAGGAAACGACGGCAAGGACAATTTATAAAAGTGATCCTTACCGCAAGACAGTCGAAGATTCCGAAACGAGTTGAATTTCTAATTCCTCCCTCACACCCTTCCGGGGACACACCACGAAAAACGGATTTGTTAAGATTGTGAAAGCGGCATCGAAAGAAAAACGCGAATCATTATTTACACGTGTGATCGTGACACCCAACAACCACCTGACCCGGCCGAAGAAGTTCTTTAACGAGAGGGAAATTCTCTTCAGAGAGGTTTTATAGGACGATAGATCAGTTCACGTGGCTGAAGATTTAAAATGACTTTGTATACTTTTGTAGATATGAAAGATGTAGGATATCGCACCTATTACACAAGTACACAGAAGACAAACACTTTGAGTGAGTAGAAATACTTTGATTGAATATAAAATATATTTTTCATTATGTAAATTTACTTTTCTCCATCCTAAATGTATTTGTTAAATGTAAACAATGTTTATAAATCCCAGTCCCTGAAGATGATCTCAATAAAGATCGAAACGTTGGTACGATAACGAAAATGTTTTTCTGCAACCTACATCACACCAGACCGTATCTCACGATATCTGAATAATTATTTCCTATTACTTACTTTCAATTTAAAAACTATAAATTCAGAAATTTAGGACTCAAAGTATTTGTAATTCCTCTGAGTATACATATAAAATTTAATATATAGCAGCAGCGTATAATCGTGGGTTCGAATCCCCTTGTGACACAAATTTTTCATTTCGAAATTCGAAATATATATATATTAAAAATTTGTGTCAGAAGGGGATTCGAATCCATGACTATACGCTGCTGCACTACCACATGAGCTACCGACATTTCGATCGCCCATGCCAAAACCTTTTCATTTGTTTTGTTTTTTGGCTTTACGTTTCCGCATTAGCCACCGGACTTTAAAGCTCGTGTGCAACAACATGTGGAGGGTTGCTATTTAGGCGGTACCAAGAGGGCCACCTACCCGGACGCAGCCAACCAGCCGGGCGGAACAACGGGCCTGCCATTTGGGTATTCTTCTTCAGGAATATTCTTTCTCTATAACGAGTGTCATCGCGGAAATGAGGATAAAAATCACTAACATCGAAATAATGTGGAAAAGCCCACATCTCCCAAACCCCCGGTGCAAACTTCGCTCTGGAGGCTCCCTTCACCACACAGCAAGAAACCAGCAGCCGGACCGACGCCCCCCCCCCGACATCAGCCCGGAAACCTCCCCCATTGTTTACAGTCATCCATACAGATTCGAAGTCAACTAGAGAATACCATACTAAATAAATAAATAGCCAAATAAATAAACGAAAAAACAAACGAATAGATAAATAACAATGACAAATCACTTAGTTAATATTTAATTCTCATATGGTTAACGCGCACTTATGTATAAATTTTAACAAATATAAGTAGATGCCCTTATTTTTTGAGGCCAATAAAGTTTTGTAATTGCAACGTTTTTCGATGTCTTTTATCGCATACATTTTTACGAACCACGTGCATACGTTTTGCAGATCATTATAGCATGTTCAAGATCGTTTTTCACAAAACATCTTTCACATTTGCTATTCTCGCGCTTTCCAATTTGATGTAGGTACGCGCCACAGATCCCATGGTTCGCCCTGAGTCTTCATGTTAACTCCCCGTTTTATTCCAATTGTAAGCAACTCACTTTCATTTCGAAAAAATTGTTTATAATTCGTTGAGTATTTATGTAATTAATCATAAGCTGATAAAATAATTATAAAAATAGTATTAACCTAGAATCACATCTGTGAATTGAACACAATCCCGCTAATGTAGTGTAATCGTAAAAAAAATAGTTTCTATACAACGCCGCGTGTCAAAAGGAAGTCGAAATAAGAAGTTTTTGGCATGGGTGATCGAAGTCACGGCAGTTCAAGAGGTAGAGCAGAGGCTTATTTAGCTGAAAGTCATGGTTAGAACCCGCCAGTGACGCAAAATTCGTAATTTAAAAACAAATTCTATAAAATTATTTGAGCATTCACTAAATATTTTATGAGGTAAAAAAATCGATATAATGCAAAATTAGGGGCAGCATAATGCTTTTTTTTATGGTTATTTGACATTCCTTACTAAGACTGTTACATATTAGCAATTAAGGTTTTAGTGGAAATAAAAAAGTCAGTTTCAAGGCCGGGATTCGAACCCACGATCTTCGGCTAGATACGCCACTGCTCTACCATTTGATCTATCGTGACCTCGATCTACTCGGACCAACCCCACCTTTTGAATTTTTCGTCCTTTTAGTCATTTTGGCCATATCTCAAGTCTTGGGTTCAAATTCCGACAGTGACTTTTTTTCTCTCAACTAAAACCTTAATTAATTGATAGATATTGGTTGATCAAGCGGACTACGTAAACTAGTGAATGCCATATTATTTTGAATTGCTTTAATATGTAACAAGATGTGATAAATGATTTTTCTATTATGATGAATCTCGACTTCAGAACGTAGTCAGTGTAACCAGTTTGACACGAAAGCGTAATAATGGGGCGAAATAAAGTGTTATCGCCTCTGGGGCGTTACACAGATCATAAATAACCATTGCCCCGCGCAGGTATGCAAATTACCAATTTCTTGGTCCGCCTAGCCAAAATTTCAACATCCTCGTGCCTAAGGACGAGTGAAAAGGGCTGATTAAATAGGCGTAAACTGTCGATTTCCTAATGTAATGGTCGCCCGTGATTTGCGGAGCCTCAACGTGAGAGATAAACCGGTGGCATCGAGGATTGATGTATGCCAATATCATACCCGCTTCAAGTTCGGACATGGTTAATCGGAAATCAAGCGATTCCGCGGCTCGGGTGCTTGAAGGATCGGGCGAATTGTAAAATTTAAAAGCCGTTTTCATTCGTGATATGCTGAAATTGAGGTGCAGGGAGTGCACAAATTCTCTTCTAGAAATTCACACGGCCTGATCATTGCCACGCCAATTTACCACGTTCTTAACGCGCCAAACATTAATTGGGCAGTTAACGTCGGGAAGGGGTCCGCTCTTGAATTCGGAATCAACCAATTATTTCTAAAAACGTGATTTGGACCCCGTACCCTCTGTGATTTACAAGCGGCGATCGACCCTTCAAATTTTGGGGGAAATAATTGTGCTGCAATTGCACTTTCTACTTTCTAGGCACGAATGACTTTTTCTAAAATATCTGCATAGGTAAAACAACAAGATTCGGCTTGTTATAAACTTATATTTTACCCCGGAAAGATTATTTTATGGGGCAGAAAGAAGAGGCTTTTTTGAACATCGCAACTGTGACATCATCAGAGTGGCCGATCCGTCAAACGTCCGATGTATGGAGGGCTGTAAAGGCTGTTGACTCAAGTTAACTAGAACTTACTACCATACACTTTTATTCCATCGATGTATATTTAGCCAACATTTCTTTTACTAGAGAAAGAAATATTGGCTAAACCCCAACTAAAATACCTATTTACAGGGATGTTTATGCTCGTTTGTTAGGTTAGCATGTTGTCTGTATTTTTTATTGCCAACAACAATAATGGCGTGTATTTAATACATAAGTAAAAAAAAATTGTAAAATTTTCTTTTGTTGAGTTGTGTCACTTTTCACAAACTTTAAAAAATTGGTTTCACTTTATACATTTTATTGCTTCTTAAAACCGCATAAACAACCAACAAATTCAATAGTTGTTAGACAAATAAAAATATGCAAAATTGTGTAAGATTGCCTGACATGAAAAACCCAAATAAAAGTTGCGTATGGACAAGATAATAATCACAATAATTGAATTTTTTTTTGTTCACAGGTTTTTGGGGTCGGGTTGACCATGTTCATCATGACGTGTACAAATGTCTTCATTAAATGTCCACGTATGTTCTTCAGGGTTTGCTCTTTTGCGACGATTCCTTCTTAAGATTCTAATAACAATAAAACTTTAAATTTAAATATTAATAAAAAGTTTAATTACGAGCAGATTTTTGTAATGCAATATTAAAAAGCTTGATTTTTTTAAAATTCGCCTTAGGTCGGGGCACATTGGAAGAATCCTAAGTCGAAATCCGTAAGTTCCACTATCTTATGTATGTTGTTCAGATTGGTCGTTAAATTAACATATGACCTTAGTATTTGCCTTGACCCGGAGGCAACTAAGCCCCAGTAACTTCCTTTTCACCTTGACCCGCAGCTGTCGCAAGAGCACCGAATCTTTAAAGAAAAAGGCTAAGCCGTGAAATCGGAGAAATAACGATTGCCATTCATTAGAATAATTGATTGAAGTTTTTAAAAGTTTCCCCCCGCCGGGCCTTGGGATCCCGCGCGTTCAACTAATTCACCTGCGGTCAGTTGGCTGAAAAAGTCCACACAGCATGCAATCGGGTTGTGAAGCCCACATGGTATGATATATGCGGACTTTGAAAAATAGTTGAGCTTCCGTTAAATGTAAAACATGTTTGCACAACTCTCCAACATTCCTTTATAAATAAGTGACTTTTAATTTCTTGTATTATACTTGTTTTGTTTTTGTAACGCTTGTCGTATGCTGTTTTGAAAATATATTTGCTAATATTATTGTGTGTTAAGTAGTGATTTGTTTTTTTGAATGTTGGGTGGTCTGCGAGTCGTTGAACCGACGGACTAAAACTGGTGATGTCTTGCCGCCTTTTCTCCATTTTGACCTGCCTTTGCTTATCTGTCTTTTATATTTACATGGTGCAGTTCGTTACAACAATTTGGAAACAGCGGGAATGGGCGGACCAAATATATATAATTTTTTAAATACCACTGGTTTTTTAAAATTTCGAAATATCAAATGTTAAATGAAAAACATGGATATATGGCTGTGATGATATGATTTCAATGATCCAAAAATATCCAGCGGCCTTGCATTTGAACCCGACATACTTATAAATAGACTGTTCTTTTTAAAAACATCAGCACCCCGAGGGGTCATATAACCTTGTAGTCGGAATACTTTCGCAAAATAAATAAAAATGATTATTCAGAAATCGTGAGATGGGGGTCTGGTGTGATGTAGGTTTCAGAAAAACATTTTCTTTATCGTTCCAACGTTTCGATCATTATTGAGATCATCTTCAGGGCCTGGGATTTGCAAACATTGTTTACATTTAACAAATACATTTAGGATGTGGAAAAGTGAATTTATACAATGCTGGAAATTTAGGACTCAAAAGTATTTGTACTCAATCAAAGTGTTTGTTTTCTGTGGAGGGTTGTTCCTAGGCTCTGAAGAAGATCTCAATAAAGACTGAAATGTTGACACGATAAAGACGAACGTTTTTCTGAAATATACATCACACCACATCGCATCTTACGATTTCCAAATAATCATCGACTCACTTTTAACTAAAGTCACGCAAATAATAAAAATAATTTTTTAAAATCAAATTTTTTTTAGTGCAATGGATCTCTTCAAAAGCTTCAATCAAATCCATATAATTTCAACATGAGTAGCCACTGTACTAAATACATAGTAGTGAAAATGTATATGCAATAAATAAAAGTAAAAAGCAATAAACCTTTTTTCATTGATAAGTTATGAACTCATATCATGAATTTGAACTATACTTCATCCCTCTCATTTATATTCATCTTGGGTTTAACTACTAAGTTCTCAGATGGCTTTAAAGAATCTTTCGTTGTTTCACTTCATAAAGGAAAAGCCTGGGGCGTCAGTGCCCTCAACAGTGTAGGCACTTAATTAGGTAAATCGTGAAGTGTTTTCTGCTGGCGATGCTCTATACGAGGTGATCAATTACATTTGTCGAATTCATTAGTTATAAATTACCGGTAAAAAAATGTATCCATGTAGTTGCATTGAACTTTCTTCCTTCTTACCTATCTACAGCGAATAGTGAATTTAATTATTAGCTCCCAAAGGTATGTTTCCTGTGCTATCTCGCATGGAACAGTAATGAGCCCTTTGCTATTTATTCTTTACTAGACAGGGGCCTAACGCTGCTTAGTATGATGTGTGATATTCACTTTTCTTGCCGGCTGGCAGTTCCGCTGTAAAATCAAACCATACATTTTTTAGTCTAACAACCATAACTTTTATTATTGTAATTGGATATTGATATTTCCGAATGGAGCTCGACAATCGTTAACATCACGATAGCTCAAGTGGGTTAGAGCAACGACGCGTTGAGCCGAAGGTCGTGGGTTCGAATCCCGCGTATGACACTAACTTTTTCATTTCAACCAAGTCTTTCGATAAAATGAATAATTAATTTAAATAATTAATACGGTCAATTATGATCGATAAACATATATGGATTGATATAAATTTTTAATCAATTCACTAGTTTTCTCGGTCCGCTTGACCAAGTAATATCTTTTAATTGATTACAATTTTTAGTTCAGATAAAAAAGTCAGTGTCACGAGCGGTATTCGATCCCACGACGTTCTGCTAGTTGCGCCGATACTCCACCACTTGAGCTGTCGTGACTTTGATCCACTCGGACACTAACTTCCCATCTCCCCACCTTTTCAATTTTACATCCTTTTTTGCCATTTTTATCTCAACTAAAGACCTTAATTTATTGAAAGATATTAATTTATCATGCGGACCACAAAAATTGGTGAATTGGATATGTTAAAATGAAGTATGTAATGTATAGTTGCCATTTCATTTGTCGCTGAGAATCAAATAGATTACTTGACTTTTGAATTACTTGAAAAATGGCAAAAATGAGGGAAAATTCAAAGGTGGGGTTGAGATGGGAAGTTAGTGTCCGAGTGTCTCGAGGTCACGATAGCTCAAGTGGTAGAGGAGCAGCGTATCTATCCAAGGTTATGTGTTCGAATCCCGTTCATGACATCGGCTTTTTATCTCAAATAAAAACCTTAATTAATTGACAAAATTTTAATATTGAATACTGATATAAAATATAATAAAACAAATTTTTACGTTTGTAAAAGTTATAGTCTATTTATTAAGGCATCATAGTTGACAGTGTTTATTATGTTCTATTTCGTCAATTTTATATTTATCATATTGAACTGAAGTGTTTAAATCTTCTGGGTAATGTTTAATTAGAGTAAACGTTATTTATTATGTCTGAATTTATGTAAGTTTTCCTTTCGAATTTAGTAATAACTTAGTCAAGCATTTCCCCCCTCTGGGAACAATACCCTGTAAACCATAGCATTCTTAGATAAATCTCCTTTGGGCGTGATTTATCCTAACCCCCCTTCCGACTTGTTCGGAATCCAAGTTACAGTTATGTGAATTAATCCTGAAAGTCATGTTAACTGGAGTTGAACGGAGGTTGTCACGATTTTCGGCCGGATATGCCCTGGTGACTAGTCAGCCCTTGGGCCAACACACAGATCCTCCTATTTACATATCAACATCGCTCTTCTTCCTTTTGGACTCCTACGCACAACTTTTTCACAGTCCTCTGGCAGCTTTCCACACTGATTTGAATACAATAAAGGAAATAAAATATTTTACAACCGGACTTAATTGGGCCATTGAGGCGGAAAGGCGAGTCATGTCGGCGGCCCTTTTCATCTTACAAGGTTGGTGGGTCAAGGATTTGGACCAAACGATTTTTGGTGATTCTACCCTCCAAAATATCGGACACTTATACTTGCGAATAGACCATGGTTTTGCCAAAAAATTTTGAAAGTTAAAATTTTCCCTTTTTAAAATGTTTATTCGTAGAAATGTGTGGTGATCAGTAACCGTTAATCGATAATTATTCAGAAATCATGAGATGCGGTCTGGTGTTATGTAAGTTTCAGAAAAACATTTTATTACCGTGTCAACGTTTCGATCTTTATTGAGATCACCTTCAGGGCCTGGGATTTACAAACATTGTTTACATTTAACAAATATATGTAGGATGTGGAAAAAAGAGAATTTATGCAATGTAAAAAATATTTTTTAAATTATATTAAATCAAAGTATTTCTACTCACTCACAGTTAAATTTAAACAATGTTTGTAAATTCCAGGCGCTGAAGATGATGTCAATAAAGGTAGAAACGTTGGTAAGATATAGAAAATGTTTTTCTGAAACCTACATCACACCAGACCGCTTCTCACAATTTCAGAATAATTATTTTACATTCTTGTGTATTTTGGTTAAAAATATTGAAGTTTAACAATAACGAAAAAATAAGTAAACCATTTTTTTTTTCTGTGAAACTAATATGAAGTTTCCTTTTAGCATTTTTAAAGACCCCTAAATAAAATTTTTGTAGGAATTTAAATTTATAGAATTTTTAACGCCTAAATTTTTCCGATTTTCGAGAAGTCGTTATCGAAATATCGATCTGATTGAGTTATTAGTCAAAAAATGGCTCAAAAGCCTTCTATTTCTATACTGACAAAAGATTAGACTTAACACTTGTTTGTTTTTTGGTTTGTGTTTTTTATTTTGTTTTCAATATTATTTTTATTAATTTTAGAGCAGCTTGGATTAACGATTAAATTTTTAATCGTTATTCACAATCTAGATTAAGATGAACTTTTTCAATCGTTACTAATTTAATGATTAATTAATCGTCAATCGTGATGAAAATTTCAATCGATTACGTCCAACTCTGCGAGGGCCCCTTCCCGATAATGGGAAGAAGGGGCGCCCTATGCTTGAATTCTATTAATAGAAGCGGACCGCAATTCCGAGTTTTCCTTCCGTTTTCCCATTTTCTCCTCTTCTTGTTTATCCGGTTCACCCTCTTTTATGCCGTCAACAATTCGAGTGCCACTCCTGGAACACGAAACGAAGAGAAATTTCTGTGTGGAATCGCCACCAATAATGGCGAGTAACCTTATTTCAGTTGATTCTTTAACCCCTCTTTTCACCGCTTATAATTCCCGCCTTTCTTTTTAATTTAATACTTACAGAGTCATACTATATTCATATACATACAAAGGTGCAACAAAAATTTGCACAATTTTTTTCTTCAAAATACTAGATTTATACAAAGGTATTTAGGTATTCCAACCAAATCATAAGAAGGAATACATACAATAAGAGTTTTGAGCGGCCATTTCCTAAAAACTGTAGCCGTAAAATATTGGCTGGCCAATTGAGGAGAGAAACCGGCTATTAATGGTCTGTCCGGAGATGAGTAATGCGACCAATTTGGAGGATACAAAATACCCGTGTGGATGTGGGCGGTTGTGGATCAAATCAACACCCCGTAGCTCGAGTTTATATTCGAATGTTCCCGCCTACATAAAAACCCGTAATTAATATGGTAATGTAAATCGTGATGAATAAATTGCAATCCTCTTGGATTCTAAAGGCGTTTACGACCTCAAAGACACTGAGGTTTTCATCGAATACGACGAGACGGTGTCTTGTCGAAAGGGCATAAATTAAACGGTGTAACTAATAGGTCAAGGACGAGCTGGCTTGTCTACATTTTCAATTGATTTTCTCGTTTATGCGGTGAGCTATAAAACCAAAGTTCGTACCTCTTTTATGGCTTTAGAGTTCCGTTTTAATCGATAGACCTCAAGGTGGTCGGTTTTAAATTTCAGCGAGCTTTAAGCATTAAATTAAACTGCTAAACTATCTCTTTCCTACCTATCTTGATATTTTTTTAGTTTTGTAGTTCTAAAGTATTTTAAAAGTTTTTCCCACTTATAATACGACAGAAGGATAATTGTTTTATATTTTTGTTTTTTTCTTGATGCATTTTTTTGGTGCCCCTTGTTGCCAGCGACACCCCTGCCCAATCCGTGCGACCAAAGCCCCCGGGAAGATGCCCAGAGCGCCTCTTTTAGACTTATTTTTTGACGTTTGCAAGGATGTTTTTTAAATATTTTATGTAGATTTTATTGGTTGTATGAACGCTTGAACAATAAATTCGTTTCAATTAAGGTTTTGGTTGAGATAAAAAGTCAGTGTCACGAGCTGGATTCGAACCCACGACGTTCTGCTAGTTGCGCCGGTACTCCACCACTTGAGCTGTCGTGGCTTTGATCAACTCGGACACTAACTTCCCATCTCCCCACCTTTTTAATTTTACTCCCTTTTTTGCCATTTTTATCTCAACTAAAAACCTTAATTAATTGAAACAAATTTATTTGGTCAAGCGGACCACGAAACCTAATAAAAAGTAATAAGCGAAATGAAGCATAGTTCACCAAAGCTCTCCGTGGCCATTTCATTCGCCGCCGATAATCGAATAGATTACACGACATTTGAAAAATGGCAATAAGGAGGGAAATTCGAAAATATTTTAGGTCAAGATGGGGAGTTGGCGTCCGAGTGGATTGAAGTCACGGTAGCTCAACTGGTGAAGCAGCGGCGTATATAGCTGAAGATTGTGGGTTCGAATCCCGCTCGTGACACTGACTTTTCTATCTCAACCAAAATCTTAATTAATTGAAAATATTTTATTTAGATAATATACAGATAAATAGAAAAAAGTACAACACGACATGGATAACAATCCGTCGGTCGGGAATTAACTAAAATGAGAGATAAAAGGATAAAAGTGAAAACAATTCCAAAGAAAATTACCATTTAATACTGCCTATTTAGTATTCATTTTATATAGGTACATACAATTATATATTTACATTATTTTTTTATTTTTAGGTTTCTCTAAACTGCTGTCAACAACTGAACTGCTGAATCAATTGATCAACCTATATTGCCAGGCATCGCGAGCGTGGTATGCAAGGGCTTTACAATCCCTTATTTCGTTTAAGATCTGGCCAAATGCATCTCGGGAAAAGCTAGGAAGACCCAGATGCAGAAGGCGATTTTCTGGCAAAATGAATCACCACCCCTAACCACAATTCGTTGACATAGATTTCCAGGGTACAAAACATGTATACTTGCTCGCGAGGCAATTTTAAGAACCACAGTTCATCAATTTAATTTTTAAAAAATTTTTAACTTCCACTCTTGCATAATACGTTAATCCTTATCAGAGCCATTTGCTTAAAAAAATTAATCACTACTTCTTAAAACTATGATCGTTAAATAAATTTATATTAGGACAATACTTTCACACACTTCATTCTTTAAAAATTCCGTCGGACAATGTTATCGTAGTTCGTAATCAGTTGGCCTGTTGACCGTGGCCGTCGCCTCCAACCATTCAGGACGATAGGCGATTTAAATTTATGTATCATGACTGACCAATAGGTTTTAAATTCTCACTGTTGTCCCGGGGCAAGGCTCATTGTGCCAGTTCTCGTTCTGGTTTAGACTTCCATTTAATTGGTGAGCAGATAAGGAGATAGAAAGCGTTGTCTTGACAAGAAGAAATGGCCAATTTTCACAATTGCAAACAAAATTACACATTGTAAACTTAACAGCACTTAGCCGAAATCACTTGGTCTACAAAATTCTTCTTGTTAAATTTCTTTTTTTTACGTTTTTTATACATTTTTTAAACTTTATAGGTAGATTTAAACTGTGTGTTATCTTGCCTAGTGTTTCGGGAGTTTCTGAACGGACCTGATTCGATGTCGAACCTTATTATTTTGCGGTCGACTCTTCACCTGAAACTCTCCAATTTTTTATCACATGTAGGGCTTGGCTGCAAGTGGTAATGTCCAGTACTTCTTGTCTCACTTTGGTGACAAAGGTAGGGATTGATCCTACATTAAGTAAATCTAATTGTTTCTTCACCAAAAATTCCATAAGTGCCTCACTTCTGTTGTTGTTGTTGGTGCTTCCCCAAATTTGGGTATGTGCGTTGGCATCACATCCCACCAGCAAGCGGAGATTCTTCTTGCTGCAGTAGCTGGATGCTACTACTGCTACTTGTCTCTTCCCATCGATTGATATTTCTACCTTGATGGGAACTAGATCTCCAGTCATGAATTCTGAAAGACTGAGGTAGTTAGTGGTTTTCCTGATTAGTATACATGCACGGGGATTTTCCTGTCATGAATCCCGTACAGTCTTGCCGTCTTTACACGACAAACCCTAATTTGTCCTTTCCACTGCCAGGGTTCCTGGATTCCTAGCTATTACTACAGAGGCAGCTTTAGCGTGGTGGATGTTCATCTGGGCCATTCTCATTTCCTCCATGTAGGAGGGGTGTCCTCGGGGAGCACTCTTGGCTCCGTCTGTAGAGGAGAACGGGTCCGGGTCTCCAGGATGACCTGGTCAACCTCCATCTCAGCAATGTTTTCGGAGGTAATCTCCGTTGGTGGAGGCGTCGCTGAAGGGCCCTTCTCCGTTTGAATGGATGGGGTGATTGGGGGTGGAGGTGTCTGATTTCTCTCGTTTTGTAGACTCCCTTTTTCAGGCCTCTAACAGGAATCCTTCCAAAATGAAAATTGAGTGTGTCCTCTTGAGATTATCGTTTTGGCTGAGATGTCGTCGATGCCCAGATCATGACAATCTCAGGCCCCTCCGCTTTCACTGAGTGGACTTTCTATTTCTCAGCGCAGATTCCATCGTTTTGCGCTTTGACCAGTGACCTTTGTTCTTTTCCTTTTTTTTTTGTCCTGGGGAAGAACACTACTATCGAGTGAGGTTTGGGAACATCCTCCCCGACCTTCACTGTTACTCTATTTCGTTTATTTAGCTCCAGGTTAGGAGCTATTTCCTGCAGCCATTGAACAGTTTTGCCATCCAACAGTCTAAGACCATCATACCCGGCCTGAACTGAATGAATTAGACTAGGACTACAATTGATTAGAGAAGCCATCATACAAAAAATAAATTCTTTCTGTTAAAATCCTCTAATAACAGCTCGTTCTGTTCTGCAGTTGCTGGTAAAAATATTAAAATAAAAAATACGTTTTATAGGCTTTCACGTTCTTATAGATTAATGCTGTAATACAAAAAGATTATTCTACGAAACGTATTCCCTCAATAATTTTCTAGAAGGAAGGAGCCTGACCGCTAAAGGCGAGAAAAGACGATCCGGGATGATCAGGGACGATAAAATCAGTGAACGACTTGCTCACAACGCTGTACATAGTTGGGCTTAGGGTACCCTTGAAAATTCTCCTTTTACTATCCGGTAACGGCTCAATTACCGGGAGGAAGAAACGACCTTTGAGTGGGACCAGAACGCGGAAGTAGAGGAACTACCGCCCCCACGACGCTCCTCCGAGCATGATTCTGCCATTTAACGAGCTCACCGTCGTATTGTATTGCAAATGAAGAGTGTCTGCTGTCATGAAAGTTGTTAAGAATTATATTAACATAATAAGCGTTAATTCTGTCTTGCTGGAATTTACATAACTGTTATAAATCGGACGGGAAAACGGTTAATCCCGTTGTTGACTTATTTGACGGCGAATAATTTCCCCCCAGCCCGGCACCCAACCGGTGGAGAAAATCCATGTGAAAAGGTTAAATAAAATTAACTTAGAATATTTTTTACTTTTGACCTTCTCGCCTCGAATCAACAGGCAATAAGAAATATCCCAAAGGTCACGCTTATGATATTTCGAAAAAAACAAAAACCGATCCACATTGTCGGCTCGATTATTACACACGCTATTTAATTTATGTTACCAATCCACATAAACTGTTAACAAAATAAACATCAATAAATTCCCTTCTGACCTTTTCCTTTTCAAGGAGATTTGAAAATTACCTACTTTAAGGTTGTACAAATTTAGCGGCAAAATACGTATTTAGAAAAAATTAATTTTCTCGTATAATTCGTCTTATTTTTGATTTGTAAGTCGCAATTTAAAACTTTTAAACTATTCTTGCTTTTTACGTCTTAGATTGATAAAGTGTAAATGACCTTGACCGTACTTCCAAACGGTTGTCATTAAATACGATTTATGGTCTTTCCTCACGGCCATAAACTCATTTGGAACAAGCGGGGTGTCGGTTACTTTGTTAAATGCTCTGCTGATTTCTTTTCTGGTCCGAAATCTGTCTAGACTATTATAATGGATTGCTTAATGCTAAATTGACGACGTTGTAATTAAGAAAGGTTTTTTTTAAACATTCGTTCTTTTGAATCATAACCAATGATATGTTTAACTAATAAATTGCAAATGACCTAGAAATATCAATGTACACTTTCTTTCCAAAACCTGGTAATACACAGACAGGCAAAAAAATTCCACCACTGTAAAATAATTTGATTTTTATATATATATTTTATATGTGAATCAGTTTCATGTTTTTTTTAACGTTTAATAAATGAGTCTTTGTCTAGAAAAGTATTTAAAAAATGTAAATTGCTAAAGAAAACAAAAAAATAAAAAAAGGTCGACAGATAAAATTTGTTTAAATTTTTGTTTTAGGTTTTTAATTAACATTTCAATATGGCATATTGCCTTCTCTTCTCTTAATTATTTTTCATTATGATTTTACATTTTTCTTATGTTTCTTAGGTGTTTGTGATATAGCTTTGCGATTATTATTTATAATTATTCTGATATCGTGAGATGCGGTCTGGTGTGATGTAGGTTTCAGAAAAACATTTTCTTTATCGTGCCAACGTTTCGATCTTTTATTGAGATCATCTTCAGGGCCTGGGATTTACAAACATAATTTACATTTCGAAAATACATATAGAATTTGGAAAAGTGAATTTATACAATGCAAAAATTATATTTTATATTCTATCAAAGTATTTCTACTCACTCAAAGTGTTTGTCTTCTGTGTAATTGTGCCATGTCGTGTTGAGAGTGCCAGTGAGATTTTACTGTTTCATGTTTATATATGTTTGATTTTGAAGTGGTGGGGAAGGAAGTGGGTATAATCTCACTGGCACTCTCAATACGACATGGCACAATTACACAGAAACACTTTGAGTGTGTAGAAATACTTTGATAGAATATAAAATATAAATTTTGCACTGTATAAATTCACTTTTCCAAATTCTATATGTATTTTCGAAATGTAAGGTAGGTTTCAGAAAAACATTTTCTTTATCGTGCCAACGTTTCGATCTTTAGTGAGATCATCTTCAGGGCCTGGGATTTACAAACATTGTTTACATTTAACAAATACATTTAGGATGTGGAAAAAGGTGAATTTATACAACGCAAAATACATTTTATATTCAATCAAATTATTTATACTCACTCGACGTCTTCGTCTTTCGTGTACTCGCCTGTCGTGTTGGGAGTGCCAGACTGCCAGTCAGATTTTGCTGTATTAAGTGTACAGATGTTGGATTTTGGAGGAGTGTGGTAGGAAGTCGGTATAGAAAAGACAGTTTTGTATAAGACGTCGGCTTATTCGAAGTGAAAAGAGCCGACAAAGGGAAACGATGCGTTGATAATGTTTCGGCCAGATTATTATTTCAGGATTATATAGAAAGGGATAAATGGGAAAAGGAAAGCTAGATTGTTGGACTATGTGAAAAGTATTTCTTGTTTGGTAACGTAATGATATTATGTATGTTATCTATATTGAATTTGATGAATGATATTGGCATAGCTGCGATTGAGTTTACATGCTTATTGATGCTATGTTTATCCCTGTTGATGTAAACCATTCCTAAAAAAATTACCTTTATGTACGTTTTGTTCTGTATGTAATATTTTTGGATTTTTGAAGTCAAATTTGTGTTGGTTTCAAAGTGGTGGGTAGCGAGTGCTGTAGGATTTTCCTTGGTTTCTTTTTTTTTTTTGCAATCATAGATATGTGGCTTTACTCTCTTGTCCAGATATTGGGATGTAAGACTGATGTAAGTTGCCGGACAGTTTAAACAGTTGATCTTGTAGATTACGTCAGATACATTTGTTATTGGTGTGGGATCTTTAATTTTGGAAAAAAAGTGTTTGGTTTTTTAAAATAATTTTTGAAAGCTATTTCAAAGTTATGGGATGAGAGAAATTTGTTTAATTTATGTGATAAGCCTCGATGATAAATGGTATGAAAATTGTATAAAATAATAACGTAGTATTATTAGTAATAGTGGGCGCTGCTAGTATTGAGTTGTAGTTGTTGATTATTCTGTTAATTATGTGCTTAGGGTTGATTATTATGGAGGATCTGTTTGTATATCTTTATGTTCTTATGGTGAAATGATTCATGGTTTAGGGTAATCATTCTGCGAAGCAACCCTTTGGTCGCGTTTATCATTGTATGAAGATGATGGTGAGATGTGAAGTTGAGGTAGCGATCAGTTTGTTATGGGGATTTTCAAGTCTCCTTCTATCAAGTGTCCCAAAATTAACGCAAGATTTGAATTGCCGCCATTTATGAAACCAGGCCGGAACGATATTTGAAAAATAATGAAAGTTTGGCGGCCGCAGTTCGAAAATTTATTATTTTGCTTGTTGTATTTAGTCTTTTTTGTGCAAAATTCACCATCAGATACGGCTTATTATTTGTTTTCTTCTGTTTTACGAGAGTTCGCAACAGCAGAGGTCATATCAACCCTCAGGGTGCCGGTGTTTAAAAATAAACATTTGTAAGTATGTCGGGTTTCAATGCAGGGCCGCTGGATTCGAACCCGGGACCTTTGCCTTACAGTGATGAGCGCCGTGTCACTACCGACGCCCCCTGGCCATTATTAATGAGCACTTGTGTAAATTGTAGAGAGTGTGAATTAAATCAATTTTCAAAAAGGTCCTAAGAAAAAGATAGATAGGCGTCAGGTCACAATCTCGGGAAGAAAGAAAGAAATAATCCCGTTCATTCCCTTACAAAGAAAAGAAAAGGAAAACCCTAAAATTGCACAAAAAAGTTTTACTATTTTTCTTTCTCTGTTGAAAATATTTACACTAAGATCTCAACCACCTAGTTCACCCAATCGTAAACAACCCCAATGTTTTAAATAAAAATCTATTTTTAGCATCTGGGAACAAAGTAGGCATGGTTTTTGAAAAAAAAAGATATAACTTACGTACATTAAAATTGTACATTTTTGTCTGTCCGTTACACTCTGTATATTCAACAAAGCCGACATTTTAAACTGGGATATTTTCACCAGTTTATGACCAACTTCATCCAAAACTATCCCAATGTTCTATAAGTAATGTAGATTTTTCTGAATCTGGGAACGAAGTTAGACATTGGCGGCTGCTCGTCCATTGGAACCCAACTACGACGGCCGTTCAACAGCCGTACTATTTGACCAAACGGACGATCGGCAATATAGCCGAACGCCGTCGTCCGCTGTAGCCTTTTTTGTTAGTCCACGACACAGGCCAAATGGTTGTAGAAGATTTGTTCCTGTTCGAAAATTCTTAGTTTACATACAAATGGAATGAAAGAAATAAACAAAGATATTGGAAGTTCCATTTCTAAAGCTATCCTTGACGACAGCTTACGCTGGACATCTCTCCGGTGATAGAGTGAATCAGGCATATCTCAAGAGCCTACTCCTCAACCGCACTTATCAATTTTTCGCAATCCATCGAAATGAAAACGAAATGAAAAGGTAAGCAAAAAGCAAAGAACGGCGTTAAACAATGGTAAGCGTTTGATGTCATGTGGCTGACAGTTGAAGTCCAAGTGTCCATTCGGCCGAATAGACTGGAAAATCCAAATTTATTTGCATCAGAAAGTGCTTCGGCCGTACACGACAGAACGAATTGGTTCTAATGGACTTATTCATTTCTTAATTTTTGGATCATCCGACCCTATTCGGCCGAAAACGCCTCCAGTGGTCGGCCTACCTAACCGTTGCGGCCACCGACGCCCCGCCCCTATTTCTTATTATTCATAATTTAATATATATTAATTAGTATAATTTACTTATTTTTTCACGTTTTATTTTTGGGTGTGAATAAAATGTCCTGATCCAGTTTAAAATAAAAATCAAATTCCGAATAGATTATTATCTTAAAACGAAATTATGTAATCGAACGTAGTCTTAGAAGAAAATTCCACCTTATCCAGGACGATTCATGTCGATAGATTTCTTCTATTCGAATTTTACTCCTAAAGTAATTTCTTAACGAAATGATGAATGAAGAAACCTTGCGTGCGCTACAATTATTGTTCTGACATTGAGTGAAACTTAATTTCTCCATGAGGATTCAGCCTTGACCAATCGCAACCGATCTGTTCGGACACACAAACTTTTCCTTTCCGTATGTTAATAATCTAAAATAACGGGTCTTTATTTACGCGGTTTAAAATGGGAAAAGTCAGAATATCAAAGAATCTTGACTGAAGGCGGTAATTGTTTGAGTGCTTTTCGGAAACTACTAAGATTTTTATATTGTTCAATAAATTTTCAAAAAGTATACGTTTCCCCCATATCCGGTATGCCAGTAAGTTTTTCTTAAGTAAAGCAATTGCTGTTTAACAAGATTCTTTATGTTTGATCTCACGAGTTTACTTATTTCTCACATCTTTCTTCTACTGAAAGGGTATGATCAGACAAAATATTTTCTCGTCTGTTTTCTTAGCCATCAGTCACGTAGGTTCGACTTAGAAATATTCCATCCAGGACCGGCCATATATTTATGCAGAGATATCGATCCTTCGTACAGCGTAAAGCAATCCAAACGGGAATAACAGTTCCTAAAATAAATAGCTAAAAATCACAAGAGAAAATCGATCTTCGAGTTGAGACATAACCCCTCGCTGTTACTTATATCATTTCGGAATGATCATTATTAGTCGAATTTGACAAGTTACTTCGACACTTAGTCACGCGTTGAGGCCTCCCATAAATAGCGGAAATCGTGAGCCGAAACTGCTATAAGGCGGTCTAAGGTCGGACGGCGAGTTGCAAAAAAAAAAATCCAAGATAGATCTGACCTTTAACCTAAAAAACAAAAGTCGAACCTAGGACGTAATCTCGCCTTGACTTTTGTCTACGAACTGAAGCACGTTTTTGGATTCGACGCCGTTGCCCCATTCAACCCCAAAAGTCATTTGCAGTCAACTGATTTCCAAAAGAGACAAGGACCCGGTTAATCACGTATGATGCCTTTTGTGACATCATTTTTTTTTCATAATGTACTTTCTAATTTCTCGTCTCGAATTACAACAATTACAGGTCATTTAGTTTCATCGGATTCAAAGGAAATTGAACTATACGCGACAAGCGTTTTCATCTTAACAAAAATCCTTCGCAAAGCAGTTGATGCTCCTTTCTACATCACCAACCATATTAACCAACATACAATACGTCGCAAACCTGGCCCAGTCCAGCTACAATCAATTTTACTCCAAACTAGCCCAGTTTTGGTTACTTAGCTGTATAATTCGCAACCTGTCCAGTTCAACCCGTCCTTCCAACCCTCATAGAAGACTCAAGCGTTGGTGGCCTCTCGACTATCTGATTTTGTAATTTCGTCTGCTCTAGGGACGCCAGACGTGTAAATGTGCCTACAATATTGTGTATGCAAAATATAGTTAATAACATAATTTTGTATGCAGTTGTAAAATAAATAAATGAAAAAAAATTAACGTCATTCTACGGATTTATTTTTACAATACATTCCATGGTAAATGGGATAAATTTGTCGATAGGAATTTGTTGGGTTTATCTGATTATTTTGGGATTATGAGTTTACTTCTTGCTCCGTCCGACTGAAGAAGGAGTTTTACTTCTTAGCTCCGTACACGTCGAAAGAATTTTTTAAGTTTATCTCGCTTATTTTGAGCTTGGTAGCTTAATCCTTGCTTCCTAGTATTTATCTAATTTATTTATTCTACTGATGTTTCTAATTTTTTATGTATCTTCCATACCAACTGTCCTGATCTTTTTTTTAAACTTATTATTATTGATCTTATTTTAATGCCTTTATCGTGGTAAATACTTTGGGGCTTGGAAAAATTTGAACCGCTTGATAAAACTCAACGTTTTTTCATTAAAAAGTTATTTGCCCTTCCCAAAACCATCCCGAATTTTATGATTTATTTAGAGACTAAAGTTGACCCGTTATTTTTATATACCTTCAAACTTCATTTTAATTACAACTTTAAACCCTTGAAACATCCTGATTACCGCATTTCCAAAATTGTAGCCCTGGAAGTCGTTAGTCGTGGTGCATTGTGGTTTGAATATTGGAATTGCATGTGTAGCGATCTATCGGTGTAACTCATCATTTTCTATAAATAACCTGTATGAGTGGCCTTTGCAGTTTAAGGAAATTATAACAAAACTGAGTGTCAATTTCAGTGAAGAACTTCGTGAACAAGTCAGTTCAACCTCGAGCTTTTTATTATATAGGGAACTTTACCAATTTGATTTTAATATGTTTAACCTATCTAAGCCAGGTCTAAAAATTTGTCATTGGTCAGGTTAAGATGGTTATTCAAAATTATAGGGAACCTCATTTATCTCAATGGTGCAGCTTTTCGGGTTAGAGAAATGTAAGTTGTTCAGCGCATTTTATTGCAAAATGCACTATCCTATCGTAGATTCAGCTTCTGCGTCTAAATTTTGCTAAATTGAATGTGACACAGGCTATTGATTTACTGCTTAATGATTACAAAAATTTAATCAAATATGCCCGCCACGCCTGGCACTATCGCCATTAGAATTTAATTTCTGAATATTTTAAAGCCTTCTCATTCTAAATTGCTGGCCCAACTAATTTATATATCTATATTATTGTAAATTAAACGAACGGCAAAAAGTATTGTTTACAATGTATGCTAGTAATCAATGCACTTATTAAAAATTAATTTATCAATTGTAATATTTATTTTTGGATCAATTTTTTTTCTTTTGTACATTTTTTTCTGTGTCGACCAAAAATTTAAGTCGAATGAAAATCGACCTCCAGCAGACGGACCCTCCATGTCGTAATTTTTCTTTAAATTATATTCTCTGTAATGTTTATAGCTTTTCTTTTTTGCAATAATGTATTATTATTATTAATTTTTAGGGGCGTTTTAACGGCTAAGGTCATTTCTCGCCCTAACATCCAAACATTCTATTTTAGTTAGCTATATCTCTTCTGATTGCTATAAAACTCTGACTCCAAACATTCACTCGTAATCTAATTTATCCTATTGCCATCCAAGCCTTGATTTGCTTTTTCACATTCTTAATTCGGAAGGCCAAATTACATTATATTTAATAAAATTATAGAATTTCTTTCTTTCTTTTTTTTTTAAATTAAAAATGTGAGTTTTTCCATAAATTAAAATTTCCCCAAAGGCTTGTATGGCTAATAATAATAATAATAATAATAATGGAGTCAGACTAGCAACAGTCTCAGCCTGATTATGGGCTCATCTTTATCCTTTTATTCTTACATTCAAGTATGATAACTAATTCTGCATAACAATAATAAGAAACAATAACTTTTTTTTTTTTTTTTTTTTTGAAGGAGCTATTGTATTTTTCTTATTTAAATTGCGTTATTATTATTATTATTATTAATATTTAAGGGCGTTTTAACGGCCAAGGTCATTTCACGCCCTCACATCCAAGCAGGCATTATTATTATTATTATTATAGTGGTAAATGATACATGGATTCTTCCTTCTGGTGTTGTATGGTTGAATGTTTGGAAGCTATGGAATATCTCCAGGGTAAGTAAATACACTAACAGGAAAAAATTCCACCCAATTGATTTTTTATATTTCTTGATAAAAGAAAATTCTGCCCTTAATTTGCTTCATTATTTTTATCAATAAATACTTGTTTACGGTATGCTTTAAATTGAGGATATTAACTAGAGGTAAACACAATTAAATCTTAATCCAAACTAGGATAAAGGATTTTTGGGTGTTTACTTTTTTTTTAAATTTAAAATGTTTATGCAATCTTATGCAATCTTATTTGAATTCTGAAGCAAACAACTGCTTAGTTTTCATCTTTGTTTTCTTAATTTCCATTTTTAAACTTAAAAATGCTACTTGGCGCTGAGGATGTTACGCGTGATGTGGCACTTATGATGGACATTCCATCAGGTGTGCAGCTTTTGCCATTGGAGTTTCCGACGAAACACTGCGAGACGCTGTTGGACGATTTCGAAAAACTGGATACATAGAAGGCCCATTTTTGGAAGCCCTAGGGTAACAGAACCACAGGAAATTTTTGACTTTGAGAATTTTGCGAAACAAGCACCTTGCTGTTTAAGGGATTCATCTCAGGGAAGTTCGAGGTGTACAAATTTCTGAACGGACTGTTCGAAGAAGATTAAATCAGTGTAGAATGATCGCTTTTCGCCTTTTAAGGAGGACCATAATTGTCCAGGACACACAAAGTTGCCCGGATTGTCATTGGACGATTAGTTTACTGCCATTTTCACAAATGAGTGTAGGTTTGCTCTATGATCTCCAGAGGGCGTGAATGAGTGCGGAGAAGGCAAAATGAAGGTACGAGTTTGAAATTTTTCCCAAAGCCATGCTTTACTACGAAGTTCAGTGATGTTTTGAGCGGGATTTTCAATGGGAGTCGCATAGAGTTGGTTGTTGTTCATGAGGGGTCTTTAACGGCCACTCGCTATGTGCCTATCCTCGACGAAATATGTGACAATCCTAATGCGCGATAACGCTCTTCCACATGTCGCTCGCATAGCACAACATACCTTCAACAGCATACCATCACGGTACCGAGGCCAACCCGTTCTCCAGACAACCCCGTCGAACATTTATGAGATAACCTCAAAAGTCGAATAAGAGCACGTCCATCCCGATACATTCCATAATCTTGAAAAGACTTCATGAAGCACTGGCTAACCTCCAACAAAGAGACATTTCCACTGATATGTCTAGGAGGTAAATATGCCGATTCGTCTTTGAGATGGAATTATCCATGGCAAGAGGAGTAAAAACGCGATACTGAAATGCTAACAAAAAATCTAAAACAAATTTTATCTGTCCGTCTTATTTATTTATTTTGTTTTAGTTTTCCTTAGCAATTTATATTTTTTTCCCTTTTTCAGACAAAGACTCAATTATTAAACATTTAAAAACACGAAACTTTGTTTATATACAACAACGTTATCGTTAAATACAAATCAAGTATTGCAGGTAGGTGGAATTGTTTGTCTATCAATTTTGAAGTTTCTGGTCAGGAAAGTCAAAGTTAAACAGTACTGAGCCAACATTCGCCCTCATTTAATACGATTTCGCAATAAAATTGGTATTTACATATTTTCAAATAATCGGAACGGGCATCGTGTGAATCGCCTCGATCCGTCCCTTCCACGAGGCCCGCGGTTCGAATGTGTGCGTGCCATTTTTGACTGTAATTTCTCAAAAACAAGGGTCATGCCAATAAAATCCGCTCGGCCCGATTGCTCAATCATTGCCCGGACAAAATCGTGTAAAGGCTCGCTGCGAAATCGCGGCGCGGCGTTACGCAATCCCGGATCTAATGAGCCCCAAAATGAGGCATAAACGTTGCCAGCTTATTCAAAGGATATTCTCCTCATCCTGGACTAGCTTTAAGCTTCAGGCATGAACGGTAATATAAATATTATTAATTTATTTGGGTATATTATATAGCGTCCGAAACCGCCCCAGAACATTTTCTGGTCATTAATGAAAGATTTTACTAAATCAAAAAGAACATATTTCATAATTATTAAAAAATGCAATATTTTAAATATCAGTTCTAGTGAATAAATTAATTCTGAAGCAGAGGTTTTTTTTTTAATTGAATGTACAAAAATAACACCGCTATAAATGCTAGATGTTTTAGAAACGTACAGTGGGTTTGCGATAAAAGGGCGGTCACATGGCTTCTGCACATCGGCCTGAGTAGATCTGCTGTGCTCCCCTGTTTTTTAATAACACATTGGTCAGCTTCAGGTTGTTAATGAAACTCCATAGCTGCACCTACCGTCACAAATGTGTTTCTTCTGTCTGCACTCTTATCCGGTACTTGTGCTTTCATAGGTGGCAGTGTCTTGTCAGAGGTCCAACCTGGTTCCGTTGCCTGCTATGAATCTCTTCCCCTGCCTCATGTCTGTGTTATTGTTCCACCAGTTTTGGACACATTAAGGATCCATTTGAAGATGAATTCTATTGGGTTGTCCGGAAAATAATGCAGGATTTTGGTATTAAACAAAAAAAAAGAAACTAGTTACTTACTAAAGCAATATTCTTTAATCAAAATAATTTCCCATACTCTCAATACATTTCTCCCAACGTGTTGGTAACTTATTAATTCCGTCTGAGTAGAAGTCAGAATTTTTAGAATTGATAAAGTCAATAAATGCATTTTCCAGTTCCGTTTGATTTTTGAATATTATGTGTTGTAAGTAGTGGTCCAGGTGTCTAAAAAAATGGTAGTCAGTAGGCGAGAGGTCCGGAGAGTAGGGTGGGTGAGGCAAAGTTTCATAGCCAAGCTCCAATAATTTTTGTGACGTTACACGTGACACATGTGGTCGAGCGTTGTCATGCAACAAAATGGGCCCTTTCCGATTTCACTTTTCCAATCGCCTTGAGGTGGTCAGCGACGGTCGTTTTACTGTGAGTTGCTCTGCAAGTTCTCGAACAGTTGTTTTGGGGTTTTCTTCCACCACTGATCGCAGAACATCATCATTAAGAGAGGAACGCCTTCCACGACCTTCTTCATCTTCAAGGCTGAAATCTCCCTCCCGAAATTTTTTAAACCACCTTTGCACAGTGCACTCATTAACACAACCCTCGCCCCAGACTTGGTTAATGTTTCTAGCCGTTTGGGCTCCGCTTCGGCCGAGTTTAAACTCGTAAAAGAAAATCGTACGAAATTCTCGCTTTGACATTATAAGGATGACTGAATTATTTCCAAGTAGCGGAATGCTACAGAGGTAAACAAACAATATCATTTGGAAGAGGATTAATAAGTGTTGACATTCATACAAATGAGTAATCCTGTAAACGTAAACAGAATATTTTATATACATTTTTTTTAATGAAAACTTAAAATCCTGCATTATTTTCCGGACAACCCAATATTTTGTGGCAGGGATTCCATGCTGCCCCCAACATGTTTTGTTGTTTTTATGTCCCTAGTGCCAGGGACTCGTGCCAGGGTCAGGTCACTAGTGCCACTGGCTTCCGTCTAGGTTTCCATGCAGTTCCAAACGCTCTTTACCTTCATTTAGACTTTAGTGCTACCTGGCTGTTAGAGAAGATGGCTATTTTCCGGGATTGTATACCTAACGTTTTTATTTCACTGGCGCAGTTTTCAATCGCTATGATTTCAGCATGAAAACTATACTTTATTTACTTACGTTTACCGTCGGTTCGGTCTTTGGATTCGTCCCAAAGACTTCAGCATCCGTGCTCTCGTCGGTTTTGGAGCTGTCGGTGTACCATAGGAGTTTGCCTTTAGCAATTTCCCTTTGGCCCATTCTTCCTCTTCTAGAACCTTGTACTATTGGTAAAATTGTATTTTGGAGTTGTGGCACAGATTGGCATGCCTAATAAAGCGTCTGTCTGTATCTCCTCCCTTGTTTCCGTTGTTTATTTATATGGCCTATCCTTGCAAATGGTTGTATATTAAGGAGCCTGTGGGCTTCTGCTCTGGTTTTTCCTTGAATTAAAATATCAAGTGGTGCGAGGTTTAACTACACCACACCAAATTGACAGTTTCGTCTCTTTAGTGTGTTTTTCGTGGATATTTTTAAATATTTTGTGTTGTTTTGCTTTATTTTCTCTTGGGTTTGTTCTTTTTCTCTTTTATGTTCGCAGCTTGGTATGTTTTGCGTTCTTGTTCTACTTGGGTAAAAGGCTCATCGCCGTCTCTACGTCTATTTCGCTTTGGGTGATTCAACATTAAATGCCATGGGTTTTTTACTTTTTTTCCCGATTGCCTCCTTTGATTTGAAGTGTATTTCATACAAATGGACGAATATTATTATGGAAACGAGGAAATTCATCGAAAGATTGTTAAATCTGGGTTCAATTAGATCTTACTTCGTTTGCCTCAGGGGAATCTTCGTAGATTACTAGCATAAATACTCAACATAAATTTACACGAATTATTTTGAGGTTTGCGTTAAGTTACTCAGCACAATAATTCAAAGTACTTGTGCTTATTCTCCCGCTAATAAATTTATTATCTATTTCATTTAAAAAAATTATTAGATGGTAAAATTAAAGTCTTTGATGTTATTTTTGTTGAACTTTAACGTAATTCTGTTTTATATTTGTTGAACTTTTTAAAATTTTTGTAGTCTTTTTTTCGTCAGTTTTATTGTTCTTTTGTGTGTTTTGAGTAACAATTCTCATACTGATTATTCGCATATCGTGAGATGCGGTCTGGTGTGATGTAGGTTTCAGAAAACCATTTTCCTTATCGTGCCAACGTTTCGATCTTCATTGAGATCCTCTTCGGGGTTCAAAGTGTTTGTCTTTTGTGTAAGTGTGCCATTATTGCGCGTCGTGTTGAGAGTGCCCGCTCGCATACTGATGTTGATAAATGTAAGGCAAGTAGGTCTTTCTGATTGCAAGGTCACCTAATTTCTATTTTATTCCACGCGTTTTGTAAAATTCCTCTCACTGAAGATAACCAAATGCCAAAACTCAATCTTGTTGGCCAACTCAGCAAGGATAGGCAGTTCAGAATCATATATAACAACTAAATTTTAGGTTTATTACCCTGATTAAAAACATAGGTTAAAAACCACTACAAGAAAGATATGTATTTAAATTTATAGTACTAAAAAAGTTGTACCCTGACCGATGAGATTCGAACCCATCATGATTTATCTACGCTTTAACGTTATGGCCATCAAAATGTTTTATTATCTACAATTACCTTTCTTTTTTGGCATAATAATAAAAAATAAAATAACTATCATTTAGAATAACATATTAACACCACTATTATCATTAGACCAAGTCGCATGCCTTAAATATTTTTTAATTTATCATTTTGTATAATTTAAATTGCTTTATTATATATAATTATAATGCATAAATTTGCATTTAGTTACATAAAAGCCGTCGGTGGTTGTACAAGGAACGGTGGCCTCCTGACAAAATGTAGGCACTTTAGCAATGGCCGGGAGTCGGCAGTCCACGTTTCACATTCCAGGGGCCGTGGGTGAATTCAATTCGGCTAATTTAGGTCGGAATCTCATCCACGGTACTGGCCGGAGCCATCATTTTGAAATTCTTTTACGGTTGACGGACAGGAAGATGGAATCTAGGGAGGAAATTCGACCCCCGCGGTATGTGCCATGGGAGGAGGAATTTCAAGGGGAAGGAATATTTTGAAAACGACTGTCAGATTTGGTTTAAAAGATATGGTAAATATTAAAAATTAAAGTTAAACCATAAACATAATCATCTTTAGACAAAAATAAAATGGGTTGGGTTTTTGTCACTTTACTATTTCAACATCTTTGAACCGACTTTGAATAAATTGAGAATTTTCCTGTACTTTTTTTTAAAAAAAAAAGCCCAATTGTAAGTATGTCGGGTTCGAATGCAGGGCCGCTGGATTCGAACCCGGGACCTCGACCTTACAGTGATGAGCGCCGTGTCACAGACGAAACCTCGCGGCCACCGACGCCCCTTCCTGTACTTGTGTGATTTTGAATTTGAAATGTCTTAACTGGCCATTTTGGTCTGCCCACGTTCTCGCAGGGTTGTCTAATGTGTGGCATGTCGCCGTTTTCGATTTTCAAGTCTCTTTCTTTAGGGTGTACAAAATGACGCAATATTTGAATTTGCCGCCATTTTTGAAACCGGCCCGGAACAATATTTCAAAAATACGTTTGTCGGCCGCAGTTCGCAAATTTTATACAGAATACGGACAAAATAGTGTTTTAACCTCGTCAGCTGTGATAGGATTAATTCAAAAATTCAGGAAGAATGGATCAGTTGGCTAAACAAATATCAATATCGAAGCAGTGCGTGAAATGGTGAAAACCCAGGAACTACAATTCCATGTCGTGTACAGAAATTGATAGAAAATTACTTAGTTGAATTGTTTAATAATGTAGAACAAATTTCTGTTTTTTTTTCAAGGTTGCCAACAATTTACTTCAAAAATGGCGGCAAATTAAAATCTTGCGTTAATTTTGGGACACTCTATAACTCTTCAAAGTTTGGAATAGTGTTTCTGGTTATGTTTTTGGCGATTGAAGACGCTAAACCACCTGGTCCAAAAACAAGCCGCTCACATATCAATATCGAAGCAGTGCGTGAGATGGTGAAAACCCAGGTACATCAATTCCGTGTCGTGAGTTATAAGTTTGGTACCTTCAGCTCTTAAGTGTGGACAAGAATATATAGAAAAACATACTTGAAAAATAGTTCAATGAGGAAAACACGTTGTTGAATCGTATAACGCTAAGTTTTTACTAACTCTAAACTCTCAGGTGGGAGCTGGAGTGGATCGAGGTCACGATAGCCCAAGTAGTAGAGCAGCTGCGTCTCTAGCCGAAGATCGTGGGTTCGAATCCCGCTCGTGCCATTGACTTTTTTTCATCTCAACTAAAAACCTTAATTAATTGTACTATGTACCTTGTTCCATTGGCGTTAAAAGTGTGATTTGCGGACAACCAAAATCTTTCGTGCCAATCCCTTTATTGGGGAAACAGGAGAGAAACCAATCCTTTAAGGTATACATGTTTTCATGTTCCAATATGAAAATGTTATACACCAGTGAAAAACACAACTTCTTGAATAGGTTGCCTCACAAGCTGCTTGAAGAAAATGTGAAACGGCATGAACGTGCCTTAAATTCTACATATTTGAACCATAAACCCAAAATGAGCGGGCCAGGATCGTACAGTACCAAATTGAGAAATCAAACAGGAAATTTATTTATAAACTTGGTGATTTTTAAATCTTTATTTAGACGTCATCGATAGGGATCTCGTATTTTTTTACAAACCCCGGGTCTTCTTAACTCGTCGACATTATTAGATAATTATCAGTGGAGTAATGAAAACTTTACAGAATTTACACGAAATATAATTCAATCGATATTCCAACCGTTATTAGCTATCGGCCACCAATCTCCCTACAGCCTGTTATTTTTCTCCTTAAAACATGCCGCTTGTCCAGATTTTATCGTTATTAACTCAAGTTTCATAACATCTCTCTCGGTCTGCTAATAGCGGTATAAGTGATGCAGCTGTATGGCTAGTTTAAAAATAGAATACGACCTGAAAGTATGTCGCAGTTTGCCGTCAAATAAATTTCCAGGCGACTAGAGAATATTCGAGAAATGTTCGGCTTCCAACGGTCGGTAACCGGAGGATGTAACCGCTTTGCATATCGGTTGAGCGATAGAGAGAAAGAAAGGCAGGCATTCATTTAAAAATACATACCTATCAGAAATTCGTCAGAAAAATTGTTACCTTAAATTGCACAAACTATGAAAATAATTGGGGAATTTATCAGACCATCTGAAAAGAGAGAGAAGCTCCCATTCATTGTCAGTAGGTGCAACGAAGGCGCTCCTCAATCGATTATTAAGTTCAATTAAAAAAGCGTGTATCCTTTCTTGGAAAAAATCGAAACTTGAGATCTTTTCAGACAGTTCGACTTCCGCAACACGCCGCATAAGCGAGACAGGAGAAAACCGAAAGGCACTAGATGAATTTATAGCGTTTTTGTCTTTTCCACGGGGGAAAAGGAAATTGGAGAAAGCTTAATTTCTCCAAAGACTATTTGAAATCAACAATTTTAGAACTAATTCACGTGCTCTGACGACGAAGGGTGGTGATGTCTGTTACGGTTTTTTATTATTAAGCTTTATACATTTGGGTATTTAATATGACGGCAATCCCACGCGGGTAAACAGGTTATGGTTCTGTAACAAATATAAAGTATTTTTATATTTAATATTTTACCATAAAACTACTACTCACTCACAACGCGTGAGAGAAAGCAAAGAGAGTGACAGATAGATAGATAGATAGATAGATAGATAGATAGATAGATAGATAGAGAGAGAGAGAGAGAGAGAAAGAGAGAGAGAGAGAGACAGACAGACAGAGAGAGTCAGAGAGACAGAGAGATCATGAAAGATTAAGTGAACAATTGATCAAAATCTAATCTACATAATAATAGTACAAAAATCGAATAACAATCGAAAAATGAAAAAAATGTATTGTCGTCTTTGTATGTATAACGCTCGGAGGCATGATTTTTTACGTATTTTTCATGGAAAATTAAAAAAAATACCAAAAAAATCGAGAAAAATATATTTTGTTTTTTGATGTAAAAGGCTCGTAGCCACGTTTTTTACGTATTTTCCATGTAAAATGAAAAAAAATGTATTGTCGTTT
>CM077108.1:19545203-19557995 GCA_039619505.1 Cimex hemipterus
CACTTCTCTCTCTCTCTCTCTCTCTCTCTCTCTCTCTCTCTCTCTCTATTCTACTTCCCACTTTAAACATCTGCATAAAAAATATTAAAATCCAAATAATTAAGTTCATTATTTTTAATTGTTATTATTTTTATAATAATATAATAATATTAAGGTATCAATTTAATTTTATATATTCTAACTTTAATCACTAATTTATAACTAATTTCTTACATTATTTACTATTACAATATTTTTGTGTGTTATAATTCCCGTTTTTTCGCACGTTCAAATTGAGCGCGATTAAAAAATCAGCTGTTGATTGGAATGTCGCGTTGGCGGTGGTATCAGCGGGTTCACTTCGGCAATGCACGTCTAGAGACGTGGTACTAGACGCCCTTCAAACTGATGATGAGCTAAACGGCTCGAAATCCGGATCGATGCAAAACAACTTACTGTGAGTAGAAACCTTTTTTTTTTTTTAACGATTGTACACCACACTCATTTCATCATTTTTCTATTTTTATTTCTATACCGACTCATTGTCAAATTTTCGGTTTGAAACATAGTTGATTTTTTGGATGGTTGTAGACCAGTCCATTCTTCCCTAACTTCCCTAATCAGTGTCTATCCCACTTTCATCTAGAACAATCCAATATTCCATAACTAACGAGGGTTTAGGGTGTTTTTTTTTTGTTTTTTTTTATGTTACTACTTTACAACTTAACTCGTTACGAATTACTATTACACCTTTAATTTACTAAAACAAAACAAAACACGTCTCAATCAGGGGTGACACAGCTAAGTTCACACTCTTCTAAACGAAAGTAGTTTTATCTGCAATAAATTGACTTCGAGAAATATCTAAAGAATAATAAAAATGCGAGAGTATAAATATAAACACGTTAACAAATTATTAACACGATATTAAAGCTACCCTTTGCTTCGTTGAATTAAAAAAAAAAAATCGTGACAATTCACATATCATGAGGTGCGGTCTGGTGTGATGTAGGTTTCATAAAAAAAAAAAAAAACAATTTCTTTATCGTGCCAACGTTTCGACCTTTATTGAGATCATCTTCAGGTCCAATTTATACAATGCAAAATATATTTTATGTTCAATCAAAGTATTTCTACTCACCCAAAGTGTTTGTCTTCTGTGTACTTGTGCCAGTGTTTAAGTGTTTTTCTGAAATCTAAATCACACCAGACCGCATTTCACGATATCTGATTAACGTCACTAATCTTATTAATGTCACTAATCTGTACACAAAAATCGTAACGTTTAATTCTGATTATAACTTTCTGTGTTGCATTCATTGTGATTACTTATAATCATTTTTAACATATATTGCTTTTTCTCACGTAGCTTGTATTATCTTTGATTGAATTCATGTGGGGAGACGTTCGTGTATGCCGGCTCCTTCCGGCAGCATCTCATACAGCCCGATTGCACAAGGGATTTCCGACCTTTTATAAACTTGCGTTCACAAATATTTTTGCATCCTGCATGGATATTTCTTGAGCGAGTCGTAAAAAAAAAGGCTCGAGTAAGGATTACGAATTAGCCACCACGCCGAATTTACGAGCTGGGCGGGTTACCGACGGATTCAGTCGACTGCTATCATCGTATCAGTGTAATTTGCTCTCAATTTATCAGCGGAAGCTTTTTGGAATAAATCCTCTTGTTTCTTAAGAAGCCGGGGTGAACAGCCCGCCAACATCACGGTTTTGCTGTAAAGAGAAAGCTGCCGGGGTCCGAATTCCCATAAATATCTTGTGCCAGTGCGGATACAGACCAGACCAGTCGTTTCAAATCGCACGGTTCAGCTACTATAAAAATCAAAACAATGTCGTTGTTTTTCGGCATGTTCATTTAACGATTTAACAATTTATTGAAAAATGTATAATTTTTAGATTTCTCATTTTTCTGTTAATTACTCATTACACTGAACATTCTGAAAAAAATAATATTAGTCAAATTATTAAAACTATTTCATATGGAAAGTCATCATTGACACAATTTTCCCCAATTTTATTAAATCTAAAAGGAATCCGCTGAGGTCGAGGGTTTGGCGCCCTACGGTAGTTTATTTCCAAATTTAAAAAAAAATTTTCTCGCCGAATCAACCCCCTCTAATTTCAAATTTACACTTTTCACATGAAAATAGGCCGTTTTAGTTTTCACTTAACATTTTTTTAAAAATTTTCATTTAAACGTTAACATATATAAAAATATTATAAAAATAATAAGCACCCAGACCACTCTACGAAAATTAATTGCAATTCGGAATTACATAAAATTAAATATTAAAAAAATATTTTTCTCTTAATGTGATATATAAGTAAATCTTTCAGTTCAATTAATTTTTTTAAACCGATTATGTTAATGAAGAAACCGCTATTTATTTTTAATTTTAATTCTATTATTATTCTATATTTTAAAAAATATGTAGAAACTTTAATTTACATGCTTATATTACCATACTATCTTCTGAGTGTTTTAATGCTTTAAACAAAGGATGAAAACAAATTTCTTTTAATTTGAAATTAAAAAGGGACAAGAGTTAAGACAAAAAGTTATTTTCAATAATTTCGTGGTCCGCTTGGCTAAATATATTACAATTAATTAAGGTTTTTAGTTGAGATGAAAATCTCAATGGCACGAACGGGATTCGAACCCACGATCTTCGGTTAGATACGCCACTGCTCTACCACTTGAGCTATCGTGACCTCGATCCACTCGGACACGAACTTCCCGTCTCAACCCCACCTTTCAAATTTTCCCTCCTTTTGGTCTTTTTATAATGTGGAAACTATTTGATTCTCGGCAACAAATTAAATTGCTACTATACTTTATATACTTCATTTTAACATACTCAATTCACTAGTTTTTGTGTTCCGCTTGACCAATTAATATATGACAATTAATTAAGGTTTTTAGTTGAGATAAAAAGTTAGTGTTCTAGTGGATCGATCACGATAGCTCAAATATCAGCCGAAGATTGTGAGTTCGAATCCGGCTCGAGCCATTCACTTTTTTATCTCAACTAAAAATCTTAATAAATTGTAACAAAATTTTAAATTGAATGGGATCAATTTGGCGAGAGAAAGGCCCTTTTTTAAATTTAAAATAATTGAGATTTTAAAAGACCAAATTAAAATCAAATTTAGTATATTTAATTTTTAAATATAAAAAACAGTGTGTTTTCTTTCAATTTGAGATTTTTTTAATAAACGATTAATTGTGACCTAAAAAACCATGTATTACGCAAGTAAAATTAAAATTATATAAAATAAATTACATGCAAAGAGAAAGATTTTTTTATATTCAGTAATGTGAGAAATTGTAGTTTTTTTCTGATTAAATATTTAAAGTTTTTATTAAATATCTTCAATTAAAAAAAGAATAAATTTTCATTAAAATTTATTGACGTATAGTCTATTGAGAGCTCTGTTAAAGTATTTTTCATCTTTATATGCAAGAATTTTAGTTTCCTTTCTTGTATGTCAAAATTTTTTGACATTTAAAGAAAAGTTTAATTTCAAAATAAACAGGGTTAATTTGACGAAAAAGCTGTATACTGAAACATTATACGCTAATATTTCATACTGTATCGTAAATTTTTGAATTTAAAAAAAATTAATTGAAATTGAAAAGTGTAAATTTCAAATTAAAAAAATTATTTTTAATAAAAAGAGAAAGAGGGAAATTAACTGAGGGTAATTGGAAGTTAATAATGACTAATGTTAAATTAATTTTGTTTTTAGTTGAGATAAAAAAAAATCAGTGTCACGCGCGGGATTCGAAAACACGACCTTCTGCTCGATACTGTCACGCTAGCTGAAGTGGTAGAGCAGCGGCCTATCCAGCCGTAGATCGTGGGTTCGAATCCCGCTCGTGGCACTGACTTTTTTAATCGCAACTGAAAACCTTAATTAATTGACATATATTAATTGGTCGAGCGGACTACGAAACTAGTAAATGAAATTAATTTTAAAGTAAAAAAAAAATGTTAATATTAAGGGAATAACGGTTCTGGGTTCGAAACCCAGCAAAGCCCCATCCCAACGGATAAGCTAATCCCCTATAGCAGGATCGGGGAGTGTGAGTTGAGATATCAAAGGACGGGGAAGGACTGTCTCTCATCTTTTTTTTTTAATCGAACAACCTGCGGTATTTTCAATTTTAAGGACAAGGAGTTGATAGCGTATGTTTTTTTACTTGTCACATATTTTTATTTATCAACAAAGTATCTGAATATATTATTTTTCAAGACCTTAGTTTTTTTTGTGGCACAAAAATTCCTTTTCATTTTTTTTTTTTTTTTTTGTATTACGTATATTTGTTTCTTATTTTTCATTTTTACACAATTCAGGAAATTTATATGCATCGAGTGACAGGGATTCACCAAAGATGGTTACAAACTCCTGCTCGACACCATGCGGGTCGTTTGTACGATAAATTTTCCTTTATAAAAAAGAATGATTTCATTTTATTTTCTATCAATAATGACAACAAAATCAGTAAGTGATAATTGATTCAATGCGTTAAACGTTGTTTTACTGATCCATTTAAACATGCATATAGTAATTTACGTATTTTTCTCTTTAAACAATAAATTGTCAAAATAATACGTATATTTGTACAATAAATAAACAAGAAACAGTAGAAATGCATGAATTGTTTATAATAAATAGAAGAGATAGATAAATTAATAGAAAGAGAGATAGAAAAGAAAGAAAGCAGAGATAGATAGATAGATAGATAGATAGATAGATAGATAGATAGATAGATAGAGAGAGAGAGAGAGAGAGAGAGAGAGAGAGAGAGAGACAGAGACAGACAGACAGACAGACAGACAGACAGACAGGCAGGCAGGCATGTAGGCAGGCAGACAGAGGGAGAGAGAAAAATGCGGGGTAGAAATGTCAAACCTAGAAGTGAGGCCAACTGAAATAATAACGAACCGCCAATTACAATGGGATGCGGCGTAAAAGTGAAAGAAGACCTCGAAGTCGACCTCGGTCAACATTGAGACAGTTATGTCCGATGGAAGAAACCGAATACACGAACAAAACCCAACGGAAAACCAGGATCGTTTATACGCTACACAATTCGAAAGCTTGTTGTTACCTATCCGCGCTGTTTTGACATTTTGCATCTTCAGTTTTATGAATCAGTTAAAAATGGCGTAATAGGCATAACTCGGGCAGACCAAAATGTATACGTAGCGACCAGATTTCAGGTTCATCGCCCAACAGATGACACGGTTTTAACATATATTATTTTTAATAATTAATGAGATATCGTGAGATGCAGTCTGGTGTGATGTAGGTTTCACAAAAACATTTTCTTTATCGTGCCAACGTTTCGATCTTTATTGATATCATCCTCAGAGCTCAAAGTCTTCTGTGCACTTGTGACATTCTTGCGTGTAGTGTTGAGAGTGCCCCAGGCAAACAGAAGACACACAATTTGAGCCCTGAAGATGATCTCACTAAACATCGAAACGTTGGCGCCATAAAGAAAATGTTTTTCTGAAACGTACATCACACCAGACCGCATCTCACGATGTCTGAATAATTATCGATTAACGGTCACTAATCGCCAAACATTATTTTTAATATTTGCATTTAATAGTTGCAGTCTGGGATTATCAAGCTTGAAAGACATCAATGACAGCCGATTTCTTATATGTCAAAGTTTTTGCAGAATCCGAATAAGGTTATTTTAGATTAATTATTTAACTTTCATTTATCGGGCCTTCTGTCTTCCAATACGCTCTTCGTCTTTAAAACAAAAATCCCTTTCTCTATACCAGCGACTGAAATTGCTCACGAATTAAAATAAAGACGAAAAAACACGCCGATAAATTTACTAAACTGCCTTCGAAGACGTTTTTCTACCGAGATTCGCCTTTATTTTGGAAATAAAACACGCCTTCGCTCTTATTATTTGTGATTTATTTTTTGAGGAAGAATTCTGAAATATTTTCCCCGTTGAGAAAAGAAGTCCCCTATTCCTCACTGTCACCTTCGCCAACTATTTTAATACATCTTCCACAACGCGCATTGCGTTTTCTCTTGATCCATTTCAAACTTTATTTATCGATTTGGACGGTTATAAATTGCCAATGATATTTCAATCGGTTTAAAAATCATTTTAATCGAAGTTGGAGATGATAGAGAAAGTCGATATTGTTTTAAAATGTAGCAAACCCAGGAATTTCTTGAGCGGTTAAGGCTTTCGTTTTTTGTCACGAGGAGTGTCATACATCTTTTTCTTATATCTATTTTTTTTGTTTACTGTACCAAAAAAATTAATAAAAATTCGAATTCTATTGAAAAAATTCTAATTTTTCAACTTTCAACTATGGTCATTTTTGAAATTAATCAATATTGAGTTTTAATTAGGTGAAATTCTCCCCCAATACATACCGGCATGTGGCAAAATTATACCAAGTCCGCTTAAAAATCTGCCGTTTCCAGCGAATAAATTAAACGAGCGTTGGTTTAACGATGAGGAAGTTCGACCGGGCGTTCATTCAATTAGGTCTGAACTTTAACATTTACCTCGAGCGTCTTTTAACACTAAATTACTTTTAAACACGGGTCTCGGAGTTTTGAACTTTTTAAACCGTGCATATGCTCAAAGTCGATTTTTAATGACCTCTTCTAGGGTAGGCAAATTACATAATTTAATTCCGTTTTTTCCCCCCGTTTATTATTTTTTTTTATTAAGCGCTGATAATAGTAATACAGAGTACCCTTGAATCACTTAATTATTAATTAGCGCGTATGTTTTGTTAATTTTTGAGTCTGTTATTTAATAGTATAATTTTGACAGAGAAAAATGATAAACTGAACAAATAACACAGATTAATGGAAAACGCAATTATAAATGCAAATTTCAAATTTATTCTCATATTTGTTTTTCATTCGACAATTTTTTTTTACTGCGAGGGTTCACAACAGCAGAGATCATATAAGGGGAGGGATCCTCAGGGTGCCGGTGTTTTTGAAAAAAAGTGCATTTGTAAGTATGTCGGGTTCGAACCCAGGAACTTTTCCTTACGGTGATGAGCGCCGTGTCAAAGACAACCTTGCGGCCACCGACGCCCTAGTTGTTGTTTTATAATTTGTTAACACATTTACCACGTTCATTCTCGCTTACAATGCACACATGGAGCCGAATTGGCAAACAAAATACCATTCCGAGATACACGTAATAAGACAAACAAATGACACAATAATTACAGATTGATGCCAAGAACCAATGAAACTGATCGTTATTTCACATATCACAACAACCCTACACACATTTTTATTCCCTAATTCTTGGTCCGCTTGACGATTCTTGCCGGACTCATAGTCAAAGGATGACAAGAGGAACTTTAACGTACGTACCTAGGCTATATAGAGCCTTTACCGGACAGTCCGATTCTCAAAGTGGGAGCTGACGCACTGTCGCCTTAGCGTTGATGTAGAGGCTTCGCACCCCGAAGGGCAGTTACCACCTCGCTCCCACCTCGTCAAAATGGTAAATGTCGCACGCAAAGGGCTAGCGGACCGAAGTACTCCCGCATACTCCGTAGATAGAGAAGGCGAGCTCTATCTCTCTGAGTGTAGAGGCTCCTCCAGCGTAGAAACTTTCAGGAACGCCTCGAGAACGGTTTCGGATTTAAGTGAGATTGCTACCCACCCCCTAGGTGAGCACTGCCTACGGTCAACGGTCTCGCATTGTGCTAAGCATACACCTGCTACGCGCATTAGAGGGACGCCATAGACCGAGCCAAGGTGGTCCGATCCTTCGCTTCCCCAAGGGTACCACGCCGGTCATAGCATAACTGTGCAAAGATCTTCGAGCACCGCCGATTCACTATCTGCACCTAGCGCTCGCCCACGCATCCGAGGGGTTAAGGCATGATCATTACGTCTTCAAAGCTTACATGCTGACACCCGGCAGCGTCCCCGTGAATCCGGGGTGGTACGCGCTAGCTCACGAAGTCCACAGATATAAGACAGCCTCTGCCTAAGTTCCACCAGCCACTACGAATCCAACCTCAGTTGTGACTGGGCCGAATTTGGAAACATTTTAGTCACCCCGTGGTACAGATGACCATACATTCTCCCCCATCTATTTAGATAGGATCTGGTCCGCTTGACCAATTAATATCTTTCAATTATTTGGTTCTCCGGAAAATAATGCAGGATTTTGGTATTAAACAAAAAAAAAAGAAACTAGTTACTTTAATGCAATGTTCTTTAATCAAAATAATTTCCCATACTCTCAATACATTTCTCCCAACGTGTTAGTAACTTATTAATTCCGTCTGAGTAGAATTCAGAATTTTTAGAATTGATAAAGTCAATAAATGCATTTTCCAGTTCCGTTTGATTTTTGAATATTATGTGTTGTAAGTAGTGGTCCAGGTGTCTAAAAAAATGGTAGTCAGTAGGCGAGAGGTCCGGAGAGTAGGGTGGGTGAGGCAAAGTTTCATAGCCAAGCTCCAATAATTTTTGTGACGTTACACGTGACACATGTGGTCGAGCGTTGTCATGCAACAAAATGGGCCCTTTCCGATTGACCAAAGAGGTGGTCAGCGACGGTCGTTTTACTGACTTTGAGTTGCTCTGCAAGTTCTCGAACAGTTGTTTTGGGGTTTTCTTCCACCACTGATCGCAGAACATCATCATTAAGAGAGGAAGGCCTTCCACGACCTTCTTCATCTTCAAGGCTGAAATCTCCCTCCCGAAATTTTTTAAACCACCTTTGCACAGTGCACTCATTAACAGAACCCTCGCCCCAGACTTGGTTAATGTTTCTAGCCGTTTGGGCTCCGCTTCGGCCGAGTTTAAACTCGTAAAAGAAAATCGTACGAAATTCTCGCTTTGACATTATAAGGATGACTGAATTATTTCCAAGTAGCGGAATGCTACAGAGGTAAACAAACAATATCATTTGGAAGAGGATTAATAAGTGTTGACATTCATACAAATGAGTAATCCTGTAAACGTAAACAGAATATTTTATATAGATTTTTTTTAATGAAAACTTAAAATCCTGCATTATTTTCCGGACAACCCAATAATTAAGGTTTTTAGTTGGGATAAAAACGTCAGTGTCACGAGCGGGATTCGAACCTTTGGCAAGATACGCCGCTGCTCTACCACTTGAGCAATCGTGACCTCGATCCACTCGGACATCAACTTCTACCTCAAATTGACAGAATCTCAAATATTTCTGAAAAAGGAGGGAGGACTCAAAGGGTGGGGTTGAGATATTTAGGGTATCATACGAGCGGTATGAAAAAAAATAGTCAACGCATTAGGGTTGAGATCATGTAGAGAGAATAATGACATATAGCCTTTTTAAGCTGGAGAATTTAATATGATGAAGTGATGCTATTTGATGGTCGAAAATGTGGTCGTTTTAGAAAAGAAAACCGTATTACCCATAATATATGTGGAAGATATGAGAAAATTTAGCTTGACTACATTGATAGTTGGCAATTGAAGGTTATTTGCTTTCAAGGTGTAAATATTTTTTGTCTTACCGTGCAAAAAAATAAATAAATTTAGCTTATATCGATTACGCCATAAATATTTTCTTTCTCGATTGGCATTTATCTACGAGGGGTGCAATTATTCTTCGCCTATCATTATCTATTATCGGCCTGCGTGGATAATTGTGTTGTCCGATGGGAGAATGATCGGCTACCGCCCAGACAATGAAAGGTTGCGTGTGCAACCGCAACTAGTTGCCATGCTGTACCAATAATAACTTCCTCCCTCGTCCACAAACATCAGCCGCGCCTTTTGTGCGGTCGCGAGTTTGTAAATCGGCCTTCGGAATTTCATCTTCCTCCAATTTTTTTCGTCACTTAACCGTTCGGCTGGCGAGATCCTGGCTCTCGTTCCTTTTAATTGTTGCTAAAACTTAATTCCAACCTTCTAGCTAAATATTTTTTTTCCCAAAAATGATTAAGGAAAGGAATTTACGCGATGAAGGAGTGATTTTTAGGCTTTATTCGCTATTATTTAGGCAAAACAAAAAAAATTCAATAACTTATCTTAAGTTTTTTTTACTATCCGTTTGTCTATGCTTCAAAGAATCCATTAAAACGAAGGGAAACGTGAAAGAGATTTTATCTTTTACCTTATACCTTGAAGAACAATGTTGTCATTTGCCTTATTCAGCAAATGCGAGGTCAAGATCTTTGATATTTGTCTGGCATTTCCTGGCCACCGAAACCAAAAAATCATGCAATGTACGAGGTACAGAAGACCCAACGAACATTTTTTTCTTACTAAAATATTCAAGTTTTAATTTTTCCTGCAATACTAACACTTTTCTAAAGGTAACCAGTTCAGGGTTGAGCGTTTTGACAGCAGCACTTCTAAGAATAGAGATCAATCCGTGAAAAATGTCGTTTGTAAAGGTTATCAAATTGTCAGGAATTTTTCGTTTAATCAAAAGCTGTATCATCCACGAAACAAGATATATCAATCAGTAATATTCTATGTTCTATGCCATCTTTAAGGACATTTTGTGACGCAATCCTTCCATATGGCGCGTGACAAATCCCGGTTCAAGTTCAACAATTTCTGCCGCGTCATGAAAGAAGCGATCAAGCAAACGACTCGATATTATCCATATTCACTGCCGCCGATTTATGCTGATGGCATCACTTAGTGTGTTAATTCACCGGGGAATATGGCAGTCTTAACCGTTCTGTCATCGGGACGAAGTACAATGTCGAATATTTTCCACTAATTCCGCCAAACGATAAGTTATTATCTTGTTTGATGCCTGCCATTAGTAGTCTTGAATGGTGGTTCGTTTAGATTCAGCCAGTGAACAATACTGTTATACTGAATCCGTTTTTCATTTCTGAGACTTTGATGTCTTACATAATAACTTCAATTAATTATTCTTTTATCTAAAGATTTGGTTTATAAAGAAAAGTCACGACAGACCCACGACCTCCAGATCCATACGCCACTGCTCTAACCACTTGAGCTATGGTGATTGGATCACAGGCGTATTGAGCGGAAGTTCGTGGGTTCGAATCCCGCTCTTGACAGTATCTTGTAAAACTCGACCAAAACTTTCGATAAAAAGAATAATTACTTGAAATAATTAAAATGGCCAATTATGATCGCTAAATATAAATATATTAATTAAATAATAGCATATATCTGACGGGATCGTCGGTGGCCGCAAGGTTTAGTCTTTGACACGGCGTTCATCGCTGTAAGGTGAAGGTCCCGGGTTCGAATCCACCGTCCCTGCATTCGAACCCGACATACATACAAATGTTTTTTTCTTTACAAAAACACCGGCACCCTGAGGGTTTGTATGACCTCTGCTGTTGCGAACCATCGCAAAAAAATATAAAAAAAATCTGACAATTTTTGACATTTAAAATAGTCCAGCATACAAGGGTGATGTTTAACATGTACAAGTTTTCGCAAAAGGATCATTTTTTTCAGCCATTGTCGTTAATATTACAGTTCAATATTTTACTAGGCGATCTCCTAAAAAATGTCAACTTTTCTATTTCCAGACGTTTTACTTTTTGCATGATCAAAATTTTTTTTAACGACATAGTCCTACCTACTCACAGTCAAGTCTCTGTAAAGTTATGAATGGATGTTAAAAAGTTAAATGTCCCATCATCACCACATTTGTTTGTATGTGTGTTGGACTGTAAACTGTCTAAAAAATGGGTCATCTATTGAACCATTACGGTGAAACTGATTTCCAAGAGCAAACCTACTACCTATCTGTATCTATAATACTTCATTTTTATCTCGTCTATCAATCTGTCCTTATTTCCCTATCAATATAGATTTTAATATACCTTTCTATCTATGTTATTTGCCTACATATATAACTACTTATATATATCTATGTAGCTGTATATCTAAGCGCCTCTTTTCACTATCTCTTTCTTTCTTTTCTTTCTCTCTTTCTATTTATTTATCTGTCTGTCCATATCTTTCTTTTGAATTTTTTTTCTTTTACCCTGTCTACATATAAATATCGATCTATTTAGCTAACTTTATGTTTCCACCCATCTCTGTCTGTCTGTCTGTCTATCCCTCTATCTCTCCATCCCTCCCCCTCTCTCTCTTCTTCTCTTCTCTTATCTGTATATTTACCTATCTACCTCTTATCTACCTATCAATCTACTTATCCACATGCTTTTCTACTAGTACCATTATTTACATATCTACTACTATCTATTTATCATTTATCCTCTTATTATGTACCTAAGCGTCTCTCTCATTCTCTCTACTTCTTTCTTATCTCACTCTTTCTATTTATTTATCTGTCTGTCCATCTCTCTCTCTCTCTCTCTCTCTCTCTCTTCTATCTATCTATCTATTCTCTCTCTTTTCGCACTCTATATATCTACCTATTTGTCTATTTATCTTACTATCTATGTAGTTATTATTTCTCTGTTTTTGGTATCTATCTACCTATTTGCCTATCTGTCTTACTATCTATGTAGTTATTATTTCTCTTTTTTCTCTTACTCTGGTTTCAATATCTATTTTTGTCTATCTATTTATCTAACTATCTAACTAGTTATTCTTTCTCTATTTTTGCTTACTCTCTGTTTTTAATATCTATTTATTTGTCTATCTATCTAATTATCTAGCTATTTTCTGTCTCTTTCTTCTCACTCCTTTCCCTCCCTCCCTCCCTCTCTCTCTCTCTCGCTTTCGCTTTCTCTCTCTCTCTCTCTCGCTTTCTCTCTCTCTCTCTCTCTCTCTCTCTCTCTCTCTCTCTCTCTCTCT
>CM077108.1:19562593-19573739 GCA_039619505.1 Cimex hemipterus
ATATTTCTACGCGTCCTCCTCTCTCTCTTTCTCTTTACTCTCTCTCTCTCTCTCTCTCTCTCTTTCTTTCTTTCTTTCTGTCTGTTAGTCTCTGTCTTCTCTTTCTCTCTGAAACCCAATTTCTGTATTGTTTTATTTTCTTTCTAATATATTTCTACGCGTCCTCCTCTCTCTCTTTCTCTTTACTCTCTCTCTTTTTCTCTTCCCTTTTCACTCCTTCTCCCTCTCTCTCTCTCTCCCCCTCTCTCTCGCTCTTTTCAATCTGTATCTCTCTTTTTATCTATCCACAGATTATATTTTCTATTTACGAATCAATCTATCTCGTTTTCCCTCTTCTTCATTTGTCGACTGCGTTTCGCCATTTTGCTCTTTCTGTCAGTATACCAGTAATCAATTTTCCATCCTTATAAACCTAAGTAAGTGATATTGAATAGATAGGTTTATTTAATTGTTTAATTGTTAATTAATTAGTTAGTACGTAATTTTTTTTCTATTAGAAGACGAGGAAGAAATTTTCAACCATTTCATTCCAACTAACGGTGACGTTGCTGTTTACTTTAATAAAGCGTACGTTTGTATATTTCTTCGATTTCATATCACAACGTGTTTTATGGTAAACGATGTCATAAATAAAAAGGCTAATATTAGCAACAAAAAAAAATTCTTCCGCCAATAAAAGTGAACAGTTCCCAAGGCCGATCCAAAGGCGAGTTAACTGTTCGCTGAATGTTTACTTTGATCTCACTGACCTGTCCATGTTTAGCGATATCTCTCGTGAAAGTGCAGATATATCTCAACTCTATATGCGGACGTCTGCATCATCCTTGTCCTTATCATGAAACATCTAACGGCAGTTTATTTTCTCATTTTCCCCACAGCCGGATGGCTTCCCAGAAGTACGAAATAAACAGTTGGAATACTCAAATTGTGTCAAGTAAAATGTTTATCATGATTATGTTTTAATCCAATGGCGCGTAAATTGTGTACGTTGATCGGCCTACGTTTTACATTTCAAACAGTCAAATTTTATATCAACTATTATTTTTTAATGTTAGTCAAATTTCAAAATGTTAATAACCAATTATCAAAATCGCTTTTAATCAAAATCAAATTTTTAATAATTAAACGTTAACTTATCTCTACAAAATTAAGTACATGTGCTTACAACTCATAGGGCTGTGCTTTTATCCTTAAATACTTCATGAACCAAGAAAATATTATTTTTACAGTCGATGTATTTTCACCTAGTGCGAGTGGATAATATGCAGAATCGTATTAAATGATATTAAAGGGATAAAAAGGACAAAAAGTAAAAGAAGACTTAACGAGAAGTTTCCCGCAAAATAAACTCGTTTTTACCTCGAAGTTAACCCATTTTTCTCAAAATCAAGGTTTTTTTTTCAAATTATCCCTTTTTCATTTCAAATTATTATTTTTTAAATCAATTAACTCTTTCTACAAAGCACCAGAAAATACTAGGATAGGGTATGAATCGAAATCAGTACGTCAAATTCATGAATAAAAAAAAATCAATATAAAATAATGGGCTCTTAAACACAATTTATCACATCAAATTACAAGAAAGATCCTAGATTCTAATTAATTTTCATTTTTGCTTTCAGTAAAGTAATGTTATCGAACAAATAAAATGAATATTTTCAGCAGTTTCCCATATTAACTCTTTTGAATTTTAAATTAACCATTTTTCAATTTGAATTAAGCCTTTCTAACAATCCTTTGGAATATGTGGCGATTATTGACCGTTAGTCGATAATTATTCAGAAATCGTGAGACGCGGTCTGGTGTGATGTAGGTTTCAGAGAAACATTTTCTTTATCGTGCCAACGTTTCGACCTTTATTGAGATCATCTTCAGAGAGTTCAAAGTGTTTACCTTGTGTATGACAAACTTTGATTGAATATAAAAATTATAAAAAAAATTGTATTGTACAAATTCACTTTTTTCCTTACCCTACGTGTATTTGTTAAATTTAAACAATGTCTGTAAATCCCAGGCCTTGAAGATGATCTCAATAAACATCGAAACGTTGGCACGATAAAGAAAATGTTTTTCTGAAAACTTCATCACACCAGACCGCATCTTACGATTTCTGAATAAGCCTTTTTAATCTCAAATTACATTTTTTAAAGCATAAAGAAGTTAGGGTATGAGTCTTCAGTGTAATTGTGCCAGTCTCGCGTGTCGTGTTGAGAGTGCCCCCCCCCAAAAAAAAAAATTAAAGAATTAGAAGAATTAGAATTAGAAAAAATAGGACAAACACTTTGAGCTCTGAATATGAGCTCAATAAAGATCGAAACGTTGGCACGATAAAGGACATGTTTTTCTGAAACCCACACCACACCAGGCCGCATCTCACCATTTCGAATAATTATGTTATACCTATATTTTTTTTATTTTTTATTTTAGACATTTTTCTTTGCCATCTCAAAGGTTGTGTTTGATTTTTCAATTAATTAATATTTATGAAAGGTATTGGTTGAGATAAACAGGTCAGCTTTAGGATTCGAACCCACGACCATCGGCTCGATACGCCGCTGCTTTACCACTTGAGCTATCGTGACTTAGAAACTTCCCATCTCAACTTCCTCAATTTTTCCTCCTTTTTGTCATATTTTAATTCGAGAGATGAGGAGGTTGATGGGAAGTTGGTGTCCGAGCGGATCGTAGTCCCGGTAGCTCAAGTGGTAGAGTTGCAGCGTATTTAGCCAAAGGGCGTGGGTTCGAATCCCGCTCGTGACGCTGACTTGTTTCTCTCAACCAATACCTTTCATAAATACCCAGCCCAAATTTTTTAATTTTTTATTGTGACGAAAATTCATATTTAAATTTTTTTTTCGCGCGTCATTTTGTTTCCGCAGCTATTTATATGTTGAATTCGTTTAATAGGAACTGCATATATATGTTTTTATCCAGGAAAAAACAAGTGAACTGATACAAAACAACCTTGAAATACATGTCGATCAACAGTAGAAAACCAAGATTATGTAAATTACTCGAAACATTTTTTTCACGACTCAGGAGGCTCGACTCCATTGAGCGGAATACTTGAGCACCTGACGTCCCCTTTGTAAGACTGTTTGTATTTCGTTTGCTTAAGGTTGAAATTCAAATAAAAAGTCCTCGTGATTTTAAATTATTATTCTATTGATTCTAAACAGTAGGATTAACATTTTAGGTTAACCAGGGGAGGGGGCTGCATCCCTTGCTTGTGTCATTATTTCAGTAACGACAGGTATATGGAAAATATGTTGGTTATAAGACTTTGATTATAGAAAGTATGTACAAAAATCAGTCTCCAGTAAGCACATCAATCACACTGGTCATATTTGCGTTCATACAGTTTTTCCGCTGCTTTTTCGAAAGGCCCCCAATGATTGAGGCGGTACAAAAAATTATGGATTTATGCTCTGTGATCTAATGTTCCACGGTATGACGATATAAGAGGGGAGTGGGCCTAAAAACTAACGGATTTGTTTTAATGGTCGTGGTGTGGGTGAGTCGGATGCATTCCAATCCCTGACCACTCGACCGCTCGGCTCGAACTGGGCCGCTCATATTCTCCAGATCTTAATCGTAATCGACTGAAAATTTTCTCTGAGAAAAGTGCACCAAAGGAATGAAAATGTGTTCGATTTTATGCTTTTAATCGAATTGTCAACATAGCGTAGCGTCTTTTAAATAAAAAAATTATTAATTTTTTGATCTCATTAATACATTAATTTTTAGAAAGCGCAAAAAAAAGTAAAAGAACAATTTATTTTTCCGTATAACAAGGCATTATATTGTCATCAATTAAGTTAAATTGTACGATGTCAAGAATGTATAAACAGCAGGATATGAATCCTGAATTAGTTAATAATTATTCCAAGTCCAATAGTTAGAAACTAAACGGAAGGAAGAGGCATTTTTCGAAAGAGAGATATTCTTTTTTTCCATTGATTTTCGCCATTCTCGGCATCCCGCGGTATGCAGTCGTGTCCTGATTAGCCTTTTCATCTTTCCGCCCCGGCCGCCACGAACTTTCCTGTAAATTCCGCTCGCATACAACACGATTTCCGATGAATCAATCATAAACAACGCAATCGTACAATTAATTATACTCTCATAAATAAAATTGCAATAAATTCGAGAGACAGAGGCGAGGGGGGAAAAGGCAAGAACGTTTTCCTGTCTGAAATAATGTCTTGTTGGCGTTTGCAATCCCTTTCAGCTTGATGAAAAAAAGGCATATTTTAACATTCATAATCGATGTTTTTTATTTAATCTATTTTCAGTTCTAAGGATCCGAAAAAATAAAGATTTTGCGATCTGAGTAAAATATTTTTGTCTTCTAGAATTTGAAAGAGCTTTGAATATTCAGTTTCTTTTAATTAGTATGCGGCGTTGGCCGGTAGTATCAATATTGTGACTCTAATATACAAATATGCACAAATATATACACCTATGTCTGTATAATACAAATTTATTATTTATTTTAAAAAATATACAGGGTGTCCTTTTTTAGATGGCTCGGCTGAATTTCTCTTAAAAAAATTCTAGAAAGTAGAATAATTAAAGTAGTAGTAAAGCAAGTAGAAAAAGGAGACTTTACTAATTTTTAGTCTAGTTTTTAATTTTTATATTTTTTGTAGAAAAATTGTACAGAATACCTTAGGTCCAGTTCAACTTCAAAATTTCAAATATGACTCTATATATCCTAAAGGACAATTTTAAATTCACCATGACCACCAAAATTAGTCCATTTAATAAGTAAAATGAAGTTGTATTTGTCGAGATAGAAAAGCCAGTGTTATGAGCGGGATTCGAACCCACGATCTTCGGCTAGTTACGCCGCTGCTCTACCACTTGAGCTATCATGACCTCGATCCACCCGGACACTAACTTCCCATCTTAACACCACCACTTGAAATTTCCCTGCTTTTTGAAATTTTTCAAATGTTGTGTAATCATATTATTAGGTTTCATGGTCCGTTTGACCAAATTCAAGGTTTTGGTTGAGATAAAAAAGTCAGCGTAACAAGCGGGATTCGAACCCACGACCTATGGTTAAATACGCGATTGCTTTACTACTTGAGCTATTTTGATTTGGATCCACTCGTACACTAACTTCCTATCTCAACCACACCTTTTGACCTTTTCTCGTTTTTTTCCATTTTTCAAATGTCGTGTAATCTACTTGATTCTCGGCGACAAATGAAATTGCCACGGAGAGCTTTAGAGAAGATATACTTAATTTAACTTATTAAATAGACAAATTTTGGTGGATTGGTGGTCAGCTTGACCATTTAATATCATTCAATTAATTTAGGCTTTTAGTTGAGATAAAAAAGTCAATGGCACGAGCGGGATTCGAACCCATGATCTTCGGCTTGATACGCCGTTGCTCTTCCAGTCGAGCTATCGTGACTTCGATCCTCTCGGGCACTACCTTCCCATCTCAACCCCGCCTTTTTGATTTTTCCTTCCTTTTGGCTTTACCGTAAATAACGGTTTTTACCAAATTCTACGAGTAACTATTTTTCAGACATTAATCTAATATACAAAATATTCTTTATCCATACGGAATCTAAAATTATACTTTATTATAACTCTATCTCTCGCCAAAGAGAGCTTTAGTGCAGTATACTTCATTTTGCTTATTACATTTTATTAAGTTTTACAGCAACTCAGAACTATAGCGACCTTAGCCGTTAAAATCCCCTTAAAATTTAATAATATTAATAATAAATGTTTATTATACAACAAAAAATATATACAAAACCATGTAAATTAACATTATACACCATGTGTATTGTATAAGAACGTGAAAGCCTATAAAACGTATTTTTTATTTTAATATTTTTACCAGCAACTGCAGCTGTTATTAGAGGATTTTAACGGAAAGAATTTATTTTTTGTATGATGGCTTCTCTAATCAATTGTAGTCCTAGTCTAATTCATTCACTTCAGGCCGGGTATGATGGTCTTAGACTGTTTAGTGACAGTGTTTGTCTTCTGTGTAATTGTGCCATGTCGTATTGAGAGTGCCAGTGAGATTATACCCACTTCCTTCCCCACCACTTCAAAATCAAACATTTATAAACATGAAACAGTAAAATCTCACTGGCACTCTCAACACGACATGGCTCAATTACACAGAAGACAAACACTTTGAGTGAGTAGAAATACTTTGATAGAATATAAAATATAATTTTTGCACTGTATAAATTCACTTTTCCAAATTCTATATGTATTTTCTAAATGTAAATTATGTTTGTAAATCCCCCTGAAGATGATCTCAATAAAAGATCGAAACGTTGGCACGATAAAGAAAATGGTTTTCTGATACCTACATCACACCAGACCGCATCTCACGATATCTGATTAATTATACACCATACCGTCTGGCGAAAACCATCCTCTGGAATACTATCTTAGTTCCTATTAATTATCTTTGTGATAATATAAAATAAAGTATTTTAAAAGAACCAACTTTATAGTTGTACAATTATATACAAAAATAGTAAAGTATTAATGTAAGACTACATGATAACAATAGCAAGTGTATAACAGCTATAAATGAAACATATTTATTATTTGCTTTCTTGTAGACGTGCCTATTTATATATATGCTCAACCTCTTTTTGGTATTATCAATATCTATAAATGGAAGTTCCAAAGAATACAAATTTTCAATGCAAGACAAGACTCAAGGCGTGTTTAGCACGGTTAGTACAACTGTTAAATTGCCAAGAGAGGCTCTCTAAAATTTATCGATCTCCTGCTAGAGGAAAATAAAAAGGATCTCGGCTCTTTGGAAACGTCATAAATTGTGACCCCATGCTCGATCAAATCCAAGAGAAATCGCATTCTCCCCGAAAAAAAAGAAAGAAACCATACTCATTCTAAACAAAGGTGATGCAAGATGACAAACGAGAGGACATTACAAGGATTCGCCATACGTGTTTTGGGTCGGTGGCAATGAGAGAGAGAGAGAGAGAGAAAAAAAAAAAGAGAAATTTCCTCTTGCTTTTATAACTAGGATCGAGTGCGGACGAGGGCAAGGAGCACCCCTGGTGAACAAAGACAAATGAGCAAGCGGTGCGACGAAGACGGAGAGTGGTCAGGACCATAATTTCATGATTTATTCAAATGGTACTACATTCGATAATGAACTCGGTTTAAAAAATCACCGCGCTAAAATAGAATTCGCTTTGGAGTTGATGTTATCAGAAGCAGGTGAAATTTTCGAAATTCTATTTTTGGATAAAAAAAATTAATAAAACTTGGCTTTCTTTCCCTCTTGCCTATTTTTTCTCTGTCTCCTTGTTCTTCGGTCATTGCCTTCTGGTAAATAAACAGTGTTAAGCTGTTAATAACAAAATTAAGTTTTGTAGTAAACCCTAAACAATGAAAATTCTTTAGGCCTGCATGAGCTAGGTGTTAGGTATGCGGTTAATTTCTCTTAAGGATATTATTTCTTATGCAAAATAGTTGATTATGCAAATCCTATGGTTTCCGTTGTACAACTCCTCTGGAACGTAGAATGCAAAATTAAAAAAATATAAATTTTATTATTTTGGAAGTTTTGTACACCAGATAGCGTACATTGCTATAAAGTCTGGGATAATAGATCCTACCACGGAACAGAAAAATTTGAAATAGTATAAAAACCAGACAGCAGATAAATTTTCATTCGTAATATTTTGCCGTACAAAATCCATCCCTAATCATGACGTTCTTTTGACTTCTCGGGATTATGAAATTTAAAAAATATCATATCATGAACTGAATGTAAAATGTGTCGAGATTAGTGACCTTTAATCGATAATTATTCAGATATCGTGAGATGTGTTCTGCTGTAGGTCTCAGAAAAACCTTTTTTTTTTTTATCGTGCCTAAGTTTCGACCTTTTATTCAGATCATCTCCAAGGCCTGGGATTTACAAACATTGTTTATATTTAAAAAATACATTTAGGGTGTGAAAAGTGAATTTTTACAATGCAAAATTACACAGAAATCAAACACTTTGAGTGAGTAGAAATATTTTTATTGAATATTTTGCATTGCATAAATTCACTTTTCCACATCCTAAATGTATTTTTTAAATATAAACAATGTTTGTAAATCCCAGGCCCTGAAGATGATTTCAATAAAGGTCGAAACGTTGGCACGATAAAGAGAATGTTTTTCTGAAACCTGCATCACACCAGACCACAATTTCTGAATAATCCTTTTTAATCTCAAATTACATTTTTTTAAAGCATATAACGGTTAGGGAATGATATGACATGTTAGCATGTAAAGTAAAAGTATTATATATATAAAAAATAAATGGGTTCATAGAAGAACAAAATAAAATATAAAAACAAAGGATTTTTCTTTTAATTCGAGGTTGTTTTTTATATCAATTAATCGGACTCTTAGAAAAGCATATGGTAATTAATTATAATTTAAATAAAATATATTTTTTCTAATTTGAAAATTGTGGTTTTTTGAGGGCCCAATTATTTCCTATTTAAAAGAACCTCTAATTTTAAAAAAGTTTTTATATTCAATTTTATAAAAAATAGATTATAATTGCAGTTAACTTTTATAGAATATCTTCTATGAGCCACATGTCATACATTAAACGATCTCCATTAACTCGAGAGATAATTATTCAGAAATCGTGAGATGCGGTCTGGTGTGATGTAGGTTTCAGAAAAACATTTTCTTTATCGTGCCGAAGTTTCGATCTTTATTGACATCATCTTCATGGCGTCAAAGTGTTTGTCTTCTGTGCAATTTGACTGTCTTGCGTGTCGTATTGAGAGTGCTCCCTCAAAAAAATTAAGGAATTAGAAGAATTATAAAAAAAAAATAATAATAATAAGACAAACACTTTGAGTGAGTAGAAATACTTTGAATATTTTGCATTGCATAAATTCACTTTTCCACATCCTAAATGTACTTGTTAAATATAAACAATGTCTGTAAATCCCATGCCCAGAAGATGATGTCAATAAACATCGAAAAGTTGGAACGATAAAGAGAATTATTTCCTATTTAAAAGAATCTCTCATTTAAACAAATTTTATATTCAGTTTTATAAAAAATAGATTATATTTCAATTGCAATTAAATTTTATAGGATTTCTTCTATGAGCCACATGTCATACATGTGTGGTGATTAGTGACCGTTAATCGATAATTATTTAGAAATCGTGAGATGCAGGTTTGATGTAGGTTTCAGAGAAAACATTTTCTTTATCGTGCCGACGTTTCCATCTTTATGGACATCATCTTCAGGGCCTCAAAGTGTTTGTCTTCTGTGCAATTGTGCCAGTCTTGCGTGTCGTGTTGCGAGTGCTCCCCCACAAAAAAAATATTTAAGGAATTAGAAGAATTAGAAAAAAAATAAGACAAACAATTTGAGCCCTGAAGATAATCTCAGTAAAGATCGAATCGTTGGCACGATAAACAAAATGTTTTTCTGAAACTTACATCACACCAGACCGCATCTCACGATATCTGAATAATTAATGGAAAATCGGGTTTGCACTTCTGAGTCGGGGGCTGACTCTCCCCGCCGGGGGTTGATCCCGTCCTACCTACGGCTGGGCGGGAAGCTTGAACTTATGGATTGAAGTTAAATTTTCCAACCCATGCAGTGTAATGGATGGGATCTCTAGAATAAAGTTGCACATTCATTTTTAAGTAAAAACCCACTTGCTTGAGGTCTGCTTGGCTGGTTGAAGTTCCGACGGCCGGTGATCTTGCTCTATGCATGTGCTTCCAGTTAATGACATTGGGTACCTAGAGTTAATGACCATGGGGAAAAACTTCACAGTTTATTTACAGGAGGTGATTAACGTTTATTTACTATAGTACTAAAACACTGGCAATTTTCTAAAACGATTATAAAAACTTTAATTTTTTCCCCCGTTCCTTGTAATTTAGTATTAATTGTATAATTATTTGATCGTCCGAGGTATAGGAGAATTTTAAAACGTAATTACAGTACTGGATCCGATTTGAATAAAATTTCTATTACCTCACTGTAATCATTGAAGTAAGAAAGTAACCACAATCTTATGTTTTACTATAATCTCACAGATTTAGGTCAGTTATAATGTAAATATTGCATGATTCAACTTAAAAAATAACTCAGGTATAAAAATAATTGATGATAAAGAAAAAATTATTATTACTCGGCCAAAAAGGTATTTTAAAAATAATTATTATTAATTTATTGTTACAGACGCTTTGTGATTGTACAATGGAGTTGTCAATATTTTACTGGTTGATTAACCCATTTAAAACGCAAAAAACTAAGCAAATCAAACGCAGTTCGAAACAATAATAGAAAAGAGAAGAGACCAATTATACAGGTTGTCCATTTCAGATGGCACAGGCAAATTTCTCTTGAACCTTCTTTTTTGGAAAGAAATTATACAGGGTACCTCAGACGGAGTTGAACTTCACTGTTTCAAATACGACCCGACACATCCTCATAATGGATTTTTTAAATTGCAAAAATGTTACAAAAACAGTGTATTGTCATATTGTTATATTTTGTGTGTGTGTGTGTTGTGTGAGAGAGAGAGAAAGAGAGAGAGAGAGAAAGGAGTGAGAAGAAAGAGACAGAAAATAGATAGATAGACAAATAGATAGATATTAAAACAGAGAGTAAGCAAAAATAGGGAAAGAATAACTAGTTAGATAGTTAGACAAATAGATAGACAAGTAGATAGATATTAAAACAGAGAGTAAGCAAAAATAGGGAAAGAATAACTAGTTAGATAGTTAGACAAATAGATAGACAAGTAGATAGATATTAAAAACAGAGTAAGAGAAAAAAGATAAATAATAACTACATAGATAGTAAGATAGATAGACAAACAGGTAGATAGATATCAAAAACAGAGAGTAAGAGAAAAAAGAGAAATTATAACAAGATAGATATTTAGATAGATAAACAAATAGATAGATATATAGAGAGTGAGAAAAGAGAGAGAATAGTTAGATAGATAGAAGTGAGAGAGAGAGAGAGAGAGAGATAGAGAGAGAGAGAGAGAAAGAGAGAGAGAGAGTAGCTCGATAAATAGTTAGAGAGATAGGTACACAAATATATATATATATATATATATATATCTGTCTCTTAT
>CM077108.1:19605851-19619223 GCA_039619505.1 Cimex hemipterus
AGAGAGAGAGAGAGAGAGAGAGAGAGAGAGAGAGAGAGAGAGAGAGGGAGAGAGAAAAATTAGGTAGATATATGTAGAGAAGGAGATTTATTCCCTTGTCGCTTTTTATAAGGTTTGAATGATTGAAATTCACGTTTTTTGGATTATCGATCAGTGGATTAAGAAAGCTGGTTAACCAGTCTCAGTGGCAACGGTTTCTTGTTGATTTACAGTTCAAACCTGAGACACCCTGTCTATCTATCGGCTGGACGTTGCGCCGTTACGCGAATCTCTTTTCGATTAGAATTGGCATAAGTCCAGTTTTTATATTTCATATATAAAATGCAACACTTTTCCCAACGGATTTCGACAGTTATGCCGGTGTTCAGAGCCCAAGCCGGTGCACGGCCCGAAGGGAAAAAAAGACGTCCTTGACCATTAACTTCGAATTGTGGTCAGTAATCGATTCTGGGAAGGGATTTCTTCAGATGAGTTTCCAAACTGACTCCGTGATCTGTATGATGTAACCAGTTTTCTCCTGGACAATAATGCGATGTACGCAGACGTGAAAGCCGCCGATCGCTCTTCCAGTCGGCTGAGGAGCGAAGAGCGGAGGCTCCGGTAATTATCCGCAGGCGGATGGAAAAATTACTTTCGGCCCTGCCTCGGAGGAGAAAATCCGAATTGGGCAGATGCAAATCCGAAACGATTGACATTTCCAGTGTACCCGAGCTCTTTACCCATTTCGAGCTAATGAATTATTCATTTGCCATCTCGGGGCCTTTTTTTTCCACAGCCACGAGGAAGACAAATTTCAATTAGACTACTCTAATTCTTGCTTCGCACTTCTTTTGTACCGAATCTGCGTTAAGTTCTCTAATTAGATTGAGTAAAGTTCAAGGGAAGCAAACATTCCTCCTCACTCTTCCTGTTTTTCTTTCCAGCCAAATCATAAAACCAACCGCAGGTAAATTAATGCCTGATATTTAAAAAAAATCCTTACAAGTAGTTATCACAATTTAATAATATATGCTCGTTCAAACCATTAAATCTGTAGAACTTGTAATTTAATTACACCTATAATTAAAAGTAAATATTTTTATATATGTTTTTTATGAACGTGACGGCATTAACCCTGTATAAATTGAAAATTTCATATTTTGTAAAAACCTGTGCACATTTTTCCTCGTGGGACTACATACGCGCTGGATTTGTCTGTAAGATGTGTTTTGGCACACCGGCATATTCAGCGGTTTGTATTTGTATACTACAAGCCGTGGCCTTTTTCGTACATTTCACATACAAAATTACAATGCAGACATGTGGTGAAGTCTGCGTGGTAAAAAACAAACAGCGTGATTTTGATACACCTTAGCCTGCCCGGCTGGTCCGTTTGCCAATTCTGCCAACTACAATAGTAACATGAGATAATATCTGCGAGAAAATGGATCTTTAATTTATCTTGTGGGGTCATCATGATCTGCTTGTTCTTGCTGGTTTTGTACGTCACAAGATCCACTCCATCTTTTAAAGGATTCGCCGAGTTATTTTACCATCTGCGATCTTTTGTTCCGTTTTAAAATTACCAAATACAGTTCGATAACTACTGCAAAAACATGCGCTGAAGTTTGAAATAAAACTGCATTTCTCAATTTTGGATATTATTGCATTATCAGTTTATGCTTACTTTTGGACTGAATGCGAGGCGAAACCACACAGTTCGACCCTGTATATCCGGACTGTCCGCAGTAATTTTTTTAAAAATGAAGTTACTATTTTTGACCGTCAGAACAAATTTGGGTCCTGCATTTCTTCTAAGTTGTCCTTGGCTTTAATATCAGTTGGACCACAAAAACTATAGGTAAGTATTATGTCGTGAAGTCGACCTCTGCTACTTACAGTATTTTTAGTCGAGATAAAAAAGTCAATGTCACGAGCGGGATTCGAACCCACGACCTTCGGCCAGATACGCCGCTGCTCTACCACTTTAACTATCGTGACTCCGATCCACTCGGACACTAACTTCGCACCTCGACCCTACCTTTTGAATTTCTCACTAAAGCTAAAGGATGTATAAAGTTTCAACGTGCGTTAAGAGCAATTTCCAAACGTTCGCCTTCCCCTTTTTTAGTTATCACAAACGAAATCCATTGTATTATCCGGCCGTAGAATTTGTTTCTAAAGCTATAGATTTATAAATATGTATCAGATTTGCGGACAAGCGACAAATTTTACAGGCGAAGAACGGAACGGATTAGATTTTTATCATCGAAGTAGTCTTATTTATGGGCGCTCCAAGTCCATTTTTTGACAGAATACAAGATAAATCTTTTTCGGTTTTGTTTTAACTTAAGCCATATTTATTTAATTTAAAAAAAATGAAAAAACTTGTTTTAAATTGGAGCTTTTTTTTTTAAATACAAAAACCAGCATACCAGGGTGTAAGATTATACTAGGTTTAGGCGATTGTGAGTGTGTATGATTTTTTTAATATGTGGCCTTTTCATTAACTTAGTTCTATGGAACTCCAAGATCGGTATGATAAAACTGGCAAAAGCTTGTTTTTCCTCAAGGCTGATTGCGAAGAAGAAATATTCAGTTTTTTTATAACCCAAAGGCAATAATGATGGATAGAATTCGCGTAGTAAACTTTAATGAGCCTGTTTATAATTGAACTCTGTGAAATATACTGTTAATAAATTCATAAACTGGTTAACGGACTGACTGGATATAAATTATACTTTTTGCCCGTGATGTATATTAAAGCGACTGAAGAAAGTCCTATACAGACTTCACCACCGTTTTTCATATACATAATATATTTATACCATCTAATGTGAATTTTAATCTTATAATTAAATCCAATTAAAATAGTATTTGTGAGTTTTTCGAAAGGCTTTCATCCCCCCGTCGATCGACCGTTGAAATCTCCGTGCGGGGTATACACCACCTTCACGGTCCCGGGGGATTAGCCTTAAACAACCCCGGATTACGTATCGATCTCACATTACTTAAGCGTAGGTGGATTAAGAACGAGTATTTCTACATAAATACAATCTCACCGTAGGTCTCTTTCTCCACAGGCCCTGTGATATAACTCCCCGCGTCCCCTCTGGGTCCTGTCCGCTTTATGTAACATGCAAGTGCATAAAAAAAGTCCAGGTTTGAAAATTTTAAAATACTCTTTCCTCCTTTTTCTCGGTTTTGATTTTTATATCTGATCAGAGATAACTTAAAAACAACAACAACAAGTTTCACAATATTTCGAACAAATTAGATGAAAATACATGGAAAACACCTGTATATTTTCAAAACACCAAAATTAAACCAACATCAAACAATGCCTTTCCTTTATAAAAAATTGTTTAATGATTACATATTTAGCGTCAAACGAGACTGGATACAATACGGAAAAAATACCTTCCTCCATACTAAATACCAAATTAGCCTCAACGACTTTCTCTGCATCGGTATTATGTAGTTATGAAATATCGAAGATCGAACAAATACAACAAAATCGGAATAGGAAATAATATGTTTTTAACGGTTTCAAATCACGTCCACGCAAACGCACATACAAGCAGCCTTATTAAATTTAAATAAACGATAATGTCATTTTGCAGTTGATTTTTGCATACGAAATAAATAAATGAAAAGGGAGAAAGAAAAAATGAATAGTACATTACAGTAAATAGTTGGCTAGTAATACTGGAATAATTGGTACGTAAAGATATGAAGCTATAAAAAGGCATAAAAATGAAATATGAAAACAGAAAAGAAATCTGGCAGAGAGAAAGAGAGAGAGAGAGAGAGAGAGAGAGAGAGAAAGATTACAAAACTAGTCTAGATTATATAAAGTGGACAATAAGCATTAGACGAGGCAAATTAAGAGAAAACTTGGCCAAGATGGTGGCTGAAATCGGAAAAGATATGATTGAAGGAAAAAAGAAAAAACATGTTGAGGAAAGAATAACAGAAATGAAAATAAAAACGGGGGGTCGGTGGCTGCAAGGTTCCGTCTTTGACACGGCGCTGATCACTGTAAGGCAAAGGTACCGGGTTCGAATCCAGCGGCCCTACATTCGAACCCGCCGACATACTTATAAATGGTTTTCTTTTTAAAAAAACCGGCACCCTGAGGGTTTATATGACCTCTGCTGTTGCGAACCCTCATTAAAAAAAAATAAAATAAATAAATAAATTTAAAAAAATAAATAAAATAAAATAAACAAAGAAATAAATAAATATAAAAAATTAAAAAACCTTGCCGATGTAAAAATAGATATATGAATATGTTATATGTATTCAGAAAGAGAGAGAGAGAGAAAGAGAGAGAGAGAGAGACAGACAGACAGACAGACAGACAGACAGACAAAAAGAGAGACAGAGAAAGACAGAGAGAGAGAGAGAGAGAGAGAGAGAGAGAAAAGAGATTATAGAAAGTAGAAAATAAGCATTAGAAGAGATAAATTAAGAGAAACATTGGCCAAGGTCGTGTCTAAAATCAGAAAAGCTATGATGGAAATGAAACGAAATACATATTGAGGAAAGGAGAATAGAAAATAAAATAAAAAACCATGCCTGTGATTAAGAACAAGAAATAGATATATGGATTATTATATATTTAGAAAGAGATAGATAGAGAGAGAGAGAGAAAAAAAGAAAGGGAGAGAGAGAGAAAGAGAGAGCGAGAGAGAGAGAGATCTTCCTTTCATCTATGTTTCCCTTTCTATATATCTCCTGATTAGGGGTTGAATGATACTTGAGGGATGACAGAGCAGACAAATGTATGGTTTTTATTTTGTTGTATTATATTGTTACAAATTTTGGTTTGTATTAGTTGTAGATAGGTAGATATGTAAATTGATAGATCAACTGATAAAGTATAATATAGATATAATATTGATAGTTGCATCAGAATAAAGGAGGGGGAGCATGAAAGAGCAAGAGATCCGTTCTCCATAAATTCGGAAAAAACTTCCTTTTTATTATATGTATTTCTTTTTATTAAATTATCGAAGTGTTATATGGCCATGGTACTATCACTAGTATATTATACGTCTTAATAACAACGCGCAGGACCAGATGTAGTTTATTCCCGTCAAGACGACTAGCAAGAGGAAATAAATACTTAAAGGAAGACTTCTCTTTATATCTCGGATTAGGATTAACTCACTCATAAAGTTTCAATGTTATCCAAGATATTGCATAATTTTAATTACAATTTATTGCCATGCGATTTTTCCTAGGCAATCTTTATATTTGAAAATGTGAATATAATGCATCTCTCGGTTTTCAAACAGTTACAATTGTGCCACTAACGAAGTGCTTTTACAATACGAATTTCTCATGATATTGAAACACTTCGGTTAATTAGACAGAAAGCTTATAATATAGACTTTTGAGTATTTTTTCCCTCAGAATATCTTTAAATATGATTTTTATTTAGGAAAACGCTATTTGTGGCCGGGGGATGCCAAGTTACGTGGGCTTGACCCGATTGGCATTACGGATAAAATAAACAGTTGAATTTTACGGTGGGCTGGAGTGTTTTTATATTTATCGCTTTTACACAACATTTTACTGCCTTCGTACCTTGGTTTTCCTTGCCGCATAATAATCCGCCGTTTTCAGCACCCGTACACGATTGCCCAAGCGCAATTTGTTTGTTTTTTACTGCTCAAAACTTAACGAGAAGGACTGACGAATCTATTTCGGTTGTAAAATAGGTGAGCAATTGAAGTAAAAAGAACAATCTCGTCATACCGAGCAATTAGATGCAATCGACAAAAATGCACAGATCTGGATTAAATAATTTACACTCTAAATGAGCTTCGCATGACTATGAACCATTAGCTTTTTGCATTTTTCATCATAATTGCTCGCCCATTCACGCTGGTCTTACAGACCAAGCCTAAGTAGGATCGGCGGATTCCGACTTGGTCAAAAAATATTCTCCAAATTAAAAAAATAGTAAAGGCTGTTAAAAAATAAAGTAGAATAAAAAATTTTTTTTTAGCAGGCATGAAAATAATAAAATGCAAGATGACGGAAAAATTAAAGAATTCAATTGCACCTTAAAAAAATTAATTCAAAAGATTATTGGAAATCGTGAGATGGGATCCGGTGTGATGTAGGTTTCAGAAAAACATTCCCTTAATCGTGCCAACGTTTCGATCTTTCTTGAGATCATCTTCAGAGATCATTTACAAACATTATTTACATTTAACAAATACACGCAGAACGTGGGAAAAAGTGATTTTATACAATGCAAAAAAACATATTGTACACAAAAGCAAATAAAATTGACAATTGAAAATTTAGAAAATTGCATGGAGAAAAATTATATAAAATTTTAGATTAGTTTGTGGCGTTTATTGACCGTTAACTGAAGATGATATGGAAATCGTGAGATGTAGTTTGAAGTGATGTAGGTTTCAGAAAAACATTCCCTTAATCGTGCCAACGTTTCGATCTTTCTTGAGATCATCTTCAGAGCCTGAGATTTACAAACATTGGTTAAATTTAAAAAATACTGTTTAATGTGGAAAAAAGTGAATTAATTAAGTTCAATTTTTTTTTAAATGTTCAATTAAAGTATTTCTACTCTTATACTTTGATTGAATAGAAAAAAAATTTTCATTGTATAAATCAATTCTTTTTAATTGTTTTCATGTATATTTTTGCCTGTTTGATTATACTTCTACTCTTATAGTTTGAATTAAAAAAAAAATTTTTTTGCATTGTATGAAAACCTTAATTAATTGCAAAGTGTTTGTTTTCTGCGTAATTGAATATAAAAATTTTTGCAGTGTATAATTTTTTATAATTGTTAAATTTAAAGAATATTCGTAAATCCCTGGCCCTGAAGATCTCTCAATAAAGATGGAAACGGCACGATAAAAAATATTTTTCTGAAACCTACATTACACCAGTCCACAGCGCACAATTTCCGAATAATCATTGATTAACGGTCACTAATCACCATACATTTCATTTCAATGAACTTTCTTTAAATGAACTAAATCAAGTGGTACATAAAAACAATTTAGATGCACTCTGAGGGGTTCGAATAATAAAAAAATAATTCGTATATCCTTTTCACGGAAAAACATTGAAACATTGGTGTAACAACTTAACCTGAACGCGACCAAACCTAACCTCACCCAATCCTAGCACTAGACTAATTTAATTAATCTCTAACCCAAATCCTAACACCAACCCTACCAGTTTTGCACCATTTCGGTCCTTCTTTAATGCATATGGCTAATGAGGACACGAAGAAAAAACCTACTGTTACCAACCTAAACTTCCGAACCTAACCTACTCCGACTCACCGTAGCGAAGAAAGCAGCCCTTCAATAAAATATGCTGTTCTCATTTACACAAATACCGATTGAGTATGAAAACAACAAACAAAACATAAAATAATAGATGTGTTACGTAACCTTTTTCTAAACATCACCCTAACCTAACCTAATCCATCCTTAACCCTGCCTAACTTAACCAGTCGGAACTTAACTAGTTTTTACCCTTCACTTTAACCTAAACATTAAAAACCTAACCTTGGCACTCTTGTGTAAAATCGTTTTTTATGATTTGACGATCATAGAAAAAAAAACTGAAGACATAAATCAAGATCTTTCTAGGGAAATCCCCTTCACCAGGCACGTGCATTTTAAGGAGGAAAAATTTCCATAAATCTCACTAGTTTTAATAAGAATCGTTGTGCAAAAGCCGGAGGGTCATTATCTACGGTATTTTGGTGGATTAAGCCTGGTTTTGTCAGCTGAAGTTGTCTTAATCCATCTGACAAACCGACACAGCGAGTGTAGGTACACCTAGATCGGTTAGGATCAAGGTACAGGTCGGTCACAGGAAATAAATGCACGAAATAACTTCTTGTTTTTTTAGCAAACTAGCCGTACGGGCCAATATTATGATAAACCGGGTGAGAAAACCTCTGGCGAATTAACAACTTAAGCTGAAATGAAATTTAACGGGTAGGCTATATTTTGCAACCCGGCTCCGGTGGGCTGTGTGAATGGAATCGCTTATTTATGGCATCACCGATAATTTACGCGATATTTAAAGTCCTCCTCTGAATACAAAGGGCCTATAAAAACGTTGCATCGTAATCTTATCGATCTTCTCCCCAGGAAGACAATCCTGATGTAATTTAGAAACGATGCACGTTTCATCAGAAAACAGTACTATTCTAAATAAATAACAATTATGCTTTTCTCTTAGGGGGATAGAAAGTCAAACATGTTTTCTAAGTGCAAGCCACACAGAAAGATGATTAGTCCAAATATTCTGAATTAATTATAATATATTAGTGTGACCTATTCAATATCTATCTTCAGTTGGGTGATACTTGGTCGCCATGGTTCGCCAATTTTTGCTGTGCTCTCACCTATCGCTAAATTTAAGTAACAAATGTGTGATGATTAGTGGCCGTTATTCGATGTTTATTCGGAAATCTTGAGATGCGGTCTGGTGTGATGTAGGTTTCAGAAAAACATTTTCTTTATCGTGCCAACGTTTCGACCTTTATTGTGATCATCTTCAGGGCCTGGGATTTATAAAAGTTGTTTAAATCTAACAAATACATGTAGTATTTGGAAAAAAGTGAATTTATACATGTAAAAAATATTTTTAATATTTAATCAAAGCAATTCTACTCAATTAAATCCTAGGTTCTGAAGATGACCTCAATAAAGATCGAAACGTATGGTGATTAGTGACCGCAGGCCGATGATTATTCTGCAATTGTGAGATGCGGCGTGGTGTGATGAAGGTTTCAGAAAAACATTTCCTTTATCTTGCCAATGTTTCGCGCTTTATTGAGATCATCTTCAGGGCCTGGGATTTAATTGAGTAGAAATACTTTGATTTAATAATAAAAATATTTTTTACATGTATAAATTCACTTTTTTCCAAATACTACATGTATTTGTTAGATTTAAACAACTTTTATAAATCCCAGGCCCTGAAGATGATCTCAATAAAGCTCGAAACGTCGGCACGATAAAGAAAATGTTTTTCTGAAACCTTCATCACACCAGACCGCATCTCACGATTTCTTAATAATCAAGCAACAAAATAATGCTTTAATAGTTAAAACCTCCAAATTATTTAAGACTCCTTTTCATTTACCTTTTTGTTAATTTTTTGTAGAGTAATTTTGATCAATCATGAGTCATTTACCTTGCTAAGTCATGGCCAATTCACGATGAATTTACGCAGTTTTAATGATTATTTAGAGAGGATGCTTTAGCCGGAAAACTTAAACTGTTGCTCGTTTGTTCTTTGATAAAAAATCCAGTGTAATTATACAATTTTATTCAAAATAAAAGTTAAATTATTATTACACAAATGATTATTTATTGGCAATCCGTCATATAATGCCTTTGATTTCCTAACAAAAAAGCTGTGCGGTCTGAAGTCTAGTCATTTCAAGCCACGTCCCTGTCCGAGTTGCAAAACATCTGGAAGGCAGTTTGTAAGAAAATAAAACAAGCAGAACAAGTGCAATACATAGAATAAAGTGAAAACGTGTCTCGTACAAAACGTGTAAAACAAATAATGTAAAATGTACACATGAATGTAAAAATACTGTGACTAAAAAATAAGGAAAATAATCCTTTCGGAAAAACATAATAACAATATACGGGGCCTTTAGAAATCAGGAGTAAATACAAATTAAATCCCTATCCGTACAATCTAAATATTTGTAACCATATTTATATTGATCCAGCGATAATTGCGGCGGTGTTTTTGAAAAAAAAAAAAAAAAAAAAAAAAAAAAAAAAAAAAACGAAAATGGTATGTATGCCGGGCTCGAATGCTGGGCCGTTGGATTATTATCTCTTGAGTATGATACTTTTTTTTCAAAGCATTTCTTTTTCTTTAAATTAAGGACATGCTTTGAAACGGGAAACTTCCGATGTGACGTTTTCCCAGTAGTTTCCATCTGAAAGGCTTCTCCTCGGGGTGATTCCCCCTGATGATTTGTGATGACTGATGATCCCCGAGTTTTCTCCCCACCGGGGTAATAAATCCGTTTCCGCGAGCATCCACCGTGCAGTCTCGGCATCATCTGTCACGACGTGAACCTTTTCAAGTCTGAAGATTTCCGATCGGCACGGATCAACTATTCACCAATTTCTTTCACTGTCTACATGAACCGTTAAAAAATGATTGCGAATATAAAACTATAAATAAAATCAAGTGTAGCTAGTAAGTAATTTTATTCTTATAAAAAATATTATTTATATGTATAGCCTAATCATTTTTCTTTCCTATAACAGTAGTTAATTTCGAAAAAAAAATGTTTTTCGGAGTAGACATTGATATTCACGTGAATACTAGGTCAATAATCTTGTCAATAATTATTCAGATATACGTTTCGACCTTTATTGAGATCATCTTCAGGGCTCAAAGAGTTTTTCTTCTGTGTACTTGTGTGTACATGTCGTTTGCGTTTGGCAGAACGCGTGCAAGAATGGCACAATTCCACAGAAGACAAAACTCTTTGAGCCCTGAAGATGATCTCAATAAAGGTCGAAACGTCGACACTATAAAGAGAAATATTTTTCTGAAATTACACCAGACCGCATCTCATGAATTCTGAATAATTTTATGCATTTTTTCCAACTACCTACGGTTTTTGTCATAAATTTACTCGTAGCTCTCCAACTATTAATTGTTCGTGAAAATTCCAAAAATCCATTCAAAAAATTTCCTTTAAGAAGGCACCTTTCAAGAACTGCCAATTTAATTTTCGATAACAAAACAACACCAAATCTTTCAAAATCTGTTAAATTTTAAATGTCTAAAAACAATTTGTTACCTCATCGGAAAAATTCATATTAGACATTGACATATTTCATAACAGCTCCTTTGTTTAACAAGCTTTCCAGCGGTACACTCTTGTTTTAAATTTAAAAAAAAAATGGAGAAATTTTTTGCCACACGATACACAAATACGCAAGAATGGCACAATTACACAGAAGAGAAACACTTTGCGCCCTGAAGATGATTTCAATAAAGGTCGAAACATTAGTACAATAAATAAAATGCTTTTCTGAAACCTACATCACACCTGACCGCATCTCACATCTGAATAATTATCGATTAACAGTTACTAATTTCTACACATCTTTTCAATGATAAAACCTGCGAGACCTCAAAGCATAAAAGCATGTATTAGTGATTTCTTTAGTAATTTTTACTCTACGATTTGATTTGTATACAAACTGAAATCGGGGATTTAGTCCTTTTAAATAAATCAGTCGGTTTAGTCCTCTTTTCATCGGGTTTGTTTTTACAATATCTTGGTTGAACTTTCCAATTCCAGGTTGTATGTTATTCTCATTCTGTAACCTTTTAAAAGAACGGCTGTTTTCTTTAGTTATCTTTCTTTTAGCCGATGCTTGTTTATTTTGTTTATTTGATCCGTGTCCAGCAGAACTTTCCTTTGTGTAGGAGTTCGAAGCCAATCCAGTTTAGGTTGTAGTGTGAACAAAGGTTAGGCAGAACATTCAGATTTTGATTTCTTGGATGTATACGTATTGAAAAAAACATATTTTATAGAAATATAAAAGAAGTAGTTGAGAAAAATAAGGAGACCACGTGAAATTCAATTATGCCTTTTCAAAATAACAATGCCCAAAACCATATAAACGAGGTATAATGAGACATGAGGATAATTACATATTATCTTTCATTTTACGGTGCGCGACTTTCTTTTTTGTTGGAGCCACAACCTAGACGTAGAACTCATAAACGAGAAATAGACTCGAAAGCTTAATTGCCTATTACTTAACGACTTTTACATTCTGTCTTGCAAATATCTTCTAGTACTGGCTAGTTCGACTTGTCTCGCGTGTGTGTCCGCCTTTTTGCGTGTGTTTGTTTTCTTATATATCAGATTTTTTTTTACTTAAAGAACATCCTTTCGAGAAAGCTATGCATTAATTGCCACGTTTCAGCTAATGAATGAGAATTATACTAATTCAAAAAAGGGGATAGTGTGCCACATTAGATATTCGCCGTTTTTTTAATGTATATAATTAAACCGATTATTATGCATTAATTAACAGGAAATGCCTTTCTTAATTTCTACAGTGTTTAGTTGTACAATCGATATGAAAATAGTAAATGAAAAAAAAATCAATTCAAATGCACTTTATGCAACACGTATTATTTTTGTATTTCCATGATTTCCTCATCTAACACTGTTCATTTGTTCATTTCAAAATGCTGATTTTTCTTTTACTATACATTTTGGTCTATTATAGGTAATTATAAGTCAGCAAAAAGAGGATTTTTATAGGGACGGTCCATCAAAGCGACTAACACCCAGTGAACAGAACTGACATTCACAAGTTTCAGCATACAATTTCTCATCTTGTTTAATCTGGTTTAAATTACAACCTCGTTATTTTAATGTAGACCAAACTCGACGAGGAATAAACTGAAAAATACCGTTTCCTTGTTTACTGTTGTTTTTTAAAGTATATAATAACTTAAATGAGAAAGACAAACAAACCAGACATAGATAGAAAGTAAGAGAGGGAGAGAGAGAGAGAGAGAGAGAGAGAGAGAGATAGAGAGAAAGAAATATATACTTAGATGGTGAGATTGAAAAAGTGAAAATAGTAAGAAGAGATAATAAAAGAGCGCGAAAAAAGAAAGATAAATAATTACAGAGATAAATAAAGAGATGAAAAAGTTAAAAGCTGAGAGAGAAATATACACAAATAATGAGAAAGATAAAAGAAAAAAGTAAGAAAAGGTAGATGATAAATGAGAGCGAAATAGAAAGATAAATAATTACAGAGTGAATAAAGAGGTTGGTATAAAAAGAAAAAGGAAAGGGTAGGGAGAGAAAGTGAGGGAGAGTATAAGATGAGGGATCAATTAATTATTAATAAATTCATATTCTTTACACAAAGCCAAAATAAAGCTAAAATCGACAAATAGACAAATGATTAAATAGTTAGATAGATAGATAGATAAATATATATATAAATATATATATATATAGAGAGAGAGAGAGAGAGAGAGAGAGAAATACACATAGTGAGAAAGAAACAGTTAAGAAGTGGTATATAATAAAAGAGAGCTAAATAGAAAGATAAATAATTATACAGATGAGTAAAGAGATTGGTAGAAGTAGAGCGACGGGAGAAACAAACTAACATATAGAGAAAAGGGAAAACAAGAGACACATAAAAATAAGATAGAAACAAACAGGCAAAGGAGACATAGAATACATTACGTGTAAAAAAAGAGAAAATTAGTACGTGCAAAAATTTTATACATATACTTATAATATATATAATAAATTATATACACAGAGAGAGAGAGAGAGAGAGAGAGAGAG
>CM077108.1:19627358-19638583 GCA_039619505.1 Cimex hemipterus
TAAAAAACCGTAAAGATAGACGACCATAAAGCCAGAAAATGTGGAAGTATGAAGAAGTAGAAGTAAACACCTGAAAACACACCAAATAAACACAAGCAAAATAAATAAAAAACCGACATGCCCGGACAAAGTACTAATCAACTAATCAAAAATACATATAGAAAACTGTAAAGAAAAATAACCATAAACCATGAAAATGTGGATGTAATTAACCAAATCATAAGTCAAACCAAAGAAGAAAGCGTCAGACACAAAAGTTCCGTGTATACGTAAGAATAGCCCAACATTAAACTAGATAAATAATCCATGAAAAAAAAAAACAAAGTTAATCTATCAATCAAGTAGAAAGAACGTAGATATATAAACACTTGACTGACAAGAAACTACAAATGAAACACAAATAAATAGACAGGCAGCCTACCCGGAAGATAGATAGAGCAGCCAACAAGAGCCAGACACCTTGTCATAATATTATGAATTTATTATTGTCTTCTTATTGTTAAAGACTCACTTTAAACAAATTGATATTGCTGTTTAAAAAAAGTTAAATCTTACGCAAAAGTTTTCTACACGGGATCCAATTACCACCCTAGTCCGGAGCACAGACTTTAATTACCCCACGTGGGGGACATGAGCATGAACATCGCAGATGTTATCGGTCCTGCTGAATTGCTTAACGGGGCCCCTTAATAAGAAATATTATTTAATTACAGCCCAGTTTCTGGACGATATTCTAATATGGCGTTATTTATAGTTTGGGCCAGATAGGTTGTGCGGGTGTTCAGTATTACAATCAAGAAAGCGACAAAGGTCAGAATCGTGTGGTGAGATTAGTTCTCAACCTCCGACCCAGTTGTCAACCCAAAGCCGAATCCCTTTACAAACGTCAAAGCTTAGTACAAGTCAATTAAACCGTATCGTACTATAAAAAAACGGCTTTTAATCCTTTTTTTTTTAAATTTAATGCTTGATTTCTCTTTTAAACTTGTCAAAAACATACTTGTACAAAGTACACGTTTGGAATATCACAGTGGCGCTTTTTTTTAATAGCTGTGCAGGTTATAAAATTAGGAACTGACTGTCAGGAGACTCGTGCTGAGCTTTCTCTTTCAGGTAAATTTATATACACCTGATCGTTGTGGGACATGCACGCTTAGCTAGTTGGGTAACATTTGCGTGTCAGCATCTGGACTGGTCGCTCTTATAAATAACAGACGGGGAAAACTGAGTCCTCACAATCACGACCATTACTTGTTTTAAGAAAAGATGCCGTTTAGTTTTAAAATAAATAGTAAACCATACTGCACTGACCACCAGTGGGCTGTTTATTTTCACTTCGAGTAAAAAAAAAAATTCAAGATATCTAATATCAAAGTAAACAACTGATTTGACAATTTGGTACTCCTCGGACAGTATGTGGCTTCGGAGATATGCGAAAGAAATTTTATAAATATTTTGTATACTGCCATATAAGTATGCCTTTTGTTGTTTATATTTGTCCCCACATTCCTTTCCAGACTTTTATGTTAATATTTCTTTTACAATCACTATATATTTTTACAGCGCATAATATTGAAGAAAGACGATGAAAGAAAGGGCACAGGACATATTTCAAATTCATTTATGTATTTTTTTTTTATGCGTACTATAATAAAGACACACATATAAAGAAAAAATATAGCTACAAACCGAAAAGCATAAAGACATTTATGAATCGACGATAATCCTTAATAAGTGCAGTGCTATGGTAAAGATTTCAGACGGTCAAACTAGCAGATACGCTACCAAGAATAATAATTGAATAACAACCGGTAATGAAAATTATTACTGGCTAATAGAAAAACAGCGACATAAAATTTGTATAAAAAGAGCAACAAGCATGCAGGCAGATAAATATCCTAGTTTTTGATACAACAGCTTAAAGAAAACAATAATTCAAAAGAAAAGTGCACAGGAAGCTAACAGTAGTAAAGACAAGAATGACAAACGAATACTGGAATCATTGAGACCTTTTATCGAATTCAACACAGGCAAATTTATAAAACTTATTTTTAAAATCAGACAAGCTGATAAAGTGGTTTATTTTTAAAAATAAAGAAAACGTCTATAAACCAAAGGGAGCAGAAATTTAGGCAAGTAAACAATAAAAGAGACAAATACGACACCGAACAGCCAGAAACATTTAATTCAATACGAACCATCAATCAGATTAAATTAAATATCCAAAATAAAGAAGAAAATAGCTTAAGTAAATTGTAGAACGAATAGACAGGTAAGGAAGCATGCGGAAATATGACGAACAATAGAAAAACGGAAAATTGTATAAGAAATGACAATATAATATACGTAATATAATATACATTATAATATGTAGGGTATACAATTAGTTCGTAATGTGTAGTATATACATGGTGTATTATACAGTATTATTTATTATACAGTCAGTACAATATCTATACAAACGGATGAATCAACAGGTTTTAGACCGTCAGACAAACAAAACTAAAAATCCTTCCTGTAAAAAAAAAAAAAAAAAAAAAAAAAAAAAAAAAAAAAAAAAAAAAAAAGGTGCACAGGTACTGTTAAAACAACTACAAAAACGGTTTGATTTTTAATAAAGAAAATTAAATTCTTGCATGATGGAAAGGCGCTCAAAAAAGCCAAATAGATAGATAGAGATAGAGATATATATATACACACTTAGTGAGAAAGAAACTGGGAATAGTAAGAAGAGATAATAAAAGAGAGCGAAATAGAAAGATAAATAATTGTAGAGATGAATAAAGAGATTGGTGGAGATAGAGCGACGGGTGAAACAAACTGACATACAGAGAAAAGGGGAAACAAGAGACACATAAAAAGAAGATCGAAACAGGCAGAGAGAGAGAGATAGAGAGACATAAAAAATACTAATAGATAGATAATTCTAAAGGGAGAGAGAGAGAGAGAGAGAGAGAGAGAGAGAGAGAGAGAGAGAGAGAGAAGAGAGAGACACACAGACAGACAGACAGTCAGACTACACACAGCAGACAGACAGTCAGACTACACACAACAATAGAAAGAGAGAGAGAGAGAGAGAGAGAGAGAGAGAGAGAGAGAGAGAGGAGAGAGAGAGAGAACGCCACTTTCTTCCTGATTCTTCTTTACCATAAATACTGTGGATTCGATGAGTTGAAATTAATTTTATTTCCATTAGTTCAGTTCTGCACATCTTTCATTATTGTCCCCAGCGTCTGGCTTCGATGATAAGGCTGATTTGGCTCTTATTAATTAATGATGGATCATCTGCAAAATCTATTACTTTAATATTGGAAGTTGTGTGGATTTTTGATTGCGAGTCGTAGAATAGGTTGAAAACAAAATTGTTGAGGGCACTCCTCTAAGAGATTTTGTGTGTGTGTGTGTGTGTGTGTGAGAGAGAGAGAGAGAGAGAGAGAGAGAGAGGGAGGGAGAGAGAGAGAGAGAGAGAGAATAAGAGGATGGATCAAATAGTTATTCATAAATTCATATTCGTACACTAAGCCAAAATAAAGGAAAACCAGATAAATAAATAGATATTTAAAGATAGACAGACAGATAGATAGTGTCAGAGAGAAAAAATATATAACACGTAGTGAGGAAGAAAAAGGTAAAATGTAAGAATAGGTGAATAATAAAATAGAGCAAGAAAGATAAATAATTATAAAGATGAATAAAGAGAATGGTATAAAGAGAAAAAGCAAAAGGTACATTCAGTTATATAACTTAGCTCATTATATAGCTCTTAAAAATAGAAGTTATAAAGTTATTATCTAAATTAATAATATCTAAATTTAACTAATCTAATAAATTTCCAAATAATCTAATAAATCTCTGAAATTACCAATTCTAATAAAATCATCATAATAAAGTCATTATCTATTTTATATATATTTTACACATTATTTTAAATCCTTAACATAATAATTGAATTTAACTAAAAATTCAAATAAAATAAGCATATCTCGTATGGAATATAGTAAAAACGAGAGAAAATTAGTTCATATAAAAATTATGTACATATATTCTGAGAGAGTGAGAGAGAGAGAGACGGACAGAGACAGACAAGTAGACTTAAAAAATATCTTTTACACTAAATGGCGCGACTAGAATTGACCTCGAGATTTAATTAAAAGTTGACCAAACGAATACATATAAAAATTTAACTATTTGATAACTATACAAGATTGTATATTTTTTTTTTTGGTGAACGATTTCGATCAGGCATTTTCGCAAGTCTATCTTGTACAAAATGGTTTTACGTTAAACAAAACGGTTTTTCCAATATCTTTCAGGTCAGGTTCGACGATTCCTACCCTCCTTTTATTTTTAGATCAAGACCAGATCCACATCGTAGCAAAATATTATTGTTATAGGCTCCCAGGTGGATGATGACCGATGTGAGATACCGCCGAATCACTGGGTACCATTATCGAACGGGACCAGCTATTTGAATTTCAAAAAGTCGGCCTCGGTCAAATGAATATAAAACAGCCGCTGCTGATTTGACACCGGGCCGAGTGGTTCTGGAGCCGTCGATTTTTATTGCTTCACCGTTGGCGATCGGAGCGTCCGGTTTGTTGAAAGGGAGGTTGAAACGTTGGTGAACCTGTTGGATCAGAAATAACAAGAATTGGAGAGTTTGTTTAAATGTGTTTTACCTTCTTTTTCATAAGGATATGTCTTTTTTCGCTAGAGAAAATTATTGTCAATAATCAAATAGATTGGTCGATTCTGTACGTGAAAGGAGTCGTTGGTATTGTCCGCCAGATTTGATCATCAATCGCGGTTTCACATAATAATTGTAAGTTTAGATAGCACATTGAAGTTTGTTGAGGTATCTTTGTAAATATATTTCTCCTGATTGTCTATTGTTTCTGGCTCGGATTGAGGGAAAGACGATCTCCTAATGACACAGGCCATCACTGACCGTCATTACACAAATTGTCAACGTAATATGATTTGTCCCCTCATCATAATTTCCCGACCAAGGGCATTTCCACGACCCAGAATCAGCGCTAACGACTATTCGCCAGATTTTTTTATCCGAAATTAACCTCCCTCAGAGGTCCTAAGCCGTGAAAAGTCGAGACACCCGCGGTTTTAACCCGAGGAAAGTTAAACGAGAGATCACTGAAGCGAATAACAATCCTCGCCTGTGATTTTCTGTAAGGTTCCGGTTACAGATTTACGGCACTGGGCAGGCCTTCCTTGAAGATTATGTCCTCGAAATTTATACGACTTTTTTTTTAAATCTCAACTCGTCGAACTGTTCCCGGTTGATATATGGCTAGGCTATTATTTGACGAATGTTCTTACACAATAAATCGGGATTTTTTAAAATTGACTTTAAACTTCCACGTTCAAAAACTAGTTAGGAATCTAAAATATCTGCTTCCAATATTTTGGGATCCCAGTTTATTATAATAAACCATATTTTAAATACATTTTGATACTTTGTTTTAAATTATAGATTTTAGAAAAATATTTTCTTTATCATGCCAACGTTTCGATCTTTATTGAGATCATCTTCAGGGCTCAAAGTGTCTGTATAAATGTGCCATTATGTTTATTAGCTCTGTAAACCGTCATTTTTAGCCACTTAAATTGTCTTTCTTCTTTAAAATTTTATAAAATATATTTAATTTTTTTTTTAAAACCTCGCTTCATCATATTTCGCTTTAGTTGCTAATCCTTTTTTTCTCCTTCAAGATTATACGCAGATTTTTTTTTCGATTCCAGACTCAACTGAGTTGTTTTTGAAAGTAGAATTTTGAATTTAATTTTAAAATCTCCGACCTATTGCAATCGTTTGACGTTTTAATCGTTACGACGATCGTTCGTCAAACAAGGGGCGCAACAAGAAAATCAGCCTTTTTGATATGAAATTCATCGGATTCTACATTATAAAAAGACTTACTAGCACCTACAATGACATTATTGTGGTGTTAAAACATTTCTGTTTTTAAAAAATTTCCAAATATGAAATTATATTGACAAATCGGATTGTCCTGTAATAAACCATGTTTTAAATACATTCTTATTTGGAAGAGTTACAATATAAAATGAACTATTATGAAAAATTCATGAATTTTGACGATATTGAATGTGAAGAAAGTCTGATAAATACTCTGAGGTACAAGTGTTTTTTTTGCTTTGTTTCGTATCGAAAAAGATATTGGGGAAAAACATGATTAGCGACTAAAGCGAAATATGTTGAAGCGTGTTTTTTTAATTCCCTTATGCCTCAGACTAGTCATGTTTTTTCCCCAATATTTTTTTCGATACGAAACAAAACAAAAAAAAAACACTTGTACCTCAGGGTATTTATCAGACTTTCTTAACATTCAATATAAACAAAATTTATGATTTATTCATTGAAAGCACTTCTAATTTTAATAACTAGTCCAACCATAAATATATTTAAAATATGGTTTATTACAGGACAATCAGATTTGTCAATATAATTTCATATTTGGAAATTTTTTTAAAATAGAAATGTTTTAATGTGGCCATAATGTCATTGTAGGTGCTAGTTTTGTAATACAGAATTAGATGAATTTCATATCAAAAAGGCTGATTTTCCTGATGTGCCAGTGTTTCGACGAACCATCTTATGCAGTAGGTCGGAGATTTTAAAATTAAATTCTAAATTCTACTTTCAAAAACGACTCAGTTGAGTCTGGAATCGAAAAAAAATCTGCGTATAATCTTGAAGGAAAAAAGGATTAGCAAAAAAAAGCGAAATATGATGAAGCTAGATTTTTAAAAAAATTAAATATATTTTATAAAATTTTAAAGAAGAAAGACAATTTAAGTGGCCAAAAATGACGGTTTACAGGGTAAATAAACATAATTTAAAATGTATGGTGGGAACACGACAAGCAAACACTGTGTCTCAATATTGCACAGAGGACAAACACTTTGAGCTCTGAAGATGACCTCAATAAAGATCGAAACGTGGGCACGATAAAGAAAATGTTTTTCTGAAAGCTACAATTTAGAATAAATTATCAAAACGTCAGGGGTATAAAGAGGGCGAGGCAAGTCGCTGGAGTTTTTCACATCTCTGTATTTTCCCAAGAGATATCCCCTTTTCCTGACCAGCCCAACGAAATAGCGGGATGAAAAATGCCATTTTTTTTTTTTTTTGTATTGTTAAACCTTAGTGCATTATGTGTTGAGGTAACTGTACGCTTTTTATTCCTCTTTAACAGTCAATTGTAGGGATTATATTAACAGAATTTTTAGACTCATAGAAATGAAAAGGATACTTTCTAATAGTGAAATTATGCAAATCGAGCTTAATTCAGAAATATCAGAAAAGCTGGATTTTTCAGCATACAGCAATGTCAAGAAAAAAATCATGGACGGCTTTTTTTCTTCCACTTTCAGTAGTGTTACTTGAGTTGTAATGGTGTGAGTTTTTACCGACATGGCTAAATTTATCGGAAATGTGAAGTTTCTAAGAGAAACAGGTTCTATTTTGACTTGAAATCGTGGATTCAGATAAGTCGTCGTATCAAATATATCGTCGATAAACGTGTTTCGATCATCTTTGGTGTCCTAGGTCCTTCCGTAGAAAATAACCGTAAATAATTCTATTCCCGTACTCCGTGGAAAGTTGTGTGTCGTTTCGAACGAGTGAGCGAGTACCATGAAAGACAGGACCAAGGTCGTCACAGAGGTGAGTAGAATGAAAGCAGGTGGATTAGACGGCCGAATATTCCCTGGTGAAGAGAAAGATGTCAGTTCATTTTTATTTTAAACGCCTTATTTTTTTTTCACCTCAATGGGCCAATAAACGTGTTAAATTCAAATTAAGATTTTACACAGCAATAAAAATGTTTCCTTTCAAAACGAGTTCAAATGGACAGGTTAGATCAGAAAGTGCACCGAAACGGTCAGACGTCGTTTAAATCGTCCTAGATTTGATGCAAAGTGTAAAGAAACATTCAAAACTTCAACACTTTTTACGACCGGCCGACGAATAAGATCGACATGCAACGTGACATGTGACGAACATCGCATGAAATCGAAACCGGTCTCACTTCGCAGTACGAGCACGGAAAATTATGTAACACCAGACATAAAAATAGAACAGTAACAAAAAATACAGCTTCATTTGCCGCTGTCACAATTTTTGGAAAAAAACAGAGCCGCTTTATTGTATATTGTATTTCTTTTGTCGGACATAGCGATTTGGTGTATTTATTAGCGCGAATGTGTTGAGTGAATGAGCTGATAGTAGAATACCGAGAATCCTAAACCTAACTTAAATAAAACAGTACGTTAATGGGAAAAATGTATTTAAACATAAATACGACTGATTGTACCTTCTGACAGTTCCCTGGTTTTTTACTTCCGCAGATGAGGCCGAAGTCCGACCCCCGAACGCCAGAACCGATAGCAGGCGTTTCTTACAAATTGATTTTATATAAATCATTAATTAATAATCAATATTGATTACTATTACTATTATGTAGAAAAAGACACATATTAGGTAGATTTTTCGTTAAATTTCTTTTTCACCAGATTATATAATTATTATTGATCTGTGAGAAAACTAATTTTAAGAGCTTATTTGAGGTATTTACAATTGACCAAATTATACCTTTAGGGTTTATAATTATACATATTTAAGTACTATAAATGAATACAAGCAAGAACTTATAGTCAATATGCGGTTCTTTATTTTCGTTAAATAAACTTTGCACCGTACAGTTTATAATTTATCTCAATTTGCACATATTTTGAAACGTTTCGGCGGGCCGTTTTGATAAAATGACAGTAATTTTAGGAGATATTTTTCTAGCCGAGAAGTAAGACGTTTTGCCTGTTACGTTAACAGTTTTGAGAAATCTCGCCGAAATGGGGGAGGGGGGGAATTATACGAAATTTTACAAATATAATGCGTAACTTGTCTCAATTTTTGTTTTCACAATAGAATGATTGACATTGAATTTCACATTTCTTTAAGCGGCGAGATTTGAATGTGACATTATGTACGGGTGAATAAAAATTTTTGAATTTTCCCTGAGTCTCCCGTGTCACGTATTCCTTTGGGACAAACATACAAAATATAAAAAATATAAAATATTAAAAACAAATAAATAAAATATTAAACGAATTAAATTTGTTTAATTTAATTTTAAATTGATTTCTATGGTGGAAGGATAAAATCAAAAAATAAGATTGAATTACATTACAAAGAACATTTCAAATCATACATTTTACAATTTTTTACTCTCTCCCCCTCACTTTCTCTCTCTCTCTCACTCTCTCTCTCTTTCTCTTTCTCTCGCTCTTTCTCTTTCTCTCTCTCTTTCTCTATCTCTCTCTCTCGCTCTTTCTCTTTCTATTTCTCTCTCTCTCTCTCCTCTCTATCCCTACCAATCTATCTATTTATCTACCTTATTTTTTTTTCTTTCTTTCCCTAATATAACCGCCATTTTAATTATCTCAGACTCTCTTTCGGGCTCTCCCACTTTTTCTGCGCTGTCCCTCTTTCTCTCTTTCCATTTATATTTATACACTTCGCTTTTGTCTACACGCCCACATTATTGGAATAAAATAATATTTTTGTTTATTTTCAATTAATTAAGAATTTATGTATATATGTTTTTGTGATGAGTGTGCGCCAAATATTGTTAAACTTTCATTTAATTAGGGTTTTTAGATGTGATAAAAAAAAGTTCGTGTCACGAGCGGGATTCGAACCCACGATCTTCGGCTAGATAAGCCGCTACTTTACCACTTGAACTATCGTGACCTCGATCCATTCGGACACTCTTCAAACCTTAACCCCACATTTTTTAATTTTCCCTCCTTTTTGCTATTTTTCATGTTTTTTAAGTATATTGCTTAATAGCCAAAACCAAAATTTTGAAAGCAACTCTTCTTTTTAAGTCGATCAATGGAAAAAAAGTTCAATTTAAATGCATATCTCTGAATTGGATGCTGGACGTGATTAGCTAAATGTTCCGAACAGTTGTGGCCACAGTAGTCGGCGGAAAGGTCTTTGGCTGGAGGCTAAGAAAAGACGGGCATTTCAGTTCTTTCCATTTGCATATCCAAGTAGATCTAGATTGGTTCTGTCCGAAGTTCCCTCGGGGCTTTGCTACCATTCCGAATCCTCTCGGCCACTTAGAGCTTTTAACACTCGGCCTAGGATGTTTGTGAAATGGGATTAATACTTAACCCTCGAGAGACCGTTCTGGACGACATTCAAATTTAGATGTCGTCTTTTATTTTTAGCTTGTGAAAATCCCGAAGAAAAGATTGCATTTGGACAGTTTGGAGATTGAATTAGTTGTCAAGTTGGCATCCCATCTGTGGATGGTTAAAGAAGTATTAAAATGCCTTTTATAATTGTTGTAGTGATTTAAATATGTTGTAATAGTCATCGTTCTTTTTATATTTTATTTAGTTACGTGCAGTTTCTTTTGTACATAACAAGGCAATATAAGTTGATTCATCAGAAAATCAGCACGGATGGCGACATTCTTTCATATTAAAAGCTAAATTTAAAAAATGACTCGGCCATTCTGGGAAAGTCTTAATAACCGGGTAGTCCCGCGGAGAGTAAAAGACGATTAAATCGGCCGTTCACAGAGGCTTCCGCTGTGGGAAAGAAACGGGGCACCGACGCTTTTTGAATCCGAAAGCGATGAAACAAAGCCGACCCATTTCACGTGCCGGATTTGCATAGAATCAAATGATTAACACCGCCCCGGAATGAAGCATTTACAGACGTTGGCCCCTTATTTCTACATGGCAACGGCCGGAAACCGCCGGTCCTAGTCAGATTTTTCAGAAATGGGGATAAAAAAGATGACTAAGTAAACTAAACGTTTGGTCTAAACAAGAATATCATTTTTTTAAATTTTGCAATAAAAATAAAAGGTCTTAATTCTCTAAAAGTAAATGACAACCTAAAATTCTACAAGAAAATAAAAAAACAGTAAGATAGAAAGAAAGGGGTATGAGAGAGGGAGGGAGAGAGAGAGAGAGAGAGAGAGAGAGAACGAAAAATAGAAGAGTGAAAAGGAGAGGAATAAATAAGATAAGTATATAAACAAGTACATAAAAGGAAAGAGAGATAGAGGGAGTGGAGGGAGAGAAGAAAATAGAGGGAGAGAGAGAGGCACACAGAAAGAGAGAAAGAGAGAGAACCAGAAAGAAAGAGATAGACAAAGAGTGAAAGA
>CM077108.1:19650086-19660302 GCA_039619505.1 Cimex hemipterus
AGATAGATAGATAGATAGATAGATAGATAGATAGATAGATAGATAGATAGAGAGAGAGAGAGAGAGAGAGAGAGAGCGAGAGGGAGGGAGAAAGTAGATGGATATATAAGCAGAAATAGAGATACCAAGGGAGAAATAGTGTGAGCGAGAAAAAGTAGAGGTAGAGAGAGGGAGAGAGAGAGAGAGAAAAGAGAAAGAGAGCGAGAGAAGTGAGGTAGAAAGAAATGGATGTAGAAAGAGGGGAAATAGCAAAAAGATAGCAAGAAAGAGAGAGTGTGGGCGAGAAAAAATATACGTAGATTCATAGAGAGATGGAGATAGATAGGTAAATACATAGATCGATAGATAGATAGATAGATAGAAGGAAAGAGAGAGAAAGACAGAGATATCTAGATAGATAGATAGATAAATAAATAAATAGATAAAGAGAGAGATCTAATCTAATAAATATAATAAATTTCTTAATAAATAAATAATGTATATTATCTAATAAATCTCTAAAATTATCTTAATAAAATTTAAAATTATTATCTATTTTATATATTTGTACACATTGATTTTAAATCCTTAATGTATTAATTGAATTTAGCTAAAAAGTCGAATCAAATATTTGTTTGGAATACAGTAAAAAGAAAGGAAAGAAGATAGATAGAGATAGATAGATAGATAGATAGAGAGAGAGAGAGAGAGATAAAATTAGGTGGAAAGACGTACAGTGAGGAGGACCCCTTGAGACAGCAAGGGAAAAAGAGAGAGAGGGAGAAAAAATGTAAACAGATAGAGCGAAAGTGCAAGAGAAAGACAGAGACACAAGCAGGCAACTAAATGGATAAATGGATATATAATTTGATATATATATTCAGAATCGAATCAGACATTTATCGGTTAAAATACTCTACTACATACATTAAGTTTGTCCTTTCTATGATTTATATTGCACGTACTGATCTATTCTGCGCTTATATAGATTGATCGATAAATTCAAAGATTGAAAAGGGCCGATAATTCCGTAAAGAAAGATAAGCGATTAATCGATACATAGGATTAAAATAAATTTAAATATCATAGATTAATTTTTTATAACGGACCTCTTTCACGTCGAGTTGTTCGTGTTGAAACAGTGCCTAAACTTTAGATTGTTTAAAATCTATGCGATTTAACATTACCATTGAATTAATTAATTATTAACATTTTGTTTTTGAAAAATTGTGAATAGAAAATTGATCCAGTAGTACTAGTAAAGTGATCCCTTGTAATGGATATATAAAAAGTGAGAGTGTGGTTTTTAAAACTTTTGTTATTATGTGTTTTTTTTTTTGCTTTGTATATTTTACTATATTCATACTATTTATTAGATTGATGTAGAGCTGAATAAACACAGTAAATTATGGACGCCACAAATGTTTTTTAGAGGGAAAACAAGGGTATTTTGATTATTGATAATCAGTTGAGTTTATTGGATGAATTGTTTGCTTAAATATCAAAATAAAATCGATTGATGTAGATTGTCCCTGTTTTTAGAAATGTTCATTTTCAATTAGTAAAAGTCTGAAAAGCCGTCGGGCGGTGAGAACTTCGCATGGGCGGCCGTTTGGATTTATGGTACGGCCAGGGCTTTGACAATCGTTCTGCTTTCGGCTCTTCGTTGCCACATTCGTTCAGTTTTGGTTTCCGACTTCGAATCCCGGCTGGAGGCGGGCGGAGCGAAATTACACGCTTGTTTGCGGTCTGAGCATTGCACAACGGATCCAGGGGGTAAACCTTTCCGGGTTGATGGCTATTTGTATGGAAATTTCACATACTGAAGGGCTTTTTTCATAAAAAAGTGTGCCCCCCCTTAAATGGATGGTCGTCCATTTTGACGTATCCTGCCCGTAGATCTACCTCAACACCGTCATTTCTGTTGTTTCGAGATTTTATGGGGCGTTTTGTGAAAGAATTTTGAATTATAACAGTCATAACAATAAAAACTGTATCTTAGATTGTCAAAGCATGAAGATTTCTTCAAGTCTCAGAGTTATTCTCGTATAAAATACATTTATTCGATTCTTAATCATTTCAGGTAAGGAAAGATCGATCGTATCTCACCCGGGCAGATTGTGGAAACCGTGGGAACGTGCGAGAAGCTCGTTGAGCATAAGTCCCGGAATTGTGTTCTGTTTGGGCTCAGCTGACCGTGAACCGTTTCTCCCATCGGTCTCTAAAACCAATCAACGGCATCACCAATGGAAGATCATTTTTTATCTCTTCAAATTTATTGTTATTACTCTGTTATGAGATTGGTTTTTTTTATCTTGGGAGCCTAATCCCAGCACGTTTGGAATTCGGATTTGCATATGTCACATAACCTTTTAATAGAGAGGTATAAAATTACAAACTCAACAGACATATAATACCATTAGGAAGTAATTGAATAGTGGCTAATAATTTAAAAGTTAAATAATTAAAAATTAATACCCATTACCCAAATTGTACCTATTACAATAAGTCATCGACTCATTACTATTTATCGATATAGCCTTTAACGTTTTTTTTTTATCATTAACTCGTACGGACACGCCTCCAGTCACTGACCTAATGTTACGTCACAGACAGGTTGTTTCTGCAGAATCGTAAGTGGAGAGAGAGAGAGAGATAGCGAAAAATACAGCAGTAACGACCAAGGTTGCATCACAGACCAACCTACCACCTCGTTCCATAAGAAGTTTTTAATTAATTACGCTTTAAAGCAGGGTTTTTTTACTCGGGCTTAAAAATTTTCAAAATACTGCGAAAGTTTGGACATGGAGGTAGTTTATTATCTCAACTGTATAATTATTATTTACAGAGTGTACGATTTGATTTATACTCAGTTGATTTTTTGTCCAAATCTAACGCCTGAAGTGTTATAATGGACTATTTTCAAATGGGAAATGTTACTGATTCAGTCAAAATATATTGGGTTTTACAATTTATATATGCAAATTGTCTGGAGCAATGTTTTATATATATAAATATAAAATGTTTTATATGAATGTAAAATAATGTAATTGTTACATTAAAGAAGGTGGGTGACTTATATGACTTTTATTTTAATTAGGTGAAAAACAACTATTATTAAAACAATTATTTTACGGTGAATATCCTCATATTTCATAATTACAATGTAGATAAAATGTGTCACGAGCGGGATTCGAACCCACGATCTTCGGCTCGATACGCCGCTGTTCTACAACTTGAACTATCGTGACACTAACTTCCCATCTCAACCCCCACCTATTGATTTTCCCTCCTTTTTGCCACGAAAACTAGTATAATTTTATGGTAGTGTAAAACCCGGTAAATTTAATGAGCTGGTTCCTATTAAATGAAATTAATTATACAAAATATTACAAAAGCCAAAAAATCTTCCAGTAAAATAAGCGCATAATTTTTGTTTTTGAAAAAGCAATATGCGTTAATTTTTATCGCCCAGTCGCTACGTTCAATCTAAAAATTTATGATTATTTGGAAATCGTAAGAGAGATTAATTAAAGTTTTTAGTTGAGAATAAAAGTGAGTGTCACGAGCGGGATTCGAAACCACGATCTTCGGCTAGATACGCCGCTGCTCTACCACTTGAACTATCGTGAATTTTATCTCCTTTTTGCCATTTTGCAAATTCAAAAGTCGGGGTTGAAATTGGAAGTTAGTGCCCGAGTGGAGGGCTCGCGAGTGGTAGAGCAGCGGCGAATCTAGCCGAAGATCGTGGGTTCGAATCCCGCTCGTGACACTCACTTTTTTATCTCAATTAAAAACCTTAATTAATTGAAAGATACTGATTGGCCAAGCGGACCAAGAAAACTAGTGAATCTTTTTAAGATTTAGTTAAAAACTGTAATTTTTTTTCAGACATTTTTGCTGGATATTTGCTTAATTAGGCGTTTAGTTAGATTATAGGAAAATAAATCGATTTGTGATTTATCGCTAAAAAAGTTATAAACTATAACTTGACAAAGGGAAAAGGAATTCTGTTAGGTCTGAAGCCTAAGTAGCGAAACCACGCAATTCAAGTTTCTGTAAGATATAAAAGCCTGGGCGTATGAAGTTTATCATTGAGTATTTAAGACCGTTATTTTCTCTTTAATTTGACCATTTGGAATACCTTTATGCTAGTATTTGTCCTAGTTAGTTAGCTCAGTTCATTCGACTGTCTCTTCTATTATCCTAAATTAGATCATTAACTTTTTTCTTCACGTTTCTTAGGTGGTCATCCGATGATCGGTTCATTATTCATGAGGTCAGCAATAATACCAGTGGCCGATTTGAATTATCGTGATCTAAATGGAGCAATGAGCTCGACGATTTAAGCCGGCGACCTTTAGTCTTAAGGATACTATGCTTGTCACCTCTGGAGTTGGTCCACTTCTATTTTCGTATTCTGTGGGCCCATGGGCTGGAGGGGACTATGGTCGATATTTTTATCTCAATTGTAGATTCTGGATCAGTGCAGATCATTTACAAATTTGTCTATGTGTTCAATATCTAAAATTCTTTTGTGCCTTGGAACCCATGGTGTTATCAGTTATAATGGCTTCCCAGGTGTTGACGATTTTGAATGCGCTTATCAGTGACTTTAGATGATACATTTTTATGAGTTTATGCTTTTAAGGCTTTTTGATCTGATGACTATTTTTTCAGATTAACCTGTTATGATTTTTATGGGACAAACTTAAAGGTGTTTCTTTTGCAGGAGATGGGTTTGTAGTCATTCCGCTGTGATTGACGTTGTGGCATTGTCTAATTTTTGTACTTTAATTGAAAAAAAAACTGTTATAAATTAATATACTTAATGTAAACCTAATATATCTTTAACGTGTTAAAAAATCACTTCAACCTTTTAAATCGCGGCCATTTTGAATTTTATTAACGGCTTGTAAAAATAAAACATCCCCCAAGCCGTGTTAATAACCATTTCCCTAAATATATTACCCACATTGGATATTTTTATGTTATTGCCATGTCCGACAGGCTGCTATTTTTTTTTTTTTTTCTGCGGTTCCAACTCGGCTGATTGATGATGATTGGCCATGATGATAGGCCACGGGTAGAAAGAAAGCGTTCCTCGAAGCATCGCAACTTCAAAAACGGCATTGTGCAACTCAGTTTGTTTAATATCAAGGCACAACAAATCCGACGATTTGTCAATTCTGTGTTGCTGTCCCCGAAAAGGGAAAAGATAATTGGAAAAGAAAACGTAAAAAAAATCCTCTTTCAAGAACGAAACGAAATGTATTAAACAAAGGCGTCAAAATGGAAAGTTTAATGTATGCCTCGCTAAAAAGGATTTAACAAGCTGGAATGATGAAAGTCACATCTCATTAAATTGTTTTCAGATTTGATTATTATATGGCTTTGCTAAAAACTGAAGTTTTACAACATAACCACAAAACACAATTACCATAATAAAACGAAATTTCAAATCATAAGGTATTAGTAGTTACATTTGGAAATAAATTCTACTAGTAGTCAGTCTAAAAAAATACTAAAATTTTCTTGTTAAAATTAGATTAAAAAATTTAATAAAAGGAATCAAAAGTAACTGAAACATGCATTTCATGTAATTTATTGTTGGTTTCAATTTTCAATGTTCAGTTTTCTACAAAAGAGTTCGTTTTGGCTAACTTTGTATAATTTTCATTTTTTTTTTATAAAAGTTTTAAAATTTTAATGACCAATTTTTAACTATTTGTACCAAAAAAATATATTTTTCCAATCGAACGTTAGTTTTGAATTGGTGATACTTCTTGAGAATTTAAGTGCACGTGCTTAAATTTCGAAGTACCATATACGTCATTTAAAGAACAATGCAAATCTTACTTAAACTTTAGCCAAAACTTTTCGAAACTGGTAAATTCCTTCTTTTTTGTAATTTGTTTTCAGACTATTTTAGTAAAAGGTCATTATGACGATATTAAAAAAACAAAAAAAAAGGAACGTTTCCCATAATGTTATTTGGTTTTTTTATATCGTCATAGTGATCTTTTACTAAAACAGTATGCAAACAAATTACAAAATTGTTTGCAGACTGTTTTAGTAAAAGATCACTATGACGATATAAAAACCAAATAACATTATGGGATACGTTATTTGTTTTTTTTTTGTTTGTTTTTTTTTATATCGTCATAATGACCTTTTACTAAAATAGTCTGCAGACAAATTACAAAAAAAGAGGGAATTTATCAGTGTCGAAAAGTTTTGGCTAAAGTTTAAGTTAAAGTTCTTATGTGGTATTTCTACCGGTGTAATTAGATTTATATTGGAATTAATATTTTATTTAAAACGGGAGCTTTATGGGGAAAAGATTTGAAAGGTTACACGGAAAAGAAAATGCAATTGAGTATCGGACTTGGGACAATTGGGAATTTTTAGTCCAATTCGACTTCCTGACGTATTGACGTCTATGTACGTCACATCCTGTACATAAAGAAGAGTCAGTAACAAGAATGATACTCTCTCGCATATCTGCAATTTTTCAAAAAGACCTGTATTTATTAAAACTCGTAAATGTTGTCCTTCCTAGTGACTAGTGGAATCAGACCACGTCAAAATAAAGATCAAAAATCAAACTTCCTAGGTTTAAAGGCCATTTTTGAATAAAGTTGGGAAAATTTGAAGCAACCTGAAAAGCAAAGTAACTCAGTGCAATTGGAATTCAGACATAGTACTATAGAGACTTTTTAGTACTCTTTGTCGTGTGGTATACCGTTTGGAATAAAAAAGGAAAAGGACTATTGAATTCCCTAATTAGATCATCCTTTTCTTTTTTAATTTTAATTTAGTATTTAGTTTTATTATTCTTATCACCTTATTTTTATTTAAATATATATATTTTTTTAAATTTTGTTTTTAAAATAGTTGTGGCTTCAACCTCCGACAGGCGGTTTTTATCCATGCCGTTATTTTATGTTAAGACACATGTTTTGTTATGTAAACATTTTTTGTACTAATAAAGCATTATTACTATAATGTTTCGAATTTAAAAAAATAAAACCCTTAAAATAACACTAAACCTAAAATAAAAGTGGAAAGTTTTTAGATTATGGCAAAAACAATTGGACGTCGCTTTGTACAGTAGTATTTCGAGTGACTTTCTCGCTGAATTGAGATTTTTTTAGACAAGTTTTTTGTATTATTAATAGATTAAATTTTTTATTCCAGCGTGTTAAGACTTTGTCATAATTTAAAATTTTATGTGATATTTCATATAAAACTTATAGACTTAATTTTTTGATTATAGAGTGGTTTTAACGACGAAAGAAATTGGTCTTATGTCTAGTTTTAGTCGTTCTTACAAGGGGACGACCATTTCAAATTTAAGAAAATTTGCAAAAATTTATGGACGTCTGTTTTTGTAACGAGTGTACGCCAAATATTGTTAAATTTTCAATTAATTAAGGTTTTTAGTTGGGATAAAAAGTAAGTGTCACGAGCGGGATTCGAACCCACGATCCCCGGCTGCTCTACACTTGACCTACCGTGACTTCGATCCGCCCCGACACTAACTTCCCATCCCAACCGGACCTTTTGAATTTTCCCTCGTTGTTGACATTTTTAGTGAAGTTAATGTCCGAATGGATCGAACTCACGATAGCCCAAGTTAAAGAGTAGCGGACGTTTTTATCTCAATTAAAACTGAAAGATATTAATTGGTCAAGCGGACCACGAAAACTAGTGAATTGAATTTTTCAATATATAGTTCAGCTTCGAATTATCCTCGTTTACCGATCCGCCCGTTCTGAATTTTGTCCTAATAGTACAAACAGTTCACAACGAAAGAGTCCGGGGCAATTTTTTTTTTTATTACGAGAAAACCCTTTTTCTAAAAACTTAGTATCCCGTTGCGGTCCGCCGCAATCGGGTCAGTGCGATACGAACGGGCCCGGCCAATGATTAAGACACGTCAAACCTCAAATATTGAAGAAATATTGTCGGGCAGATCGTGGCGGAGAGATCACGAAAAATCCCTTGATGCATGGCCCTCGCATTAATAATACGATTTATTCGGCCAGGATTCTTCGTAAGTACGTGAAGTTTCTTCTTCTCTGCAGGGAAGTTTCGAACATGGAACTGTATTTATTTGATGGATGTATAACTAAGTAGAACTTAAGAAAAGTCGATATGAATATTAGCAGTACTTTCAGACGGCAATTAGACATTGTCATTAGCAATGATAAATTTCGCATCTCGCCATCCTGATGAATTAGATAAAAACATGTTCGCTAATGAGAAATTAGAGAAAAACAGGTTTCAGAATCTCGGGATTTTTCCCAATAACGTACCAACAAAATTATATAGGGAGAAATGAAACATTAAACCCTGTATAATTAAATTGCCTAATCTAAAAAGAGTTTAGAAAAAAGTAGTATATAATGTTCTGGAAATAAATAGAGAAATTTTGAACTTAGAACTGTAGTTATTTGATGGATGTATAACGAAATTAAACTAGTTTAAAGTTTAGAATGCTATTTGAATAGTGGAGATTAAAAAAGTCACTGTCGAGAGCGGGATTCGAACCCACGACCTTCGGCTTGATAGGCTTGATTGATTCCACCACTTGAGCTAAAGCCACTTCGATCAAATTTTCCCTCCTTTTTATCACGCTTTATCTCAACTAAAAACCGTAATTAATTTAAATACATTGATTAATCAAGCGGAACACGAAAACTAGTGAATTTAATAGGTGAAAATGAATTACATGTTCACTAAAGCTGTCCGTGGCCATTTTGTTTTTCGCCCAGAATCAAATAGTTTACACGACATTTGAAAAATGCGCAAAAAGGAGGGAAAATTTAAAACGTGAGGTTGAGATGGGAAGTTAGTGTCCGAGCGGATCGAAGTCTCTACAGCTCAACTGGTAGAGCAGCGGCGTATCTAGCCGAAGGTCGTGGGTTCGAATCCCGCTCGTGACACTGACTTTTTTACCTCAAATAAAAACCTTAATTAATTGTAATATATTAATTAGTCAAAAGCTATTTGCTTTTAGACATTTATGAGATTCTTGCCCTTTGCATTCTCACTATCCGGGTGGCTTAGATCAAAACGTTTTGGCTCATGAGAAATTACACAAAAATAGAAGTTGAAGAATCTAGTGATTTTTTTGTCCATAAACACAGCAATAAAATAATATATGGGAAAAGTAAAACATTAAACTTACCCTGCAAAATTAAATTGGAAAACTGTAGTTAAGATAAAAAATGGTAAAAAGGAGGGAACATTTAAAACGTGAAGTTGAGATGGGAAGTTACTGTCCGAGTAGTATAAGGAAAATTAAACTAAATTAAAGTTTAAAATGCTATTTGAATATCTGCAGTAGGTCAGAAAAATTTAACTTTTAGACCTGGTGACTTAGGTCAGTACTTTTATGCCAATGAGAAATTAGACAAAAATAGAAGTTCAAAGATCTCGCGGTTTTTTCAAAAAATGCTTTTATTTCTCAAAATGTGACTAAATAATTCTTATGAACCATGCTTCTCAACCCTCTTGTAGTTGTTCAACATTTTATGTTTTTTATTGAATTTTTTTTTTAAAGCGGTACATGTCTTTTAAGATGATTCCCGTTTAGAACTTTCAGTTTAATTTTTCGTAAAAAAACCCACGAAACCTTTCAAAAATTTAGATTTAAAAATAAACATGGAAAAATAAATTTGCACGTTTATTGGAAAAAATCACGCTAGAGCTTGATAAATTCCGTAACAATTTCTTTATTTAATAAGCTGTCTAGTTTTCTTTAATTACGACCAAAATGCAGAATTCTTATGATATTTTATGCAAAACCAAATGAAAATTTTATTTAGGAAAAAAGTAGTTACGATGTGAACAAAAGGAAGTAGCTTAATTTAGTAATTTGTCTTTTTGTCTAAAGAAAGCACAAAATAAATGAAAAATGAAACAAAACATATGCAAAAATAGATAATAAATAGTGAGCTATCGTGACTTCGCGACACTGACGTTTTTATCTCAACTAAAAACCGTAATTAATTTAAATACATTAATCAAGCGGAACACGAAAACTAGTGAACTTAATAAGTTAAAATGAAGTTATCTTCACTAAAGCCCTCCATAGCCATTTTGTTTTTCGCCGAGAATCAAATAGAGTACACGACATGTGGAAAATGGCAAAAAGGAGGGAAAATTTGAAACGTGAGGTTGAGATGGGAAGTTAGTGTCCGAGCGGATCGAAGTCTCTATAGCTCAA
>CM077108.1:19699723-19718038 GCA_039619505.1 Cimex hemipterus
AGAGAGAGAGAGAGAGAGAGAGAGAGAGAAGAGAAAATAAAATAAAAGAGAAAATATGAGACTAGAAGAAAAGAGAAAATAAGAGAGCGAGAGAAGAGAAAAGAAGAAAAATGAAGAAAAGAAAAAAAAAACAGAAAATAAGAGAGAGAGAGAGAGAGAGAAAATGAGTCAAGACTGAAGACCCATACACACACAAGCGCGCGTGCGCGCGCGCACACACACATACACGCACGCAGGCACATATCTACTTAATTGGATGTCTAAGAATTTATCTTCTTTCTTTCACACATACTCAGTTTTTTTTTTCTGACCCTACCTTATCTATCTATTAGGTCTCATGTCTATGCTCACCCTCACTTCGTTTGCCCATCCCCCCCCTCTCTCTCTCTCCTTCCCTCTCTACCACTCTTTCTTTCTATGATCATCATCTTTAGGTACCTCCATCTTCAATACCCAAAATAGTTCACATTCTGAGTTGTTAATTACCTCTAATTAATAATAGTTCGTAAAACTAATTATTTCGTCCGATATGTAAGCTATCGATCAATGGATGAATGGTCATAAAGTAAAGGAAATGTAGAACAGTGTTAGGTTTTGAATAAAAAAAGAAATTTAAAAAACTCCAATAAAATCTAGAGAGAAATACACTTGTCAGTACACAAAATAATGAACAAAGATAGGAGAAATAATTGTAAATATAAGCAGATCCGTAGGTCAATGACAGTGGGTTAATAGTTGGTGTAGCAAAGAAAGAGATTACTTGGTTTGAACAAACGTGTAGTAATTTTGTGTTGATTTTCTTCATATATTTCCTGTTTCACGATCGATCAAAAATAGTTTAAATAGATATTAAAAAGAGAATCAGTTAAAAAATAACTTTTAATATTACCTTGTTTCTACAAATGTTCCTATTTATAAAAGTGACTTTTAACTAATCACAGTTGTCCGTTTTCCAATAGTCATGTAACTAGATAGCTTGTGATCCAAACTGACAGTAAATCCGCTCGTTTAACTGCTCGCCGACTGAACCAGACAGTTATATCAATACCGATTTAATCCCTTACTCCCAGCATTAAAGTTATGATTTACTCCCAAGGATACACTGTAATTATGAAAAACAAATAACCCCGTCTAGTTTCACATTGATATAACATGTTAGCTTTTGGAGAGCACGGCCTAAAATTATTAACGGCTCGAATGAAAACGGAAAACGTTTTGCGGCATTAAACTCGAACGGATTACTACCTTTCATACCGTACATAAAATACTTGAACAAACAGCAAGGTAATTACGTTGTAAATGGGCTGGCTCGCATAAACCTAACGTTAATAACGCACGAGACAAACGTTTCGAAACTGATACGTGCCAACGTTTACAAACCTTCCTCCTTACATATTTAAAAGTAGAAAAATATCGAAATTAAAAATATTACCAGTTAACATATATAAAATTAGGTGTTATCTGGTGCAATAATATACATGATCATTATAGTTAATTTAAAAATTGGAGTACAATAAGTTTGCATTTATGAAATTTAAAATATACTAGTTCGTTTTCGTAATAAAACTGGTGTAATCAAATCCACATTAGCGTTAACAATCACACATTTAATTAAATATATTTTTTTTTACTAGGGCTCCCGACATGTAGGGCATTTCAGCCCCCGACTAAGTCCATATTCTAGTACACTCATTCCGGACCACTTGATATTCTTCCACCGACCTATATTGAAACTAATCTAGATTGAGGGTCGATGGAGTACTTTTATAAATAATCCGCCATCGAGCACAAACACACACTCGCCCACAACATTGGAGGGGCGATGATGACGTTATATTTCACCCTCACCCCTCGCCATTCACGCTAATAAATACATGCACTCAGGCTATATATAGACACACAACACATAAGTCATATTATATACAATAAAATAAAAAAATTGCCCCTAAAAAGTGGAACAGGCGAACGCAGAAACCTGCTGCAGTGGTCGAGTACCTTTGCAGATTGGATGGCATGCCTACACGCTCCCTGTAGGGAGCCAAGGCATGTCATGTTTTCGATATATCTGACAAATGTTGTGCGTGTATGTATAGAGCCACGGGCTACGAGCAAATTTTGGCGCTGTTTATGAAATAATAAATATTTTTTTAAAAATTGTAAGGATTTCATGGACTTTCAATAGCTTTAGCACTCTTTTAGCGAATTGGTCATATTTGGCAATATTGCAACCCAATTTCCCTTAAAAAGCTGAACAGCGGACCCAGAAACCCGCTGCAGCGCTCGAGAACCCTTTACAGATTGGATGGCATACCTACACGCTCCCTGTATGGAGCCAAGGGATGACATGTTTCCTGTATGTGAAATCTTAATAAGAAGCAACCGCGCGGGCTTTGACCCAATAACAGGTGCCCATGTGTCAACCGCGTATGGGCTATTAGTTTTCCTTCTTCGTAAGGACGATTCCTCTCGTCGACGATCGGTCCATGTTTCTTTTATCATGGTCATTACTGCTGGTCAGAAAGCATGGTCGCTATGGTCCGGTCTGGAGAGAAGGACGTCCCGGCCGTTCATTACCCTCCAGCCCGACATGTCCGGGATAGCAACCACCATATTTCCGAGGAAATATCTTATTGTAAATTTACATTTCCTGATATTTAGGTTGTTATTGTAGCCGACCTAACCCAATTGCGCTTTTTGCAGAAAATAAGTATCTATTTTGAAACGAGCTTTTTTAAATTTAATTATTATTTAATAACGATATTTCATCGTGATGTTAATTTCAGTTGTAAATTTTTCATAGGAATCATATTACTTTGTAATATGTTCTTATTGATAATTTCAAGTCACATTTTTTATCTAATTGCATTATATTTAGAAAATTAATTTTCCTGTAATTAAAAATGTGCTTTAATGAATAGTTTCATCGTTAAAACTGAAAAAAATTATCCTTACGTTTCCAAGTCGCATTTTAAGCATTACTTAAGCCTCCTTTTGTCTACTTAAATTTGAGCTTGGTAATCATGGTGATGCCAGGCAAAATCCTTCAACTGTGTTTGTTTTCGATGTAGTTCATTGCAAAGAACACAGTAAAGACACATCTACACAAAAAGGAAACATCTTGAGCACTGAAGATGACGTCAATAAAGATCGAAACGGTGATGACTAGTGACTGTTAATCGATGATTATTCTGAAATCGTGAGATGCGGTCTGGTGCGATGTAGGTTTGAGAAAAACATTTTCTTTATCGTGCTAACGTTTCGATCTTCATTGAGATCATCTTCAGAGCCCAAAGTGTTTGTTTTCCATGTAATTGCGCCACTCTTGTGTATCGCGTTGAGAGTCCCCAAACTGAATGGTACTGAAAAAATAATTATTGAGATATCGTGAGATTCTGACTGGTGTGATGTAGGTTTGAAAAAAAATTTCTTTATCGTGCTAACGTTTCCACCTTTATTGAGATCATCTTCAGAGCCTGGGATTAACAAACATTGTTTAAATTTAACCAATATAAGCAGATGTGAAAAAAAAACAACAGAAAAACACACAGTGAGCAGAAATACTTTGATTGAATATAAACAATATTTTTTGCAATTCATAAATTCACTTTTTTCCCACATTCTACGTGCATTTGTTAAATTTAAACAATTTGGGACGAGAAAGATATAGTTTTTATAAAACCTACATCGCACCAGACTGCATCTCGCGATCTCCAAATAATCATCGACTAACGGTCACTATTCACCACACACATTTACACGGTTCCAAGTTAGGTTAAATTCTTGGTGGTCTTCTTCTTGGCGGAAGTACAAAGCTGCCGACGTGATTTCTCTCAAGAATTCCCATTGTCTAATAAAGTCATAAAACGTTCTGAAATGCCGTCCGATGTTTACTGCCACCTTTGAAGCGTGCTATCCTAAACGGCCCAGCCAAATCGGAACCTAAACGGTGTCATAAACGTTTTCCCTGCTTTCGCAAACCCATGGAAACGATCAAAAGAGAAACGTTTCCCAACAGGATTTACAATCTGCAATTTTAGCTTATCCTTTAATAAACAACAGTTTAACGCTTATTAACAAAAACATTTATAACAGAAATGTACGGGGTTAATTAAAATACAAAAATATAAAAGGGCATGTAAATAATTACCATATGAACTTCTTGTTTTCTTAAATGGTAAAGGTCATTGCATAAATAAATGATAGAATAATTATAAACATTTATTAATCAAAGTATCTAATTCCTATTAACATATTAATGAATTAAAATTAAATGAAAATCTAACGTATAAAATTTTAACGCTTGGCACATTACAAGAATCAACTATTTTTTTTTTCCAATGCTTAAACAAAGTAATGACGTTCGCTCTTCATTAAAAATCGAAAATTGCACAAACTCTAATTGTACCTTTTCCTTGTAGTCGAAAAGGAATCGATACAGGACCTGGGAAAGACTGGTACTGGGTCCTGCAAAAGGGTCAACGACGGCACGATTTCATGTTTCACATGAGAACTGTTGAAACTGGCCCCTCTTCGTTGAGGTATTCGAACGGGGAAACGCAACCTTATTTTCGATAATTAAAACGTCCGACGACCTGACATCAACTGGAAAAAAAATGTGCTGAAAACAGACCCACATACATAAGACAGAACAACATGGCCGAGTAATAACGTACAGAAAATGGACGAAATTTCTGTTTTCACGATTAAAACCAATTTTATATACTTTTTTCTTAAAAAAGGCAAAATTTTGGCAATAAGTCTGAAAAAATAAATCAAGAAATTTTATTCCCAATGCAATAGAACTTAGCCTAAAATGTACATAAAAAGTTGAAAAACAGAAAATGAAATTCATTTCGGCATCCCAAAATTCAGGATGTGATATTTTTGTAGATATTTTTTCTAGGATTAATCCTTTTTCAATTGAAATTAAATTTAAATCATTAAAAAACTTATGAGATGGTATGAAAGGTAAGTAGAATTTCTGAACGTTCCGATTTTTTTATATATAAAATATTCTGTCCCTTAGAAATCGATGCGAAAATTAATTATAATTAAAATTAGAAATTATACAAAATTAAATATAAAAATAAAAGAGTCTTTTTTAAAGTTGAGGATTTAAAAAATGAGTTCTTATATAAAATACTACAGAAAAATTAACTACAATTAAAATTGTGAGTTTTATAAAATTAAACGTAAAAAGAAAGAATTTTTCGTTTGAATAGACTTTTGTTTTAATATAAAATTTGTTCTTATTTAAGATACCACTAAAAAGTCAATTAAAATTAAAAGTTATTTATACAATAAAAGGAGGGAAAATTCAAAAGGTGGTGTTGAGACGGGAAGTCAGTGTCCGAGTGGATCGAAGTCAAGTTAGCTCAAGTGGTAGAGCAGCGGCTTATGTAGCCGAAGATCGTGGGTTCGAATCCTGCTCGTGACACTGACTTCTCATCTCGACTAAAAAGGTTAATTAATTAAATGATATTTATATTTTAGAGTTATTTATAGAACAAAAATGGTTATCTTATAGACTAAATAGGTCTAAATATATATTTTACCAAATTTTCAATTAAAAGTCAATTACTTGTTTTAATATTTAACTTTACATTTTTCATTTTTAATTTAATACAAATATCTTTCTTAAATGCTCACATTAAATAAACTAATCCTGTATTTTTATCCTTAATTTTATATAATTTTTAGTTTTAATTTTAATTAATTTTCATATGTTCCTGTAACAGCCCAATTATTTTATACTAGCAAGATTTTCAAATATTTAAACAGAAATTTTATTTTAAAAGATTATATTTCAGAAGATAGCCCGAGTTTTATGATATTTTAAAGAAATGGTGGTTTTGAAATAATTCCGAGGTAATTCTAGGTTAAAAAGGTTAATTTCAAATTCACTAATTTTGTGGTCCTCTTGACCAATTAATATATTTCAATTAATTAAGGTTTTTAGATGAAATAAAAAGTCAGCGTCACGAGCGGGATTCGAACCCACGACCTCCGGCTAGATACGCCGCTGCTCTACCACTTGAGCTAGAGCTACTTTCATCAAATTTTCCCTCCTTTTTACCATTTTTTATCTTAACTACAGTTTTCCAATTTAATTCTGCAGAGTAAGTTTAATGTTTTAGTTTTCCCATATATTATTTTATTGTTGTGTTTATGGAAAAAAAATCACCAGATTCTTCAACTTCTATTTTTGTGTAATTTCTCATTAGCCAAAACGTTTTGATCTAAGCCACCAGGATAGTGAGATTGCAAACGGCAAGAATCTCATCATTGTCTAAAAGTCACTAGTTTTCGTGGTCCATTTCATGAAATAATATATTACAATTAATTAAGGTTTTTAGTTGAGATAAAAAAGTCAGCGTCACGAGTGGGATTCGAACCCACGATCTTCGGTTAAATACGCCGCTGCTCTACCACTTGAGCTATCGTGAATTTGATCCACTCGGACACTATCTTCCCATCTGAGCCCCACCTTTTGAATTTTATCTCCTTTTTGCCATTTTTCAAATTTCGTGTTTTTATCTCACCTAAAAACCTTAATTAATTGAAAGATATTAATTTGTCAAGCTGACCACGAAAACTAGTGAATTTAATCATTTTTAAGCATACCTTCTCTAAAGTTCCCCGTGGCCATTTCATTTGTCGCCGAGAATCAGATAGATTCACTAGTTAATTTCAAATTAAAAACAGTTCCTTGTATATTATAGAAATGTCACCTATCAGTTCAACATGATTAGAGCGAGTCTAGTCTGAGAGTAAATGTTTAATCGTTGCATTCGTCTGTCCAGTTTAATGGTAAAACGGCTACCTATATGTTTTGACCTGCCAGTAGGTTCCATTCCAAAGTTTCTCCCTCAATAGATTTATGCCAGATTTTCCTCATGTGTTTAACATAGCGTGCAAATCCCACGAGTTTAGTTAGATATCCTGCCTCTGTTACACGGCAAAGGTCAAACGGGCCGGCAATAAAACGTCTTTATTAACGCCTGTGACCCTTTATCGCTCCTAACGACTTGCGACACGAAAATAAAGTAAAAACTTCCTGCTACACGTAAAATAACGGTTTTCCCGGCTAATTGTTCGAGAGCGCCCCGGGCGGGTGTTAATTCCACGCCAAATGCCATCATGGACATTCCGTAAATCTGGCCCCAAAAGATTATGAGTAGAGATTAGTGGCCGTTAATCGATAATTATTCAGAATTCGTGAGTGACATGCCGTCTGTTGTGGCGTAGGTTTTAGAAAAACGTTTTCTTTATAGTGCCAACGTTTCAATTTTTTATTGAGATCATCTTCAGTGCTCGAAGTGTTTGTCTTCTGTGTAATTGTGCCATTCTTGCGTGTCGTGTCGAGAGTGACCGAGGCAAACCGAAAACAGACACTTTTAGCCCTGAAGAAGATCTCTATAAAGATCGAAACGTTGCACGACAAAGAAAATGTTTTTCTGAAATCTCACCAGACCGCATCTCACGAATTCTGAATAATTTTATGTACTTTTTTCCAATTACCTACGGTTTTTGCCATCAATTTCCCCTTAGCTCTACAAATATTAATTTTTGTGAAAATAAAAAATCCATTCAAAAAGTTTTAAATTTCCTTTCAAGAACTAACAATTTAATTTTTGATAAAAAATACAAACGCCAAATCTTTCAAACACTGCTAAATTTAAAATGTGTAAAAAACCAAATTTGTTACCCCATTGGAAAAATTTATGTTAGACGTGTTCATAACACCTCCTTCGTTTAATAATAAGCTTTACAGTGGTACACTATTTTCTAAATTAAATCGAACCAAAATGCAGGAATTTTTGCTAAATATAAAAAATGTAGTGACAATGTGAAGAAGATTTATTTATTTGGTTTTTCCATTAGGTTGAAGCGGTCAGGATTTCATAAAACATTTTCTTTGTCATGCCAACGTTTCGATCTTTATTGAGATCATCTTCAGGGCTCATTGGGGCCATTTTTGCACACAATTCTCAACACGACACGCAAGAATGGGACAGGTACACTAAAGACAAACACTTTGAGCCCTGAAGATGATCTCAATAAAAGATCGAAACGTTGCCTCGATAAAGAAAACGTTTTTCTCAAACCTACATCACACCAGATCGCATTCTACGATAACTCAATAAAGTTTATAATTTTATTAACTACAATTATTTCCAATCAATACAATTTTCGATCACCAGAAATTATTATTACGAGTACGCACGATCTTTGTGTCAACGCTGTTAAATCCTATTAGAATGAGTCGAGGAAAATGATTAGGTCGACTTATAAGAATCCGATCCTTAACATTGCTCCATCCAGACCAAGGACAATGTTAGATGCTAGGTCGAAAATGTAGTCACATTGTTATCCGTTAGGGCGAAGGTAACTAACATGGCAGCCATGAATTAAACAGCTGTTTCTTGCATGCATGTATTTTAATTCTTAAATAAGGATTCATTAATTCAGACCAATACATTTCTTTTGTTAATTTCTGACCTGTACTTATACTCTCATACAAAATGTAGTCACATTGTTATCCGTTAGGGCGAAGGTAACTAACATGGCAGCCATAAATTTAACAGCTGTTTTTTTATTTACCAGACGATTTAACATCAGACCAATGCATTTGTTATGTTAAATTATTACTTATATTCTCATACAAAATAGATACATCCCAAATCCTATAAAATTGTAGGCTATAAGACCTAAGGATACAAGTTAGTTTTGTAGGCACGAATTGAAACTATTTGTTATCACTTTTGCGAGTGATTTCATAACATTTTGAATGAAAGAGTTGATTAATTTTCCTTTTGTATTAACTTCTGGCATCTTACAATGTAACATAAAAGGAAAACCAAAACAAACAACATCTACCCTTGAAGGTCTGTTATAGGTGTCTTGCAGGTTTTACCTCTTGACTTTTCAAAATTGGTTTCCTTTTTCATTTTCACACGAGGGAAAGATCGTCTTCACCTTACAGCTCTACTATTCTAAAATAGGAAACAAAATGCTTAAGTGCTTTTAATTATAATGTAATTGCCGCTCGGAATAATTGGATTTTCCTAACTGGAATGTTGCCAAATTTCTAAACGGGAAATGTGCAAATATGGCGAAATCATTATTAATTGATTTATAATTAAATTAATTACAGGCCAAGTCTCCGCGTCTAATCGCTTCTGCCTACCGCAGACAAAAGGCTATAAATCCTTTCAACCTATTTTCGACGGAGCTATTATCGATTTATGCTATTTACGGCCGTTTCGGTCAAAGCCTCCGTAAACCTACCCGTGAGGTATTAGCGTAGGTTTTTTCATTTTTTTTTTTTTTTTACACGATAGAAAACAAATATACTTATCCAACTTTTAAAATGAAATGAAAAAATGAAAGAACCATTATAATTAGATTTTTAACTAGGGATGATAATTACTATATTACTCTAAGAAGAATTTTTTTCCGCAAAAATCTCGCAATTTTATTCTGACGAACGTCTTTAGTTGTATGTTGTGAATGTTTCCTTTTTAAGTTCTTTAAATGTAAATTTTAAAAAAATAATTAAGATAAAAAAGTCAGTGTCACGATCAGGATTGGATCCTTCTAGGACACTAATTTCCCATCTCAACTCCACCTTTTGAATTTTGCATATTTTCCAAATGTCGTGTACTCTATTTGATTCTCGGCGACAAATAAAATGGCTATGGAGGGCTTTAGTGAAGGTAACTTCATTTTAACTTATTAAGTTCATTAGTTTTCGTGGCTCGCTTGACCAATTAATATCTTTTAATTAATTAAGGTTTTTAGTTGAGATAAAAACGTCAGTGTCGCGAAGTCACGATAGCTCACTATGTTTATTATCTATTTTTGCATATGTTTTGTTTCATTTTTCATTCATTTTGTGCTTTCTTTAGACAAAAAGACAAATGACTAAATTAAGCTACTTCCTTTTTTTCACATCGTAACAACTTTTTTCCTAAATAAAATTTTCGTTTGGTTTTGCATAAAATATCATAAGAATTCGGCATTTTGGTCGTAATTAAAGAAAACTAGACAGCTTATTAAATAAAGAAATTCTTACAGAATTTATCAAGCTCTAGCGTGATTTTTTCCAATAAACGTGCAAATTTATTTTTCCATGTTTATTTTTAAATCTAAATTTTTGAAAGGTTTCGTGGTTTTTTTTACGAAAAATTAAACTGAAAGTACTAAACGGGAATCATCTTAAAGGACATGTACCGCTTAAAAAAAAATTTAAAAAAATAAAAATTAAGAAAAAAAAAACAAAAAAAAACATAAAATGTTGAACAACTACAAGAGGGTTGAGAAGCATTGTTCATAACAATTATTTAGTCACATTTTGAGAAATAAAAGCATTTGACGAAATTTAACGTATAAGTACAGAATCGACCCTGTATATACATATACACCCAGGAACTTCCCAACTTGAAAAATGGCAAAAAGGAAGTAAAATACAAAAGGTGGGGTTGGGATGGGATGTTAATGTCAGAGAGGATCGAGGTCACGATAGTTCAAGCGGTAGAGCAACGGCGTATCTAGCCGATGTTCGTGGGTTCGAATCCCGCTCGTGCCATTGGCTTTTTTATCTCAACTAAAAACCTTAATTGTAATGTATTAATTGGTCAAGTGGACCACGAAATTAGTGAATGTAATGAATCTGTATATACATTTTTAAATTTTAATTCGGTTCAATTCAATTCTCCAAATTAAAGAAATAAAAATGACCAAAAAAAGGTTTTTTCAACAAAACAATAAAATAATTAAAAAAATTGAAATATTTTGTGTGTATATTATAACCTTAGCGAAACAGACATATAATTCAGGTTCACAGGGATTCTGTCTGACCTATTTCAATGTCAGTCTTTGAAAATTCAACTGGCAAAATGAAGCTGTGTGAAGGTCAGTCGGGACGAAAGTTTCAAAATCATCACAGATGGGTACGTGACGCATCCTTGTACAACCGGCCGAAAAAGGAAAACGCCACCACTTCCGCGGTTTCTTGGATTGACGAGGATGGGATTTCATCTCGGCCCCTAGTCAAAAGGCGAAGTGAGATGTGAAGTAAAAAAAAAGAAGCCAAAGCGCGATCGACCCTTCATCGACGAAAGATCCTTGCGAGTCAAGAATCTCATCCTTTTGAATATCATTTGAAAAGCACTCAGCCTCCACTCTGTCAAGAACCGTTTGTACGCGAGTTTCGTAACATTGTCCTATTGAAAAGGCTTATGGTTAAAGGGCGCAAGTGTTTGTCAGTCGGACACCAACTCCGGCTCACCTTCATTCATCCCGTGATCACGATTTCGCTCGTTTCACATTCCCATGCTTCATCAGAACAAAGACAAGGCACGAAGACAAAAAAACGATTTGCCACTGTTTACACATCGCCGCTACCATATTAAATCAACGAATTTGAATATAACCAGTAATTATTAAGATTTACTTCCGCTAGTTTTTGTGATTCGCTTGACCAATCTTCCAATTAATCAAGGTTTTTTGATGAGATAAAAAAAAAACAGTGTCACGAGCGAAGTCACGATAGCTCAAGTGTTAGAGAACCGGCGTATCTAGCCGGTCGTAGGCTCGAATCCGGCTCGTGACACTGACTTTTCAACAACATAACAACCAAAGCAGAACACATAAAACAAAATAACTACATTAAACTCAGCAAAAAATAATACAAAAGTTGTAATTTCATTCATAAATTCAACTTTTACCTAATGGAAAAACCAAAAAATAATTTTTTTCTCACCGTTACCATTTTTTTATTATTTAGCAAAAAAATCGCGTTTTGGTTTGATTTAATTGAAAAAATATTGTACCACTGGAAAGCTGGTGAAACGAAGGAGTCGTTATGAAATTTGTGGTTGTGTAATATGAATTTTTTCCAATGAGGTAACAAATTTGTTTTTTTACACATTTTAAATTTAGCAGTTTTTGAAAGATTTGGTGTTTTGTTTTTTTTTCAATCGAAAATTAAATTGACAGTTCTTGAAAGGTGCCCATTTAAAGGAAATTTAAAACTGTTTGAATGGAGTTTTGGAATTTTCCTAAAAATTAATAGTTCGAGAGCCTCGAGTAATTTTCTGACAAAAACCGTAGGTAGTTGAGATGCACTCCTGCGTGATTTCGGAAAAATATTTTTTTTTATAGTGCCAACGTTTCGACCTATATTGAGATCATCTTCAGAGCTCAAAGTGTTTTGTCTTCTGTGTTTTTGTGCCATTCTTGCACACATGTGGGCATTTTAAACACCACACGCAAGAATGGCACAATTATACAAAAGACAATACACTTTGAGCCCTGAAGATGATCTCAATAAAGGTCGAAACGTCGACACGATAAAGAGAATATTTTTCTGAAACCATCATCACACCGGCATCTGGCGATTTGTGAATAATTATCGATTAACGGCCTCTAATCACTACTTATCAATACATAAAAAGTTGAATATCTGCGAAGGGGTTGAGAATCATACCCGAAATTCATACTTGTTTCTTTCATTCGAAGTGTAGAAACACCTGACCAACTTTGTCGCAAGTAGCAAAAATCAACCTGCATAGACAAGTCAATTTTGATAGTGCGGAAAAAAAAACAATTCAGTTGACCTAATTACCAGAACTGGATTCCAATGGGTTGATTAATAATTTGGTCAATGTAGAAATCCGGCCGAGAAAATATATGTAACTTGCAAACAAAAAAAAAGAAAAAAAAAGTAAAAAGAAAAAACTGGATCCGGATTTTGAAGAGTGGACCATTGGCACATTTCCAATGTAAATATTAAACCGTTATACCGTGGGTGGATTTGGACGAAATTCCAAAATCGGCCGAGAAAAAGAGAAAAAACCCCTAGCCCAAACCCCCGTCGTTGCATCTTGTTTACCCTCGGGAATAAATTAGCATTTTATATTGATACGGCCCGTTATTTCGAATATTAATTCAATGGGAAACGTGATAAAGTTACCGTGATCAATTACCATTTAACAGTTTTCACCTGAGCTGTAAGAGCTGAAATGAAAAATCACAGACATACATTTCTATAGGAACAATGTATGGGAACGATATTTAAAAAAAAAAAATGTTCTTTAAATCGATAAAATAGTGTTCTAAACTTGTAACAGAAAAATATTAAAACAGGAGTTTTTATGTAATATTATTTTTAACGGCCTTATGTTACATGCGTTGAGAATTATGAAATATGGGAAAAAAATCCATAAATTAACAATCCCTACTAACGTTATTTCTTTTAGGTGTGGCATGCTCTGTGGAAAATGGAGCCAGGGCAGCGTTAAAAGTCATCTCGGTAGCATTAAACAGTCAAACTATCTCGAAAAGCCCATTTCACTTTCTCCCGACGCCCATAAAAAAAGGGGGGGGAGGGAAACGAATCCACAGAATTATTAAAGAGAAATGTTCACAGATGGTGCAAACGTTGTAAATTGCTTCTACGGTCCGCCTGTTCTCGCTTTTCCAAGGGGCTTACAGACCGCCCGGGTGTAATTGCAAAAAATGTACGAAAAAAGAAAACGAATCGTATTTGTTCATGAAACGGCCTCACACCTTTCACATAAATATATATTTATATTTATTAAATATATTTAATTTTATAGGATTCAAACCAGAAATGCTGTGCTTTAACGGCAAAGGATATTAGGAAGAAACTGTTGTACATTAACAAATTTAGAAACAGAGGCCATAAAACTTGGCTAACTTCAGTGCTGAAAAAATTGACTAATAGTTGAGGAGAGATTGACCTAATTTAAACAAGATTAATCTAAGATCAAACGTAAGTGCGATCTAAATGTGTATATCCACAAGGAATTTCGTTTTTTTTCTCGTTTAAATTTCGTTTAATTGGATTGATTCTGATTTAATTGCGGCAACATAAAAATATACGATTATGCCCCAAATGGTTACACCTCCATTTAGAATTTCTTCAACTTTTACTTTTCCTTTAGGTTAATCCTAGGAACGATGGAATCAACTGGGCCCGATTTTTATTTTCTCCGTCCTTCAAACCTCAACCTTATTTGTTTAATTCCGGTTTTTCACCTACAAACGCTTATCCGTTTTTTTTTAAACTTATCCCTCTTCTATTCCACCAGCTAGGCTTCTCATCTAGAAATGCTACGGGGTTTTAAGATTCTTCCGCTTTCTTCACTCTCCCCGACTTGTGTATCTTTTCCAAGGCCAGGAATTCAAAGATGATGCAATTAGTTTGTTGGTTTAAGTTTGCAAGTTTTCAAATTTTAATTTAAAGTCTACAACGTGATGTAATTATGGCCTTAGAACATGAAATATTCCTATTTTTTACCAGCTACTAAATTTTTCATTGGTTTAAAGAAAGAATTAATTTGAAATTAATAAAGATTAATTTGAAATTAGAAAAAGTAATTTTTAAATTAACTTTGTTTTACCTTTTATAATTTCAGATTAACCCTTTCTTTAAGCATGAAAAAATTAATACTATAACATATAAAATTAAGAGCTATAAAAAAAAGATCCTTCTATTAATTCTAGTATTTTTAAATTCAAAATAATTTATAAAATAGTTGTAATAATAAATCAATTTATTAGCATTTTTTGTCAAAAAATGCTAAATCAAATCATTTTATCAATTTAACGAAATGACAAATCAAAACTGATTGGTCACAACATTCTAAATTGAAAATGATTAACGAAAGCGGTACAATACGAAGAAAGATAAGAAAAACAAGCGAATAAAACTACAGAACGTCAAACCTAATTATATATCAACCCGACTTCCTTTTTACAAAATGAAATCAAACCGTAAATATTTAACAGAAAAGTAAAACATACAAAGAAGAAAAAACGGGAAAACCTTGCAAATCCCCTAGATGCAACTCTTTTCCGGCCCTCTGACGTTAAAAATTCAATTCAAAGTAAAATTAAATTAAAATATGGTAATAACATTTCATAGATATTTTGTTTTGTGTTTTTTATGCACATTGAGGTTGAATGTATTTATTAGCGTGAATGTGCAAAGCATGGAGATTGTTGATGAAATATCGAGTACTTCATCCACCTTCAATAATTTTTTTAATTGATTGACTAGAAACAGGGGTATTTTATAGTAATAGCATTTCATAGATAAATCGCTTTGTGTGTTTTTTAGGCAATTTGACTTTGAATGTATTTATTAGCGTGAATGTGAAGAGCGAGGGGATTGGCGATCAAATATTGAGTGCTTCATCGAAACTCAATAATTTTTTTAGCTTTTTTTAATTGAACGATTAGAAACAGGGCTATTTTATAGTCATAGCATTTGATAGATATTTCGCTTTGTGTGTTTTTAAGGTATATTGAGGTTGAATGTATTTATTAGCGTGAATGTGCAGAGCAAGGCAAGGAGATTGGTGACGAAATATTGGACAGGGGCATTTTATAATAATAGAATTTGATAGATATTGCGCTTTGTGTTGTTTTTATATATATTGAGGGTGAATGTATTTATTAGCGTGAATGTGCAGAACAAGGAGATTCGCGATCAAATACAGGGCTATTTTGTGGTAATAGAATTTGATGGATATTTCGCTTTGTGTTTTTTTTTTTCAAAATGTACGTTGAGGGTGAATGTATTTATTAGCGTGAATGTGTAGAGTAAGGAGATTGGCGATCAAATATTGAGTACTTCATCGACCCTAAATTATTTTTTTAATATATATTTTGTTGCTGAATAATTAGAAACAGGGTTATTTTGTGGTAATTGTATTTGATAAATTTTTTTTCTTCCAGCTGGTTAGCTACTAGGGCCATTGCAGGCACCTAACGTATATAAGCTTCTCGCATTTTTCTTTGTTTCATTTCATCAACTTCATTCACTATATATCTTCTTTTCATTTTGTTTTCCACTCACCAAACAGAGGAGTGTCTTATTGCTCGTTCCTACAATCCCACACGTGGTTTGTTAAAAATCCTCCAATATTACAGACTCACTAACAAAACCTATCCAAGCTAAGAAAATGATTACTTAATCTACAGAGAGTAGGGCTCCAAGTACAGGTGCACGACTGAGGTCCTGCCCCTACAACTAAATAAAATGTCGGTAGGATGGCCATAACCCTTTCATTCGTGCTAATAAATACATTCATACAATATGAACAAAATTTCATTCATCCTTTTGACGGGCTTGTGTAGTACTCTATATACCTTGACATCCACGTACATTTACACAAAACATTCACGCTAATAAATGCATTCATATTGGTAGTATTTCTACAACCTTGGTAGCGGTGACCTGCCCCTCACATCACACGACAGATATATAATTACTTAAACTAATTCGGCGGGCCGGTGAGCTACTCGATATTCAATCTCAGACACACCCAGACATACCTCATCACCCAAGCTAATAAATACATTCACACTGAAAAATGGAGATATACCAAGTGTGGTTGGTTATATGCATTCATTTAGAATTTTAAGTACCTAATAGGATTATCTTTGAAGTCTCTATTTCCAGATGAGATCGTTGGTCACACCGTTATTACACTCCTCTAATGGATGTCTCACCGTTACCAGGTTTCCACAGAGCGGGCAGAGTTTGATTGAATTGTGTGTATATTGGGTTTGAACGTTAAAGGTGAATCAGTAGTGAGAGAGGGTCGCTGATAAAATATGAAGTATCCAATTATTTCGTATGTTTGAACCATGATTTATCTTCCAAATTTTTAAATTGAATAATCGATATCATAAACTTCCAAGCTATACACGGCAGAGTGAAATTGGATTTCCAAGTTTTTATTCGAATAATTGGCCAAGTAGTGAACTTTAGACTAATTCACATAATCAACTGAGAACTGGGCTGTAAAAACAATGAAGGCAGGATATTAAAGATTGTTTTTTTTTTTTCACCATGGAAATGGGCCACCCGCCGCGTTCAAAAAGCAAATCGAGCACTTCCTCACTGTCCTTAAAAAAAATCTTATCTACAATTTATAAGGCGATAAGGCCAGGGGAGGCCAATTTCTAGTATAAACTGTAATTGAACAAGCCCGAAACGGTGCAATTTATTTAACAATATGCTACCTACGATGTTCAAACCCGACAAACGAAGCCGCTTGAAAATCGTTAGCTATTTATCAGAAACGCTTCTTCAGTATAGTTTATTAATGAAATTTAATACAATACTACTCACAGATCTTATTAAATAGTATATCTTTTAATCTGATTTCAATGAGTTCCTCTATAAAAGGCGAAGGACCGTTAAAATTGACTTTTAAAACGCTCACACTTGAAAAGTCGTGTATGTCGGCTCGGAAGTGACTTAAGAAATGAAACGGTTTGGTCACCAGATAAGCCCTCAACGCCGCTATTAGTTAGCGCGAGTCACGGAACAGATAACGAAAGCACGACGGACAAAGTTCGTCCCCGGGGCATGTATCAGCTATCAGTAAACGGTCATCAGCCATCTGATAGCCAGCAAGAACGAGCAGTGTCTACAGTAGGACATGTAGGCCTCAATCATCCGATTTCAATCTAATTAATAGTTACATTAAATAAAGTCAAACTTATAGAAGGGGGAGACATTTCTCCTATACATATTGACAGCCCACAGACATCTGGTGATTGTTTTCTACAAATTAGCAAGTGTTAATTCCTAGTAGTTTGAAGGATTTAATTATTTTCCAGCTCTCCGAGATATATAAATGAAAAACTGCCAGTAAATGTTTAATTCAATTTTAAAAGGTCAACATATAAATTTGAATTAAACATTTTTTTGGTAATACTCGACCAACATATAATGTTAACGTAGTAAACGTGGTGAGGTCGCACATTAGGTTAAATATTTTCTTAGCATGAAACAAAGTTGGTATTTTGGCAACCCTGGATACAAAAAATTTTTGGAAAAAATTTATTTACACGACATTTTCTTCCTTGCAATGCCTTCAGATTTTTTTTTTTTTTTGACAATCACAAAAATGGTGATAACTTTGAAGGCGTTCCATGGTTTAAACTTTGGTTTAACCATTGTAAATAAATTACCGCGCTAAAATAAAACGTTTCATTTCACCATTATTTACTTTTGTTTATTGGCATACAATCTAAACTTAGGTGTCATGAGGTGAAAATAAAACAATTCAACATTCCAACGGTGGTCAAATCGTTGGGTTTGGATGGAGTGTCCGGAGAAGGTATAAATTTTTCAAAATGACCAATGGTCGTCGACGAAAAACAAAAACTGAGAATCCGGCCCAAAAATGTCTACTGTTTGTTTACAGAAAAAAAAGGTTTTTAAGGGAACTAACGGGGCTTAAAACGAAACCCGATTGCTTTTTT
>CM077108.1:19721188-19731256 GCA_039619505.1 Cimex hemipterus
ATTTTTCTTTACCGCTCTTCTCTCTCACTTTCTCTCTTTCTCTTTTCTCTCTCTCTATTTTTCTCTCATTTTCTCTCTCTCTCTTTTTCTCTCTCTCGATTTTTCTTTACCTCTTTCTCTCTCTCTCTCTTTCTCTCTATTCTCTCTCTCTCTCTCTCTCTCTTTCTTTCTCTCTCTCTCTCTCTCTCTCTTTCTCACTTTCTCTCTCTCTCTCATTCAGACACACACACCACACACACACACTCCAACAATGTTTTCAATTGATTCCGTTCATTTTTTACAACTGGTCTTACTAATTTCAAGACTTGTCTACACCTTGAAAACTCACGTTTCAAAAAATACTTCCACAGCCCAAACTTGCTGATAAATGGAGAAACGTTCAAAATATCAGATCGATAAAATCATCTCGACAAAAACGTAAAGGCAAATCGAAAAATAATGACGGCAGGTAGAGAATATGTCAAGGGGAAAAAGGAGTCCTATTTCGTGCTAAATAAAAATTGCCAAAAGGACAGCCGCATTTTGTTAGAGCAAAAGGTTTTATTTACGATGCAGTCGATGTGAAATCTGTTAGAAAAAAGAAATTGGACAACGACAAAAACAATGTATCATATGACAAATGTCAATTTTTTCTGATTTCCTTCCATCAACTTTCCCTGATCCCTAAATATTTAAATATATATAGCTTTAAAGTTTTTGTCGACAACAGATTTAATCTTGAGGTGTTTCAATTGTGTAAATTTCTAGGCCTATTCTAGAATAGAGTTGTTTTCCGTCGGATGTCATCTTTTTCTTTTGCAAATCCGACATTGGATTATAAACAGAATTGTAGTGCGGTTGGATGAAATGTTGTTAAGGAAAACATTTTTTTGGGAAGTTTAACTTAAATCAGCCGAATTAATCTACTGCTTTCTCTTAGGCCTAAATGAGCATGTGATGGGCGGAATGAATTCTTTTTGTTGCATTCCCTTCGAGACAAGAAAGTCTTATTGGAATCTTTCTTCCATTTCAGGACCTGCCGGGCGTTTTTGGTCAAATGGGTCTCTAAGAGGATTCAAGGCAAACTAAGCCTCAATCCATTCTAAATCTCTCTAAAGACTCATTTATAGTTTGGGTGGTTCTATCCTGGCTGTTTTGGTCTGTCAGACGTGGGTTAGGTGAAACATGATCGGAAATGATCCAAGTAAAGTCCAACACGCAGAACTCTGAACTAAATCTACCTTTTATTGTATATTATAAATACTGTTTTTTTTAATTTATTTTATATGCTGGAAGTGATTAGAGATAATCCACTTGGCCAATTTTATCGATAGAATTGACTTAAGGGTGTGAGAAAACGCCCGCTAATAATAACAATTATCACCCTGGAGAAATAAACTATACTGGGGAAGACAGGTCGTGACGATGTTAGTAGATATTAGTTGGAATTGTTAGATAAAAAAGTTCAAAATTCCACGACGGCGGGGTTTGTCCCAGATGGTCAGTCGACCGTTGTACCGGAGTTCCGATTAAGCCCCGGCCCTCGGTGAACTTAGGACGGCCCGGAATGCGCTACCCAGGGGCGTCCAGTAAATCCTCAACTTGGGACAGAAAGGTGAAAGTTGGAAAGTTATGATCAAAAACGGATTCGTGATATATATTGAAAAAAATATTAATTTCTAATTCGTTACTTTACCGTCAGTGTAAGTCAGCATGTTTCCCTCGTTCTTACGTCCTCGTGAAGTTAACAGGAAACAAAACAATCGTTGAGGGTGTGGATCAGGGGTGTGGTATTTTTCACGAATTAATTACTACTACGATTCGCCAACCTTTCGATTATTACTTCACTTTTTTTCTATGCTCTAAATAATTATGAGTTACATATCAACGATTAATCGAACGAGAATCAACCTAGTTGCTTAACATTAAACAACTTAAGAGGTTCACTGAGGACCACACTATTTTTTTAATTTTTTTTTTTTAATTCCAATATGATTTTCATGATTTACATATTTTCTATCAGCCAAAACAGAGTACCTTGTATATATCACTTTTTTTTTGGGGGGGGAGTAAACGAAAGTTAAAAAAATCCAGGGGTGATGGTGTGAATCGAACCCGAAACTGCTAGGTGGACAGATGGATATTTTCCAATATTAAATCTTCACTGACGAATTAGACTTTGTTTTGTGTTCCTTCTTCTCATAAATGTTCATTCAGTAAAAAACCAAGCGGAATATTTCGTTGGTTGTATGTTTATCGTTATTTTTAATTAATTAATTAAGGTTTTTAGTTGAGATAAAAAAGTCAATGCCACGAGCGAGATTCGAACCCACGAACGCGTCTAAGTCACATGGTAGAGCAGCGGCGTATAAAGCCGAAGGTCGTGGGTTCGAATCCCGCTCGTGGCATTGGCTTTTTATTTCATCTAAAAACCTTAATTAATTTGAAATGTATTAATTGATCAAGTGGACCACGAAAATTAGTGTATTGAATTATTTTCAATTTGAAACTTGAAAAAATTGAGTTTTAACCGATTATTTAATTTAATCGAATTATTACATCCAGAATTTAATATTTACCTAAATTAATTGTTACAGTACACATCATTTAATTAATGATAATTAACAGTTTAGATTTGGTGGTCGCTTGTTTTTAAAGTTTAACTTTACAGTTAGAGATGGATTAAGTACACAGGCGATTACCAAGACAGCCCAGTTCACGCGGTAAATCGACGATAAATCACTGGATAATGCCGGGCGTGTATCTTATTTTTTTACCCCTCTCAGAGCCCACGTCAGGAACCTTTCCAGCCTTGTCTTATCCCAGGCTCGTTCTAATGAAACCGGCCGCCGTTATTTTAATTTAAAAAACGTGATTTTATTATTTGTACCCGCGATTATTTCCCCGGGGGATCCAACGCTACGACGACTGATGACTCTGGTCCATTTCAATTACCGACCGGGCCGCCTTCAAATAACATCTTTTTCAATCAAGAACACCAAGAGCGAAACTAACTGGAAGCCTTATTGGATTGCGGAGGAACGCAATAATCACGGAAGGCCTTGCTCTTCCACGGTGATTTTTAAGAAGAGCGATTTGATTTACAGAGCGAAGAAATGGCCTTAGAACGTCACATTTCTTCAATCACATTCTATATTTTAACATCTAGGTCAAATATATTACAATAAATATTTTTCTTTAGTAAACAAGTCTTGCACAAAAAGCAACAGGTCTGATGAGCTTTAGATGTGTTTCGAATAATTTTTTGAAAGCTGCCGATCAACCTTTTGATATCTCTCACTCGCCAATTTTAAGCTGTTTGATGACTTTCATCTTTTTCCCGTATGCTGTGCCAAAACAGATGTTTAAACTGTTTAAATTGGAATAGAACTCAATCAGAAAATCTACTGAAATCTTAATATTTTGTTTAGACTTGAATCTTATCGAAACGGTTCACTTTTCATTTTGTAAAATAATAACAGACAAACATTAATAGCGAACAATTAAACACCAAGTATGCGTGAAATATTTTGCTATATTCAAAAAAGACATCATCATTTTATGTAAGTTGATGTCAAAATTAAACAATTCACTACTTTAAAAAACTTCAAAATACTTGTATACTAGAAAAAATTAGAAAAATAAAAAGTCGTAATAAAACAGTTAGATTTTGCAAAAATTGCACAGAAAAATGACAATTTTCGAATTTTTCTTTGAGTAAGGTAAATAAAGATTTTTAAGAACGCTGAAATATACGTTTGCTACTTACAGAAAAATTCCGATTCTGTTCAAATGTCAAAAAACGTTTCGAAATTAACGTCCATGGAATAGAAGTGAGTTAAGTCAAAAATAGTAAAGCAGATGTGCGTTCAAAAGCGGAAGCGGTCGTTTTTCTCTCAGGATCTGATCTGAGGAACTGGAATTTTTCAATTTGGCTAAACGTTAGAAGTGTTTTACATTTTATTTTATTTATTTATTTATTTTCTTTGAATATTGCGATTCAAATGGTGTGGTGTAGTTTTCTCTGATCGACTCGCCATTCTTTACTTTATATTATTTCTCTCGTCTTCGATATTGTATAAAACTTTTTCTTATTTTAAAAAATTTCCACTAACACTTTTCTGCAATTTTAATCGTTTTGTGACATTGTAAAGCGTAATAGGGGCGTCGGTGGGCTGGTAGGTAAGGTAAAGGTTCCGGGTTCGAATCCAGCGGCTCCGCATTAGAACCTGACATACTTTTTTAAAAAACACCGGCACCCCGAGGTTCGATATGACCTCTGCTGTTGCGAACTCTCGTAAGAAAGAAATAATTGAAGTAGAAAATAAAATTGAAGAAGAACCTGTGTAAAAATTCTACAAATTTCACCTGAACTTAGAATTTTAAAACTATTATATTACTATTATTACTGGCATATAGTGCTATTACTTACTTTGTATTATATTGTTATTACACAAAAAACAGGATGTAACAGGGGGAAAATTTGAACAGAAAATCTTTTTTTTTCTTTATTGTAAACTTTTCTGCAAAGCTCTTCACCATATTAAAATGATTCGCTTTTCATACATAAAAAATTCATCAGCACAAAATCGTACCTTATATATTTAAGTTATATAAAACAACCTAGGAGCAGATAAATAATTTTTTTTAAATGTGTAATATTTTGTGATAAGTTTAGGTTGAAAAATGAACGTTTTACCATTTTTAAAAAACCTAAGAATGAATTCGTACGATTCTAATTAAAATAAAATCTATTGTAATGTACAAATTAGAATTTGTTAAAATACCGAAAAGTATCCAATTTTTGTGCAAATTCGCTAGTTTTCTGGGCCGCTAGATCAATTAATGTTTTACAATTAATTAAGGTTTTTAGTTGAGATAAAAAAGTCAGTGTCACAAGCGGGATTCGAACCCACGATCTTCGGCTAGATACGCCGCTGCTCTACCACTTGAGTAAAATTCAATATATGGGGTTGAGATGGGAAAGTTAGTGTCTGTATGGATCGAGGTCACGATAACTCAAGTATCTAGGCGAAGATCGTGTGTTCGAATCCTGCTTGTGACACTGACTTTTTTTTATCTCAACTAAAAACCCCAATTTTTTTGTTCAAACTTTTAATACCTAAATGACATAGAAAAATTGCTCATGGCAATCATTTAGAATTTGATGGTTCACAATATACAGTTTCTTTTGAAAAGGAATTACATTACAAAATTAAAATCCATTCGGTAGAAATTAATTAAAACAAAAAAATATTAGAACAAATCTGCCCAATCTGCTCACCTCAATTTCTTCCAGTATAAAATAAAAAAGACTTGATTTTTCAATTTTTGTATACAGATAAGAATATTTTAAGGTCTTAAGATATTCTTTGAAAATTATTCTGATCAATAGAAACTGCTTTAAATTATTATATTTTTACAAAATTTATCTTAAGTTCACGCCTTATAAAAAATTCATATTTAATTTTATCATTTCCAAAATATTTGAATTATCTTTATAACTGTTTATACATACAGATACATACCCATAGCTGGTTCTAACTGTTCATAAACACAGAGATATAAAAATATACATTGGAAGTGAAAACAAATTCTTTATTCCTCATTGGCTTTCCACTTGCTGTATATATGGATATTTATATTTTGTCTGTGAAATTGTTGACAAAATATGCACAAATGCGATTCTTTATACATTTGAGTTTGTTAATTGTACCAAATTGTCTGAGATAAAAAGTTATTAAAAAAAACAAAAACAAGACGGCGTAATTCTTATGATTATCCTAAGTAGTTATATTGTTAGCTATACCATGTGTTATTACGTATGTACACCATGTTGTAAATAATTATTGATTATTTTATCCCTCAACGTTTACATCGGCGATGGGTGAACATTTCCTCGATCACTTTCAAGGTTTATAGGTTAGAATGTAGGTTAAACCGCAACCCATTTTGTATTTACAAGTTGTCCGTAATTGGCCGAACTCACAAAATGCTGAATGCCTACTTAAAATAACCGGACGTTCGAACTTTCCTTGAGGTTATGGCAAAAACTAAAGCAGATTAGTTGTGGCAAAGGATTCAAAAGAAAATTATCCGTACTTTTTCCTGAAAACTGATGCTCAATCTTGATTTAACTTTTGATTAAATCTTGATATTATTATTATTCTTTACTATAGGTTGTATTTTTTTTTTTTTTTTTTAATCCTGACCGGCTATTGTTTTTAGTCGTTTCCGCCAGTGGAAGAGAGGGGGTCAAGATAAATAAATAGCTTTTCTATGTTTATGTGGACATTGAAAATCTTACATATAAAGTATTTACGAACTGGCATGAGTTTTTATTTAAAGTTTTAAAATCGTGTTTGAATCTGAAAGAACTCGTTGCTCAAGAGTACGAGACTCATTCTTCGGCCTGCGTTGCACAAAGTCGGCCGTAGGTGCCCGGAGATAAGGCATTTGTCCTGCACCCGGTACCACGGTGACCAGGAATCCAATTCACTTTCAGTTGCGTAATTTGACCGAAGATCGTGAGGTGACGGAAAAGGTCACGGCGCTGACAAAATGTCAGGCTCAGGTCTTAGAATAAATATTCCCGACTGCACGCCCTACCCGCGGACCCGGCAGGCATACAAAACACGCGATAACGGCTCTAATTGTTTTTAATAAGATTCCTTTGAATACATTCTGCCCTGTCGTCGCTTTTTAATTAAATCAAGTCGTTTTATCTTGAATTTATATTTAAAAACAAGTTACTTAATACACGCCAGCAATTTTAATGAGTTCTCGGTTCATACTTAACTTACTATTACGTGAAATAATACTGAGTGAATAAAGGATTCAACCGTTGGAACAATTTATATGCTAATTACACGCATAATATCATCAAATAATTGAAATTCTACATCAGAAATATTATGTCCTGTCTTACCCCCCCCCCCGTCACTGACGGAATTTCAACAACTTTATAATTTTTTTCTTAAATTTACGATTAATTGCGGGGATTCGAACCTAGAACCTCTAGCGTGATAAATACTACATAGACGCCCTCAGGGTTTTTTTCCCCTCGAGGTGCCTGTTTTTATTTGTATGTCGCGTTCGAATGCAGGGCTGGATTCGAACCCGAGACCTTTACCTTACAGATTGGTACTTAAGCGTTCAGTTTATTTTTATTTAAAAATTCAAACAATGTTTTAAATACCATTTTATTTTCAGAATCTATAAGGCTATTAAAATTGAAGGGCTTCTCTACCTTTTTGTAATTAAAGATTCGTTCAAACATGGCATGTTTCTTTTTTAAATTTTTATGACTGTTTCGCAACAGCAGAGGTCATACAAACCCTCAGGGTGCCGGTGGGTTCGAACCCGGGACCTTTAGTTTACAGTGATGAGCGCCTTGTCCCGGCCATCGACGCCCCTGAAAATATCAATGAAATATTATATTACTACAACCAAATTATTAATTAATTCTTGTTTTACTATACATTGGTAACACTGTCAAAAATGTTTCAGTACTAAAAACAAATTTAAAAATTATTGACAATCTGTGAGTTATGTGAAAATTCGAACCCAAAACCTCTAGGGTAACAATACCACACTTACGCACGAACCACTCACTACTGCAGGCATAGAACAAACATAAACTGTTTTATTGTCGTTACAATTACTATTCCAGAGATTTTCCGCTATTTCATGGTCAACGCTCTATTAAACTTATTTCATATAATATTGACGCTATTTGAAGACATTTTGTACAAAGGATTTTCCCGCTAACGCTAAATTCGTGAGGCGTTTTTAGTAATTGAAAGCTGTAGTGATTCAAGGCACGGTTCTTGGATGTTATGAATTTTTTCTTCCTGAGGACCTGACAGTCCTAGCATAAAACGTAAACATTAATTCGAGACAAATTCAGTTAAAAGAAAGTCAGGATGATAAGAGTCAAACACTGTTAAAAAAAAAAAGCTTGGGTTAGGTATTTTTATGAAAAATGATGTATTACAGAAGAGTTAGTCTGCCTCTTTCTACCTTAGAATTTTAATTTTTAAATTGCTTTATTGACTATACGCTAAATATTTTAATATTGGAACACTAAATATCTATTCTTAGGGGTCAGGTTACATGAAAAATTGTGCAATTTTAATTATAAAATAAACAATTTTCTTTTATTTCTACATACGTATTACAATTTTTTTAAATAGAAAATATTTTAAAGAAAAAACTATTTTGTTGACTTACCATCGCTAGTTTATGAGAAATTCATTCTAAGACAAATTACGTAGGACGCTATTTGAATTAGCGTACCGTTAAATCTGCACATGCGCACTTCAGTCAACTTTGTGTTCACGCCGTTGAATATATAAAATCTTCCTATTAAGATATTTTTAAATTATTTAACGGCTTATACAATTGATAACTACAGTTATAATATATTAAAGTAAATATGTAGTATTAATAATGTAAAATATAGTAACTATAAAATGTACTGTGTAAAACAAGTTGTTGACGCTATTTGAGTTAGCGTACCGTTAAATCTGCACATGCGCACTTCAGTCAACTTTGTGTTCACGCTGTTGTATAAAATCTTCCTATGAAGTTATTTTTAAATTATTTATCGGCTTATACAACTGATATCTAAAGTTATAAAATATTAAAGTAAATGTATAGTATTAATAATATATAATATAGTAACTATATTGTTATAAAATGTACTATGTAAAACAAGTTCTTCTTAAAAATCCACGAAAGAACAACGTCTTCTGTGATTATTTCTTGAAATTACTAATATAAAAATAAGAAGAGGTCTAAAACGGCATCCGGGAACGGAAAAAAGGGTAAAATACATTAAATGGATTATTAAGTTATATATAATGGGATGTGCGCGTTAATAGTCAATTTATAGATATATCTTGATCTCATGTTGAGTCTCATCGTCACCGCCGACTCATAAGTTAATAATAGCCGTGAGTTTCAATAATAACAGCAATAATTACCCTTTGGAATAATTTCACAATTTATTTATGCACAGGAACGTGCTGACACAATCTAATAAGAAATTTAACTTGCTCTCAAAGGTTAAATCCGTTTTGATATTAATTATTAATTATTTCACTACGGGGCGGATGTTAATAATTGTTCATTTATATAAGACACCTCCCATTGACCATGTAAATACTTTTTTTTTTTTTTACTATGTTCCCTTACATTTTGTTCAGGAAGGAGCATGCAATAACGCTCTACTTGTAAGAAGATTCCCTCAACAAGACCACTGTTGGGACTAAAACATTAAATTTTTTGTTTTGTTTCGTGAACTAAAACTATTTTTACCTACAATGAAACTGATTTAGAATTGGTTCGACAATTTTTTTGAAACGTGTGAAACTTCTTCTTCGTGTTCTTTAGTGTCGTGCTTTCATGAACTTGCTCCTCGCCATTCTTTACTTTATTTGAATCCTATCGTTTTTTTATATATTTCTGCGTAAAAGTACCAACTCGTTTATAAACTTTTTACTGGACGAAGAAGCGGCGAAAAAATCAAAAAATCTCCCGTGGTGGAAAATATTTTCCAGTCAGTTTTCCCACAAAACTATATACCATATTGAAATAATTAGTATTTCATTGTATAGAGTAATACCAGCTAAACAATTTTCGTGGAAAACTTTTCAAAACCTACACGGAAACAAAGAAATAATTTAATTTATTTAAAAAACGTTTATTTAACAAAAAATTATTTCTATTAAAACCGTTTGACAATTATTAATTTAACTAGTCTACATTCTAGTTTAGAATTCGAAGTATATCAAGAAAAATAAGATTGGTTGCAATCGACCAAATGAATTTATTTGAGAAAAACGACTACCTTTTGGCTTAATTTTTGAACAACTGCTTAAGTACAGGACATTTGCTTAGAGTCTTGCTGATTGAGTGTGGTGTTTTTTGGTTGAGTATGTGTATATATATACTAAACCTTTCTTCTTGCCTTGTTAGGGCATAAATATTTGGACTACTTTTCGTTTTGTTCTGTTAATTAAAGCTCTTGAATCGAAACTGAAATCGCTCTCTCTCTCTCTCTCTCTCTCTCTCTCTCTCTCTCTC
>CM077108.1:19731656-19742818 GCA_039619505.1 Cimex hemipterus
CTCTCTCTCTCTCTCTCTATCTCTCTCTCTCTCTCTCTCTCTCTCTCTCTCTCTCTCTCTCCTTTTTTCTTTTCTTTTTTTTGCGCACGCACCTGTAATGTTTTTTAACCAATTTATAGAAGTGTAATCAAATTTTGAAATGAATTAAATGCTAATTTATGTTTAGCTTAAAACCTAACAGACTTTACCTTGTTCCCGTATTATACCAGATAAAGCATCGTTTCCTAAGCTTAATAATTTGTAAAGATTTGAACAAAATATTGCTTGTTTGCATGTTGAAATGATCTGTGTACAACCGATCATAATTTCTCACTGACTCGTAAATATAATTTGCTTAGAGGAACACCGCGATATCTCGGCTCTTATCCTTCCGATTTATTGAAACAACTCAGTTTATAAATGAAATTCGCAAGTGTAATATAAATATGTGTCAGACCGTAAATACGTATATTAACCGCTCGAGGGTAACGGACACGGGGCACCGACCGACATATTTTATTCCACGATTACGAAACCGTCTTTAGTAGATCAGCCGCAGGTGTCGTTTCGACAAAACGGTTCCGAGTGGATCTAAACCCGTTTTATTTGATGTTCCTCCGAGAATATATAAATTAACCTAAGGGTCTATGAAAAGACCGTTCTTTAGCGTCCCGCCGTCCATATATTCTCGGCTGTATAACCAATAATAATAGGGGAAAAACATGTGTTTGATATCTATAAATATTCATTAAAGACAGGATTCATTTATATAATTTTTAGCACGTTCAAAATATGGGTCACTCCATTGTTATTTTTTTTATCATATCCAATATCCATTCTTCAATAACCACCATTCTCGATATTGAACAACATGAACAAACAAATCACTTTTTTCTTAGGGATAATTATTTTTTATTAAGTGACAGACGCCGATAAATTTTCTTCTTGAAAGACTTTCATACCCAATTGGCCAATGGAAGAAAAATCTCCACTACGTACACTAAGAAATCCTAGTAGTAAATCATTTCTTTACTTACTTCAAGGAGATTTATTGTTTTTGGAACTTGGAAATATTATGCAAGGCGCATACATTGTTCGATCCGTGTCTCTTTGTTATCTATTATTCAAAACGACACAAATAATTCAATGTTAATAAAAATTTATAGATCGTAGGAAAAGAAGGACTCAGAATCGATAACAAAAGGAAATCTTCACACAATTAGTTCTAAGATTAATTGCCAATTTTCATTTCGTACTATAATTACAGAATAATTGTTTATAGAGTTGATAGCTGTGATAAAAGTAATAGTTTATATTGAAAACTGCAATTTTTGAACTCGTCAGATGCTGTCTGTGTGATGTAGCTTTCATAAAAACGTTTTCTTAACCGTGCCGACGTTTCGACCTTTATTGAGATCATCTTCAGAACCTGGGATTTACAAACTTTGTTTATATTTAACAGATACGTTTAGGACGTGGAAAAAAGTGAGTAGAAATACTTGGATAGAATATAAAAATATTACAATTAATTAAGGTTTTTAGTTGAGATCAAAAGTCAATGGCACTAGCGGGATTCGAACCCACGATCTCTCGATGCTTGAGTTATCGTGACCTCGATCCACCTGGACTAACTTCCCATCTCAACCCCACCTTTTGAATTTTCCCTCCTTTCTGCCATTTTTCAATTTTTTTAATCTCAACTAAAAACCTTAATTAATTGTAATAAACTAATTGGTCAAAAGGACCACGAAATTAATTGAATTTAATACAATTGTATAACACTCAATTGTTTTTCCACATCCTACATTAGGTTAGTTAAAAACTTAAACAATGTTTGTAAATCCCAGGCTCTGAAGATGATCTCGATAAAGGTCGAAACGTTGGCACGATAAAGAAAACGTTTTTTCTGAAACCTACAACACACCAGACCGCATCTCAAGATTTCTGAATAATTATCGACCAACGGTCACCAATCACTTCTCACGAATGATCTGGATCTTGGTATGTCCTGGATGGAAATCTTTCGACCTATTTTTAAGATCATCATCAGGGCAAAACGGTTGAAGGTTGAAATTAGGGATGGTTGTGGCACTGCTCGAACAAGTGTGTCACACTACGCAACGTTTCTCTGGGGGACACCTGTTCCCAAATGTCAACTGGGTATGGCCTATTCTCAAACGGCGTGTTGGGCCATCGCTCAGCCGTGGTCTTGACACGAAACAGCTTCTCGGACGATCTGGCTGATTCTGTGAACGTTCTTTTATCGGATTCTTAACTGCTCGTACAACGGGCCGGATCGCGGTGGTTCTGTTTGGAGGAAAACGTCTCAGTTTTCGCAGACTCGTCTACCGATTGCCCTCCAGCCCAAAGTATACGCAGACGACTACCACCATTTTACCGAGGCGTTCCAACCCATCATATCTGCCTAATGAAATCTACACGATGAGAGGTTCCACCGAGAATATGTCACGAATAGCCCAAACCTCGCTCAGGGAATCAGTACAGACGAGCAATTATGAATAGTAAAGGCGATTACGAATCAAAGAGTAAAACTGCAATTAGTGTTGTGTTTTTATTGACAAATATAGAGTGCAACTTTAAAGTTCTTTGTTATAATAACATTGTTTTGCGAATTATTTACCTCCCATTGTTAATTAATAATGTAAAAAGAGAGGTGCAACAATTGGAAGAAAAGTCTAATTTGAGAAAACTACGAGATAATCAATGATTTCGGGTCATGTGAACCGTCTGAAAACGAGCCCGATGAGAAAAACCTGAAGAACGACAGAATAATTCGCTTTTTAAATAAAAACGAAAAGAAATTAGGCTAATTTATTGACGAACTAATTAATTTTAATTTGCGATAATTGGAAAATATATAAAAATGTCGGTAGAACAATTGTTTATGCATTTTGTCAATTAAAATTATTTAAAAAACTGAAAGGCAGTCAGAAAGAAAACAGACAAAATTATCTTAATATAATTGATCAATTATGTATTAAAACATCTCGGATAAGGTTAGTTTTAATGAAATTCCAATAAGCATGGTGATTCTAAAATAATGCGTCAAACTTTAGGAAGTGTCCAAAAATATTCTTTTGACTGATTTTCTCCATACAAATGGTCATATCTTCCGAACCCCAAATCTATTTTAAAATATTGAGGAAACATTTTTGTTGTATTTTGTTTGTTGACAAATTCAGCGATCTGGTTGTAGGCACAAATCTGCAAGTGTATATACATAATTAAACATATACAGAGTTTTGAAGGAGTGTACTGTAGAGTTCACTACCCGCAGTCCACCAGCAATCCCAGCTTTTATCATTTACAATAAAATACCATCAACCGTGGAGAATCATTCACTCTCACCTCGGAGTCATCATAGACGTCGGTTTTATCCGTCCAGCCGCCGCTCCAGGTACTCTCAATATCTAGGTCAATTCAGCACCCGATTCATGCAGTTCCTAGGTTCAAACTTTCATTAATTCTTAAATAAAAACTTCCCATTCGCTAAATTTGGGTGGTGGAGTAATCGATATTCCTTTATAACATTTTACACCCATTGTACAACTTAATTGAGCGTAGGTGAATACTAAATATTCCATTAGCCCTGTTACACTAAACATTCACGCTGATAAATACATTCAATTTCATTACTCGCTACGTACACAAACAATCAGTACTATGAACCTTAGAAGAACCACTCCATCCAAAAACCGGAACAGAAAACCTTCAGATACGTGCAGCTCAATCACGATTCTTATTTTGGGTCGTATTCATACCCGCTCTCTGAGCATAATCAAGGAATTGTAACGTTCAAGTAGGTGGGACCCATCGAAATTACGCATACGCTAGATTTTGCCCAAATTGTCTCAGTGTCAAACCCCCATGACCTACTTTTAATCGGGTGGGGACGACCCTTCTTCCACTAGTCAGGTCCTCCGAGTGTCACCGACAGTGCCCTTGATACGCGAGCGCTGACGTTTGACAGATTCGTGAATCTCTCTGTACGACGGTTTGTCACAGATCGGAAATTCACTAAGTTTGAAATAAAAATTGTCAGCATAGTAAGGACGTTTTTAGGGGCGTCGGTGGCCGCCACGGTTTAGGCGTTGACACGGCGCTCATCACCGTAAGGTAAAGGTCCCGAGTTCCAATCCAGCGGCCCTGCCTTCCAAGGGCTTTTTTCAAAAACACCGACACCCTGAGGGTGTATACGACCTCTCCTGCTGCAAACCCTCGTAAATAAATAAAAACTACTTTTTTATTTATTTTTAGCCTTTATGGATTATTAATAATGCGAGGTAATTAGTTAATAGTTAATTTGTTAAATACAAACAATGTTTGTCAATCCCAGGCCCTGATGATGATCTCAATAAAGATGGAAACGTTGGCCTAATAAAGAAAATGTTTTTCCGAAACTACATCACACCAGACCGCATCTAACGATTTCTTAATAATAATTATTATTAATAGTTTTAAAACCAAAGAAAAATGATTATAGCCCCCCTTTTTTTCAAATTGGTTGGCTGATTTGCTAATAGAAAATTGAAACAGACCAAATAAATGATGTAGTATAATACAAATTGATTTGTATAATACACAATTGAGTTATAATTTTTGTCTTCAAGAAAAATAGTTTTTTAACCAAGGCAAATTACAAATTTATCTAAACTACTGAGGTTGTTTTTTATTTATATCAATAATTTACGGTTTTAAATTCTCAAATTTGATTTATTAAATACTGAACCCTGTGCGTATCATGAAACTAATGTCGAGATATTCAAATCGAAGTTATTGATTTTCTCAGGTAATATTAAGGATTCTAATATTTTGAAAATTGCATTGAAGCAAGCCCCGACCTCTGGCATTTTCCAATCGTGTATTAAAAGCGCTTAATTTACAAAGAAATAGGATGGATCGGATGTTTGAAAGGTCTCTGATTGATAGTTCGGCGTCGATTAGGGAGAAAAAAACGGAGATTTCTCAGTAAACTAATGAGGGGCCGTGGTCGAAGAAAACAGACATATATCATCCCATGGCTGTACCATCGACCTTAAGAAAAGAAGAGAGAGAAAAACCTCCGAGATTGGATATTTTAAATTCCGTCTCAGACATCGTCAGGCCTGAAACAAGGCTAACTGCTGCTTTGTAATTACAAAACTCGGTTTAAAAAATAAACTTATCTCCCCGCTTTTAATCGATAGCGATGCAAATCTGTACCGCCCGGAGGGGAATGGAGATTTGCCGATACACAAGTTTACCAGCGATGTCTACTTTATGTTTGAAAAAAAATATATTTCATGGTAATGTTGAGATAATGCGACATAAAAAGAAAAGAGTTGCCAGTAATAAATTACACCAAGTGAACATTTTCCAGTTAGACTGGTTTTGTTCTACTAACCTCAAAACCAAACACATAAGCTAAAAAAAATCTCAGGAGATGAAAAATATAACAATTAGAAAAAATACATATTTAAAATAAATTTTTATAAGTGTATTTAACATGATATTGAGACAAGCCCCAAATGTTCTTGGTTCTACCGTCTGACCCGTTGAATATGTGAATTTTAAGCCTCACCTTATTTGGCCTGTACACTTTTTACTGGCGTATGCTTTAACATCCCACAACAAACTGTTTCCTTATTCATTTGTTTAATGTATAAAATTGTTTTCTTAGATTAGAAAAATCAGAATGTATAACTTTAATTATTTATTTATTAAAAAATGAAAATAAGGATTTTAAAGCATAACCCTAAAAATCTGGCTCTCGCAAATTCTCAATGTTTATGTTACGTTTCAAATTCAGCCTATGTTATTAATTAATAAAAAATGATATATATTTATTTATTATTTATGAAAACACATTATATTTAGAATTGTGTTAAAGTGGTGAGGAGCGGTAAAGAATGCGGTAGTTAGAAAAACACTCTTTCATTTTTTTCCCGACGTTTTGACTTTTATTCGGGTCATCGTTAGAGCATAAAGTGTGATGCTATTCTTGCGGTGTCATATTAGTCTTGTGTACAAATATTGTTATAACACACATTATATTTAGAAATAATAAAGAAAACATGGTAAAAATAAAAAAGAGGCAAAAGGTTTTACAGAGTATTGCAATTCATGTCCTAGAGGCGTTGTTGTAAAGCTCCTTCACTGATGATGAGCTATAGGCTCGAAATCCAGACGTTCAAAAATACTTACTGTAAGTAGAAACTATTTTATTAAAAAGTCCATTACAGTTCGTGGCTATATTGAACAATTAACTTTTTTCAATTAATCTTTATGAAAAATATTGGCATAATAAAACCGTTTGAAAAATGGCAATAAGGAGGGAAAATTCGCAAAGTGAGGTTTAGATGGGAAGTTATTGTCCGAGCTGGTCGAAATCTCGATAGTGGTAAAGCAGCGGGGTATTAAGCCGAAGATGGTAGGTTCGAATCCCGCTCGTGCCATTGACTTTTTTTTATCTCAACTAAAAATCTTAAATTAATTGGTCAAGCGGACCACGAAATTAATGAATTGAATTATTTAAAAAAAAATGAATATCACACTCATTCCACCATTTATTTTTTTCTATCGGATTTATAGCTGTTCGTGAAAGAAAATAATGTCTAAACATTGACTGAAAAACGGTAAGTTGTACAAATAAGTTGATTGTTGACCCTCACTTACACTACCAAAAAAATGTATATTTGTATATCCGTTGTAGAGCCTTGAAGACGGTGAAATAAAATACGGAAAACAGGCATCCTTTAAGTACATAGGCATCCTCCCATCAAATATATTGTGAAAAAAATAGGAACTTAAATTTTTGACATTCTAGACTATTCAATTTTTTAAATGCCCTAGGGGCAAATAATGGATGAAGTGAAAGTTGGGCGGTTCTTTTGCTTGATGGATTTCTCCCTTGGGACGATCTGACAGCGAAATAAAAGTTTATTGCGTTCGTCAAACGGCTTTAATTGGCACGATGTCGGTCCGCTTATTGTTGCCTTATCGTTTCCCCAACTAGGTTCGATCTTATATATTGCAGGCAAATTGAAAACTGTAATTTTGTCAACGATCATTTTGACCTGTCAGAAATGTTTCGGCATTTGGCCATCTTTAGTGTTTAGTCTGTGAGATTTCTATGAATTTTTTTCTATTATCCAGTGAGCTATTTTATAAAATTTATTGTGGTTTAGTTTAGTTAAACAAGTGGATTTCATGCCATTGATGTGTTACAACCATTGATACCTTCCAGCCATAACGAAAGAAAAAACTAATGGAAAGAAGGATAAAATTCGGTTCAAAATTTGATCAAATTCAATTTTATCGAACAATTTCTATCCAAGCATTGTAAAGAGCCCAAATTTCTATTTATAAATCTTGAACATTTAAAAAATTTACTAAGCTCTTCCAAAGCCTTTGCATATTCTTCCTGGCCATGTTAGAACATCAAGGCGCTTAAAATTTTGAAATGTCGTTTCAGTTTATTCGTATGTGCCATTAGCACGATTACACATTTAACGCGATGCAAACGTTAATGATGCCGGTCATACCAGTTGCGTTAGAAACCTGATGAAACTACTGTTTCTACCGTGTGTTTCAACTGTTATTAATCATTTTCTCAAATTTCTAGTTTCCAACGATTTATTTGGTGAATGATCGGGTATAATTACTTTATTTTATCTGACCAATATCTTCTCTCATCTCTCTCTTTTTCTCTCTCTCTCTCCCTCTCTCTATCTCTATACCTACCTACTACCTACCCTATCTACCTATACGTCTGTCTCTCTATTTTTCTTCTTTTCTCTCCCATTTTATTTCTTTTCTCTTTCCTTTTCATTTTCAGCACCTGTTTTGGCTTCTTTTCTTTCTATGTATTTATATGTGACTATTCACAATCTCTCTCTCTCTCTCTCTCTCTCTCTCTCTCTCTCTCTCTGTGTGTGTGTGTGTATTTATTTATTCATTTCTTTTTCGCACTCTATCTGTCTACCAACTTATCTCCTTCTTTCTCACCTGCATATTTGAATCAATTTTTTCTTACCAATGCCTCGAGTCAATTTCAAATTTTTGTAATGTTACCGCTTTCAAGACCAAAAACAATACTGTTATAAATAATAGTCCCTCCAATGCAATAAATACTCTCTCTTCCGCTTTTCTCTGTCTCACACCCTCTCCTTCTAATCATTGAAATCTAATACAGTATTTCAGTTTAGATGAGTCGTCTTGGAGAGCATATCTTGAGTGACGCGCAAATAAAAACAGAAGTTTGCGGTTTCATAACATGATTACGGGTATTCACTGGCATGCCAAAATTGTTCAATTTTGTTGATTTACTTGCCGGGTAATGCTTTGGGTTTAAGGTATGCAAGTTAAGTAGGTTACATCAAAACGGAACGGTTTCCTCATCAGCATCCATCAAGTCGGTCCGTGTCAACCAATTCACCACGTTTTCTATTGAATTTTTCACCGGGAGTTCTCTCCGTTAATGCGAGGATCCTCAAAGAATCCGGGGGGCACGCGTGGGCGTCCGGATACCGTGCACCGCCGTTGTCATGACGTAACCGAAAGGAGTTTCGAAAATGTCAGAATAAATCATCGCTAGCCCGCCGAGACCGCCGTCGACTGTTCGACTCATTCCACGTTTTCATTTGGAACCGAAATTATCAAGATTATGAGAGACAATCTTGTGGAATTTAAAATAGGACGTGATCCAATGAGATTATTGTATGATGCACGCGCCATTTTGATATGATTGAACATGATTTCTTAATTTCACCCATTGAGAGGTTTCCAATCTTAAGAAAATTTCTCAATGACTTATTCATATATTAAATTTATAGAAGAATATGTTTAGGGAAATTATTAAACTCACATTTCCCAAAGTTAACAGATAGGAAAATCTACTGACATTAATAAAGGTTTATGATTTCAGACATGCTTTCCCGTATACTCGGTTGTCCTAAAAAGGACGATGAGGATCATTAACCTCCGCACCTAGCCTATTCGGCTTTATCGTACGTTTTGATTCTCAAGATGAGAGATGACACACCTCCACATACGACATAATGGTGTTACTGCTGCAGCATTGGTGTAGCCCACGACAATCTCGCTACCTGCTTGCCCGTTCGGATTAGTCGGGCCTGCATTGAGCATCACATGGTATGCCGTGCGCAAAGGGCTACCTACCAAAGCCGAAATACATCAGCCTCGCCTCCCGCGAACTCCTTAGATAGAGAAGGGCTATCTCCCAGAGTAATGGGACTTCCCTAGCTTAGAAACTACCGGATCCGCTCCGGCCGCGGGTTTGTTTAAAGTGGAATTGCTAACCACTCCCTAGAGGAGATGTTAAAGCCTCCAATCGAGCTCAGCCTGCACAGCAAAAGCATACTGCGGGAACAACGGATTCACTACCCATTCCCATCCGCCACTACCGTACACGCTGCCGTCCGATCCGCTGTATCCCGTGAGACCTACACTCAGAGAGATAGAGTCGCCTTCTCTATCTAGGGAGTACGCGGGTGGGCTGGCCGTTGTATTTCGGCCGGTCGGCCTTGCGTGCGGCATTAACCATTCTGACGAAGTGGGATCGAGGCGGTAACAGCCCTTCGGGGTGCGAAACCTCTACACTGTCGCTTCGGCGGCGGTGCGTCAGCTCTCACTTTGAGAATCGGACTGTCCGGTAGGGGCTTTTTAGCCTAGGTACGGACATTAAAGATCCTCATGTCAGCCCGACCATGAGTCCGGGAAAGAATGTATCCCGTGAGGCCGGGTGTTTAACGATGGTCATGCACAAGTTTCGTGCGAAGGCCAGGTAGAAGGTAGCCTCTTCTCTAAGTACCACGGCCAACTACAGTCTATTCCAATTGTAACAGAGACTGAAACCTATAGCATTTCTGTTACCCTGTAGTAAAACTGGTTATGCACCCTCCCCCGGCAATGCAATGTGATTTGGTATCCAAACTCTCGTGTACCCCCGAGACCGACATTTGTGCTTTAGAAAGGTTGCCACGCCCTCAGGGCTACCCCATTATTTTGCTTCCCGGACAAGGGTTGTGAGGGGTCACAGGAAACAATGAAGGAATTCGGAGTGAGAGAGGGACGAGGATAAGGACATTAGGAACACCTTTCTTGGGCCCCGGACCTTAACCACATTATTCCACCCGTCGTCGTAGTTCCACACTAACTGGCTACGATTCCCTGGGTGGCTATGATTTCAGACAGTGAATTTCCGAGTAAATAGTGTATTTACAACCTTTTCGCTCTATAGAAAGTATGAAATATTAAGCAGGGAGAGGCGACGCCATATACACTTACATCAAAACCAATATTTCATGTAGTTGATTTACGACGGCTCTTGAAACTAATTCGTCTGTAAACGAAAAGTTGCTCATGCTATTGATATGGATATAGATGAAGGTGTATTAATAGGATTTATGGTACACTGCAACCCATTCTGTGCTTATATCGGTAATTCCTTATTCATCAAGGAACTTGATTAGGAGTCCCCGTTCAACGTTGAATTTCTTGTACACAGTGGTAAATATGGCAACTTATTTTGTTAGTAGGTTTGTTGGTGTTTCCTCTGGTTTTGCATACGCTGGGATGGGTAATGACATTCTTCTTCAATTGCCCATTTAGGCTGCAGGGTGCTGTTAAGAATCCTATTTGTGTTCCGCCTTTTTTTTATGCATTCTCTTATGTTGGGAGGTTCTTGGATTGTTTGTGTTCAATGAGTGAATTCAATGGTTTCCCCATTTGCTTTTGTTTGTTTAAAGTATTCTTTTTGTCTTGTCCTGGGTCCCGGCAGAGGGTGACGTTATTTTACAATAGCGCTTCACTACCATATTTGGGCTAATGTTGTTTAAACTTTGTGCTTTGAAGGCTGCTTGGCTGTTTGATATAATAGCTGTATTCTTGGTTTAGATTGAACTGGGTACATCTCTCGGTTGGATGGACCTCTGCCAGGAAGAATTGGGTATTTTCCCATGATGCAGTTGGTTTGTTTTACTAATTGAGTACTATCTACCCGGTCCTGATTCAAGCTGATCTTAAAGGCTGATACGTCTGAACCGAGACGATAAAAGTCAAAAAATGTTTAATATTGATTTAATAATCTTTAAGTAGAATTTTAGAAACCATACTTAGGCATTATGAACTATTTTGACCTACTGATCTAGAATCTTCCTGGT
>CM077108.1:19747818-19760877 GCA_039619505.1 Cimex hemipterus
CTCTCTCTCTCTCTCTTTGTTTACATAAGATGGTCCATCAGTTTCTCACTCTCTCTCTCTCTCACTCTTTCTTTTTCTCACTCCCTCTCCCACGCGATGGAAATTCAGTAGTTAATCTACCTACATATTTTATCTATCTATGTTTATATTTATCTATATATCTCTATCTTTGTTTTTATTTTTAAGAAATTTCCAAGAGACCTAACTTTGCGAGATTAAACAAAACCATCTCTCTCTCCTCCCTCTCTCTCACTCTCTCTGTCTCTCTCACTCTTTCTTTTTCTCTCTCCCTCTCCCATGCGATGGAAATTCAGTAGTTAAAGTTGTTCTTTGTTGTCCTAATTAATCAAGTGTAATTAAACCATGTACTCTTGACTAATTTTTGAAAGGCCTATAAGTAATTTTAAATTTGAACGATTGAGAATTCAACCGTTGAAGCGCTCCATGTTCACGTCCCATATTCTTAGAGGATGAACAATGGCTTTCTCAGGATGAGCCAATATTTAATGCAGTATGATAATATTTCTCCGTCAATTATTCCGTACGCGGTGCGAATCTAGCCCGCCGGATGGAGAATGCCGCTCAGCCCTGTTAAATTGTTCCTAGCTGAATTAATGACCAGGCCATTGTCTCTTAATATTAATACTTAAATGTCAGTGTGATTTTCACAACGTGACCTTTTTCACTTTTAAGAGATAAATCATTTTTTCATCCTTTTTTTATTTTTATTTTATGAAACCCCGCGGAGGAAAGCTAAAAGTCAATAATGTCTCACACTCTTTCCTCCTGTGTAACTTTTTCGAACACTTTGAATTATTGATAAGGCTGAATATCAACCGACTGAGACGATGTTTTCGACGATTTTACTATTATTACCGTCTTGCACCTCTCCTGGACATCCTCAGGTACTCACTTTCTCGCTAATCCTTCGATCGGGGTAGTTCGGGCATTTTTCCATCATTAGATGTAATTTCCTTTTATTAGCTAGTATGATGTAGAGTGCGTGCATCTCACATATATTTTAAGAAATGCATTTCAATTATTATGCTTGAAAGTTACTTTTTTCAAAACGAAAAAAAAAACACATTTTTAATTTCAGATTATCTCATTTTAACTGAAATGATTTTTAATTCAAATTAAACCTTTTTACTTTTGTCATTTTAGATTTTTATTAACTGAAATTATTTCGTTTTAATCTAAAATTGAATCTTTCTTTGAAACATTACTAAAAACGTATGATTTGGTATGAAATAAAATTATGTAAAGTAAAAATTACAATTAAAATTAAAAGCCGTATAAATTAAAGTAGAATAAATCATTTTTAATTTAAAATTAATCCTTTTTCGTAGGAAATTAATTCATCGTAATTTCCAATTTTCAACTCTTTTTAATTTTAGATTTTTATTAACTGAAATTATTTCGTTTTAATCTAAAATTGAATCTTTCTTTAAAACATTACTAAAAACGTAGGAGTTGGTATGAAATAAAATCGTGTAAAATAAAAATTACAATTACAAATACAAAGTATATAAATTAAAGTCAAAAAATAATTTTTAATTTAAAATTAATCCATTTAACTCTTTTTAATTTAATTTTTTATTTTTTTACTTTAAATTATTTCGTTTTATTCTACAATTGAATCTTTCTTTAAGACAATAATAAAAACTTAGGACATTTGGGAAATGTAAGCATGTAAAATAAAGTTGTTATATTAAAATAACTTATATGGTTATAAGGTAAAATTAACCCTTTTTAATTTCAAATTAACATTTTTTCACGCCAAAATAACACTTTTTAAATTCAAATTAACCAATTTAACCATTTAATTATCCTTTTTTCTAAAATCCAATTAACCAATTTTATTTAAAATTAACGCAATTTAATTTGAAATTAACTATTTTGATCACATTCTATAAAAAAAAACACTTCAGAGGTGAAATATAAAAATAATTGGGCTCTTAATAACTTATGGAAAATTATTTACAATTAATAATTACATTAAAAATAACCTAATAAATTTTAACAGTGAAATATGCTTTCACGGTCCGATTGACCAATTAACATCATTCAATTAAGTAAGGTTTTTAGTTTTGATTAAAAAAAAGTCAGTGTCACGAGTGGGATTCGAACCCACGATCTTCGGCTAGATACGCCGCTGTTCTACCACATGAGCTATCGTTGAGGTTGTGCTGGTAAGTGAATGGATCGAAGTCACGATAGCTCAAGTATCTAGCCGAAGGCCGTGGGTTCGAATCCCGCTCATGACATTGACTTTTTTTATCTCAACTAAAACTCATAAATTGAAAAAAATAATTGGTCAATTGGACCACGAAAACTAGCGGATTTAAAAAAAAAGGATTACAAAGTCTTATTCTGTAGATCAAAAAGTTCATTTAAAATTGAAAAAACTAGTGATATGTGAAAAAAGGGTTGAGTTAGTACAGAAAAAGATAATTTGTTGGAGGAACGTTGTAACTGTTTTCTCACGGCGGTGCCGACTGACTGTTCTAAGATTCCAACATATGTTTTTGACATTTCACCGTCCTAACTTGACGGCGACATCTTTGTAGGTTCGTACCCCGAAGTTTGTGCCGCTTATGAAACTTCGATATGTTAATAAACCGTAACGATAACCGAGTCAACTTGTTCATGTAGAAAGCATATGAAACATAACGTTCTTCTTATAGTTGGAATGGGAAGGCAGATCCTTCCAGAAATCTATTGTGATTGTTCAATTATTCACAAGAGAACAAGGTAATAAAATTGGGTTTGGATTGTTAACAACGATGTGTGTTTTAATATTTATATAAATTATGGTATAAAACATCATTGATTTCGAGGAGAACCTAGGATATCTGCCATAGCGAAACAAAGATTTCGTAAATATAGATGATTCAGGGTGTATTTTATACTGAAACAAACAAAGAGGATAAAAGGCTAAAATTATAAAAATACAATTTATTAGCCCAGTTACACACTTTTATTAGTTATTTTTTGTATAAAAAATAAACAATAAAAATCGCTTTTCCTAGTCTGCCATGAAACATATTCTCAGCTACTTACTTTACTTTCTAACAATTACTCTCTACCTCTTAATTTGATCTTTACGGGTCCTCTTTGTCTGAAAATTCTTGCTGTGCTCTTCTACCTTCTATACTGAAGATGGCGAAATGCTGAAACGCGTCTGACGGGCCGACACAGCTATCATCGGAAGGCCAAAATGATCAGAGACGCCCAAATTACAGTTCATGACCCCGCAGGCCTCAAAGAGATATCCGCAACATGATAAATTTTGCGTTTCCTAAAAATAAAAGAATAATTGATTATTTGGAATGTTTTTTTTTTTTGTTTTTTTTTTTGGCAGAGTATTTATTCACGCGATTTGTAAATTTTACGTGGTTTTAGAGTGAGGGTTTGGTTTATAATTATACATAAAGTAATTAAATTAACATTCGTGTTAAATACAGTTTGAATCGGTCGATGCGGCCGTTTTCGGCAAGGCTGACTCAGATAAGCGTATGTGTGACATGTTCCGGTTGTATAAGTATCAAGGACGTGCATTCCACTATCGTCGTTTTGAATACAATGCTTTCTCATCCTCGTTAACATAACTGGGAACGATAAAAAAAAAAAGACCGGATTGATTTCTCGCATATTTTTCCTTTTTTCTCCCTCTTTCTCTCTACCCTGAGTGCACCTGCCTTTTCACTTTTCTGACCGCTAATGGGGAAAACTATCCGCTGGTTCAAGGAGAGAATCGTAAATTGACGGAAGGGCGAGTTGTTCTTTTATCTTTGAAACCTGTAGATGCACGACGCCTCAGCCTCACGACGCGCTTTCACAATGCTCATGTAGATTTGATAGCATTCCATTTTTTGTAAAGTTGAATTCGATGACCGATGACCTCCGTTAAAGCATAAATGCCTCCGACTTTCTAAAATCTCAGAAGCTTAATTTAACCATACTAGGGAATAATTTTTTTTCATTTTTTTATTAATATCATTTATTGTAATTAAATAACTTGAATAATAGAAGTTGGTGTTTCTCATATTACACAAATAAAAGTAAAATGAAATTTTAAAAAATGACAGCACAATAATAAAAATGATAAATTTTCTAAATCATACATAATACAATATTTCTCAAGATTTCTCATTTTAACTCGTTTTCCTAATGCAGATAAACAAAAATAATAAATATTATTTGTATTTTCCAAGTAGTTTTTGCCTTTAAATGAAATCAAATATAGCATTTTTTTAAATCTTTACTACTACGGAAGTACTCGCATTAAAAAATCCTCGGCGATGAAACTCTTAAAGGATTTCTTAGAATAAGGATATTTCACAGTAAATATGCGTAGGAAAGCTCGAGATATTTTTCATTCGTGACCCCAACTGTTATAATTGAATTGAATTTATTCGGACAGATACAAAATACCATGTTAATTCTCAATGGAAGAGCTATCGGTTTGGCTCATGGCTGGCATAAACTTCTCTTCTCTCGTTTATTCATCTATTTCATAAAAACCTGTCTTTCATAAAAAGGCTTAGGCTATGGTTTTTTAATGTATCCACTGATGTAAGGCTTGTACAATTAACTAATCCGTAAAAAATCAATTTAATGTGTAAATAAAAAATGAAATTGAAAAATGACAAAAAGGAGGGAAAATTCAAAAGGTGGGGTTGAGATGGGATGTGTCCGAGTGGATCGAGGTGACGATGCCTAAAGTGGTAGAGCAGAGGCGTATCTAGCCGAAGGTCGTAGGTTCGAATCTCGCTCGTGACACTGACTTTTTATCTAAACTAAAAAAAAACATTAATTAATTGCAAAATATTAATTGGTCAAGCGGACCTCGAAAACTAGTGAATAATTAGATAGATTGAAAAAAATATTAAATTGACTGTAAAAGGTATATGGCAAAGTAGAGGCGTACCTAGACGAAGGTCGTAGGTTCGAATCCCGCTCGTGACACTGACTTTTTTATCTCGACCAATAGCTTTCATAAATATTAATTAATTGAAAAATATTAATTGGTCAAACGGACCAAAAACTCTAATGGATTTTTCCATAACTTGGCCATTTTATGACAAATTTAAAATCCGTTTCCACCATTGTTTTCATCACAAAAAATCCGCTGAAATAATCTGTCAGGTTGGGAAGGGTCGCATTTGTAATTTTGAAGCTGAACTAGGATTGAAATACGCTGTATAATTTTTCGTACTTCATTTTTTCTGAACGGAAAGTTGCTTTTTGTAGCAAGACGGCCCAACCGGTTCCGAAAACGATTAGAACCAAGAAAAAACTTCATTATTTTATTTAAAAATCCCTTATTTTTAATGTACAATTCAATTCTAGACGTTATTATCTGTCACTTTTATTTAGTGGAAAATTTTGAAGAATCCCGCTCGTGCCATTGACTTTTTTTAATCTCAACTAAAAACCTTTATTAATTGTTTAAACAAGGTTAACCTCTGAATAGAAAAAAATTAATATAACAATTGGACTTCATTTTTAACGGTTCATTTTTAAATACCCTATTGTTCAATTAATTAAGGTTTTAAGTTGAGTTCCCTCGAGCACTAACTTCCCACCTCAACCCCACCTCCTTTTTTCCACTTCCTCACGAGGGGATCAAAATCACGATAGCTCAGGTGGTAGAGTAACGGCGTATCAAGCCGAACGTCATGGGTTCGAATCCTGCTCGTGACACTGACTTTTTATCTCAACTTAAAACCTTAATTAATTGAATGTTGTTAATTGGTCAAGCGGACCTCGAAAATAGTGAATTTACTCTATTGTCTTAATTTTTAACAAAAAACATCAAACGAGAAACGAAATTTAACATTTTTTTACAATATTTCTTCCAACCGGACAGTATTAAGAAAATGTTGTTTCTGTCATAAAAACAATCTATTTTAATATTTTGAATCTTTTCAAATAACTTGCACTTAATCCGACGATTGTACTATTCTGCACGCTGCCCTGAGAGAAAGGGAGCCCCACATGGCAGTGTACTCGGACCAGCCCTCTACCTCATCTGCACTTCAGAAGTCCCGAACACACACCTCAGTCTCTTTGAATCTTTCAACGCTTATTTCATTTTTAATTCTAATTTTTCAATTATTTCAGGAAAGCTCCAGCCGCACGAGTTGCACATAGCCGAATGGAATAAACTCTGGTATATTAAGGTAAATGAAAGCAAATATTCACAAAATAGACCGATTCGCACTAACAAAAAGTGAAAAGCTTAGACTACTATGAAATTATCACCAACAAAATCCAACGTACCGAGAAAAAAAACTAGCATTTTTCAGTGCACTAGCGACTTATTTATAAGAATTAGATGTACTGAACTTTCAATCAGCCAAAGAATACTTCAAAGTCTTCAGACCACCATTGATGCCATTCATTACTTTGTGTTGGACATCTAATCCCAAACGATTTGTCACGTTCTATCTATAAAAAAAAGGAACGATAAGAATAAGTGCGTAATTTTAATAATTTTTGTTACAAAAGGGTTTTTCATTTAAAAATACGAGATTTTCTAGAAAAATGGATTTAAGTTTAAAGAAAAATGTAGTATTCAATGTCAATTTATGGCCAATAATAAATTTTGTATGCACTCCAATAGAAATTTTTAAAAATTAGTGCTTAATGGAAAAGATAAGGAAGTTTAACAATATCCCATGTTTGTGAACAAAGTAATACATGTAAAAAAAAAATAAAAGATAAGAAAAAAAATTTCTCGGCGAATCGACAGAAAAGGAAGAAGTGGCTATTCACTTTTGTAAACAGGTGGAGGTTGTGTATGCAGTTTTTATAATTTTTCCATGCGGTAAGTGGGAACATTTTGGAAATAGAATATTTTGAATTTGGGATGATCGTTATGATAAATCGTTTCAATCTTCTCTTCATCATTAATTAAAAGCATTTACCGATGTCAGACTTTGAGCAGCATGTTGATTTACAAGCCATCGGCAAGAAGTGGTTATATAAATGTATTTTGTGTTGTTTATCGTAGATAGAAAACAAAAGGGTGCTCGGGACTGAACCCTACGGAACACCCCTATGTAATAGAAGCCGCATGAATATTTTGCTTTCCTGTAATGAACTGTCACAAGACACAAACCAATTTACCATTGAGCTGAAAACGAGAGAGGCTAAATTTTTAGAAAGGTGACACGGTCAACCCCAACCAAAAACAATACTGTTTGAGTACAAAAATATAAATTTAAAATAAATCTGTCCTAGGTTCCTAACCCATTAAATTGATCAAACAGAATCCACATTTACCGTTTTATCAGACGAAAAGACAAGGAGAAGAACAATGGCTGCTGGATCCCCAATTTTACTGTAACAATGTTAAATTAAAAAAATATTATTATTGTAAAAAATAAATAAATATTTTAATTTTTTTAAACCTATTTTGGCATCAACAGATAATGGTTGTCCCCTTTGTTGTTAATGGAGTTTATTTTATTTTATTTTATTTTTACTGATATTTCGAAGAAAGTTTTCCCTAAAAAACACAATTGTTGTTGACTTCTACTTCCTGTTATTTATACCTTTTTGAATCCTGTATCTAAAAAAAAAAAAAAAAAAAGAATCATGAAGAAATTGATGAATCACGGAAATTCGTATTACGAAAAGTAAGAGTTTTTCATGAAAAAAATTGTCATGTAACTTTTTTTCAGTAAAAGTTTGGGTTCGAAAAATAAAAAAAAAATCGTAAAATTATAATAGAATTTTTATAGTCAAGATCCCACGAAGATCCGTTCGCCCCGTTAAAGAGATTTTGTAAAATTGAGACAAAACGTGCACGTGTGAAGGGTTAATTGACAAGGAACACCCAGGTAAGAAAAAAAAACTTCCATTTAGAAGGGACATGGCAGAAATGAGAAATGATGGAGTAATATGAATCCCTCTTCCCTTGCCAATCCGCCTGTCAACCGTCGAGTGTTCACGTCGGAAATTCAATTAAACTGTTACCACGGGTGGAGGGTCAGTTGATCACGATTGAAATTCAACGTAAACTAATAAAGTCGCATGGAAGAATGCACTGAGACAAGGCCAATTGACTTTTCAAAGTGAATAACTCGTGAGTTACAGGTTTTTCTTGACCATTTTTGTTGGCTTTCCAGACGAGATAATCAAATTGACAAAATGTACAGTCTAAAAGTAATTTTTTTTTCGAAGGGCACAAGGCCCGGTTTGTAACGAGAACGAAACTCAACTAACAATCAGGTTAAGAAGGGCTGTTGTTGCAATAGGTCACCGCAATGATTGCAAATAGATGATAGGCCAGACTGGAAACTTTTTATCAGTCGTGTATCGATTTCGGTTGACATATCCAATTAATTTTTTTCCTTCTTTAAAGCCCTGACCCTTATTTGGACTGTTTTATTGCAAGTCTAATGGTTGTTAAATCGAAATTAAATCGTGATCTGCTACAGCACTAAAAAGAGCCCAAAGACGAATTTCTAGTCGGGTTACTTAACATGCAACCGCCCAATTAAAGACATAAATATCATTTCAAGTGATTTACTCTTTTCTTTAAATTTTAATATGATTTTCATTCATTACTAACATGAGAAACTTCACAATCTCACAGCAAACGCAATTTAAATTATAGAATGTGTGAAAATATTTTATGCATGATGAGATAAACAGTGTTTTTTTTAATAAGATTTTTCTTAATTTCTCCTTAACCTAAAAACAATACATTTTAAAAGAGGTCACGGTTTAATAGTCTACATAGTCTACCAGGTTATAAATAGGGCTTTTTGTTGTTTTTGTTTAAAAAACCGGTTTCACCTCGTCAACAATAGGAATTTTTCTGTTTATCTGTTTTATTCTAAGGAATGATTCGTCCTTGGTCCTATATTATTAATCAATTATCGTTTTCAACAACAATCAGCCTTGATATTTTGAATGCTATAGCACTTAAAAAATCGTGAGTGGTTTGATTGAAAAAATGTTTTGTTTATTGTTCGAAAATGTATTAGATATGATTCTTATGTTGGTGGAATGTTCAACGTCCGGTTGTCTTCGCTTTGTCTTATCCTGTCGATTTGTTTTCACTTCGCATTAGGTAGTACTAAAAAGAACGTTTGATGGCTTTGGCTTATTATTCAGGAATCGTGAGGCGCGGTCTGATGTGATGTAGGTTTCAGAAAAATATTTTCTTTATCGTACCACGTTTCGAACTTTATTGAAATCATCTTCAGGGCTTGGGATTTACAAGTATTGTTGACATTTAACAAAAACTTGTAGGATGTGGAAAAAATATATATTTTACACAAAAGCAAAGAAAATTGACAATTGAAAATGTAGAAAATTGCATGCAGAAAAATTATCTAAAATTTTAGATTATTTTATGGCGTGTATTGACCGTTAACTGAAGATGATTTGGAGATCGTGAGATGGGACTGGTGTGACGTAGTTTCAGAAAAATATTTTCTTTATCGTGCCACGTTTCGAACTTTATTGAGATCATCTTCAGGGCATGGGATTTACAAACATTGTTCAAATTTAGCAAATACATGTAGTATGAGGAAAAAAATTAATTTATACAATGCAAAAATTATTTTTTGTATTCAATCAAAGAATTTCTATTCATACTAAATCCCAGGCCCTGAAGATGATCTCAGTAGAGCTCGAAACGTTGGAAAACTAAGGAAAATATTTTTCTGAAACCTATATCACAGCAAACTGCATCTCACGATTTCTGAATAATTATCAAATAATTGTCATTAATCACCACACATTTCTACGCTTTTGCGAATCCTCGTGAAATTTTTATAATTTTATTTATATCTATATGTTGCTTTTTTTATATTAAAAGAGTCACGATATATTTATTAAATTGTAGCATTTAAGATTCTAAACTGGAAATACTGTTGAAAACAAGAATCCTGACACACTTTTCAGCTCGTGCTACCTTAAAAATACCTTCCCGTTGTCAAAACCGAGGGCCATTAGTGGAATTACTGCCACACGAGTTGAGCTGTAAGAAGGACATACTGAACAAGACCCATAGAAAATTACGACGGTGTATTGAATATAAAAGAGACAGACGTCCTAACACTCTTTATTTCGCGTATTTATCGCCCCGGTCTTTCTTAAAATGGAAGCGCCGTTTCGGACAGACGGCCTTGGAAATGGCAATAAAAATACTTCGGTAGAAACGTCTTTAAAAAAAACCTGTATTGCAAATTTTTAAAAATCCGTTTTTCCCCCTCCCGTTTGACTTGTGGTTTTCCGCCACTTTCTCAAAACTGTTTAGAAAATTGAGAAATAACGCTTCAAAGGGAAAATGCAGCTTTGAAATTTATGTTCCACGTTGCAAAGGAAACGGTCCATTGCTTTTGAAAGTCAAGCAATAAATATGTGTAGTTAACAAATGACTAACGGTTCTGTTATGGTTAAATTATTATTATTATTATTTTAATGAAAGCCCAAATATTTTCTCACGATGAAATTTAAAATTAATCTAAGCGGTTTTGAATACATAAAATTTTATAGTTTTCATCTTAAGATTATAATTATATTTCCTTTTATTGGCCATTATACTGGGTGTATGTAGATTCCCTTGACGATAAGATTAACAAAATAATTGAGGATTTTACGACCGATAAAGTAGAAAAATATATTAGAGGTGGACTATCTCAAGGCAACGAATCAATGAAACTAGCAAATTACTTCATAGAGTAATTTCCGTAATTTTCCTTGTCGCACTATATTTCATCGTTGTATGGTTGCAATTAGTAAACTCGTGCGAAATATAAATTTCTCCTCTTGGTACCGCTTTCGAATTTCCGACCGGATTTGCTCTTCAGCATCTTAGGTCATTATGTGATCGCATTTATATTACAGCACTTGTTTACTCGAGTTTAAGATTGGTGTGCTATTCAAGTTACAGCTTACAACTTGCTATAAAATTTTTTTAGCATGTCATAATCTTTTTCTGAAAGTACTATACAGGATGTACCGAGATTATATTCCATATCAAATTGGGCTAAAAAGTCTCTATTGTTACTCTCTACTCTAACCTTTCGCAACTTTTTCCCATATACCACTAGTTTCCATAAAATATTAATCTTACTGTAAATTTGATTACATCAACGGAAAGGGCGATGAAGTTCCTATGTGATTTCCTTCTTTCATTTATTACGCCTTTAGAAAATTTAGAACATCAAATCTTTCCAGTTTCCGACGTCCTTGTCTGAAGTTTAAGTAAGATTTTCTTGATTCTGTAAACACTGAAATAATCGCTTACAAAAAATTGCCCCTAATGAAATGTAAACACATGTAATTAAGATTTTAAAGGTCAGTTATCACTAATGTAAAAATAATGTTCGATTGCAAAACGTTTGGGTTTTAGTTACAAACTGTTCGAAGAGACCAAGAAGATCGAATCAATCATTCAAGTCAATGATTAATAATTTCTTAAAAAATAATGAAACTAATACTAAACACCGATTCTTTGGTATAAAACCGAAAGTACGACAAAATAATCAAAACAGTTTAAAAAAATCAAAGTTAACATTCTCGAAGAATGCACGGCTGAATCGTTTCTTGAGAAATGCTTCTGTTCTTGAGTTCTTCGCTTATAAGATTTCCATTTCAAAAATTAATACAATATCAAACGGGTAGTTTTCCTCCTCGTCTCAATGGAATAATTACATTTGCAGTAGGATCATGATTTTAGGAGACAAGAGGGATATTTGGGAATAATGTTATTAAAGGTTGAAGTGACCTGAAAAATGAATCACGAACACAATAGGGGATTTTTAGTTCAATTTTTAGTCTGTTCACGGGACACCTTGTGTTCACAGGAAAACGAAATCTAGGACAGAGGATATACTTGAATATACCAGATAAATACGAATGTGGGGGGAATAATGGTTCAATAACAGTACGTCGCGTTTTTTTTTTTTTTTTTGCTTATATTCTTATATAACCGACTCAAAAAGCAATAATAAGTATGATAACCTGGAGTTGCCGGTTATGTTATAAAAAAGAAATAAATCCTCATATCCTCACGAACTCGGACGAATTTTTTAAAGCAAATTTAAAGCTCCTCATGATTATATTTTATTTTCTTATTTTGACTTAATGTATCCGGTTGGAGGTGGAGGCCGATTCCCGATGTTCTCATTGGGATTTACGCCCCCATTGTCCACTGCCCATTAGCATGAAAATGCCATAATCGTATTTTCTGAGATGATTTTCCACTTTGGGCATAACGGGAGCCGGCGTTGATTCACGGATTCGCCACGTCACCCACTTGACGCCTAGGGGCAAATTAGCCAATCCATTTCCACGTCTCCATAAGGCGAATCCTTTTATTCCTCATTACTCCGTGGCATTGTCGGCCGACCCGCTTTCGTCCAAACCTGTCCCCTTTTTATTCCGACGAAACGCTTTTTGTTCCGTTTTGGTATTCTTACGGGTGATAAAAGTCTGAAGAAAACTATCATAAGACGAAACTACTTTTAATTGGATAAAACGTGCGCTTATGCAGCGAGGGGAAAAAAAAGTGAAACGAGCCCAGATGGCAAATTAGGGAAACTAGACCTTTAGCGAAATAAGCGGCTACCGGCTTCCAGTTCACACCTATCCTATGCACGCCAATTACAGGAGGCGTGATACCCGCGCGGTGATCTCGATCCAGAACGAAAGTGAAAACTCAAAACGAACCAGTTCCAGTTAAATATAAATCCGTGTCTCAATTAATGGATATGAAACATTTCGGTTGGAGAAATTAAAACATTCATTTCTGAATGCGCTGGCATTTTAGAGACCAGTGCGATACTTCAAGAGTATTTAAAAAAAGTAAATGTATTAGATTAAGAGACTTTAATTAGTCAAGTAAACAGAATTTCTTCTTTCACAAAGCGCTTCAAATATATTTTTTTTGTATCAGGAATAGTTAAAATCATGCTAAAATAGAATATTCCGTAATAAAACTATGGCAGGAACTTTTTAAAACCATATTAACAACGTTTGCAGAGACTTCAATCCTTTAGAAAAGGAGGAGCATTTCTTCTATTTCAA
>CM077108.1:19771573-19802735 GCA_039619505.1 Cimex hemipterus
CTCTCTCTCTCTCTCTCTCTCTCTCTCCCTCCCTCCCTCCCTCTTTCTTTCGTTCTCTCTCTCCTTCTTTTTGTCTTGTTCTTTCTTTCCTCTCACTCTCCCTTTTCTTTTTCTTTCTTCCACCCTTCAGACTCCCTCTCACTTTCTCTTTATTTTATATATTGGTAATGCAATTTTTTATAAAACATTTGCTAATAAAAAAATTGTCTAAGCAATTTTATTGTATTTTTTGTTTCGTTGCCCTTAAGGATCTGCCCAGGACATAATAAAGTTTTTCTTTCTTTATTTTCTCTTTGTCACTATCTCTCTTTTTCTCTTTTTTTTCTTCTCTCTTGCTTTCTTTTTATATGTCAATATATCCATCCTTCTGCAAAAACTCTTTATATATCTCTTTAATTTCTTTGTTCCTTTCCGTGTTTCCTTATCTGCGTCTCCACTTCTTTTCGCATATTTCTAAAGATATTTTTATCTACTTATATGTATATATATATATATATATATATATATATATATATGTATGTATTTATTTATCTACTTCTCTTACTTTATCTATTTATCTAATAATATACTTCTTGATTCCACTAAAATCGCTACATGTGGATACTAGACTTTATACATGTTTTCTGTCTAGTCAACTCGTATAATTTCGTCTGGCCGCTTAAATATAATCATTTTCGTTTGAAAAATGTAATTATCACCTGTGGTTTAGAACGTCCAAAGTTCTCTAATTTTTCTTTCTGCCGTATCTTACAATTTGCATTTGTAACGTCTTTTCCGGGGTTATCAGGAGTATTTTTCAAAACACAGTATCAAATTCCTGGAATAGATTTATCGATTGGATGAAACAGGCAAAACGGAAACTTTACAAGTGTAGTGTTAAATTCCTCCGGCGTTAGTCGCGAGTTGGGTGGGAACAAAGCGGTCGTGGCTCACAGTTTCCCAACTGAGATACCAAGGCCGGCGAGATCACGAATCGACAAAGACCAAGACGAATCAAATCGTAAGGAGATCCAAACATAAAACTAACGGAGCGCACACCCTCTCGAACCTACCTGGAACAAGATTAAAAATAAATTGATTGGTCTCCTCTTCCCTTTTTTATGGATATCGACCAACTTGATATTATATTACCCAACCGCATTCCTTTTTGTATAACTGTGGCTGGAGTATGCATCAGGCTTCTTGCGTTTGCCTATCACCGTTGCTGGATATCTTAACGGTTTTTCAAGGTGAAAACTACAAACATAACTCGGTGAAAATGAAACGAGCTAAAATGAATAATAATGTAAAATAACCTATGATATTGTATGAAATCCATCTGTTTTTCTAGTTGAAATGATTCATCCTGAAAAATTTTAAAAACTTATGTGACTTAAATTTGATATCTGGCGTCCCCAAGGTAGCATTTTTGGTCATATGTGGTATAGTGTTTACAACAACCATCCCTAGTGTTTATACTTCTGACTTTCTTAAAAAACCCTACTAGATACATTACCATACACTGATGACACCGCAGTTATGCCATATAGCCTCAATCCTATCCAACCTACCTCCAATACCACCCGCTATTTGCCAAAAATATAATGACATATAGTTTCGATGGACGGGACAAGCTCAGGAGCTTATTGGTTATTGTTTTTTTCTTTTCAATGTGAGATACATTTCCTATCGGGACCTTCGGTGAGCATCCCCAATGTTTATACTATTGACTTTAAAAAAAACCCAACTAGATACATTACCAAAACTGATGACCGCAATTATGCCATATAACCTCAACCTATCCAACCTACCACGAACACCACCCATTATTCGCCAAAAATGCAATGAGCTTATAGTTTCGATAAACGAGACAGGCTCAGGAGTTCTTTGGTTGGTTTTTTCTTTCCAACCTGGGACACATTTCCCAGCGGGACCTTCATTGAGCATCCCCAATGTTTATACTACTGGCTTTCCTAAAACAACCCTACGAGATACATTACCAAACGCTGATGACACCGGAACTATGTCGTATAACCTCAACCCTATCCAACACCAACCATTATTTACCAAAAATGTAATGAGCTCATAGTTTCAATGGAGTGGACAGGCCCAAGAGCTTTTTTTTGTTAATTTTTTTCTTTCCAATCTGAGACACATTTCCCAACGGGACCTTCGGTGAGCGTGTTCAATGATAATAGTAAACCCGGGGTTGGGCCGGGACGGTGACGCATGAAAAATGATCATGCGACCTTGCTGAGGCCACACGTTGTAGCCGGCCCAAGGCATACCTATAATTATTATTTATTAATTCTATCTCTCGGAACAAGGCTTATTTTTTTTCTCTCTTTTTGTCTATCACTTATCAGTTGCGCAATTTGGACGGTAAAGTTTTCGGGCAAAAAAATCGAACCAAGAAAATCGATTGTAGTTAAAAATATCGAAAAACACTATTTTTAATTTTTTTCTTACGCGAAATACTATGCCGATAATTTGGCTAGAATTTATAACTTATAACGTCTATAAATTAAGTTTTATTTAAATTTCAGCATAAGATGTAAACATAAAAACTATTCCTAAAAATATAGGCCAGCATTATCAACCAATTTAACCCATCTTTCTGCTAAAAGTTGAATATGGTTGTTATACCAGTCCTTGGTTTTGTACGCGAAGAACTCCTAATTTGGCATCCTCGTAGTTTTCGAAATGCTGGCCTTTCAAAAACTGCGCTATTGACCGGAAAACACCGTAAATTTTTATTAAAACTGGTCTTATTATACCAACCATTAATTTTGCAATATTTATTTTTAACTAACCAAATTCATACGGCTTGGTTATTTTTTTGTTGTTTTTTTTATATCTTCTGACAGTGTTTCGGTAATGTAAGAGTTTGGTCGCTTCCACATTATCGTGCCGGATGAAGCGAGCATGATGTTTGGCGGCAAATCTTTATTTCCGCCGTGACCTCATGAATCTTAAGATCCCTATGTAAGTCCTTATTCCTTACTTATCAAGGTGCATTGACCATGTTACGTAATATTTTATTTTGCAGTGTTTCTATGATTTTGATACAACCCCATAGTTGAATGTCATATGTCTCCATATGACTTGTTTATATAAAATATCATATACCTATCAACCAGTATAGCTTTCTATACATTAAACCTATTTCTGTCCTTTTTTCCTTCACGTGTTCTTTCCATGTCAGCTCGGCATCTAAGGCCATTCCCAGATATTTGGCTGTATTGCTGTATGGTATAGCAGTTCCATCGATTGTGAACAAGGTCCAATTTTTCGTTTGTAAAGATTAGATGAACTGATTTATGCTGGTTAAACTTGATTTTCCATTTTTTGTCGTTCATCTTATTGCATGCATTTTGGAGGATTTTGGTTGAATGGGTGATAGTCGGTCCTTGTCATATCAAAAAAAAAAAAAATAACAACAAAAAAACAACCGGTCACTAAAAAACATAAATTAATAATTAAACAGTAAAGTAAAGAAATAAAAGGAAAGAAGGCGATGGTGATAGTGACGGTGGTACCTGCACAAATTAGAGAGACAAATTTCCAAATTAATATATCAAAGGACTGTTTTCAAGAACACACAAAATACACTGCACATTTTATGTTATATTACTGAATTTTATTACCTTTACTATCAATTCCTAGATAAAATTAATGTTTTGTATTTTTGTAAAAAATTGTATTTACACTTATATTTAGAGACCCGAATTTTTTGCCAGATTACGTACTGTATTCATTTATTTATTCAGTTTTCACATTTGCATATGACCTTTTTTTTTTTTTTTTTTTTTTTTTTTTTTTTTTTTTATGTGAAAACATGCACATACCTAATGTGTCTACAAGTGTTCAGCTTGTTACGTTCCGGCTTGCGCAACTGATAGATCCGAGAATAAAATCAAAACCGAGGGCCATTGGTCTTATTTCATAAGTCACAATTAATCGACCCGATTGTTCAGATTATTTGTTATCTGAACGAGATTTCGAATTGCATCACGGTGCAACATTGAGCTACTTCTCTTTCGCCTTTTACAAACAGGCGTGGACATTAATTAAATTCTCGATCCCATAAACCAAAATCAATTCAATGAATTTTTAGAATGAAAAAAAATTGTTCTACTAAAAAATAAAGTACGTATTTTTTTAAAGTTGATATAACGTTTTTTAGAACTTTATTGTCAGTTAAAAAATAGATTATATTTTTTTTTATAATAAATACCTTCAAATTGATTAAGGCTTCAGTTGAGATAAGAAGTCAGTGTCACGAGCGGAAAAATGGCAAAAAGGAGGGTAAATTCAAAAGGTAGGGTTGAGATGGGAAGTTAGTGCCCGAGTGGATCGAAGCGGTAGAGTAGCGTCGCATCTAGTCGAAGGTCGTGGGTTCGAATCCCGCCCGTGACACAGACTTTTTTATCGCAACTAAGAGCCTTAATTAATTGATTCAATATTAATATGGATATGAAATTCCTATAATAAAATCCCGTAAATCAAAAATCATTCAATGCATTAAAAAAGTCGTCTAAAAAGTAACTTAGGTTTGTTAGAATGGAAATAACATTTTTAGTACATAGCTCGTGCATTATCAGCTAATAACTATCATTTCCATGCTGTATTTATAGATTTTATAAGTATTTTTACGGGTAATGTAGGATAACGTGAAAGTGAAAAATTCTTGATCCTACCTTAAAAAATTGGTCGACTTAAAAATAAAGTCGGTTGGTTGGAATTAACTCAGTGTGTTTTAGTACATACTACATTATCAATTAATAAGTATTATATTAAAGGTATTAGTCGAGATAAAAAAGTCAGAGTCACCAGCGGGATTCGAACCTACGATCTTCGGCTAAATACTTATTATCTCTTTCCAAAAATTAATATAAGATAAGCTTAAAAGCAACCCCACGATCGCTACCATATTCTAAGTCGATTCGTATTGTAAATTAAACTGCAAATGTTAATTTTTAGAAATAAAAGGAATGGCCATCTGGTTACAAAACTCATGCCTCCTTCAGGCGTTTTCCGTCGTGCATAACCCAAAAATGGTCGATCCTGTCAAAATTTTCCACTAAATAAAAGTGACAGATAATAACGTCTAGAATCGAATCGTACATTAAAAATAAGGGATTTTTATATAAAATAATAAAGTTAATGCCATTTTTTTGCTAGTTCTAATCGTTTTCGGAACCGGTTGGGCCGTCTTCCTACAAAAAGCAACTTTCCGTTCAGAAAAAATGAAGTACGAAAAATTATACAGCGTATTTCAATCCTAGTTCAGCTTCAAAATTACAAATGCGACCATTCCCAACCTGACAGAATATTTCAGCGGATTTTTTGTGATGAAAATAATGGTTGAAACGGATTTTAAATTTGTAATAAAATGGCCAAGTTATGGAAAAATCCATTAGAGTTTTTGGTCCGTTTGTCCAATTAATATTTTTCAATTAATTAATATTTATGAAAGCTATTGGTCGAGATAAAAAAAGTCAGTGTCACGAGCGGGATTCGAACCTAAGACCTTCGTCTAGGTACGCCTCTACTCAGCCATATACCTTTTACAGTCAATTTAATATTTTTTTCAATCTATTTAATTATTCACTAGTTTTCGAGGTCCGCTTGACCAATTAATATTTTGCAATTAATTAATGTTTTTTTTAGTTGAGATAAAAAAAGTCACGAGCGAGATTCGAACCTACGACCTTCGGCTAGATACACCGCTACTCTACCACTTGAGCTATCGTGACTTTAATCCAGTCGGACACTAACTTCCCATGTCAACCACACCTTTTGAATTTTCTCACCTTTTTGCCATCTTTCAAACGCCGTGTGATCTATTTGATCCTCGGCGACAAATCCTGCCCGTGACGCTCGACCAATAACTTTCATAAATATTAATTAATTGAAAAAAAATGTTAATTGTCAATCGGACCACGAACTTTAATGGATTAGCGTTAAGCTGTATTCATAGCTCTTTCGTGTATTTTTTTTTTTTCTATAAAATCAAGAAACATTTTAGTATTCATTACAGGTTATATCGATTCTGGAATTTTAAGATTAAATGACTTTTTGCTGATCTCCTGTTCCGTCTGATTTAGATATTTTGGCTTATAGAGGCTTGGACTAAACTGCTTATTACATTTGCTAATGGATTAACAGGTTTTATGCTAATGCAAATTAAGTAATCGTTAAAAGAATAGGAGACAATGGCCATTGTTATCTATTATTAAGTTAACCAGGGCTAATTCAAATCGGAACCGTTTTAAATGCGCCCGTTCTTGGGGAGTTATATGTAGTACACTTCTGGATGTATATCTATTTAAACATTTTCCAAAAATTAACTTTTAACTTGTCTATGGAAAAAGTTGTTGTCACATTTATTCGTCTCACCCATTTTTAGTACAATTAATAGACTTTTTTCTGTTAATTTTTCGTTTGTACGTGTCCAAAACGTACGCCGTGGCTTTTCTACAGTTATCTATTGAGGTCGGCCGAAGGTTAGAACCAATCAATTGAAATAAAGGCGCGGCACAAGCCGAAATTGTCGAGATAATCTAATCCCGAGTTTGATTCTGTGGTCATCGATAACCTTGTTGAAAGTGACGAATTGAAAAGGAAACGACCAAGGTGGCCCCGCGTGTGAAAGTGTCCATGACATCGCTTACCGTTGACAATCCGATGCGAAAGAAATTTCCACAGCCTTCCTCAGGGTTAAACTCTATATTTATATAGAAAGAAACAAACATTTCAAAAGTATTTTTGTGAAATACCACAATTAAAAAAAACACCGTAGATCGTTTGAATAAATAAAAAAAAACCTCTTCAAATAGGGAAACGACCACGCATATTTTAAATTTTCAACATTAAACGCATAATAATGACACATTTCTTTTGTCTCAGACTGATTATAACGTTGGCAAGGACAGGATAATTAGTCATGCAAGAAAAAGTACAAACGTGCAATTTAACGCGTTCAAGTGGAAAAGTATGGAAAAAAATTCAACGGATTAAATAACAAAGAAATATCTTTCAAATAAGAAAAGTATTTAGCAAATGATTAGACAAAGTTATTTACTTCCGTCTTGCCTTGGCTGTAGTAACAGTTTATTGAAACTTTTTTTTGACGGGCTATATTCACTAGAAATAATAACAATTATTATATACGTTAACTAATTTGAAATGATCAGAACATCATGAATCTATCAACAAAACATGAAAGCACAACGAAGATAAAATTTCCACAAACCAAATAATAGTTAAATATTTTTACTTGCATTTTTTTAATGAAATAGAGCGTGAGTGTAGGAGAGTGAGAGTGAGTGAGAGAGAGAGAGAGAGAGAGAGAGAGAGAGAGAGAGAGTTGATTATGATTTGATTTGGTAAACGATTTATTATTACAAATCTCACAGTTAAGTCAATTTGACCTTTCTTACACTCTACGAGAAAATCACAATTTACAATTTCAACTTATACACATGCGATTCAAAATGATCATATGTATAATAATCAAACCAAACAAAAATAGAAAATATAAGGAGTATGTGGAACAGTAATAATAACTAAATACAAATTTATGTTCATTTAACTGTAAACAATTAATAAAGAAAGCAAATAATTACATATTTTTAATTGAGATAAAAAGTCAATGGTACGAGCGGGATTCGAACCCACTACCCAGATACGCCGCTGCTCTACCACTTGAACTATCGTGATCTCGATCCACTCGGACGCTAACTTCCCATCTCAACTCACCTTCTGAATTTTCCGTCCTTTTGGCCATTTTCAAAATGCCCTGTAATCTATTTGATTCTCGGCGACAAAGAGAGGGAAGGTATATTTCACTACATTGACTTTTTTACCTCAACTAAAAACTTTAATTAATTACAAGGTATTACTTGGACAAACGGAATTCACGAAACTAGTGAATTGAATGACAAAGTTATAAAATACATACTTATTAAATTAAAGTTTCATCACCAGAGAGAGAAAGCAATATAGATAGATAGAGAAAGAGAGAGAGAGAGAGAGAGAGAGAGAGAGAGAGAGAGAGAGAGAGAGAGATCAAGGCTTGAGGAAACGTTTCTGAGTTCATCTTTTGACTTCTCAATTTTTAATCACTTTAATCAATCAAGATTAGTGAAATTATTTTACCTATGAGACTAAAACAATGAATAGATATTTAACAAAATGGAAGAAAGGACCAATATCAGTGAAAGAAATTTCACAATTAAAGTGATTCCTTTGGCTTTAATTTCACAATGAAACCAGATATAGAAACAAGATAATGACAGATAGGTAGGTAGATAATATTGAGATAGATGGTTAGAAATAGAGAGAAGGAAGAAAATAAAATAAAGAGAGGGAAAGACTGAGTGAAGTGGTATATTAAACGAATCTACACGCAGGCAAATACGAATAGCCTCTGCATAAGAGTTAGCTAATTGTTGGTGATTAAGACAAAGCTTGATGGCAAATTATAGCGGCAGAGAGAGAGAGACAGAGAGAGAGGGAGGGAGAAAAAAGAGGAAAGAGTAATGAGGAAATACAAAGATAGAGAGGAATGTGGATAAATATAAATTAATAATAGAAAAAGTGAGAGAGGGATAAAGAGTGACAGCTGGAAAGAGAGGGAGAACGTTAACGATATATAAGTAGAAAGATGGAGAGAGAAAGAGAGAGTGAGAAAGCTTGAGAGAAGGAGTGAAAGAAATTTGTAAGAGCAAGGCTGGCAAAGGAAACTTTGTCGTATCGATTAGTGATTCTTTACTTTTTTCGTTAATTAGTTCGTTAGTTTTCGTGGTCCGCTTGACTTTGAATTAACGTTTTTAGTTGAGAAAAAAAAGTCAGCGACACGAGCGAGATTCGAACCCACGAACTTCAGCTAGATACGCCACTGCTCTACCCCGTGAGCTCTCCACTCGGGCACTAACTTCCCATCTCAACCCCACTTTTGAATTTTCCCTCCTTTTTTTGCAATTTTTTTAATCTCAACTAAAAACCATAATTAATTGGTCAAACCGATCCCGAAAACTAGTGAATTTAATAAGTTAAATCAAGTATGTCAAGTTTTTTCGTATGTGTCTCAATAGTAAACGGATAAGGATGGGAGATAACGTTAATTCGAGTAATTCGATTATTTTATATTTTTGGAAATTTTACGCAGGGAACGATATGAAAAATATATTGTTGGAAAAAAGAATATTTATTTGTTTATCGTATTCTTTCAACATATTTAAAAAAAAAAAAAGCACAAAATAAAATTGACAATCGAAAATGTGGAAAATTGCGTACAGAAAAATGAGATAAAATTTAGGTTATTTTGTGGCATTTATTGACCGTTAAGTAATGATTATTTGGAGATCGTGAGATGCTGTCTGGTGTGACGTAGGTTTCAGAAAAACATTTTCTTTATCGTGCCAACCTTTCGACCTTTATTGAGATCATCTTCAGGGCCTGGAATTTAGAATTTAACAAATACATGTAGGATGTAGAAAAAAATCTAAACACCAGACCGTATCCCACGATCTTCAAATATTAATTTTTAGTTTATTGTTTAATTATTATAATTAATAGTAAAGCTTACTTTTTTAAAGAATACTTTTTAATAGATATACATATAACTGTTCTATTTTAAAATAGAATCGACTTTATCGTAGGGTAAATTATTTTAATACTTGATGTAATCAAACAGCCTTGAGTCCTTCGATAAATAGAGTCACAAATAGTCCGGTAGGGTCGACAGAGCATTGATTCATGTTTATTGACTCGGATAATTGAGCCGGCTTTTCTCTCAGGGCATAAATTTTCGGCGTCCCGTTTAACCAGAAGCCCCCGGGCGCCGCCGGCGTATTTCGGTGAGCCGGGCCTTTGCCGTTTACCCGAGGGTTCAAGTTGGGAAACAATGTCACGGACTTCTAGTATTGCAGTCACGCACCGATTCGAACAATTCCAATTAATTAGAGAATAAATTAAAGAGCCGTTGCCCAACCGGCGAAACTGGATGCTGGCGGATACGCGGCGCAGGTAGGAAGCGATCTGACCAAAGAAAAACGCATTAAAGATAAAAGAGCGCCGTGGAGAAATTGAATATTCTAGATAGGTTGATTGATCTCAGAGACCTACATACGCCTACTGACGAAAGATAACCCTTTTAACCTATCACCTTTTACGTACAAAAGGAACTTGTTTTAGAAAATTAATATACACAGCGCTGAAAACAAAAAACCGAAAACCCATTTAATCGGAAGTTTTCTCGCTCTTTATATTTGTCACTCCAATATTTCCTTGTATTTATGTCCATTGTATAAATACAAACGGTCAGACAAAACCGGCAGACTAGCATGACCAACAGGTAGGATCAGATAGTAAGATCTCAACTATATATATATACAACTACACACAACAAACTTCAACATACAAAAATTATGGTATTTACAATATATACATATAGGCATGCGTATTTATATGTCTGGCGTGATTGGTTTGAACGGCCGTTATCCAATGAGAGTGACCGTAATTTGCCGTTATGGCGAGAATTCAGCAGCAGTCCCACAAAGTTGCCGAAGTTATAAAACCAGATGGTTGCGAGACCACCTACGCTTCAGCCTTCTGTTGGTTGAAAGTTAAAGGTTAAAAAGTTAACAGGTTATCATGAGATGGGTTGGTTTAGAATAGGATATTTTGAGATCGGTGTAGATAGTATTGGTAGAAGGAAGGATTTTGGATTTTAGGGGCGCAAAAGGGATTTAAGATTGGAACTTTTGGCTGTCCCAAATTGAGGTGGTGTATAATAGCTTTTTAATAAGTTATGTCACTTTCGATCTTTTGTCATGTAATCTCTTCATCATCTTAAATCTAAGGTTACAGTCGATTCGTTTTAGTCGGATGCGTGGATTAGGTCTTTCGTCCGAGTAAAGTCCCAGATATTGTGTAATATTCTAGTTGCGATTAAGAGTGAAAACTATATTTAGATTTTTCAATTTAACTGTTTAGCTTGATTCATCACTGTCGAAGACAGGGGTCAATCAGGTGAAGGTTGTGAGTAGAATAAGAGGTTCGATATTTCGAGAGAGGACTGCGTGGCGGAGATCTGCTGTAAAGGAGTAAAGTAAGGGAGTGTGTTTAGCACCTGAATGGATAGAATATAGATAAAATCACCCTCACCAAGACTGGCAAACTGCTGTAATTGAACAGGGCTAGATTCAGGGGAGTGGTAGGACTATTCACCAGTCACTGGCATCTAAGAAAACTGTTCTACACAACATTGGCATATAAAACGATGATCCCATCTGCATGCAATGAGGAGGATGAAACAGCCACTCTTATCATCACTGAATGCGAAACGACAGCTCAATGGAGATTTAACCTACGTACGGAAAAAACTTAGGGTATCAAATCTGATGCTTCTAAGGAGAAGGATTAAGTCTATTTCACTAAACCAAGAAACTAGGAAAGTACAATAAGCCTGAAGGCTGCAGTGACTGGGGAGCATAAACTCCCCTTCCCAGTATCCTCATTACCAAGGGAGCATGTGCTTCCTTGGGAGTCGCGGGATAAAATGGAAAAAATAGAAGAGGAAGATGTACGCTTGGGTTGCTTGGATGTATCGGTTTGGTGGAAAGGATTTGAGGATAATGTAGTATGAAAATGGAACGGTGCCGAATGTGTATAGCCCAGTTGTAACCGCGGAATCTGATTTGATGATTTAAGGGTTCGAAGTTAGTGTTTAGGCGATGAAGAAAAAGATTTTCAAGTTCTTTAAACAGAGAAATGGACTGTATTCTGTTTTATCAATTACTTGAAAGAAGAAGTCCTTTTTTATAAAAATAGTTACACTCTTTTCAATATGGATCAGGGGCATGTACTTAAGTTCATTTTTTTTCGTTCTTGTTTGTTTACACGAAAAAGGCGTTACAGAAATGATCCCGGTGTGGTCTTATCGTCGTCATAATGGTTTGATATTAACTACTACACTTCTTACGGTATTTTTAATGTGAAAATTGCACCCTGCACAATGGCCTATTTTCAAACTGGAGGAGTTTATTTGGGAAACGGCGTCGTTTCACCGTTAGGGCGTGAATCTCGAAAGTAGGAAATCCGAGTAGTTAGAGGGTATGAACGTTGAATTACACGACGCTGAGGAGCATCGGCGAAAACTCGTTCCCAAGAAAACATATTTCGGCCCGTGATTGATGCCGTTTACTGGATCTGCACGTTTCTAATTCCGGGCTGGGCTTGAAAAACTGGGTTAAGGGATCATCGCGGGCGGTTGCAGTCAGAAGAAGATAACTAATTAACCCATGGACGGAGCGACGAAGAGAGGCGAATACCTGGGTGCGCGCCACCGGGAAGATCACGCGTCCATTAAACTCGCATTACGACGTCGTTTCGAAACCGTACAAATAAAAACACCACTGACCGTTGTTAATATAGTTTAAATTAAGGGCTATTCAGGGCGGGGGCGGGTAAAAAAAGATAGTCGTTGAATACCGAAATCTTGTTTGAAACCAAAAATTCCGTCAAGTACCGCAGGGTCTGGTTTAATTCTATTAGAAATTGACGAAACGCTTTTCAGTTCAAAGATGATAGCTAAAAATTATCTTTTGATTTTTAAACCTTATTTTAATTGAATTTATAAATTCAAAAACTCAAGTTTTAATGGTTTATTAATTCGTATTAAAATTCGTGTGAGAACCCAATCAACCAATACGTGAATAACATTATGATAAGGAGCGACCATTATTATAAAATCATCACTCGTAGACTCCAAAATAGAAAATGAAAAACTCACAATTCAAGAGTTTATTCAGAAATCGTGAGATGCAGTCCGGTGTTATGTAGGTTTCAGAAAAACATTTTCTTTATCGTACCAACGTTTCGATATTTATTGAGATCATCTTCAGTGCCTGGGATTTACAAACATCCAAAGCCGACTCCTTATACAAAAATCTCTTTTTATACCGACTTCTTTCGCACAAGTACACAGAAGACAAACATTTTGAGTAAGTAAATACTTTGATCTACTAGATCTTTATTGAGATCATCTTCATAGCCCAAAGTGTTTGTGCCATTCTTGCGTGTCGTGTTGAGAGTGACTCACAACTTCAACACGACACGCAAGAATGGTTCAATTACACAGAAAACAAACACTTTGAGCCCTGAAGATGATCTCAATAAAGATCGAAACGTTGGCAAGATAAAGAAAATGTTATCGAATAGAAATCGTTTTCATGGCCTAGGATTCACATTGTTTAAATTAAACAAAAACATATAGGATGTGGAAAAAAGTGAATTTATACAATTCAAATAAATATTTTTTATATTCAATCAAAGTATTTCTACTCACTCAAAGTGTTTCTTTTCTATGTTTGTAAATCCCTGGTCCTGAAGATGATCTCAATAATGATCGAAACGTTGGTACGATAACGAAAATATTTTTTCTGAAACGTACGTCATACCAGGCAGCATCTCACGATTTCTGAATAATCATCTACTAGCGGTCACCAATGACCACACATTCGAGAAATGTTTGTAATCAAAAAATGCTTTGGGCTCCTAGCTTTCGGCCGACTGAACAACCAAACAATCCTGCAGGAAAATACCAAAGTCAATGTCGCGTTTCAGAACAGTCATTAGATATATAGTGACGGAAAGATAGATAAATTAGGTATGTAGACAGATATATCAGTAGCTGAGTGGTTAGCGTGGGAGACTCTCGGCTCGTAGACGTAGACCCAAGTCGTGGGTTCAATTCCAGTTGTCGCCTCTGGCCTTTTTTTCACGATACCCTTCACCCAAAACGAAAACGGATAACAAACTATCTGGCATTGGCTAATATGTACAGTATATAAAGCCATTAAAAAAAAACTTATGTATTTTAGTTAACATTGGTTGGTGCTAATGTAAAAACTTATAACGTAAAAATCTAACATAGAATGCATAAAAAACGATATATGATATGTAAGATAATACTTGAAAATGAGATTATAAATGGTAATTTGAACACGGGTAAATAGAAATTAATAATTGAAAAAAAGAATGAGAGTGAGAAAGTTAAAGTTGCAAAGAGATAGATAGCTAGGCAGATAGAGAGGGAGCGAGAAAGAGGGATAGAGTGAGAGTGAGAAGAACTCTTATGAGAGACATAGAAATAAGGTAGATCATAGCAGAGAGAAAAACAAACAAAAATAGAGAGCGAGAAACGAGAGATATTGATTTACGGTTTCTAAGAGTGGAGAGAGAGAGAGAGAGAGAGAGAGAGTGAGAGAGAGAGAGAAAGAGAGAGGGATAGTATATAGTATCAAAGAGAGGATAAATAAAAGGTTCCTGAGAGAGGGACAAAGAGAGAATGTGTGAGGGAGGGAGAAAGTTCTTCATAATTAAGTTGATAAAGGCAGAGACTTAACCGAGAAAGAGGAAACGAGAGTGAGAAGGAGTAAGAGAAAGAAGGGAAGACAAAGAAAGAGTCTGTGATGTAGGTTTCAGAAAAACATTTCATTTATCGTCCCAACGTTTCGACCTTCATTGAGATCATCTTCAGGACCCAAAGTGTTTGTCTTCTGTGTAATTGTGCCAGTCTTGCGTGTCGTGTTGAGAGTGCTAGAAGACAAACACTTTGAGCCCTGAAGATGATCTCAATAAAGATCGAAACGTTGGCATGATAAAGAACTGTTTTTCTGAAATCTACGTCATACCAGACCGCAACTCACGATTTCTGAATAATCACATTGATAACATTCAGCTTCTTTTTTTGACAACGCCTGTACTTATTGTCATAAATGCTTATCACATAACCCTTTGGTCTTTTCTTGTTTTAACAACAATTCTCTTATCCTAAGCGACAAAACTTTTTTTCTAAAGACAAGAAATATGAACACAAAATTAGCAACAGGTTTCAGGTTCATGTAATTCCGAAAATCTCCAATGATAATAATGCAAATGTAAACAAATAAAGTTTTACCATTGATATAGGTCGGAAAATCCGTTGCGTAGTTTTTCATCGACCTTCTTTGCCCCGTTGTGTAAGAAAAAAAATAAAGGAAACCCAACATTTCGCAAGGGTCATAAAAGTTTTATAACGGCCTTTCATAACCAGGCGTGAAACATATATTTTTTTGTTGGTTCAACTATCCACCGGTTTGTCCGACTGGGCAACCCAGAACAAGTTGAACTTGAAACTTTCAAATCATGAAAAGCTTTACTTCCATTGATGAAATTTGTAATTATCCGTCTGGGCATGTTGTTACGACAAAAGACTATTTTTCTATTCTTACCGCTATTTTGTTCTAAAGCAATCATACCAGATTTTCCTTTAATGACCTTGACTTATTCAAAACAGTTTGATTTTCTTGTATTAAATTAACTGCTGGCTGAATTATTCAACTTTTCTCACAAAGTGAAGGGGAGGATAAGTTACACATATATTAAGATAATTCGTGTAGTTAAAAACAATAAAACACAAAACATTTCTGTCCAATGATTTAAAAAAAAAACACTCTTCTGGTTGTAATTTTTTTACCCATTAAAAAGATCACAAGTTGTCTATTTTTATATATTTTCTATTAGGCTATAACTATTAGAATAGTTATTTTTAATTTAATTAGTTATAATGTATGAAGAACTTTTTTTTGTATGATATAAAGATGAATTACATGGCTATTTCAATTAGAATTCAACGAGTTATATAGCTATATACGTTATTCTGACGAAAAGGAAATTGCGGTTTGCTCCGGTTACCATACCTCATGAATCATAATAAAAACAAAAACCTTTTTTTTTTAGCGTGATGCACCTTTGTGGTGAACTATTGTGCCCACCTCGGATTTTTTGTTCGGCCCTTTGTTTCGTCCTGGCTTTCAGAAAGGACGCGCTGTGCATAATGCACACTCTTGGCTGTTCGCCTTCAGACGGTTTCATCATAGTGCAAAGCCGCATTTTCTACAGGTGGGTCACATTAACAGGAACGTGTCCCGTCAATAAGCCCGATTTAAGATCTCGAATCCCATTTCTCTTTCAAGTGAGTGTTTGTTTTGACCTTTGTTAAGAAACGGCCATAGGACTTTTTGATTGTTTCAAACCGCTGGCCTAGATCCTGAGAAACGTTTTCCAGTTTCGTAACCCAGTTCTCTGGTATATGATTGTAGCTATTTACCGAGCTGGGCCCATAAATTGATGTAAACTCTTTAGAAACACTTATCCGTTGAAAAATGATAACCTAAGGCTACAACCTTCCGTACATAGATGAACTGCAGGATGCTCGTTAGTCTTTCTTATCTTTCAAGGCATATGACAAGCAAGTTTGATCGTCCACAGTGATTGAGAGATAAGTAAAATTTCTCCATCTTTGTTCGTTTGTCTCCTCTATCAATTTGGTGTATCAAATTTTTCCACGATTATTCGTAGTTAGGCTTTTTCTATCTTCGATCAGTATTTTGGAATCTTTATTTACCTTTTCTCATTCAGCGAGAATAGACAGTGAAATCAATAAAAACGACCAAATCTGTCGTTGGTTTGTCTGCCTTTTCTCACTTTGGTATGCCAGATTTTGCCATCTTTATTGCTTTGTTTATTTTTTGTTTTTCAACTTTGATCTGTCAAATGTCGTCTTCGTTAGTCGGCCTGCCACTTGTTGCTTTGTCACGCCAGATTTTTCCAACTTGCTTGGTCAGTATGCCTCTTCTCACTGGACTTTTAATATTTTGACATCATTATTGGTTGGTATGAATATATAAGTGGGAAGCTTATGAGCCGTCAAACAGCTGTGATCATCGTCGGCCCTCAGCGTGCTCTCCTTCTTTTTCTTTTCTTTCGCGCATATTTTGTTTTAAACTGCAGCCATTTGAGCGTCTCGATCTGGTTACTGTCTCTCTGATATTCTAGAATTCGCTCGTTTGTACCTCAGGTTGTCAAATACAAAATAGAAGCAAAACATACAATACGTATATGTACATCACCACAAACATAGATGTCTGGTCACATTCACTCCCCCAGAGTACTCGATACTAGCGGTGGTAAAAGCAACCCCTTCCTTTCACGCTAATAAATTCCTTTTCCTCTCCTGGCGTCATACACTCAACCAAGAGTACTCGATATTCCTCGGCGTCGAGGTATAAGCAACCCCATCCTTTCACGCTAATAAATTACTTTTACTCTCCAGACGTCATACACTCACTCAACCCAGAGTACTTGACATTCCTCGGGGCCGGATTATCAGCAACCCCTTCCTTTCACGCTAATAAATTCGTTTTCCTCTCCTGGCGTCATAAACTCAACCAAGAGTATTTGACATTCCTCGGGGCCGGATTATCAGCAACCCCTTCCTTTCACGTTAATAAATTACATTCATTATAATGTGTCAATATTGCAGGCGTCTAAAATTCCTTGCACAAATGTCGATTTATAAAGCTGGAGGAAACTTTCTTCCGTACATTTCATTGATTACTCCAAGTTTACCTCTAATGGCATACTGAACCGTTGGAATTTTCAAACGTGAGCAGTCGAATATTCGAAATGTCGTACTCTTGTCTTCATCAGTCGGTTCACAGGATCAACGTTTGGTGTAGACGTCTCGCAAATAAATTAATATGGCCTTATTTCTACGAAAATGATTTAAATGGTGATTGCTGCGTCTTTCACTCACCCCAGAGTAGTCGATATTCCTCGGGGCGAGGTTTGGGTGGTATGCAATTTCATTCCGTACTGTACTATCAGGTGTGGCCATCTTTATTGGTTGGATTGCTTATTCTTCCTTTGCTTTGCCATATTTTGCCGTCTTTATTCGTTCGTACATTTTTTCTGGCATTTTGGATTTTGTAATATTGTTCTATTTTTTCTCGCTTTAATATGACAGACTTCTTTATTCTTTGTATAGTTCTTTGCCTATTGGCACTTAGGTCTGTCACATGTTGCCATTTTTGTTGGTTGGCCAGCAATTGCTACTTTGCGTTGCGAAATTTCTGCTTTTTTGGTCGGTATGTTTTTTCGTTTCGTACCGGATTTTGCCTTTTTTATTGGTTGTAATATTTTTTCGTTAGTACGGTTTTTCTATTTTTGATCTGGACTTTGCTCTGCCAGGTCTTGCTATCTGTTTTGATAAGTCAGCCTAAGATTGATGTAGCTTTGTATGCCAAATATTGCCATATTTATTGGTCTGTCTGTCTTTTCTCTCTTTAATGTGCAACATTTTGATGAGTATATTGGTTTGTAGACCTATGTATTTATTGATCTGTCAGATTTTTTTTTAAAGTGGATGAAATTAAGCAACCGTGGGATCAAGATTCAAGATTAGTAAACAATTAATTTACTTCTTAACATTGTAAAGTTATTAATTCAGAAATTATTAGAATTATTCAGAAATCGTGAGATGCGGTCTGGTGTTATATAGGTTTCAGAAAAACATTTTCTTTATCGTGCCAACGTTTCGATCTTTATTGAGATCATCTTCAGTGCCTGGGATGTACAAACATTGTTTAAATTTAACAAAAACATGTAGGATGTGGAAGAAGTGAATTCATGCGATTCAAATAAATAATTTTTATATTTAATCAAAGTATCTACTCACTCAAAATGTTTGTCTTTTGTGTACTTGTGCCATTATTGCGTGTCGTGTTGAGTCTGCCAGTGTGATAGTGCTGTTTTATGTATTTTATATGCTGAATTTTGGAAGGGGGTGGGGAAGGAACCCGGTGTACAAAAAGAAAGAGATTTTTGTATCACGAGTCGGCTTCGGATGTTTGTAAATCTCAGGCGCTGAAGATGATCTCAATAAAGCTCGAAAAGTTGGCACGATGAAGAAAATGTTTGTCTGAAACCTACATCACACCAGGCCGCATCTCACGATTTCTGAATAATCGACAAACGGTGACTAATCACCACACTTATTTCTATAAATTTGTTATGTTCTATAAATATGTTATGCTGAAACGGTAAAATAACACTAGATCGTTTAAGAATCCTGAAACTGTTAGAAATTTATAGCAAAGTCGATGGTTTTTGTATTTTGCAATTATTTTCTTACAGAAAGTGCTAAAATTTGATAGCTTTTCGTGTTTTCGTGATATATAGTAAATATTTTAGAAATGTTTATCGGTTCAAGGTTTCAATGGTGGAAGGTGTTGTTCGTTAAAATTCAAAAGTCGTTCGCTGGTTGCAAACGGACTTTATTTGTGACGGGAAACTGGACCCAATGACCGACCTGGCCGAATATGGCAAATTGGCTAAGATTTGCGCATGGCTTAAGTAGTTAAGCACAGAGGGGAGTTGTTAGACGTGGCATATAAAGAGGACGAAAGAGGGAAAGAATGATTAGAGATCTGAACTTATCGGAATAAACTGAAATGAACCAATTTTATTATTGGCTGGTCAGAAATATATTTAATTAGAAAAATTTATATAGTTATATAGTTATATTGTGATAGAATTGAAGTTTTAAAACATTCACAATTCAAGAGCTTAATTGATTTTAACTGGTTTGATTTGTAGTTACTTAAAAAATAATAATTTGGCTGCTTTTTTTATATTACGTCCTGAACGCCATAAAATGGCCAGTCACATGCGAAACAGCCCGATTTGATAGCCCCATTTTTTCTCAGGCCATAACGAATATAATTGTACACCAGAAAAACGGCATTATTGAGAGCTAATGGTGACAGCGGATGAAGTCGAGATGCGAAGATCGTCGTTGGCTCTAATGATACAGTTTGACTCACAGCAGGCTCTCTCTTGGAAATGACTGGTTTTACCTCCCCCTTGGAACGTGGGTAAGACAAAAGAACGGTTATTAACAAAATGATGGATACGCGCTGGTACCAATGTCGATCCGCAAATAAGATCAAGGTTGTGAGGTAATCAGTTTATATCCTAAGGGGGTCTATGCTTCTCGTCTACTCTCTATTTGACATGTTACCGACGTTCAAACAGAATAAAATAGGGGGCCATTATTATCAAACGGATGACGACAGTGATAAATAACCGAACTCTCTAATCCCTATTGAAGCCTATGGTCCACCGGTCTGAGATCAGGCTGAATTTTCTTATATTTCTCATCTTATTAACATACAAATTCATGTGAAAATCCGGGACATTTAAATAATTAATTGTACTTCGTTTAATTATGCTTTGGACTCCACGTCGTCGAGGATTGCTAAAACAACCAGCAAACAGGAATAAAAAAGCTGATTTCTCTGCATTATAGTAAATTTACACAACACTTTTTACACTAGTTTAAGAACTACTTTCACTTAATATTACGCCTCTAATTAAGCTTTAAGTTCAGGCAAAAAAATGACATGGGAAACCTACACTTAAAGATATTATTTGATGATTATTCTTCGGTTTGTCCAAAACGTTTAATTGCATCAGGGTTATAAGCAGGGCGCGTACTGTACAAAAACACTCTTCGAATATCCTCGCCTTTTTCGACAATATTTTTTAAAACGGAACATTTTACGACATCGGGGTTATAAGCAGGTCGAGACAGGACTTTTTAATTGTGAAACAAATTCAAGGCTGTGGTTCAGTATGATAAGGATTAAGGCCATTACAGTGGTCTGATTGACCAGTTACTTTTTTCCAATTAATTTATATTTATGAAAGGTATTTGTTGAGATAAAAAAAGTCAGCGTCACAAACGGGATTCGAACCTACGACCTTCGGCTATGACTTCCGTGGGTCCGTGGGCATCGAAATCACGATAGCTCAAGTGGTAGAGCAGCAGCGTATTTAGCCGAAAGTCGGGGTTCGAATCCCGCTCGTGACATTGTTTTATGTATTTAATATCTAACAGGATCACTAAAACAAATAAAAAAGCTATTAAACAAACAATGAACACAACGGAAAAACGCAGCCTCTATAGCCAAAAGGTTCTAAAATATGTAAATCAGACGGAATAGAAGATCAACATAAAGACATTTCGCAGATGAATCTTAAAATTTTAGAACCAATATAAACCGTAATGAATACTAAAATGTTTCATTTTACAGAAAAAAAATACATTTTTTAAGATAATCCATTAAGATTCGAGGTCCTATTGACAATTAACGTTTTTCAATTAATTAATATTTGTGAAAGGTATTGGTCGAGCGAAAAAATTCAGCGCCAAGGGCAGGATTTGTCGCCGAGGATCAAATAGATTACATAGCGTTCGAAAATTGGCAAAAAGGTGGGAAAATTCAAAAGGTGGGGTTGAGATGGGAGGTTAGTGTCTGACTGGATCGAAGTGGCGATAGTTCAAGTGATAGAGCAGCGGCTTATATAGCCGAAGATCGTGGGTTCGAATCCCGCTCGTGACACTGACTTTTTTACCTCAACCAATACCTTTCATAAATATTAATTAATCGAATTAACTGACTAAGATTAAGTCTTTGTCATTTCTCATCTTATTATGTTTTAGATTCAGTCTAGGACTTCCTTCAAACCTTGACATTTTAATAACGAGATTTTTATTACTATCTTTTTATGCTTTGTCACAAAAGTAAATAATTCTGAAACAAACTTACTAAGAACTTCAAAATTATTCTGTAAGTAAAACACTCCTCACATATCCCTCCATTTGTACAGAAAGGCATTTATTGGGTAAGCCACACTTTGCTCAACATCAGGCTGAGACATAGCGCTTTACTCCTGAGGCAAATGCAATCCTGTGGGTTACAAGTTTAAAAAAGTTAATGGCACGAGTGGGATTCGAACCCACGACCATCGACTAGATACGCCGCTGCTCTACCTCCTAAGATATCGTGACCTCGATCCACTCAGACAGTAACTAACTCCCCATCTCAACCTCATCGTTTTCCATCCTTTTGCCATATATCAAGCATCAACTAAAGCTCTCCGTCACCATTTCAATTGTCGTCGAGAATCCAAACCGATTACACGACATTTGAAATATGGCAAAAGGTTTTTTTTTAGTTGGGGTAAAAAAGTCAATATTACGAGCGGGATTCGAACCCACGACCTTGGCCAGATCGCCGTTACTCTACCACTTGAGCTCCCTCGGGCACTAACATCCCATCTCAACCCCACCTTTCGAATTTTCCTTCCTTTTTATCATTTTTCAACGTATTTGATTTTTGGCAACAAATGAAATGGCCATGGAGAGATTTGGTGAAGATATACGTCATTTAACTTACTAAATTCAATAGTTTTCCTGTCCCGCTTGACCAATTAAAATATTTCAATTAATTAAGGTTTTAGTTAAGGTAAAAAGAATCAAACAGATTACACGACATTTGAAGAAGGAAAAACTCGAAAGGTGAGGTTTAGATGGGGAGTTGATGTCCGAGTGGATCGAGGACACGATAGCTCCGGTGGTCGAGCAGCGGCGTATCTAGCCGAAGGTCGTGGGTTCGAATCCCTCCCGTGCCATTAACTTTTTTTCATATCAACTAAAAACCATAATTAATTGTCATATATTAATTGGTCGAGCCACGAAAACAGTGAATACTCATGAAATATTTCACTTGTAATTCAGCTTTAAGTACAGCTAAAAGAGATGACGTAGCAAACCTACTCTTAAAGAATTATTTCATGTTTATTTACTAAGCGAAATGTATTTCAATGAGCATTTTCCAGAATGTTTAATTGCATCGGGGATATGAGGGCGTAGATTTCCCTTCTGAATGCTCCATGTCTGAAACATGCTCTTCAGGAAAAATTTACTTTCTCAAATTTTCAACGAAATTAGTATGAAAACCTGGGAAATTATTATCATCTTAGAAAAACAAGAAAGTTCTACACACATTATATAAATTTCATAACCTAAAAAATCTAAAGCTATTCACAAAAATCTTTTGACTAGGTAGAATATTAACAGAAAATATATGATAATTTTTAAAAAATTAATGATTAATAAAAATTAAACATCATTACTTAGAAAATTCATAAATAAGCCATCATAAATTGACGACATGTCAACATGGAACATAGATCATAGTTTATGTTTTAATTATCTTTAAACAGATTATATTATCGTTATTAAATAAGACATCACGACTGAGGACGACACCTTATGAATATTAATCGAGGGTGAAGACATCTTACGGTTGTATATGTTGTGATCCATCATAAATATGATTGTTTCCAATTATGAATCCGTTCGTTATTGTACACTTTATTTCGTCTGGAATAAATAATAAAGAAACATGTGGACTTTTAAGCTTTTCAGGATAAAAATAGATTTTACGATTACAAACGGTTCTGTTTACGCTGAAGCTATGAATGTTTTTTTTTATTTGCATATGCAAATTGATTTTTCCTATGCAGAAATAACGGGATTCTATATTTTTCGTATTTGATTCTTTTTCCCGTGTAATGATTGAATATTTATTAAAATGGCCGAGTTGGGAAAGTTTTTTTTTTAATAATACGACAATACTAGTTACAATTTAGCTTTTTACGTTATTTATTCATAATATAAGCATTAAAAAAAAAAAAAACGCCACGCCCTTCGTAATCGTTTGACTCCAGGCGATAAAAGTTGATTTTCCTAAGTGGATCTATAAACGGGATTGGGCGGCCTAAATATTCCTTCAGCAGGTCCCGTTCTGCCGTTAAACCACTCTCAATGAATAATTTATCGCTTTTATTGGGAAAACAGACAGAAAGCGATTATTCCGCATGGGGATAAACGGTTCACAAGTTTGAGGAATTTACGAGGTCAATGTTGCTTTTATTTTATAGAACGGTGACTACGAGGGATTTGTATTGGCTGGAGAGAATCGCAGTCTTTCTTCCCACATTTGGAGCCAAAGGGATTTCCTCTTTTTACTTAAACTTCACTCAACTGTCTCATCTCTTTTAATGATTTCTTCTTATGCCTTCGTTATTTAGATTTGTTTTACCAAATAACCTAAACATGTTATGATGTGTCTGATAATCGTAAATGATGGCAGTATGGTCATATTATGATTTAGGTCACAAGTTCTCCAAAAAATCTTTGGAACATTCATTGTGCTTTTAGTGCTCTGTTGTAGGTTCTTAAGAATCTCACGTTAACTTAGGTCAAAAGCTATATCTATGTATATAACTTCTTTGATTAAAAACTTACAATTTTTTTTACTGGGATTTCCGACATCTAGGTCATTTCATCCCCAAACTAGTCTATATTCTATTTACCCTTTCAAATACACATAAATACATTTATACAGTGTACTTATTCCGTTTGGTCGATGGGGTACTTTTATAAATATTCTGCCATTGACTCCGAACACATATTCATACGCCCTCAATTTTCGAGGGGCGATGATGACGTTATATTTCACCCTAATCCCTCACCATTCACGCTAATAAATACATGCACTCAGACACAACACATAAGACATATTATATACAATTTAAAAAAACAATTTCCCCCTAAAAACCGGAACAGGGGACCCGGAAAGTCGCTGAAGTGCTCGAGTACCATTTTCAGATTGGATGGCATACCTACACGCTCCGTGTAAGGAGCCAAGGCATGACATGTTTCCAATAAGTCTGACAAATATTCTACGCGTTTGTATAAAGCCACTAATAGCAAATTTTAGTACTGTTCATTAAATAATAAGTATTCTAAAAAAAAATTGAAAGGATTCTTTTAGGGAATTGGTCATTTTTGACAATTGTGATCGTTCGTTTCTGGCGAATGGAAGAAGAACCGTGAAGAATCATCACAAACATTGGAAGAAGAGGAGATAAGGGCAATCCGGAAAGAGAGAAAGACGTCCTTAATATTACAGTTTTGTGCCATTTTGAAAGATTCAAGGTACTTATATCTTTGCGATTCATTTCGGTTAATTTTGTATTTTGTTTAGTTTTTTTATCTCTGAGCATTGCCTGTTAATAGATTGCTATTATGCTAGAAAAAGAATTTCTCCAACATTATTAATTTTTCGTTTGTTTCATGCCAAGAAGAGGCCTTTTTTTTACATATATTATTTAGCTTATGTTCTTATGTTATATTAAGCTTTTTTTATTGTATAAGATTGACCTTTACACAATATTGCATCAAATGTAATGAGCATATTAAAGAATTCATTGAGAAAACAAAATCAGAAAACCATCTTTGATGGTTGGTCTGGTTATCCTCGTTTTGAGTTGTAAGATTTTGATATATTTGTTGGCTTGTTTGCCTCACACTTTAGCCTTTAGTTGTCTTCTCTTTGCTTGTCATTTTAGCCTTTTCACGCTTTGTTTTGCATCACTTTGCCATCTTTGTAAATTAACCTGCCTATTTCCGCTTTGGTCTGCTAGATTATTCCATCGTTGTTGGTAGGCTTGCCTATTTTCACAGTATGACGGACTTTACCTCGCTGACCGATCACTTTTCGGTTTGGGCAGCCAGATTTTTGCCAAATTGGTTAGTCATTCTGACTTTTTGCGCTTTCATCTTTCCAAGATTTTGCCGTTGTTTACTCAACTTTACTTTCCCCTGTCGTATTTTGCTATCGACGCTGATCTGTTTGTCTTATTTTATATTTTTCAGCTAGGTTTTCTACCTTTGTTGGTTAGCAATGCTTTTCGCGCGTTGGTTTGGTTCGTTTTGCCATATTTGTTGGGTGATCATTATATTTTTACTTTGGTTTGATATTGTACCATCTTTGGCCTGCCTCATCTCGGTTTGGTCTGCCAGATTGTGCCACCTGTGTTGGTTGGTCGGTCATTTTCCTTTTGGTCTGCCAGATTTGGTTATTTTTGTTAGTTGGTCTACTTTTTTTAGATTTGGGATGCCAGGTTTTTTTTTCATGATTAATGGTTGGTGTTTGTATTCTCGGTTTGGTATGCCAGAATTTGCCATCTTTGCTAGGTTGTCTAATTACGGTTCGGCATGTTAGATGTCATGATTATTAATTGATATATTATCGCTTAGATATGTGAAATTTTTATATATAATTGCTGTCTAATTAATTGCTTTGCCTGACATTAATCGTTTCGGTCTTTGACATTTTCCCGTCATTATTGGTGGATCATGGTCTGCCTGATTTTGGCAGTTAGTCTGCTTTTTGTCTCTTAGGTCTCCCAGATGTAATTATGGTTTCGTTAATACTGTGCAATTGTATATTTATCAGGTCCATATAATTTTTTTCCCCCGAATGGCACAATGTTTACCTTGTACGGGATTATTTTCAGGACCCTTTCCTAGGGTTGTATTTACACCTTGTTTTTTCAATAGTTCGATCAGCGTCTAGTAGTTTTTTTCCTGTTATTATCATGACCAACATGTGCTTACGTCAATGCTCATTGCGGTTAGCTTCTGGTCATCCAAGATGCAACCTCTGGTATACCATTTTTAACAATGATTCATACTAGACGGTTAGTCTCAATGTTGTAATCTTATCTTCCTCGCTTTTTCCTCTTAACTTATTAACTTCTAAAAATAAAAAACCAGTAAAATTGTGAGATAACCACCATTTTAGCTTTAAATTTGGTTTTAGTCGAATTTTGACGTTTCCGTGTGCCTGGAGTATCAAGCCTTTGGTTTTCCAATTCCAACAATAATAACGCATTAACAATAACTTCGTTTAACATAAATATATTTGCAAATCCATAAAATTTTTCATTAATCTATTATTTTTTTTAAATGTACGACAAAAAATGATGTGTATGATGAAAACTGTTCCGCCAGTTTAAGCTATCAATGTTGATAGCTAACATTTTTTACCTGTCAATCTATCAAATTCCTTGTCAACTCTCTAACCCCTGGAGAAAATGGTTTCAATTTAAATTTAAAATCATATTTTTTCATAGTTGTTGCAGTTTTCTTATTGATAATACAAAGATTAGCGTAGTCTTTAAACATAAATTTATTCTCTGTTAATTACCCTGGTAAAACTAGTCCGTTTATCTTTTTTTTTCTACCCGACTGTTGGACTCGGTAAATTCTCTTAGAGATTTTAGTCAATATTGACGCCTAATGAAGCATACTAAATGTTATCACTGGTTTTACTTTTAATAAAAAATAAAACTTTCTTTTGAAGTTAATTAAGGGTTTTAGTTGAGATAACAATCAATGTCACGAGCGGGATTCGAACCCAAGACCTTCGGCTTGATACGACGCTTCTTCTACCTGAGCTATCGTGACGTTCATCCACTCGGACGCTCATTTATTATCTCTACCCCAGTGTGCGTGGATTGAAGGCACGATAGCTCAGGTGATAGAGAAGCGGTGTATCAAGCCGAAGGTCGTGGGTTCGAATCCGGCTCGTGACATTGACTTTTTTTATTTAAACTAAAAACTTTAATTAATTGATAAATATATTGGTCAAGCGGACGACGAAACCTATTGAATTTCTTTCGAAGATTCTTCCGCAATTATTTAAATGCGTAGCTTGTATTTGAGGTTAAATAACCTCACGATTTTATCTGTTTAATTACTGGTTGTGTTGAATCACCAGTCGTAATATCACGCAGTTCCTGAAATTACTTCCTATGGCCCACTAACAGGTGAATTGTTCTGAAGGCCGGTGGAAATTGGCCATTACCGGTCCGCCTAACCTCGCCTTTTATCCCAAGTCAAAGTTTTCCAAATTGACATCCACATTTGTCGATTTCCTTGTTTAATTCTTTACGAATGGTGAATTTTAATTTAGTAAATCTTTTAATTTATAGCCGATTCTGTAAACTGGATCTACGAACGGGACAACGTTGGCCTAAATCTCCAGGGCGACGATTGATTCCAGCAGGTCCCGTTTTGCCGTTAAACGCTTTCGATAAAATACGGCCTTGTAAATTGAGAGCCTTTTCGTTGTAAATCGCGGAGTGAAACGGATCCCAAGCCGGATCGGAATTACACCCTTTTTATCCGGGAATGTGTTTCTGAAGTGTAATATTATTTTTTTTTTCAATAATAATAATAATAATAAAATATCAGCCCGTTAATCTGCTCGTGCTGATATTCATGTTGGTTCACTTCGTTCGAATTTTTACCCCGTTTTTGGCCATGGCGTCGTAAAAATCCGATGGTATTTTAGAAAGCTGTCAGGTTTAATTGCGCCGGAGCATTAACATTTTTTTATAACGAGGAAACCTGCTTGTTAGGTGGCAAATGTGCAAATCCGAGCAATTTCGATCGAGTATATTAAAAAAGATTAGACCCTAGCCGATCTGTTCTAAAAGTAGTTTTTCTCATTGGATAACAGTTTGAATTTAAGAATATAATCACAGAAACAGCAAAAATTATAGATTGTCTCGATCGCTCACAGCGAACATTATCAAAATAATTGTATCTTCGAATCATTATGAAAACGAATTCAGCAGCTTCTTAAAAGATTGATAATGTACGGCTGTTCGATAAAAAGCGCGCAATTAGGATTGCGTTACTTCATCATTATAACGCCAAGAATGCGGATGGGATCCAGAGGCCCGAAAGGTGCTTGTTAGGAAGAAAATTAAATTAAAATTTAATTAATTATACATATAGCCATTTGCCAAACCTCAGGCAAAAGAGGTGCTGCAATCGGGAACACCTTCCAGTAAAAACGTCGTAAATTTTTCCTCTTCAGTTTGTAACGCTTTTCATTTTATTTGTCTGCTCGAAATATAAAAATATATAACACAAATAATATAAAAAATGTAAATAAAAGTATTTTTTTAATTACAGCTTTTTTTTAAACGAGGGTTTGCAACAGTTTTATATAAACCCTCAGGGTGCCGGTGTTTTTGAAAAAAAGCCCGTTTGTAAGTATGTCGGGTTCGAATGCAGGGCCGATGGATTCGAACCCGGGACCTTTACCTTACAGTGATGAGCGCCGTGTCGAAGACTAAACCTTGTGACCACCGACGTCCCCAATGTGGTCATTGACTCTCTTTTTATACACAGGGTGTACCGTGGGCAGACATCAGGACATAATCAATTCAGGAGGTCATCCTATCTCTAACTTTACGAAAAAGTTCAAAATCCAAAGTCTGATTTTCAACTGTATTCGAGATACTTTCCGAGTTTTTTCGAACTATCACAACTTTTTAACACAAAGCCCCCGTATCTCATAAAACGTTATACTGTAAATTTTATTGCAACAGTGGAAAGAGCATTTCGTTCATTTTTTATTGTAACATTAAAAAAAAAAAAGGTTTATGAAATAAACTTTTAGCGTTTTCCAAGAGATTTTGACTACATTTACAAGCTTTCGTGGTCCGCTTAGCCAATTAATATCTTTGAATTAATTAAGGTAATAATGAGATAAAAAAGTCGATGTCACGAGCGGGATTCGAACCCCTAATCTTCGGCTAGATACGATATTGAAAAATGGCAAAAAGGAGGGAAAATTCAAAAAGATGCGGTTGAGATGGGGAGTTGGTGTCCGAGTGGATCGAAGTCATGCCAAGTGGTAGAGCAGCGGCGTATTTAGCAGAAGGTCGTGGGTTCGAATCCCGCTCGTGACGCTTACTTTTTTATCTCGACCAATACCTTCCATAAATATTAACTAATTAATTGGTCAACGACGAAATATATGGATTTTTTTTAAATTGAATTAAACGGGACGCCGCAGACGACTTACGCTTTAGAATCTGTCTTTCTTATTAAGTAGATATTCAGAAATTATAAATATCAATATACATATATCTAAAGTTACAAGGATTTATATATCTATCCATCATCAAGAAAGAATAGGCGGACCAGAACAAAATCACGTGTAAATATCGACAATTTACAGGCGTACCAATCATGTCCAACTGTATTGTTATGCAAGTATAAAAAGGGTCAAGATATATTTCAAAAATACTTCAAGATGGAAGTATAATACATTTTTCATACAACACACCTTCGCAAAGCCCAAGATGGAAATGACATTTTCGAGTAACTAGTTTCAATTTTTTTCTCTTCGAATTAAAAGTGAAAAAGTATAATTTTTTTGCAATAAATGCTTATTGCGTTACTGTGTGTTCCTTCCCCAAGGGAGTAGATCTTCTCCTTCCGTGGCAAAATGAATAAAACTAAGGAAAATAAAAGGAAACAATTCCAAATTGAGAAATTATCATTGTTTTGTTATTAATAAAATGAAATGAAATGAACAAACTGCAAATTGACTTTGTGTAGATCAAACAAATAAACAAAAATTCCTCTTGGTTAAACAATAAAAAAAATCCTCTTCTTTTAGAAAAAGCAAATCAAAACAAAAAAGAAACTTGCGTCTCGCCGGATGAAAATGGCTTTGATTCCGGGTTCTCTTTCGGCCAAAGAAAATGCCAACGTGTTGCTTCTCGTGCAGCTCCAAGCCAACCCGTGGAAGTCTCCTTTCTCCTCCGTTTAATCCCTTGTGGAAGGGCTTTTGGCGGCCCTTTAAATTGCATTGTCATATACTATATTATAAAAATTAGAAATTAGAATTGCGAGACCTCCTAGGAGGTCAGGGGGAGTCACCCACCTTGGTGCATAAGCGACTCCTTGGTTGGGCTCTGGTCGGGCGCCATCGACTTCTTTGGTCATTTCGGCGCCCTTACGTTCCCTAAGACTAGTCATTCACACACTCACTCACACAATAAATACATACATGCCACTATTTACAAATCCAATCAAACATGCTTATCCTTTATCTAAGGTCCGGGTCGGAGGTACTCGATATTCCGCCCCGACCCGGTTTAAGGGAGCAGCGGTGGAGCTTTTAAATAATATGCTTCTATTATATCAGAAACCAACTACAAATCGTAACCTATAATCTAAATACCCTCTATATACAACCCATAATCCCGATGTCTCTAAGAAACTTAAAAAGTTTGTCCTTGAGTTCGCTGCCATGCTCGAGCACTCTCGTACAACCAGGCGGCATTCCACTATGGTCCCTATACAGCGCCAAGCTGCGGCAACCCTCCAACACGTGCGGCACGGTGAGCCTCTCTATTTGGCATGCCGGGCACCTAGGTCGACTCGTGCCAACCAACAGGTACCCGTGAGTCACACGTGTGCGGCCTATCCGCAGGCGGGTCAGGACAACACTTTCCCTTCGGTACATCCCCTCAGGGCTCCACCGGTCGATCGTCGGCTATATTATAAATTTGTCATTTTTGACTGTCTTGCCCTGCCTACTCTTTCCATTTGGCCAGCCGGTCTTATTTTTACTACAAATCGGCAGTCCAAAAAAATCAAACTATTGAAGCCTAGGACACCAAGAACAAATCTCATAATGTATTATTTTGCCTGATAAATTTGTAGAGCCTTTATCAATATTGCAAAAAATTAACCTTATCATAATATATAAATAATCAT
>CM077108.1:19826393-19837160 GCA_039619505.1 Cimex hemipterus
TATCTGGCTAGTAAATACTATAAAGTCTGTCTTTAAGATCAATACAAGGAGTTTCGCAAGGCAGCATCCTGGGTCCTCTCTTATGCACAGAGCCGATATCCCTTTTCATTCTAACACTGGCACGGTCATATTATCCAATGAAAACCTTATCTGGTTAATAAATCCTTTAAAGTTGGCCTTAAATCCTATTCTTTGCAAAGAAACTGCATCGATACACATCCTTAATTTTGTCAAATTCCGTTACCGTCACAGCTCACCGAAAGTATTTTTGTTTCAAACCTATTTTTACCTTAATTTTTTTGCATCTTACTCAGTCTACCTAGTGTGGTTATGTTTAGTGAGAGGACTGCCTTTTTTCTCCTTATTTCTTTTATTCCTTCCGGTCTCTGAACTCAACTTACATTAGGTTAATTATTCAAATATCGTGAGATGCGGTCAGGTGTGATGTAGGTCTCAGAAAAACATTTTCTTTGTCGTGCCAACGTTTCGATGTTTTATTGAGGTTATCTTCAGGGCTCAAAGTGTTTTGTCTTCTGTGTAATTGTGCCATTCTTGCGTGTCGTGTTAAGAGTTAAATTAGTTTGGTGTGTTTTCATATAGCTATTAGATATTCCCAAACTATTTTGGAGCTAAACACTTCAATAATTCACGTGCAGTGAGTTGATTTGGATGGACTGCTTGAAAAATTGCTGGGCTAGTCTAAGGGTTTTTCCTAGTCGGCCTAACCCTACAGCCCCCTTGTTCCATCTCTGAACCATCATTGTACCACTTCCTGGAACATCGAGTGGCTTTTCTTCCAAAGATTTTGGGCTTGACTATGTACGACCAACAAGAATGCCCTGTTATACTAAATTACTCGAGTCTTTGTAGAGTTTGTAGTTTGTTTTGTCTCTCTTTCTGCAGGGTTTTTTTTTATCAGATTAGAATTCCTAATATGACCAGGGTCTGGCCGTTCTGTTGTATAATTTCCCATGTTTTGCTGCAAAAACTTTGGCAAATTGTTAGTATTTTCATGAGTAGAATTGAATTACTTGACCACAAATATAAATTATGTTCTGATAACAAACTGTTCTTTTGTACTATCTTACATTGAAATACTGCTCTGATGATGATGATGATTTCGACTCTCGGCTCGTAAAACCTGATCGTCGGTTCGATTCCTACCGACACCCCCTTTAATTTTTGAACTCCCCCCCCTATAACACGAAGCAAATACTAACATTGAACGTAGTTGTTTGTCTACCATAAATTAATTAGAAAGAAGTCAAGCTAAAGATGTAAAAATTTATCGGTAATATATGATCATACCACAATGTTACACCGAATTGACATGTTGTTTTTGTGGATTTTTTAAAATTTAAGCCAGGCTAAATATGAAACCTAGTTGCATAACGAAACTCGACGGTGTCAAAATGTTACGGACGGAAAATAACGTTGTATAATTACAGCCTGCTCTGAGACTGGTTTGGTCCTTTAATGCGTTGCCATTGGGTAATTGGTCACGGGATAGATGGAAAATCCCTGGCCCCGAAGTTACATGGGAACAGGTGGGCTCAATTTGTACTGTGCGCGATTAAAACATCAACCTCCTGTCGAAAATAATCTTTTTTCCCGACTCGGGGAAACAAGTGCTTTAATCAAGGTCGTCGACCGAGCAGGGTTCCAAGTGTTCACATCGGTGGTCTGTTTTCTACCTGCTGCGTTATCCGGCGATTGGTTGACCTCAATTTCTGGGATAATTTTAATCCACCAGTTCAGAAATAATCGCATTTGATAAATTCCTTCAAAAAATCCAACTATAAAAACAAAAGAGTCAAGCTTGAAAATCATGTTACTTCATCTTTCTGGGAACAAAAAATAACCCATTACAGTTCGCAGTCCGATTGACCAATTAACATTTTTTATATTAATATTTAATGAAGGTACTGGTTAAGATAAAAAAAGTCACGGTTAAGTCAAAAGTCAGTCTTGAAAAATGGCAAAAAGGAGGGAAAATTCGAGAAGTGAGGTTGAGATGGGAAGTGTCCGAGCGGATCGAAGTCACGATAGCTCAAGTAGCGGCGTAAGCCGAAAGTCGTGGGTTCGAATACCGCTCGTGACGCTGACTTTTTTATCTTAACAAATAACTTTCATAAACAACAAATAACTTTTTCGACCTATGGTAAAGGACTGAAATATCTAACAGTCATCAAGATTCATTTCAAACTTTGTTAAAACATATATTACATTTATCGCACGTCTTCCGGATTCTTCAATTCTCGCTACTTTTTTTTTTTTTTTTTTTTTTTTTTTTTTTTGAGAGAGAGAGAGAGAGAGAGAGAAATATAAATGATTATTGTAAGATATTAGTAGCAGATTCGCATTTTAATCGCGAGTTGGCGAATATATTTAAACAATTTTTATACTGTAAAGTCGTTTGGCAGGCGGTTTGCAAGGTGATGCAGTGCAAGATCATTGCTAAATCCTCCAGACCTCTGGTTTCTATGATTATTTGTGGTCAGCCGCGTTTCAAATTACACCATCTGCATGGACGCCTGTGTAAGAAGTACTTCTAAAAGGATTTTACAATTCGAAAAGATGAATTATTGAAGTGTCCGCAATTTGTACAGTTGGTGGCTTTTGTTATAAATATATTGAATATTCGTTAAATAATTGTGTTCTTCAGTCAAAACTAAGGACTTGTACTTGTACTATGAACTTTACAAAGTGAGATGTTTCAAAGTTTTGAATTATTTCGTTCAACCTTAACCTTGCTTGAAGGCCTAAGGATGGTAGTCAGAACGGATGATTTAGAGTAGAGTTTGCATTAAGTGCCCTATTCTTAGTGTAATAACTCTTGCTTGTTTTTCTACCTTCTTGGTCTGTACATCCTGGTGCGTCCTGGCATATTAAGAATGCATTTCGTCTTTACAATTACTAAAATCGAAGAAAAGCTGAAATATACTTTTTTTCACTTTTTAGAAAAGACAGTAATACTGACGGACGTTTTAGGCAAAAGATACAAGAACTTTTCTCGAAGTGAAAACGCTGCTTAAACATTCTGTAATTAGAACTGTCTTTTCCAAAAAGTCAATTACCAAATCACCCTACTTCCAATTATGTTCTAAGCTAAAATATTGGAGATAGGACAGTTGTTCATTTTTTCTGGTCAAAATCATTGCCAAATTAATTCAGGTTATTATTTAATGGACGGTTAGGGACCAGGAGGTTATTAATTGAGATTTTAAAAAAATCAGTGTCACAAGCGGGAATCGAACCCATGACCTTCGGCTAGATACGCCGCTTCTCTACCACTTGAGCTATCGTGACTTCGAGGAGGACGCAAAAAGGCGGGAAAATTCAAAAGGTGCGGTTGAGAAGGGAAGTGTTGTTGTTTGAATTATTGTCTACAATAAAGTCGGAACTTGTATTACGCACACTAATATTTTTTTTTTCTTTAAACGCTTTTTTGGTGATATTTTTCTGAAGATTTTTGTTGAAGTAAATCTACTTTTTTTATTTTTCAATTTGAACTTGTACATTTTTTTCTTTAGAAATGTAGTCATGGCTAAAAAACATTTTTAGTTTTATTAACTGCTTCAAAATCCATAAAATATCGTTTTTGTTTTATGTAAATACCTTTGCCACTATCATTTATTTAAAATTAATTAAAATCATTTAATTAAATATTGTATAATTTTATTAACACATACAAGAGAAGATTATTCATTCATTTTTTGGACAAATTTTATTTTTATTTTTTTTCCATTCATTAAGTTTTGTGGTCCGATTGACCAATAACTTCTATCGATTAATTAATCTTTGTGGTAAAGTTATTGAGATAAAAAGCCAGTGCGACGAGCGGGATTCGAACCCACGATAAATACGCCACTGCTCTAACCACTTGAGCTATCGTCATTTCGATCCACTGGAACACCAATTTTCCGTCCCACCTGTGAAAAATGGCAAAAAGGAGTGGTTGAGATGGGAAGTTGGTGTCCGAGAGGATGGAAATCACGAGAACTCAAAGGTAGTGCAGCGGCGTATCTAGCCGAAGATCGCGGGTTCGAATCCCCCTCGTAACACTGATTTTTTACCCCAGCTAAAAACCTTAATTAATTCAAAGATAATTGGTCAAGTGGACCACGAAAACTAGTGAATTTAACTGGGCCAAATTTAAAAATAATATTTTGTACATAAATGTCTATTGGCAATCATCACAAGGAAAATAGTCTAAAAGAATGATTTACTATGCGAACTGCCATCGTGGCTTATCAGTCTTTTTTATTGAGATTATAAAGTCACCCTGTTTGAGCTTAAAGATAGGCAGTTGTAATGTGAACTTTACTTCAATTTTTTTTCTTTAATCAATCTAAACATGATTGAATCATAATATCAGTATAATCATCTGAACGGATGATCAAACTGTGAGTAGGAACAATTTTTTTTAAATTATTGAACAAAACGCTCACTACCAATTATAATATCTATTAATTTGTTAGTTCAAGCAGGATTAATAACACTACCTCCAGTTAATTAAAAGCAGCCAGTAAACAAGAACTCTTAAAACTTCATAAATTTTTTCTGCTCAAAAATGAACAAATCCTGGTTCAATTCTCTTTGAAATTAAACTTAGCCCAAATATTCTTTCGCTGAATTAAATATTAATAACTGTAAAAACAAATGTGAGTAGGGACATCTTTTTAAAAATGATTGAACAATACACACATTCCACTATTTGTGAATTCTATTAATTTAGGGTTGTCAAAATTAAATGGCCAATTCTCAGCCTGGCGCATATCGAATATTTAATCACTTCATAGTTTATGCAACCTGGTGCGTGAAGAGAGACGTTGATGTCAAAACGGATGACGCCTACTTGGCGTCATGAATGAGTTGTGTCACCAGGCGCCAATGTAGTGGTTACTGTGTGCTCTGGGCTGTTTCACATATCTCGGGAAATAGCCCGCTCGGACAAGTCAAACGTAGGACCCGCATTGAAACATCTGGTATTATTTTTTATTTTATTTATTTCAGTTTGATTTGTGAATACAACACTTGTCTCACAACTATGTTACAAGATTTTTTTTTCACGCGTGTGGTCTCCCGTGCCTTACAATTTGCCGACAGCTTTTGTACCCGGATAGGGGATAACCCAGGGTCGAAATCATGTTCAAATATCTTCCAAAAAAAGATAAGCCCGATCCGTAGGTGTTGCACGTCGCGATAAACCCCTCTCGTCCTGTCAAATGCCACCTAAAGACGAGGATTTGCCGACAGAGCGGACATGCGACTGCCTACAACGGCTTTTAGTTATCCATTAGCCGGTTGAGAACGTGAGATAACAGGTCCACTATTATAATAAATCAACTCAGCCCTGTCGGTTTCTTCCACTCAGTCCACAAACTATTTCGACCACTTGTAAATCCCAAGTGGATATACGGCCCGTTCCACCTACGATTTAAAAAAAAAAAACGCCCGTTATGTGCGTTCCAGTTCGAGAGACTGCCACAATTTGATCTTTAATTGATCGGGGTGTAATAAAACCCCGGAATCAGATACCGACAACCCGCTCCAGTAAGATTGGAAGATACTGAAGTCACGGGTGGTAACAAGTAGCACGCTCCTATCAAATTTACTGAGATCCAGATACACCTACGAGTCTGACCAGTCTCCACGTTCTCACATACGCCAAATCGAATTTTTAATAATAAACGAAAAAGCTACTATTGCAGCGGAAAGAATTTTTATCTACGTTAGATGTCTATATCCTTTCAAAATGAGAAAAATGAGTACACCTTTTTTTTAAACAATCCACGCAAATCTTCCCAAATGTCTAAGACAATCAACAAGCCAGATCGAAGCTGTAATAAATGGCTTCATAACCGATGGACTTTCTAAAATCTTTTTGCTAATTGATTTAATACCTCCATTAAGAAAATTTTAAATCAGTTTTAACTTAATAACTAATAATTAAGCAGTTCTTAGTAGAATGACGTTGTGTCGACGTAAAATTTCCATCTTTTTCCAACAATTTGTAACGTATGATTTGCTGAACCTCGGCCTATCATATTCCATTATATCGCAACATATATTTTCACTTACTAGCCACCTGGTTTTCTAAAAAAAGTCAAAAATTAATTTTATGCGAAGGATTGCAATTCTATATTATAAGTTATTCCCTGCGATTCTTGCAATGTTTTTCTTCCTACTTAGTTCTAAGTGAGATACTTGAAAACCCTAACACCTGCGGTGAAAGGTGTTGTTATGGAAAATTACAGAAAAAAGAATCATTCCGGTCTAAAAATTCTAGGTTTACTTTCTAATCTGTTAAAAACGTAAGTAATATTGATAGCATTGGATAAAACATAAGAAATTCAGTCTGCTAATGGTGCACTTAGGACCATTCGGTTAAATGAGGATAGTGCATTTAAAATTCCACAGGCTGGAAATTCATCAGGCTGGACTGCCAGAAATAAAGACAAAGCTTCTTAGGCCGGGTTCAATTATCGGTGGTATTTAGCAAAGAGCTATTACTGTCCGGTTATAAATAGACACGGGGTGGGATTAATTTTGCCAACGGCCAGAGATGTATGTCGCAGATTGTTAATGACCAAAAGGCTCAACTCTAAAACTAGCTTCGAAGCCGGTTTAAATAGTATCTTATGCAAATTCACCTTAACCGTGGTTGCTTGAATATTCCGCGGGGCCTCTGAGGTGTACCATTTTCCCAACTCTTTTTTTTTTTTTTTTTTTTTTTTCAAATTAACAGAAATGGTGAAAAATGATATAAGTTATACCGTTCCGAAATACATAGGTTTTAATTACGATCTAACATCAACTGAATGACATATCGCGACCTATTTAAACTTGAAATACTGTTGGATTTCCAAATCTAGGTCACCGTGTAAAGTTATGTACATAAAATTACCATTTGTTTTGTTTGTTTTAATGTCTGTTTACCAAAATCGTCAACAAACAGAATTCATTCGTTTCACTTCTACTTCTTCACATTCTAAGGATTAAATTATTTTATCTTTTGTAAAAGTTCTTACCCGATATCTAGTCTTCCTTTTAATTTCTTTATTCGAACCAACTTAGCTTTTTATAGGTCCTTATATATTCTTTGTACTTATTCTTTCTTGACTGTTACTGCAAATCGTTACGATTATAATTTTTCCTTTGCTTCGTTTACTCTTTTTTTATACGATCTGATCATTCTCATTTTTCGTTTGTACACTGCTATTATTTCTTAATAATTTGTTCTTTATTTGTTTTTGTTTTTTTCTACAAGTTCGTTTATATTTATAACCTTTCTTCACAGTTTTTCTCGGTAATCGTATCATTTTCCTCCTTGGCTTTTTTAATGATTTTTTTCTAGTTACTATTTTATATTTCTTTCTTTATTTTTTTCATTCACTTCTTATAATTTTCTTTGTTTAAATTTTCTTTTTTACCCCTGTTTTTTTTAAACGATTCTTTCCTTCTACCGCTTGTTTTATTCTTTTTTACTTTATTCATTCCCTTTTTATATTTCTATTTGTTCAAATTTTCTTTTTTACCCCTGTTTTTTTCAAACAATTCTTTCCTTCTACCGCTCGTGTTATTCTTTTTCCTTTATTAATTCCCTTTTTATATTTTTCTTTGTTTAAATTATTTTTACCCTATTTTTTACAAACAATCCTTTCCTACTACAACTCGTGTTATTGTTTTTTCCTTTATTCATTCCCTTTTTACATTTTTCTTTGTACAAATTTTCTTTTTTACCCCTGTTTTTTTTTTTTTTCAAACAATTCTTTCCATTTACCGCTCGTGATATTCTTTTATCCCTTATAATTAGTTGTGATCTTTGAAATTTGTAATGTTTATTTTTTAAACATTTTCTTTCGTTTTTATCCCTTTAGTTTTTACTCTTCGTTTCCTCCTCAAATTTTTCACCTTTTTTTATTTATTTCCTTACATTATTATAATTGTGTTTTATAGAGTTTTTCAATATAAAATAATTTTTCAAATATTTTCTCGTTTTTTTTCTAACTTTTTTTAACCTGCATTATTAATTTACTTGATCCGTCTTCACTATTTATTGGCTTCTTTTTTTTTCTTTCTATTTATTTATATTATTTAATCTTTCACATAATATGCACTTTTTATCTTTATTCCTCGTTTCAATAATAATTATGTAGTTACTTGTGCTTGTCTGATTTTTTTTTCTTTAAGATGTTTTTTTGTGTCATTTTACCACATTTACTTATATCGTTGCTTCTATCCGTCTTATTTTTGTTTGTGCAACATTTCTTGCATGGAGTGGATCGAATTCACGATAACTCAAGAGATAGAGTAGCGGCCTATCAAGCCAAAGGTCGTGGGTTCGACTCCCGCTCGTGACACCGACTTTTTTATCGCAACTTAAAACCTTAATTCATTCAAAGATATTAATTGGTCAAGCGGACAAAAATAGTGAATTTTTAAAGAATCCTCATCAAATCTGACTTTACTACAATAAGACAAGATAAAAACGTGGGGAGCAGCAAACGGTTCATTTGCATATCAGAAAACACCTAAACAAAATGGATAATTCAATTGGAAGATTAAGCAATAAGGAGAAAACACTTAAGACTAGGGTACAAAGAAAACCCGGAGAAAAAGAATTGCAGCAATGACAATCAATGACCTACTACTTCATAAAAGAATGATCGTCAATTGTACTGAAATGAGTTGAACTAGAAGAATTACAAAAGAAAAAAAGACTGCAGTACTTGAGGAATATTAGTTCCTAATACACTTTTATAATAATCATTTTTCGTTCTTTTTATATTTCATCTGACCTGTTTTCTCAAATGTTTTCTCTCTCTTTGGAAATCATTCACCTTTCTTTATTTTCACTCTGCTTAAGCGTGGTGCCTATTATTGTTCATTGCGGGGTTTTCATCCGGTTAAAATTTAGACAGCCAGTCTTCACTGTTGTTTTAAGCTCTTCAATAATTTTCAAGAAGATAACATCTCCTTGTTCTACTTTTACAATTTGAGCACGTACGCCCTTGCTAATTGCACTTTAGTCCGATTAGCAGAAATTATACCTCTGGGGATTTTTCTCCTAGTTCTAAAGCCAAATTGTCCCACGTGCCACGTTAAAATATGATCTCTTAAATGAAGTAAACGTCAAACAGTAAGCCTTAATCCACTCGTAAATTAAAGTTTGCAAAAAGCCCAGTACCTGGCAGGAAACCAGAAGGAAAATCCACCCTTACCTATTCTTAGGCTATGTTCGGCAATAGATCAGGTACAAAATCTGTGAGTAACCATCGAAAAATGACTAGAAGAAATGTACTGGCAATTTGAAAGGAAAAAAACTTTGGCTTTTAGCTGTAGTAAAAAGGTCATCTTATTTTATATATTACCAACTCCACGGTTCATATCCTCCCTGGTGAACATTTTCAAGTTCTCCGTGGTTAAAAAACTCGACAGTTTAACTTATGATTTTCCCTTCTCTAAGGTGGGATAATAGATCATTTCAATCTACGTTTCGGATTTATTTTAATCCTTCCTCAGGGTAGTTAACGCAATGATTAAACCAGTGGTCAGTTTATTTAAAGGAATAGCCAGTGTTGTACGTATTAATTTCTTTCAGACTCCGAATAAACGTTTTACAAAATATTAATGTCTGACGACCACTGTTAACTGAGGAGGGAAATAAATCCGAAACGTTGTGGATTGAAAGAAAAACTGGTTGTTGTTTTTGTTTTTTTATATGATCTATTATCCAGCCTTCGAGAAAGAAAAATCATAAGTTAGTAAATTACATGGATGCTCGGGCTCCTGGCCCATCATCAGCAGCCAAACGTAGAGAAATCCCATGGTAAAAATTATTACAATTGCAGTTTTAAAACCATGTTTACGACATTCCCCTCAACAAATAATGGGGGGGGGTGGAAAAATAATATATATCTATCATTCGCATAATCCAGGTATAAATACTTTTATTTTTTTTTAAATCGGAAATTACTGATGGATGTGCATTCAGATTGTACCATGAGATTTCTCTATGTTTAGTGATTATTCAGAAATCGTGAGATGCGGTCTGGTGTGATGTAGGTTTCAGACAAACATTTTCTGTATCGTGCCAACGTTTAGTTACTGATGATGGGCCAGGGCCCGAAACGTACATGTAATTGACTAAATTGAACAAATGTTTTCGATCCGGAGAACTTGGAATTTTCGATATAACAATAGTAAAAAGGTTTTTCAGAAAATGTTAAGGCGCATTTTTTCTTTTATATTTTACCCCAAATTACGAAGTCTCCTTCCCCATTTTTTCCTCTATTTTAATTAAATATTTTAATGTTTGATTTATGTTTGCATGCATTAAATTTATTATTATTTCACACATGTATCGGGGGTAAATCTTTAATATCGTTTAAATAATTGTTGATTGCGCGATCCACGACGGATTAAGCGGACAAAGCAAGAAAGGATTAGCCGTTATCGCGGGCCCTTGATCCAGAATGAGACGTAGTCTTTGCGCAACTTTTAAATACAGACCATCTATTACCCGTTTTTTCTTTAAATTTTTCTTTATCGTTCCAACGTTTCGATCCTTATTGAGATCATCGTCAGATCGTCTTCTTACATTTAAAAAATACATTTTGGATGTGGAAAAGTCAATTTATACAATGCAAAATATATTTTTTTGTATATTCAACCGCAGTATTTCTACTCACTCAAAATGTTTGTCTTATGCGTAATTGTGCCATTCTTGCGTGTCGCGTTGAGAGGAACTCTGTAAATGTA
>CM077108.1:19837560-19869476 GCA_039619505.1 Cimex hemipterus
ATAAGAGACAGATATATATATATTTAATTTATTCGTCTTCTCTAAAATTAAATGAGATTTGGAAAATTAATTCGCACATTGAACGAGTGGGATATTGGGTTCCCCTAACCTAACCCCTCCCACAGCATAATTTGGTCCTCCGGGCCGGATCGCAATTAATTTCTTATTAATTGGATCTCCCATTTCTTTTTGTCGTTTTATTATATTTGTGTAAATCCACCTAAAATTTATGGCTCCTAAGGTTCGAACTATGGAAAAAATGAATCAAAAATTAGATAATCTGAAAGATAAGATGCTGGATTTAGCCGACGATATTCTCGATACCGATCGCTTGTGCTTGGAGGCTCAAGTTGATCCCACAAAAATAGTCTTATTTATTGCCAGGTTGTCTCGATTAGATTCTACCCATGAAATCAAATTTATATCGGTTTTCAAGTTAAGTTATCAAAGTTAAATCGGCATTCTATGAGGCATTGTCCCTCTCTCTACGACAGATCCGGATAGAAGATTTCAGAACAGAACAATGATATTTCTAACAATCTTTGTCCCTCGACCATCCATCTTCCCTCCTTTTCCGGCCTTATTTCGGAATGGCCGTCCTTTCGAGATACCTTTGTATCCCTCGTCCATGATAATGAAAACTTGAATGATATTCAGAGATTTCACATTTTGAAGTCTTCCCGGCAAGGTTCTCCTGCCCAAACCACAGCTGGCAAAAACAAAATACCTGCTCAATGCTATACTCAGGCATGGGAAAGTGTTACGAAAAGATAAGATAGTTCAAGAATACAGGCAACCTTCCACATTATGAATATTTTCAACTTTCACCCCCTATCGAAATTGTCCCTTTCATCTCTCGAATCATTCTCCTCACATGTGCTGTGGAGTGCTTCATCCTTCTTCCAATTGAATGTGGTAGTGTTCACCTTATATACGTTTGCCCTAAGATTATTGTATCCCAACACTCGAGACCGTTTTGAATCGGAATTTGGGTCAAAATCACGTCTTCCTACATGGAATGATTTTACCGATGTCGACAAATAATTCAATTCCAATCCTCTGCCTTGACCACTAACGACAATCCACCTGGGCCTCTTCTGTCATTCGGCATGATAGGGGTCCAAAAGAAATCTTCTTGTCCGTAAAGGCATCCTCTGCTCATCCAACTTGTGTTATCTGTAAGAAAGAACGTCGATTGTTGGAGTGTGTAACTTTTCGGTCATCTACCCCTTCGGGGGGAATTGAACAAATAAAAGGGTTAAATCATTGTCTGAATTGTCTACCATCCGGTCATTCCTCAAAACATTGTCCTTCCTCGTATAGTTGTCGTCAATAAAAAACACCCTTCACTCCTCCATTTTCCCAAAGATATGCGACCTTCTCCCACGTCCTCTACTCAGGTAACCTCCAAAGCAAAGGGACCTTCCATTGAGGATGCTAATATCCTCCCGTCCGAATCCAAAAACACGATTTTGGCATCAAACTTCAAGGGACAAAACAGCATTCTTTTTGGGACTGTGCTATGCGAGTCGAAGAACGACAGGTAAAATTTCAAACGGTGAGAGCGCTACTTGATAGTGGGGTCGCAGCGCTCCTTCATAACTGCTTCTTGTATCCAACTCGCTCTCTCTTTCTTTTTCTCTTTCTCTCTCGATCTCTTCTTTTGAATAGATTTATTTGTTCTTATAACTAAGCAGGTTGCAGTAAACGTATTATTCTAATGGTCCAAAACTCTCCGACAACGACCATCTCGGGTTAGGGTTTCCCAACGTGACTCAACAATTTTTACACTGTAAACGAAGTTTTCGTCACAATCTGCAAACTGAGGCCGACGTGGTCGGCGATCAATGGGCCTACCGCATACGACAAAAGATGTGAAAACCGCGGGCGACAATGGCCAGAAGAGCACAACGACAGCTCGTTACGAGACCGGCGCCCCGAGGGCCGTTTTGCACTCTGGAGAAATTCCAAACTAATTAATCATTAACGGTAGTCGCATGATGTTTCGTTATGAGGGATGATGTTTGCAATAACGATAGGCCTTTTTTCATTCTAGATTAATTCATTATCCATTGATATATTCGATTTTCCCCAATTATACGCCACTAGTAAGTAAAGTGTTTAATTTTTTTAAAATACTGTTATCAATCGATGTCATCTCTGGATTTCTTCATGTCGACTTCCACCTCTTTACAATTTTTTTATTTTAATCCATGGGAATCACAATTTATGGGAATGTACTACAGGGTTTAGCACTAAAGCCTTATGCCATATTTCCACGGATTTGCCGACAAGTTTTATCCGACGGGCATAAATTCGCCGGATTGGATTTTCCATCATTTCGTTAAGATTGCACCCAGCCGAAAACTGGCCTGGAGGAATTCTGGAAGGGAGAAAAGGTGGAAGAATTCCAACGCAGACCGATAAATCTTTCACTAATTTCCTAGACGCATTAAACCTCCGGGTTATTTAACTTTTTATCGCACTTTCCATATTTAAACATCTCCGACGGCTTTTCGTTACTTTCGCAAATTGCATTTTTTTACTTCTCCTCTCCGCAACGGGAGTCCACACGAGTTAATTGAACATGTTATCGCACGTGGATCAGCTTATTATCACTTCTCACATGCTTGTTTTCTATGTTGCTGATTTCAAATCAAACATAATTATTGGTTAAATTGTACAAAATTTTTACCTTTCACTTGTTTTAATCAAACCTTTTTCATGCATTTCTTCTATTAATAAAATTTCCCCATTAGGTTTAGGTACTAAAGGGAGAAGAGCTTTTATGGTTATTTTACCTCTATTTACTTAGGTGTTGACTATTGAAAAGTAGGGGTTTTTATTTTTTATTTTCTTTAAATCCAGAAACCGAAGTATTTTGCACATATCCCAAGGGTTGTTTAGACCAGCTTGATTTATTTTTTTACGAAAGGGTCGACTGAATTCCCTTAAACATATCGAGACTACGGTTGGCCCTAGAATAGACGCCCGATATGCCCAAGAAACCATTTTAAAATTGGCGGATCTAGCTTGAAACGCGAAATTATCTACTACTAAAGTAGAAGTTTATATAATCATAATCACGAATAACAGAAAATTATGCCAGTACACTGACCTGTTGTGCTAGATTGTTTCAAAAGCCTGCTCCATATTTAGTAAAAATCAAGTCTTTAACCAATGTTTTTAACATTGAATATCCCATAACCTTTTTTTCACTTTGTATCAGAAAGAAGTTGTATATCCCATATAGCATGTTGCACGTACAATATGTCAATTGACAAATATGTAAAAATGTCCAAGCCAGTCAAAAACATGGACTTCTGTCAGAATGAATTCGAATAACATGGATCTGTAACGGTATAAGTTTGCCCCTTGGAACAATAACCACAGAATGTTTTTGTTTTCAAATTAGAATATCCGAAAATCCTGTTAGCAGAACGCAACTATGAGAAAAATTGTTGAAAACAAAACTATCGTTTTGGCGGAGGAAAGGTGCAATGTTTGCAAAATTTAATTCACTCTTTTGCAAGTCAAAATCATTTTTTTGAAAATCAAGTGAATCCTTGTACAAATGAACTTCTCTCTTTCGAAAATCAAATTCAACGATTTTCAAATTAAATTCCACTTTTTGCTGCTCAAATTGTTTTACCAATGAAATTATCTCCTTTGCAAATTAGTCACTTTATTGAAAATCAAATTCATCCATTTGCAAATTAAATTTCATTTTTCCTGCGAAAATTCATTTTTTTCTTCAAATAAAATTACCTCATGCGAAAATCAAATTCATCCATTTGCAAATTAAATTTCATTTTTTACCGTTCAAATCGTTTTACAAATCTCTTTTGCAAATTAAAGTCATTCTTTTAAAAATCAAATTCCTTCTTTTTTTAATCAAATTCATCCTATTTCAAATTAAATGCACTGTTTTAGAAATCAAATTCAACCTTTTGCAAAACAAATTTACCTTTTTGCCATTCAAATTCGTTCTTTTCAAACTAAATACATACCGTTGTTAATCGAATTCATTTTTTGCGTAATAAATGAACTCTTTTGAAAATCAAAGTCATCCATTTGCGAATTAAATTCCATTTTTTGCTGCTCAAATTGTTTTATAAATTAAATTATCTCCTTTGCAAATTAGTCACCTTTTGAAAACAAAATTCATTCTTTGGATTTGAATTGAATTTTGGCTGCTTAAATTAATTTTTTTTTTCAAATTAAACTGCAATTCTTTTGCAAGTCTAATTCGCTCTTTGTAAAACAAGTTTATCTTTTTGCAAATCAGGTTTACCCTTTTGCACATTAAATTGTCTGATTCGCAAATCAAATTTATCCTTTTGCAATTTAAATTCTTTCTTTTGCAAATCATATTTATCCTGTCGCAAATCAAATTCATTAAATACAAAATAAAGTTGTAAAATACGGAATTGAGCCGGGGGTAAAAGTAAAAAAGTCATCTTCTTAACTAATGTTATATGTTAGTTATTTGTTTGGCTTTTTTTTTAAACTAAATTGTCTGTCTTTAGATGCTGAATAAATTAAAAAGATTTGATATACATTAGATTTATGCATTTTTGTCATAGTTATTGAAATTTTTATTTAGTCGACATTCTTGTTTGTTTTGGTTTTTCCGGCAGATAATTTTTTATTCTTGTTATTATCGTTTTTATCATCTTAAAATAATCACCAACTGTTGCCACTTCTCGAAATTTCGTTTATGTTTGATGATGATGATGATTTTGTCAGGAAGCGTCAATTGCTTCTTCCTGGGTTTTTGAAAGTTTCGATCTATTGGCAATATTTTATATTTAAAACAGTTTGGATATTTATAAATTCCGTTTTCGTACTTCTAAAATGGGCGTACTCCCTTCAGGAAAAAAGGACAGGACGAGATTTAACATTGCCATACTCCCACGTCGTCGCTAAATTTGACACTTTATCGGCCATCGGCTTATCTTGCCGGTCGATCGGCTTTGCCCGCCGTCTCTTCCAAAAGGAGAATTTCCTACAGCAGACTGGAATTGTCAACGCAAATATTTCACTCGGAACTTTCCCCGGTCTCGAAACGACTAAATCGCATTGAAAGCCGACTCGGCCCGCGTGCGTTAGACTGTTTGTGGAAATGTTGAAAAAAAAAATCAATGGACAAGCCTGCCTAAAAAAAGGGTCAAAGCCCTTTTTTGGCCAGTGGGAATAATCTTGTCCAACTGGCAAATATCTCTTGTTGCAACATTTCCACTTACATTATTTATACATGATTTTGTTAATTGTTTTCAAAACTAAGTTTAAAAAAAAATAAATTGGACAATTCAAACATAAAAATAATTTATGTAAGGTGTATCATTTGTCCAAGACATCTCACACTACATTCATTAGCCTATCTGCAAAATTGTATGAAAAATAACATACAGAATCCTTTATCATTTGTTTAGAAAATATTTAATTAAAACGACAAAACGTATCATCCTATAACCAATCTTTTATTAACTTAGTATTATTCTTGTTATCTGCAACAGTTTCGTTTTGGAAATATTCCACCGAGTAAGTAAATTTCTTATCTGCGGCCTGTGTCAAACAGTTTGATTTCGTTTTCATCACTAATAAACGTTTTGCGAAAAGGTTATTCTCTGGACTCTTTATTTAATAAAGATTACCAATAGGGGAGATAAGATACGAAATGTTAAGATAATGTTATTAAATCTTCTTTAATACTACAAAGCCAAATACAAACTTATCTATTAAGGTCCGAGATACGGGAAGATAACTGAACATTGGATAAGAAAATATTTAGGAAAAAGTGCCAAAATAGAAGGGAAATTAGGAGAAAATATTTATGGTGGTTTTTGGCACATTGAAGCGTAAAAAATATGAAAAAAAATTGTTATACCTAAAGTACCCTGCTTATGTAGTGGCTTGCGACACCAGTCGATATGACTAAAATATTGTATCACTATTGTACTTTTTTTGTATTATATGGGTAAATGTATTCAAATAGATTTTTGAATTATAGAATTGAAAATTTTTCCGAAATTTACCTTTCATCCGACTGGGAGTTGACTTGTTACTGGTAGTAGCGACTACATCCGGCACGTAACAACAAATTTAATTGAGATTTCGAATTGGTGGTTGGTAACTCTGCTGATAATTCCCGCGTCGTACCTCACACTTTTAATTTCAGTAAAGTTTTATAAAAATTAACTAGTTTTCATGTTCCCCTTGACGAATTAATAACTTTCAATTAATTAAGGTTTTGAGTTGAGATAAAAACGTCAATGTCATGAACGGGATCCGAACCCAGGACTTTCGGGTCGCTAGTCTATCTACCACATGAGCTATCTTGACATCCGACTCGGACACTCCCATCCCCACTTTTTGAATTTTCCCTCCTTTTTTTGTCATTTTATCTCAACTAAAAACAATTATTCGGATATCGTGAGATGCGGTCTGGTGTGATGTAGGTCTTAGAAAAACATTTTCTTTATTACAATTAATTAGGATTTTTAGTTGAGATGAAAAAAAGTTCATAGCACGAGCGGGATTCAAACCCACGACCTTCGGCACTTCGAGGTCTGGATAGCTCAAGTGGTAGAGCAACGGCGTATCTAGCCGAAGGCCGTGGGTTCGAATCCCGCTCGTGCTATTAACTTTTTTCATCTCAACTAAAAACCGTAATTAATTGTGATATATTAATTGATTGAGCGGACCACGAAAATAGTGAATTAATTTTCTTTATTGTGGCAACGTTTCGACCTCTTATTGAGATCATCTTCAGGGCTCAAAGTGTTTGTTTTATGTGTAATTGTGCCATTCTTGCACCAGACTGCTTCTCACGATATCCGAATAATTATCGATTAACGGCCACTAATCTCTACACATTTCAACTAAAAACCTTAATTAATTATGAAAAGATATTAATTGGACAAGCGGACCACGAAAACTAGTGAATTTAATAAGTTAAAATAAAGAATGTAAACATTAAAGCTCTCCGTGATCATTTCAATTGTCGCCGAGAATCAAAAAGATTACGCGACATTTGAAATAGCAAATTTAGGGAAAATTCAAGTTCTCAGGGGTTGAGAAGGGAAGTTATCGTCCGGGTGCATCGAAGTCACGATACGTCAAGAGGTTGAGCAGCGGCGTATCTAGCCGAAGGTCTTGGGTTCAAAGCCCGCTCGTACCACTGACATTTTTTTAATCTCAACTGAAAACCATTTTATAAAATATTTTAGTCTTCATGCCTGTCCCATAGGAAGAAACCTAATCGTGTCTCCTCCGGAAAGTAAAGCTTGTCGTTATTTTTCTAACAAAAAAGAATCGTCTTGATCTTGTAAACTGTGCGGGAATAGTCTAATCTTTTTAAACAGATTCTTATTTGAAAAGAAAACACCCGTTGATCAATTTTCTCAAAACTCGATAACGATAAAATTTTGTTGAAATATGTGGACAGCTAATGTCAATACCAGTATCGAAAACTAGTATGGAATATGATCTTGTATCACGCGTCACTCTGATTATCATGACAAATATTAATCATTGTTTTATGTGGTTATTGTATACCTAACTTGCAAAATTTTTCTGAAATTTCAAAAAAAAAATGCTCAAGAGGAGCGGATTAATATTACTTTTGAATAATTTTTCTCGTCGCTTTTGTCTAAAGGTTTTAAGTGGACATAAAAGGGAAAAAAGTGGGGTTGAGATTGGAAGTTAGCGTCCGAGTGGATCGAAGTCACGATACGTCAAGAGGTAGAGCAGCGGCGTATCAAGCCGAAGGTCGTGGGTTCGAATCCTCCTCGTGACATTGACTTTTTTTATCCCAAGTAAAATCCTTAATTAATTGAATGATATCAATTGGTCAAGCGGACCACGAAAACTCGTGAATGTTATGAAAAATCGTCGCTATGCACTGAAGTCTCATATTTTATATTCGTAATTTTAGCAAATTTTTTGTCATTGCTATTAAATGTTTTTTTTTTATTAGACAAAATTAGGAAATACAAAAAAAAATCAGAGGTTTGGTGGTTTCCTATTTTCCTTGGTCCACCTGTTCTCAGATATTCAAAGGACACTTTATTCGACACAAGTTGTTTGATGTTGTATACATGATGAGATTTTGTTGTTTTAAGACGTCACGTCCTCAGCATTGGAGTAAAACAAACGATCGTTACCATTCCATATCGATATTACCCAGGTCGTGCTTTCCAGCCGTTCTACTTCATCCAATTACCAAATTAGTTAGAAAAAAAAACAATAAGAGAAATCTATCATCTACTTTGCGATATATTTCTTCCATAGAGACCGACTAGAGTTATAATTGAGCCTGTTATCAATAAGGCACCGTTATTCGAATGTGTGGGCGGCCGGCAGCGCTCTTATTATGCACGATGCCCATTTGAATTTATGTTAATCCTTTACCTCGAGGCGTAGGTTCGTTAATACATTGCACAGCCGAGCATACTCCTCGCTAGACACTTTGGACTCTAAATAATACGATAAAAGACTAGCAAACTAGATCTGTAAATAAAGCCCTATATACATAACACAAATTGAGATTTGAAATAAGCAATCTTTTAGGAAAAATTTAAAACTGTTTTAGATTTTACTCTTTAGATTCTTCTTTTTCTTTTTTATTTAATAAATCATGACGAACAGTTTTCTTTCTATTCTCCTTGCATTAACGAATAACTATGCCATATATCAACGAAGTACAATAATAATTCTTTTCTTGTTACAGGGAACAAGCCAGCTAGGATTTCGAGGCTGTATAAAGGATAACAACGTGAGTTTACTTTCACTATTTTTATATTTGCCATCATTACCGATTCGTGTATGAACGGAGTATGTCTGATTTGTAACTAAATTGACTCTTAATTATTTGTCTAGATGTTTGGTTATTTTATAGTTATCGCGCTACACCTGATTTGGGGCGGTTAGGTTGTGAAAAGTGCGATGAAACTTTTACCGAGATATAAGTCAAAATGTCAACTACTTTCTGATAATGTTAAAAGTGCGACTGTACGAACAATTAATTAAGGTTTGTAGTTGAGATAAAAAAGTCAGTGACATGAGCGGGATTCGAACCCACGATCTTCGGATAGATACGCAGCTGATCTACTGTACGTTTCTTGGCTTCCCAGCCTTTTGAGATCACATCGATTATGGTTTCCCCTAAATGGGTTACCTCTTCCGTGGTTAGTGTTACCAGTGGGCATTTTTCTGGTAGCAAAGCCAACCTTATAATTTTTGCTGCTGCAGTACACCAAACGCTTGGGGGAACTTCTCTGGCTCTATGCGGTGCCTGAGGTGTGGATGACGTTGCCTTCTTTCCTCTTCTTGGATCTTTGTGGGTTAGAGATTTTTCTCTAGCCCTCTTATTGGATGGATGCCTCCAGTTTCTCTTATTGGATCTTCGCCTGTCTTCAGCCATCTTTTTTTGCTTCCTCGGGCGTTTTCCCCGATTTTATTGTTCTCAGGTACCATCATGTCATGGCGCCGCTAAGACCTTTCCTGAAAGGGTCATCCTTCCCGCCTGGCTCTCCTAATCTGGTAGTTCAGCGGAGACTTTTTTCTTCCCTTGTTTGTGTGGTGGTAGGTTTCTCACGTAAAGACTGTTGTTTATCTTCGGTCGAGAGAGGTGGTCTCTCCTTTGCTTCCGACTGAACGTCCATCTGGGAGTTAGCCTCCAGCTAAGAGTTTTTGAAGCAGTAAAATCGCTTTCATTGGTTTTTTACTCATATGATTCCCACGAGCAGCTAGGGAACTGAAAGCCCCGCATGATGTAGTAAGGCTAATTACCCCCTTGTCGCCCGGTGTCAAGACAGCCAGTGAATCACTCGGCACGGATCGCATAACACCATGACAGGCGGATGCAGTTTTCTGTCAAACCCAAAACTGTTAAATGAAAATGAGCGAGGTTAGTGGTAGGATTTCCTTGGTTTGGGAAAATGAATACCTCACTTTGGGGTTAGGACACCAGAGCCATTTAGCCTTTTCGCACAGTGCCATGCCGTGGAGGATCAATATGAATATCTTCGACAGGTCAGTGACGCACGTTTCCTGGGGTTCACTCCGTGAAAGCTGGGTGTGTTTTTTTGGTAATTTTTTACAAAGTCATGTAAAAATCATCCGGTTTTGCCTGTTATCAGTTTGTGACATACGATTTTTGGATCCAAGAAACCACCTTAGTCAGAATCGTTCCTTGCTCTTCTGAACATCTTTTTCGCTTAAATTGTGTCATATAGGTTTTTCGGTGGCTTAATCCCTTTCCGATCTCTTCTTCTAATTCCCTGATCAGGCTAGCTTTGGGAAAAAATGCTTGATGTATAATAATTACTTTTGACAGACGTTCCTTATGAGCTATCAATCAGGTCGCCTTGTGACGAACGAATTTCAAATACTGACTCAACATGCGAATCTTAACTCATCTTCTGTATTAATGTTTAGCCTGTTAAGTGTTCAACAACGACTGTAGGTGGTAGGAGGCTACACTACCAGAGTATTTCCGATAATTCTAGTTTAAAAAAAAAAATCTTGATGTCAAGTACGACCAATATTTTAGATAGATGTTTCTCTTCATCCTGGTCCTTTTCGACTATGATCGTTATAAGTCGTGATCTTTTTTTGATCTTAGTAGTGTTAATCCAGTGTAAAATTGCAACTGTATATTTCACGTTTATCAGGGCATTCCATCGATTGCTCAGTTTAAAACCGGTTCTGGACAATTTTTAAAAACCACGCTGTCAATTTTTCAAGCTTTTGCAGTAGAATATATACTATTATTGTTTGTCACGTAATATAGTATAAGTACATGCTAAAGAGTAAAGAAAACGCGCTGTTCTATAAAAAGACATCAAAGGTATTTTCAGTTTTTAAAAAGTTCAGTCGTGCCGGTGTCAAAAGGAAACGACCGTTTCGAATTTAACGTGGAGAAATTGCAATTTTTTTTCTTTTCAAATTGCACAGGGCACGCAGTTGTGTGTGGACTAAAATGGCAAACTAGTTTTTCTGGTGTGGGTGCTGAACCCGAGCTCGCGGACGGCTTGCGTAACGCGTTGGGTAACCACGCCGTTCCCACAACCACCTGTACACTTCTGGCATAATTTAAAAAATAAATTACACAAATATTTATAATATTTGCATTGGTTTAATGCTTATTTTGAAAACGAATTTCATTTTTCACGTGCAGTCTGTGCCTTTGGTGCCCTTGTTCCCTCGGGTGACGCTATGAGAAAGTGATTTTTTCAATTAAAAAAAAATACATTCCCAGCTGGATGAAGTTTTCCTGAAGCAATAAAAAAAGAATTAAATCGTTGTGGTATCTCCTTGTCTCATTTAAATTACAATAGTTGCTCCAAGATGAATGTAAAGTTTATCCCCTTTTTTAAGTCGATTCGCAAGTATTTCATGTCTTAAAGAACTTTCCCTCGTTCCAAGCGGAAAAGGGCTTATAAAAACCCACTCTCGCCAGGTGTAAAATCAAATCTTCAGCTGAAAATTATTTCAGAATATGTATTCCGTTTTGCGTGTGTGCTTATAACCAATTATAATAAACAATTGCTATTTTCGAAGTAAAACATTTTTCTTTGAACACCCACATTTCTTTAACAATCATTTTCTTTCGGCGTATCAAATAAATTTGCGATGATTAAAAAATGCGCATATGTTGTTATTTTACAGATATAAAAAAGTTGACACAATTGCTTTTTAATTAGCTTCAGTTTATTATAAATTTATAAAGTTTATGTCAAATATAAAGTTTATTACATTCCTGCTTGAATATTTTACACAATAATTACACTTTCCAGTCTAAATTTAACAATAGTCAATTATTTCAATTAATTAAGGTTTTTAGTTTAGATAAAAAAAGTCAATGTGACGAACGGGATTCGAACTCACGATCTTCGGCTAGTTACGCCGCTGCTCTACCACTTGAGCTATCGTGACCTCGATCCACTCGGACACTGATTTTCCATTTCAACCCCCACCTTTTCAATTTTTCCCCTCCTTTTTCACTACACTTGAAAAATGTCAAAAAAGGAGGGAAAATTCAAAAGGTGGGGTTGAGATGAGAATTCGGTGTCCGGAGTGGATCAAGGTCAAGATAGCACAAGTGGTTAGAGCAGCTGCGTATCTAGGCGAAGATCCTGGGTTCGAATCCCGTTCGTCACATTGACTTTTTTTTTCTCAACTAAAAACCTTAATTAATTGTAATATAGTAATTGGTCAAGCGGACCACGAAATTAGTGAATTTAATAGTAAATTAATTTTTTAATCACGTTTGACTGAGATAATTTCAAACTTTTAAAAGACATTTGTCGATTTATGCTTAAAGACGTCTCAACGTTGCTTTTTTAAAATTGTAGCAGTCAGATATGATTGTAAATCAATTGATTGTTCTCGAATATAGAAATCTCTAATCTTCAGCTAAATTTTATACCTTACATGTAAATACCATTTTTAAATTGTGCAAATTGTTGAAAGTTTAATTAGTTCAATTTTATTTGCCACTTGGGCAATAAATGATCATTGTGTTTCATGTTTTCCCGGCGTATTTTTAAAAATGATTACGGTTGCATCACACTGGATGTACGTTTTCGTATTTAAATTGACATTTAATTATGATCCAAGGCTATGGTTATTAATAAACAATTGAAGAAAAAGCAACTTTGGATTGGTTTGTATGATGTTGAAATTGAGACTGATTGTTACGTGGTTGTAATGAGATTGCTTAACAGCAGCACTTTTTCTAAATTACTATTATCTTATGTTGGAATAATAACAATGTTTGTTATTTATTATTATATGCGGAATAGTTACAGGAAAAGTTAGGAAGATATGAAGATAAATTTTTTTATACGACAAAGGTCATTATTTTTAGTTACAGCGTTGTTTCTAGATTGAAAGCAATAAGGTGGTCCTTTTGTTTAAGCCGGTAGTCACGGTTTAGGCGATTGCTCGAGAATGTCACGATTTCTTCTGGGACCTTTGCGTGCTTGGATTGCATGTGTGAACAGTATTTGTTGATCATTAGACGATCTAAATGGTGGGCATTGAGTAAAAAAAACCGGTTTATTGCATAGAGTACTTTTTCTGTTTCAGACGCGGATATGCCGAAGTAACGATGGACATCAGCAACGAACGTTTGAGACAAGACATTCCCAAGTCGGATATCTTCGATTTCGTCAACCCTCCGGCTGAAAACCTGAAAAACCTCGGATTGGATAACCCGAACGGCAACGTGCTGGAGGCTAAAGAGACGAACAACAACCACGTCACGATCGACATGGCCAGCTACGGCAGCGATATTTGGCCGACGATAGACAGCAGCATGTTGGAAGAGCTGAACTGTTGGACTCAGGAGGCGGGCCAAGGTCCGAAAGTGGACAACACGGACGGAGCAATATACACGCTCACCGTCCTCAACGGGGCGGATCAGTCCGGTTGGTTCAAACAAGAAGAAAAGGAAGAAAAACTATCAAACCCATCTTTAGACTTAGACTCTCTTTTAAACGTGATACCGTCCAACTTTTCCAATAACTTTCCCGCCGAAGTCAAGTCCGAGTTCAACTTCGGTGAAAACAGTTTCGACGAGAAAAAGGACGAAATGTGCAACAACATCGTGACGGAGATAGTGTTGACGAATTCCTCCGGCTTTAACAACAACAACGAATGGAAACAGGAGAACAATAATGAGGTCGATTCTCTGCTGAGAAATGCACTCCAAGGGAAGGGTCTCGTGAGGTACAACGGAGTGAAGAAAGAGCCGGAGAACAAGCCCGAGGAGGAAGAGAAGATAATAAACATCGAAAATCCGATCCTCTACGAAAACCCTAGCATAATAGACTCGGACAACCCGAGCTCGGCCCACAGTATGGAAGATATGTTTCTGTCCCATCTGGACGTCTCTTACCCCGAGGATTACGAGAAGTTGAAAAGGATAGAGACGGAAGTGGTGGAATCGGTCGAACAGTTCTGCCTCGACAGGTCGTACATCCCTTCCGGGTCGCAGCTCGCACAGGTCAACCCGCTGATAGGGCTTGTCACGAAACCGGCCAAAAAATACACAAAACGTTCCAAAAGTACGACGCCGACGGCGGGCAGCTCATCCTCCGGCGTCAGAAAGGAAAGATCTCTCCACTATTGCAACATCTGCAGTAAAGGATTCAAAGACAAGTATTCCGTCAACGTCCATATAAGAACGCACACGGGGGAGAAACCCTTCACCTGCTCCCTATGCGGGAAAAGTTTCAGGCAAAAAGCCCACTTGGCCAAACATTATCAAACCCACATGGCACAGGCGAAAAATGGACTGACGACATCTTCAAAATCCGCAAAGAATCTCATTCCAAGCAGTTAATCTCAATTATTTATTAGTCTACTTTTTTATTTATACTCACAAATATTTCAAGAAAACCGAAACACACGCTTAAGAAATGTATTAATTCTTGTGTTTTTCTGGTTTTATTCGCTAGAAAAGGACATTTTTTGTTCCTTGTTAAATTTTGGTGTACACAATAGCGCAGTGTTACCATGCCAATCTGAGATTTATGCGCTAACGGTATTCTATTCCTGTGATAACTTGTGTTGTTTTTGTTTAATTTTTTTTCTTTTTTATCTCGTCTGTGGTGTACAGGAATTAAAAACACATGTACGACTGTGCCTTCCAGTCGAAAAACTTTTTCAGCAGAGCCAAATGGTAACGTTGTGATGATGAAACCGTCCAAGTCTACAAATACAAAATCGCCTCGCGATTTGGGATATTTGAAAAAATGATGTAATCGAATAAACATTTTTATATTTGAAAAAAAAAATACTATTTTTTTACGATTTAGGGCCCAAAATATGTTTCCAACTGACAATTTGTAAATAACAAAAAAACGTCCATAATTTATTTTGTAAAGTGTAGATTATAAATTGTAAAACAATTTTTTTATTGTACTTTATTTTTTTTTAAACTGCCGAATTGGTGCAATACTAGATCTAAATTTCAAGACTGAATCATAATTCAGTATTTCGAAAAATATATTTTTTTATTGTGTAAATACGACGGAAATTATACAATTTGTTGTTTTACTCCAATTCAATTTGAATCTTGGATATAACTTGCTTCACATTTGCCAAAACATTGTTGAGTACAATGTGTAAATATATACATATATATATTTTTTTTGTTAATTTAAGGTCCTGCCATAGTTCATAACAAGCTATTTTTACTGCCACATAGTTTTATAAATAGTTCTTATATATAGTATGTATACATAACTTAATATTGTTGATTTTCTTTTTGTATGCTATACATTGTATAAATCGTTGTGTTTTTTGACATGTTCTTTTTTTTTTTGTAATATTCTTTTTACAATATTTGTCTCAAATTTTTTATAATTTCCGATGCCTTGTATTTTCAATAAAGGATATTTTTTATTTTTATATTTATTCTTCGAAAAGGGTAGTTTCTTTTGTGAAAAACCACACAGTTAAGTTATAAAATACTTACAAACTACTGTTAATAATGTGTGTTTCTTAGTGACCTGTTTTTCATAATTTGTAGAAGTCGTAAGAAGTAGTCTGCCAACGTTTCGAACTTTATTGGGGTCTTCTACAGTGCCTGGGTTTATTACCACATGTTGGTTGGGGGGGGGAACAAGTTAAAATGTAAATACAATTTTTGAGCCAAGTATTTCATAATTATATAAAGTGTGGGGCTTATTTAAACTGTGGTGCCATATTAGTTTCGAGGTGACCCAGAGGCACCACTATAGACGGCCCTATCCACCATCCATCTCTCGCCTATTCCCCCTTCCCAGGTCAGCTCTCCCATGGAGAGAGTCCACATCCTAGATCCTACAATAGACATTATTTGGAGTCATTCTCCGAGAGAAATATTAATTTTTTGTGGATGTCTGATTTTCAACTTAAAAATCCATAACACATTTAGATTATCAAAATTCAACGTAATTACAACTTCACTAGTTTTTGTGGTTACCAATTAATATCTTTCAATTAATCAATCAAAAATGGCGAAGAGGAGGGCAAATTCAAAAGATGGGGTTGAGGTGGGAAGTTAGTGTCCGAGTGGTAGAGCACCGGCGTATATAGCCGAAGGTCATAGGTTCGAATCCCGCTCGTGCCGCTGTCTTTTTTATCTCAACCGAAAACCATAATTAATTTAAAGTAATTACAACCTCAATTCCTCTTCCTTTAGCCTACGCCAACGAAACTAAAATTAATAAAAACATCCTTAACCTTTTATTTTTTACACGTTCTAATTTTTGGAAAAAGGGGATGTGTACCTCTGAGGTTTTTTATGGGTTAGTTACATCTTCTCAAAATTCAATTTCGTCTGTAGTGGTTAGTCGATGATTATTCGGAAATCGTGAGATGCGGTCTGGTGTGCTGTAGGTTTAAAAAAAAAATATTTTCTTATCGTGCCAACGTTTCGATCTTTATTGAGATCATCTTCGGGGCCTGGAAATTACAAAGATTGTTTAAAATTAAAAAATACATGTAGGACACGTTTACGCAGAAAACAAACAATTTGAGTGAGTAGTAATTGAATAGAAAAAATATTTTTTGCATTGTAAAAATTCACTTTTTTCCACATCTCACATAAAAACAATGTTTGTAAATCCCAGAACCTGAAGATGATCTCAATAAAGCTCGAAATATGAGACGATAAATAAAATGTTTTTCTCAAACCTACATCACACCAGACCGCTTCTCACAATTCCGCTTACATCAATTCATTGTGATTTTCGCAGTGAAGTGGCATTTTTATTTTCTTAAAATTCAAGGTTGATGGAAAACATAATTTTTCTTCTTTCGGCCATCTCAACAAAGTTTAGATTTTGTATTGGAAATTAGAAAAATGAATAATAGAATTAAAACCTCCATAAACGTTGTACTTTTTCACTTGAATACATTTTTTTTTTTTTTTTATGTAGACGAAGTTTGTTTTATTCCGGGTAGTTTATCAGGTTCCAAACCCCTATGAATTTTTCGTTGGGTTGATTAAATTTTGCAATTTTAATTATTTTTGTCATTTTCGGAAAACAATCAAAATAATTTGGATGGCGGAAAATTTTGATTGTATAAAAATTCAACGTTATTACAGAACAAAGCCCAATTTCTCAGGTTTCAGGATTACTCAAGAAACTATTAATTTTACACCGTTATCAAAAGAAAAGGTAGGTCTGAAATCAACAAAAAACTGTAAACTTTATTTTTTTTATCTCTAGTTGCAATTTTGTAAGAAAACAAGATCGGTTTTATTCCGTGCAGTTTATAGGCTTCTAAACCCCTCTGAGATTTATGGTAAATTGGCTTCGACTTTTAAAAATTACCATCATTTTCGTACTTTTTATAGAAAACTGGAACCATTTGGTAAGAAAAAAAACATTGATTATAACAAAATTTTATACCATTATAAGAGAGAAAAGTAAGGATGAAAGAATGGTACGACGTATTCCTTTTTTTTGGGTTCCTTTCAGTTCCTTTGACCAGCTAGTCTGGGAAGCCTGAAGGCTGGCGGGTGTCCTATCATTGCAATAAAAGCAAACAATCTCATTGAAATAAAAATAGGTAAAGGTCATCTTCCTCAAGACCTTCCCCCAAAGTAGGAAACCCTTCGAATCGACCATTTCCGGCTCACGCATCGTTTCTTCATAGAAAACACCCTTAAACCGATTTGAATATTGGTTTATCACTGTATCACACTATCACTTCTATAAACCGCCACTTTGTACTAAACAGTAATTCAAGTCAATTACAAAAACGTTTAACTTAACAGATCTGAAGCAAGTAGATAAAATTTAATTCCAAGCCTTCTTAAATATTGTTTCCTCTGCTGGCGCCCCTTGTTGAAGTATGGCGGCGCCCATCTGGGTCCTTCTTGGCTGGATTAAGGGATATTCGAATGAAAGTATCTCCAGTGAGCTTCGGGGTGTCGACGGTGACTAGACATCGACTTAGACTAAATAACGCCCTGCGTTGTAATATTTAAAAGGATTAGTCGCCAGAAATCCAATTCGTTATTTTCTAACCTGGCCTGTGGTCTATTTATCGCACGTAGTTTATGGGCTCTTTGATCCACGGCTGTGCTCTTCCTTCAATTTTTTTTTAGTATAATTCAGCAAAATTTTGGTCTAGGCATGAGGTATTGTTCGCCCCCCCCCCCAAGAAAAAGACAAACCTTAGAAGACTGACAATAACGGTTGTGCATATATCTGTAGATAGAACTACAGAATATCAATGAAACAATTCTAGCCAAATCTGTTTCACTTCAAGCCATCCTTCAAACAAATTTGAAACTTCAAAATGGTACAAGTAAAAAAAAAAAATTATAGACAATCCACTTTGTTTTTGGTTTTGCATCAGAGTGAAGCATCAGAAAAAAGCTTAATTGAAATTAATGATGTCAAATCTCTAGCACACTAACAAATAATTACCCAATAAATTTATATCTCTAATTTTAACAAAATCGTAAAAACATGAACAAGAAATGGGAAAATACAAACAGACCACGACAAAAAGTTTCCAGACAGACAGAATAATATATAACTTAATTAAAATTTGGATTGGTCTGATTTAAGAGCAGACGAAAATGACAAGTGCAGGTGGTTCAACACTTTTGCGAAAATGAAATATTAAGTAACCCTTGTACTCGCGATTGGATAAGTAGATGTAGATTAATTATTAATTGATTAGAAGAGAAAAGTATGTTGAGTACTTGGTTACACTTTACACTGATGATTTATAACCAATTAGATGCACACTATCTAATCTCATTGAGCAGTTGATATTTCACGCTTACTAATACATTCTCATGAAACAGATAAAACAGATATAATAAAAACCGAAGTTCATCAGAATTCTCATATCGGATGGATTCTTATTTGTTCTCCATAGGAATGGATTAAATTATGTTAACAATATGGAGCAACCTTTGATTCTAGTCAAATCAAACTATCGCTCAAACAAATTTAAAACTTAAAGATAGTACAAGTGAAAAATTGTATGGACAAACAACTTGGGTGGCGATTTGTTTTTGCCTCAAACAATGAATCAACATCTCTATCATCCGTTTGAACCTGCTGCACTTACTAATTAGTAACTGTATTTCCCCAATTGGGTACACTTTCCGCTAGGTGGAGAGGGTGAGCTTTTGTATCATACTGTCAAATAATTACCCGATAAATTTATACCTGTAATTTTAATGAAATCGTAAAAAACGTAAAGAATAAACACAGACAACAACTGGGAATATAAAAGTAGACCAGGACAAAAAGCTTCCAGACAGACGAATAATAATTTTTAATTTAATTAAAATTTGTATTGGACTCTTTTAGGAGCAGACGAAAATGGTAAGTGCAGGTGGATACAGCTCAAGCTACAAATCATATTATAAAAATGGGCTTAGTATTAGATTAGTGTCAAAATAACAATTTGAGCGCTTCGTGGAGTTAACCCCGGCTCAGACATTGAAAATGGCACGCTTTAGGTATTTTCTGCCCTAAGCCCCTGGAGGATATTGGGGAAAACCGAGAAATATCAAGAATGACCCGGACTATGACCTTTGAAAACTTTTTTAATTATGCTTTTAGAACAAATTTTCATTGAAAAAGAAACGTTTCTACTATAGAACATGCACACATATTATTTATTTAATTTTTTTGTTCTTTATTCTGCAAGTGGCTTTAATCAGTTTTGTAATGGTAAAATGTATGCTAGTATGTATGTATTTTCTTTCATAAGCATTGTGCTCTATTATAAAATACATAAGTATGTAATGCTCAAACGATCATAATGATATGGTAAGTAGAACTAATTATATTTTTAATTACACCCTTATGGTTTATATATTGATATCAGCCTTTAATATTGTAATTTTGTAATAAAAAAAAATTGGGGATTAGGTAAATTTTAAGAAAAGAATCTCGATTTCTTCCTCAAGCTTTCAAGCAATATATTTCCTTCATCAGAAAAACTACACTGCCCATAAAAAAACCGATCACCGGTGTTTGCACGAAAAAAATTGCGAAATTTGGGACATGTCTGGTCAGCTTTTTAAATCACAGACCTGTGCTATGTCTCATTCTGTAGAAAATTTTATTCTGAACAAGATGATTTAAGGTTTTCATAGTTTTAGTCATTCGTCTGTAAATTTAAAAAATTTCGGGAACAAGTTAAATTTTGCACTTCTTACTAAAACTTCAAATTGAGTTTTGGAGCCAGGAAATCTCCCTACAGAAATAGATAGGCTGCTTTAATAAGCTTTCAATTGGTTATCTTCCACTTTGCCCGATTTCTAAAATGTTTTTGAGGTATTCGCGATTTTTGGGGGTAAAACACGATTTTTTTTAGACGCTTAAGAAGAAAAAAAACCGATCACTCTCGCCCGATTTTCAATAATACATAAATTTTGTACCGTTAAATTTTACGCTGTACTTTTTCATAAAATTGAAAAAGGAACCGACAGTTCTTACTTTTTCTTACTTTGACCCTTTGGGATGCAGAAGACTTCTGTTGCGGACACTACTTGCTTAACTCATCACGGAACCATTTTCGAATAAAGTATTCAAAGATTTATATATGGTATCGGTAGTGCGAGTGTTCGGTTTTTTTTCCTTTAGCACGTTAAACAACCATGTTTTTGCTCCAAAAACGATCAATTGAAAGCATATTCAAGTTAATAGAAATGATCAATGAAGATCGGGGTTCAATCCTTTTTAAAAAGATAGTTACTACTCACAGTAAGTTGTTTTTCAACGATCCGGATTTCGAGCTTTTTAGCTCATCATCAGGTTGAAGGACTTCCACAACTACGTCTATCGATACCTCCGCCAACGCGACGTTCCAATTAACAGCTGTTATTTTTAATGGCGCTCAATTTGAACGAGAGAAACGCGGAAATTATACGCTTTATACTACATATTTAATATCATAATTATTACAATTGAGTTGGTAAACACCGCTTCTAAAAGCTATTCTAAAACCCTCTTGTTTAAAATTTTTACTAACTTTTTCCGATAATTCAACAATGTATGGCAAACAATGGAAACGTAATGATTCATTGGTGGCGGGCTGGCTGAGTCCCATTGTTGATTCGTTTAAAGTTAAAAAAGTTAAATTGAGCGCCATTAAAAAAATCAGCTGTTATTGGAACGTAGCGTTGGCGGAGGTGTCGGCGAGTTCACTTTGTCCAATGCATGTCGATAGATGTGGAAGTCCTTCAACCTGATGATGAGCTAAAAAGCTCGAAATCCGTATCGTTGGCAAACAACTTTCTTTGAGTAGGATCTATCTTTTCAAAAAGGCTTATTCAAGTTTCTCATCTAGTTCTATAGTGATCCGCTCCAGGACGATTTCCTGGCTCAACAGCTCAATTTGAAGTTTTCGTGCCCGTCACCCGATTCTTTTTTTTTTTTTTTTTTTTTTATTTAGTTGATAGAGGAATATAAATGCCCTCAAGAGAGCGAACGCAAATGAAAGATGAACTACACGCTGCTGACACGGACACGTACTTTTGGGCCAAAGCCCGTCTGTGTTTTCGGCATGTAGAAAAAGGTTGCTCCATATTTTTATCATAATTTAAACCATTACTATAGAGAGCGAATAGGAATCCATCCGGTATGAGAATTCTGCTGAACTTCAGCAGCAAATCTGCGCCCCGTTCCGAATTGTAGAAGAAACTGGAGGATTTCTGTAATAGAATTTTTAATAAGATTTATCTATAATTATATATAAAAATTTGTTTTTTTATTATACCTGTTTTATCTTTTTCATTAGATTGTATTTATAAGCGTGAAATATCAACTGCTTCAATTAGATTAAGTAGTGTACGTGAAGTTGTTTATAAATGATTAATGTAAAGTGTAACCAAGTACTCAACATACTTTTCCCTTCATATTATAAATTAATCTAATCGAGAGTACAAGGAGTACTTAATCTATCTTCGCAAAAGTATTGAAAATTTCTTTTTTTTTCTGCTGAAAAACTACTTACTCTAACCTACTTTTCTTCGTCCCTCGGTCACAAAATTATTAAATGGTTTCGCTTAAAAAATTAAAACCCACAATCAGGCGGAACAAGACCGGCGCTTTTGTGATTTGTTATTTTTCCAATTTAACATTTAATTATTTCTTTCGTTGCATTTGGTTAAAACAACAACTAACAGGATGAAGTAAGGACTAGTTTTGAACATTTTTTCATTTCAGCAGCTTTTAGTTACTTTTATTGGTCAAAATAACCAAAATTTTTCAAAAGAAAACTTGAAAAAGGTTTTTTTTAATTTTAGTTTTTCGATAAGATTTACTACAATTTGTAAAAAAAAAATATTTTAAAAATGTAATTAACAATTTATTACATGGTTTTGCTCAAAATAATGCATTAAGAGCAAAAGAGGCGTTGCAATTGTGATACTGATTTATGACACGCTGTGAGCTGTTCGTGGCGTGCGCTTGACGTTGGGTAGATGTGCACACCCAATCAAAACGTGACAACGCGTCGGGTAGCATCTGGTAAATGTGTTCCCGGCTTTAACAACGGCGCCATCTTTTGGTATACATAAGGATCTTGAAAACAACAAGTCCTGGAACCAAATACTCTGAACCCATGGAAAAATAAAACTATGGTCTACGCAATGGAGAGATGTACTGAAATCAACTTGAATAAATGTTACAAGAACAGAAACATGTTTATGTCAGATAGCCAAGCAGCCATCGAAGTAATAAGCCCAAGCATTAGTTCAAAGATGGTGTATTGACCTACAAAACCAAATTGAATATATTAGGCGTGCAGTACAAGGTGGGTCTGATGGGTCCCAAGTCATGTGGTTGTAGTAGGCAACAAGAAAGCTGACAACGTTACAAGAAAAGGGGCTGCTGTACCGCTGATCCGCTGCTAAAACTCACACTATCGATGAGTAACTCAGACAGAAAGATAAAAAGGGAAAAGAAAACAGTGGAACTCTCTTATTGGACACAAACAATTCAAGGTCCAAGGTTGTCCATAATTGGGAATCCTAACAAGATTCTTAACAGGAGGCACGTTCAAATTCTGCAAAGAAGGAGAGGAGAACCAACACACCTGTTGACAAACGGTAGTCTCCAGTTGCCAGCAGGAGGAAGTGCTTTGGGTCGTACAATGTAGAAGAAATTCAACCACCGAAACCGGGCTTACTAATTCTTTGATGAAATAGGACTCAACGGTGTGCTATGGGCGCAGAACAGGGGGATACAACAGCTCTTAAAATACGCAGTACATTACACATCCCCATTAATACAACTACACCTAAATCTACATACCATTCAAAAATTATAGCATTTCCTAGGGTATTTCAAGTTTTTGATGATCGTTATCTCATAACCATTCTGAAAATTCAATGGAGCCTCCATCCGCACGCATATTCTTGGACGATTTGATTTTATCAAAGCTTTTCTATTACAAACTATTTTTTAAATAGTCATATAAATGTGTCTCCATTTTTTGCGACGGGTAAAATCTGACGAACGGCACAACCCAGGATAAAAAAATTTCCAGCAATGTACTATCGACATTAGACATCTCTCAATTACTAAAGAAAGTGGCTAATACAGTTTGGATAACCATCGATGAAGATCGCAGATGAAAATTTCGGTTTGTTGGGGTGTTTGTTTCCTTTTAACCGAACCGATTTAAACAAATAGAAACGCACAAAGATTCACAGTTAAAACTATCTATAGCCTGATCTGGACCACGTAGATTTTAGAATATCTTTCTTTTTACACTCAATTCTTCACACTTGACAATTTCCCAACACATGACGGTCTTACCATTGATATTGAGTCCCACGTGTGGCCTATTATTAACTATCTATAACTTTCCCCTTTTAGACAAACCTCCAAAGTCTAGGGATTATTCCATGTCTTTTCAAACTTGGTCTAAGTCGGTTTTAAAGTCCCGTTATCAAAATAAGTTTCTCAAGAAAAGTGACATGGGATTTTTTCTAGGACGCTCAATACGCCAGCTGTCTTATCGTATTGTAAGCCTTTTCAGATAACTTTGTTTTTCTAGACTTCGCCCTGGTTTATTACTTTGTTTATACAAAAGAAGACCAAACAAAATCTATGAGTAATATTATCAGAGTTGTGAGAACCTAAGTACAATTGTACTTATATATATATTACGCAGGGCGGGCGACCAGGACCCGAGGGGTTAGAAGCCTGGGTTGGCCCGTACCCCATCCCTAAAAGGTCCGGGACCTGGTCGGCTCACGAGTCCTGCATAAACCTATTGGACTTATTAACAAACCCCAGGATTTTGGACCATTTTATCCTGGGGAGTGTTTTAGTTATGTCCTCTCCTTCGAAGGTGTCGAATCTTTCCCTAGCATACCTATCACATTCGGCTAGGTAGTGTCGAGCCGTTTCCTCTTTAGTTTCGCAGAAGCGGCAGAAGGGGTCTGGTAGGGAGCCCATTATGAAGAGGTGTCTTCTCAGGGGGCAATGGCCCGTCAGGATACCTATCAGCCTCCTAATTCTCCTCCTAGAATTGGAGAGTAACCATTTCGCTTCCTTGGGTTTGATTTTCTTCAGAAACTCCTTCGATTGCCTGCATCCGAGGGACGTATTCCATTCCTTGAGGAATTGTTTCATTCTCCAGCAACTTATACTCTCTTTTGCTGTGCTTAAAGAGTGGGGTAATACTGGTTGCGGCCCGACAAACACAGTATTTGATCCTTCCTTGGCCAGGCTGTCCGCCTCTTCATTGCCGTAGTGTCCCTTATGAGCTGGTATCCATATAAGGGTTACCCTATTCTCATACCTGGTAAGTACAATTGTACTTAAGTACTTCCTTCAAGTATTTGAGTAATTTTGTGAATGTTTTAGCTCAGGAACATCAGTAAAAGACGCAGTTATTTAAAAGTCTCAAGTTCTTCAAAAGTAATTGCAAGTACAAGTAAAAGTACCACTGGAGAACATTGAATACGATTACAAGTACTAGTACCTGTATTTGCGTGTTCCCGAGTACAATCACTTGTACTAAAACTTGTACTCCCGTTTACAAGTAGTTTTAGTTCAAACTGGTGTCATTGTGAATTATTATTACCACAATTTGAATTACACTTATAATAATTTTATCTAAACCAATGTTTTAAAACAATTTTACCGTGTAGCTTTATTCATTCAATTTTATTCTTTTCTCACTCACAATCGCAATCCTTGCCTATTCAAATTTTACCGATGCCGTTATAATTAAGTAATCTCACACCAAATATTTATACAGAATTTGTACAAATTTTTAGAATTAATACCCATTCCAGTAACAAGTATAAAAGATCAATGTATGAGTCTTATACATTTAAAGTCTTAAGAAATTTCATTGAGATTGTTTTCTAGTTTAGAAACTAAAATTATATTACAAGTTCTTTTCAGAGGATCTTCGGAAGAGGTCAGAACAGAGAAAACTTCCTTACGGTTTTCGCCGAACTTTCGACAGTTTTATACTGTCATCTTCAGGGCTTTAAAACCTTAACAGGAATTTAAATAAAATGGGGTGTTTCCCCTCGGTCATAGAGAAAACCGTAAGGAAGTTTTCTCTGTTTTGACCTCTTCCGAAGATCCTCTGAAAAGGACTTCTTGTAATCAGCAGGTCGATAAATTTATTTTCATCGTAAAATTATACTATAGATTAAAACATCATAAGTTTAAACGTTCTTTAAATACACTAGGGATAAATAATCAAATCCTATATATTAAATGAGACAAAGGAAATAAAACTCGAACTCTTAAGTTAGGATACTAGTGTACACAAACAAAAACACAGACACAAATATCATTAGTAAAATATTCAAAGACAAAAATTTCAGACGATTCCCTCGTCTACAATGTGAACTTTCTTGCGGGTTTTTTTCTCCCCTTGAACATTGCACTACCTTATAAGTACAATATATTAATACCAAGTGGAGTTGATTTGGTTTTATGGTATTGTGTTTCTATAATGTTGTAATTATATGGATTTATTATTTATTTATTTTAATTATTGTAATAATATCTCCAGGCATATTATTGTAGTTAGACTATTGTAATTATTCATTGCGTATCGTTTTTTTATTTTTTTTTTTTTTTGGGGGGGGGGTAACGTGAAAAAAGGGCCATAGGCGATGGCGGGAACCGAACCCGCGACCGCGGAGTCTACGAGCCGAGAGCCTTACACGCTAACTACTCGGCTACCGCGGCCCCCATTATATTAAATGCACAGATTGGTAAATACGGGTTTAACAGCGGGCAGTTTTTTGTCTTTAAAAATAATCAAAAAAATATATGACTAATATAGGGGAAAAAACTTTTAAACAGTTTTTGCGCAGTGTCTACAAATCCATTACACTGGTAAATTTCAAAAGAAAAATTCTCGTACTTAAAGTACAATTACTGACCACAAGTACTGGAGTAATTGACCTTAGCAAGTACAAGTCCTGAAGTGCATGTAATTGCACCCTGAGTAAACAAGTACAAGTACTTAGACTTGTACTTGTAATTTCAATTATATAATTATTCAATTATATGTACGTTTACTTGAACTTTTTCACTCTATTTCAATTCCAAATACAGTATTTGTAATTGTAATTGCAACTATTTTTGAAGTACTTGTAAGTAATGATTTTCCAACTCTGAATACTATTCTATTTTTCCATCCTTACCAATTTCATTAGCTACGGCAAGCTACCAATCGTAAGATGTGAAATAAAGCAGTTAACCAAAACTAAATATTAAAGATATCTAAATGCTGAACCCGATATCCGTTTCCAGCGATAAAAAATTAAACCCGACAAAATTTTTCCAGACTAAAACAACCTCATTCTTCATATTAATTTTTTAATGCTTTCGTCCCTGAAGCCGTTTTTTTTTTCTTCGATTACCAGAATTAGGTCGAATCACAGGATATGTGGGGTTTTATCTGAACAGAATTCGTGTAAGGCCCTCTCCAAATTGTGAAATATGCGATGAACCCGAGATTGATTTGATTGACATATTTTGTTTGATTGTCCGGAATATGAAGAAGCAAGAAATGCCATGAGGTGGCGTCGGCAGCCGCAACGGTTAAGACGTTGACACTGTGCTCGTCACTGTAAAGCAAAGGTCCCTGGACCCGACATACTTAAATATGGGCTTTTGTTCAAAGACGGTTGATATAACCTCTGCTGTTGCGAACCCTCGTTAAAAAAATATTTTTAAAAACATGTCATGTTTGAACGTATCTTTAGTAATAAAAAGGTAGAGAAGCCCTTCAATTTTAACAGCATTATGGGTTCTGAAAATGAAATGGTATTTAAAACATTGTTTGAATTTTTAAATAAAAATAAATTGAAGACTTAATTACCAATTAATCAATTAATTAACGCAAAATCTGTCTAATTGTTACATTGTAACTTATGAAGTAGTAGTTATATATTTATTTACCGATTGATTATTTATTACACCTATAAATACTGATTTATTATTTATTGACTATGTATATTGTTGTCTGTTAATATTGGTACATTTGTATAGATTATTTATTTAGTAAGTGATTGATTAGATGGTGAGAAGCCTGGGTAGTTCCTGGGGTGCTGGGTTGGCTGGCTGGGGTTTTCTTCGGAGGGTGCTCCACATGCAAATGGCAAATGGCCCTCGGGAAGTGGGCGAGGATGTGGACTTTTCCAGGGTGTGTGTGCCGGCCAAATGTACGGTTTTTATCCACATCCTCCTTATGCTGCCGAAATTAAGTGTATACCCAAATGCGAAGCGGGCGCGGGCGTAGTGGGGTGGCCCAGGTCTGTTGGCGTAGTCACCAACAAAATGACATTGACGGAATGTCTATAGGCCAAAGGCAAAAAAGAAATCGGCTTCTCTACGGCAATGAGAATTAAGCCTTCTGACGAAAGGATGGAATTTTGCCGTAATTACATTAAAAACTGGACATCCCTACGGCACTGTGAATGAAGGCTTCCTTACCATATTACCCCAAGGTAAATCGAGTACCTTGGCGCAGTTTGAATTTAAATTCACTAATTTTCGTGGTCCGCTTGAGGTCAAAAAGGGAGGGGAATTCAAAAGGTTTGGTTGAGATGAGAAATTAGTGTCCGAGTGGATCGAGGCCACGATAGCTCAAGTGGTACAGCAACGGTGTATCTAGCAGAAGGTCGTGGGTTCGAATCCCGCTTGTGACGCTGGCTTTTTTATCTTAACCACAACCTTAATTAATTGAAAGTTATTTCTAAATGTGATCATGCTGAGTTGTAGTTATTTTAAAAACAAAAATAAATAGTTCAATTTTATAACTTTAAAACAAGAGTTTATGACTACGCCAACAGACCCGAGCCACGCCGAAAGGGCACCACCCCAAACGCCCGTTTCGCATTCTGGTACACACTTAGGTGGATGTGGATAAAAATCGTTATTTTTCTTCTTCTTCTTCAAATAATTATAAATTATTTTTCAAAATAATTATATTGTCGATGAATGCACTCATATGTAAAGGAATGATAGTGTCCTTTAACTATAAAGATACACAAAGGTAAATACTTACGAAATATTAAGGGTTATTATTATAGTCACTTTTCGTGGTCAGTAGGTGGTCTTCCGTTTGTTTTTCTTATGTTACAAATTCGGGCTTCCATCTCATTTGAAGTGCGGCGGGTAGACTACTTTCCACTTTCCCAAGGAGTCAAGAGCAATGGGCTGCTTGCGTGAGGGAAAAGTTCTCATTTAAAAGATGTCCTCATTATTCAAAAAAAGAAACGTAAAAATAATTAATTTACATTATCTTAATGGTTATAATTGACCATATTAACTATTCCACCTAATTATTCTTTATATCTAAGATTTTTACGCCAAGAGACCTTGGTTCGAATCCCGCTCGTGCACTAATTTTTCATTCTTAACAAAAACCTTAGATAAAAAGAATTAATTGGTGTACGAATAATGATCGATAAAAAAAAATGATTCTTTTGTAAATATTAAATTATTACGGTGATAAACCTGTATAGTTATAGTATGTTAACGTATATTGAAAAAAACATAAATTATATATATGTAATGTAGAAGTTATTACTTAACTTTTATTTTCGTCTTCGCTAACTCTCTATGATCAATGAGCATTGTTTCATTTTTTTAAAAATATTTAAAACAGTAATTTATACAAAATGAAATTTCAAGTAAATCAAAAATTAACAAAATTTGGCATATTTTGGAAGTAATGTTTCTATTGGAATAAATATTACATAGTTAGTTAAGAAAGTAGAAGTTTATTTTCGTCTTTGCTACTTGACTAAGCCTATATGGGACGGTGTTAAAAGGTCCTATTCAGTAGGAAAGTAAAACATTACTTCATGGTAAAAGAAGGCTCTTCGTTTTCATTAAGCAATAATAGTAATTTTTTGGTGGATATTTCTTTAATGGAAATTAGGAAATAACTCTTTCCTCTCAAAGGTCAAACACTAATCATATAATCCCTTTCTAATTTACAATTTAAACGAAGCTGCTGAAAACTTGCCAAACCGATTACGGCCCGGTTCATCGGACCTTAAGGTGCAAACGTCTGCAGCAGGTAGCCGGACTGGGGAAAACCCAGGACCGGATACCTGCTTGTCTTAGGGGTAGGAAAAATGGTGGCTCTTATTTAGGTTAGATAACGGGTTAATTCGGCCAAACTGTCCGCGTCAATTTGAACCGTTTTCTTTGGTTGTTTTACTTCCCGTTTACATATACACAGTCCTACAGGAACTCACAACAGCCCTTGGGGTATCAAACAACATTTTTTTTTATATCATCCTTTTAACAATCTAAGGTGTTGTTTGAGGAAATGCGTTTCCATCTTAAACAAAACCTTAGATTAAAATTATAATTAATGAAAAATAATAATAGTCTACTACTGAATACGTATTGGATTTTTATATTATTTTCAATTGTAACAATCACCATGTTTCTGTCCAGTCAACCATGATAAGTATTCAATCCCTTTCCGTACAAAATAAAACTTTACCTCCTTCCGAAAAATTGCAATTTTTTTTCTCGAAAACATAAAAAATAGTCTAAAACTTTGAAATGAGTCGATTGATGCCTAGGAAACATTCCTACACTCTAAAAGAAAGGTGATAAATCTGACCTCCGTAAATTAATTAGCAAACCTAATAAAAAATATAATGTTTAGCTGTTATTTTGGCGATTTTGTCCAGATTTTTCTCTTATAATAACATAAACACCTAAATATTGTTGGTAAAGGATCAATGATTACAAATCCACCTTTCCAACCGTTGTGATATTAGTTATTCAGATATCGTGAGATGCGGTCTGGTGTGATTTAGGTTACAGAAAAACTTTTTTTTTATCTTTCCAACGTTTCAATCTTTATTGAGATCATCTTCAGGGCTCAATAAAAGATTGAAACGTTGGCACGATAAAAAAAAAGTTTTTCTGTAACCTACATCACACCAGACCGCATCTCACGATTTCTGAATAATTACCGATCACGGTCACTAATCGCTATACACGATGTGATATTGTGAAAAATGAATAAAATCACAATTAATTACGGTTTTTAGTTGAGATATCACGCCCTGACAGGACATTAACATTTCATGGCAGTTTTACATATGTTGGTAAAGCTAATCTTCAAATCGAAGGGAAAAGTAAAATTCAGTCCTTAGCGAAATTTCAGGTTCATCACTCAAACAGCAAAAGATTAATCTATCGATTAGAACAGAAAAGTTCAAAAGTAAAATTACCTTTAGGAAATGTAATAAAGTACAAAAAAACACTGATTAGTTTTGAATATTAGATTTGCTATTTCTGAGGTTGATTAGTAAAATGAATTAAAAATTAATACCAAAAAGGACAGGATTTTGCATTAAATCTGTATCTTGTTGTCTGTGTATAAAAACCAACAAGAGAAAATATCTCGAGTAGAACAGAAATGTCCCAAAAAATAACATTAATTTTAGTAAAAATAATAAAACACAACAAGTTCTGATTTGTTTTCCAATTTTTGGGCTTCATTACGAAAATAAAATTAAGCTCAAATAGAACCGATTTCCTACCAATCGGTCGTCTAATTAGTAATAATTAAAAAAAGAAGTTAGTTGTGAATTTTAACTTTTTTTTTTCATTTCAGCATAGTTTTCATTTATGTATTTGTGTCCAAAAATTGCAAAAAGAAAATAACGAAAACTTCGAAAAATATTTTTAAACAATTACAAATCTCACCTGAAATACCCCGATCGAATTGGAGAATATTTAACCGACAGGAGGAGATTGCATAAGATAGAAATGTGTGAAAATTTTACAAAAAGCGATTTTACCGGTTTTTTAAATTTTAATTTCAGATAGAAAGCATAATTTTTATGAATTTCTACGAAATAGAAAATTGCAGAAAAATTAGATTTACCTTCTGAATCATCCACAACCCTTGTTTTGAACGTGATTCTTACAATAATAAAGCAATGAAATGGGGTCAAAGTCGAGAAAAACAATTCTATCTGAAAAGGTGGACCGGGAGATAAGTCCGTCGACAGGTTAAGGGTCCAATAGAAAAAAATATATTTTTATTTAGGACATTTAGATTAGTACATATCTAAAGCACAGGACAATAGAATTTTTATCACAAATACTTTTAAACAAATTTTGATTTATTGGTTTGCGAAAACGAAGTGCTACAAGTAGGTTTTTAAATATGTTAACCACTACAATAAAACAGAAATGTTTAATAAAAAAATTAGCATGATGGAATTCACAATTCGTGGCTATGGACGTGGAATCTTTGATTTTTTGCAATGTAATTATCTCAAAAATCAAAAGAATACCACCGATCTAGACACTTGCTGCATTTTTAGAACGAGCTACAGGAAGTGATATTCCTGCCTTTCTTTAAAATCTTAATTTCTTTTAGACTTTATCCAATTATTC